>CM031236.1:192326402-192933902 GCA_018340775.1 Taxus wallichiana var. yunnanensis
CAATGAATGCCCATTTAATACATACCTACAAATTTGAATAAGCATGATATTTGGGTAGAGCGGGAAAAATAAGCACGAATGGCACTTGGTTCATTTGGGACATGTGAGACGCGAATGCGCGAAACACGCGGCTCGGCCGATTTGGGCGAAGCGAGAAGACGCACAAATGCCTTTTGGGACATGCGGGACGCGAATGCGCGAAACACGCGACTCGGCCGGATCGGACGAAAAGGTGACAATGGGTCCTAAGAGTTTGGGATACGAAAGCGCAAGTACGCAGCTTGAGCGATTCGGCCAAAAAAAGGAACAACTTGCACAATTTGACTTGGGACATTTGGAACATGAAAGTGCGAAGTACGCGATTCGGGTGTTTCGGCCGAAAATGGAACAACTTACACAATTGGACTTGGGACATTTGGGACAACAAGTCTCGACAGACACCGAAAAAGACAATCTTCGAAATCGCCGATCGGGAACAGAGCGCACTTTTGAACTTGGGACACGCGGAACATGAAAGTCCGACAGTTCAAAAACACACAAATGACCCAAAAACGCAGATTTTCTCAATTTCGTGACTTTTAACATTTAGTACAACAGAAGACACTCAAACTCAAAATTTCAAAATTTTCACTTCCTTAAGAGCAAGGGAATTTTGAGTGGACAACAAATGCTCCTTCGGGATGACTTGGCATAAATTCAAGGAATGGGACAAGGTAAGAACTTAGACAAACTCTGGGAAGCGCATCAATGCCTTATCCATCGGGCCACGAGTCAAAAAGCAAACCAATACAGAGAGACAACACACCAAAACAAGAAAAAACAAAAACGTTGTAGGAGTAATATACAAAGGACTCCCTAATCACCTATGACTTGAATAACTTAAGGTACGCGCCACTATAAGGAAGTGGGAGAGGAGAACCATACATGTAATCAAGATAAAAGGAATTCTTACCAAAGAAAGTGTCCGATCTTGAAAGGTCCGAGCCAAAGGGAATCAAAATTGCCATGGTCGCCATGAGGTTCATGCCTTTTATCCCATAACAACACAAAGGTCTCCAACTTGGAAATCTCTCGAACTGGCTTTCTTATCAAACAGACCTTTACCTTCTTCGCCGGTGAATAGATATCCTATCAAGCAACCTCCAATCGTCCTCATTCGGCTTTGTGAAGGTACATAATTCTCTTATCCAAAGCATCACCGAAACTAGTATCTTCAATGGCCTTCATTAGATGCAAGGTGCAGCTTCCACACCTGCATCGCAATTGAGCTTCTACTCCATATACCACTTGAAAAGGAGACATTCCAATAGCTCTCTTTGGTGTAATTATGTCTGCCCAAAGAGCATCATAGAGCTTTTTGTGTCGGGCTTTTCACGAGACTCATCTGACTAATTTCCTTATAATAGTCACCAAATTTTTATTAGTGGATTCTGCTTGCCCATTTCCCTGAGGATAGTAGTCTGAGGAGTGAGCCAAAGAGATGCCATACCCATAGCAAAAATCCATTATCTCGGTTGAAGAGAAATTCGAAGCATTATCTGTTACAATCTTGTTAGGTACACCATACCTTACCAAGATGTTCTCTTTTGATGAAGCTGCATACCACTTCAGAAGTAGTACTCTTTACTGGAATAACTTCTACCCATTTGGTGAAATAGTCCGTGGCGCTTAGTACATGAGTATGACCAAGCACTAGAAGCGTGATTAAGGGTTCCAATGAAGTCCAAACCCCACTCGTTGAAAAGGTTATTCAATTACAATCAAGCGGCTTAAGAGGCAAAGAGGCCAATTTGGGTCTTCCCACGAAGGTCTGACAAGCCTCACATTTATCAACCCACTTGGATGCATCTCTGAACAAGGAAGGCCAGTAATATCCTCCACGAAGTATCTTGTGAGCAGTGACCGTTGATGAATAGTGCCCTCCACATGCCTGATCATGAAAAGCTGAGAGCAACTTTTTCTGCTATTCCTTGTCCACACATTTCAAAAATCTTCCATCTAATCCACATTTGAACAAGGCGTTTTCCCACAACACATATTGCACTGACCTCAATTTAACAGTCCTCTTTTCTTTGGCAGTTAAATGAGAGGGGCATTCCCCATAGGTGAGAAAATGGGTGATGTCAGCATACCATTCATCAACTGAGCTAAGGAACAGAATGGTAGGAAGGCCAACTTTGTTCTCCAGTAATTCATGCTTAGCTCCTTCAGCAATGAGCTCACAAAGACCTTTTCCACGAACCAGCTTGGTCGGTTTGATGTCAATGTCATATTCTTGGACCTTAGCAACCCAGTTCCCTCTCTTGGATCCAAATTCTTGTTGTGTGAGAATTGACTTAACAGTTGTATCTGGAACCAACACCATGGAATGAGAATTGAGGATGTAAAAACGAAACTGCTTAACAGCTTTGACCACTGCAAAAGCATGTTTTTCCATCATGGTGTATTTTAACTCATGATCTTTCAGAATATAGCTCATGAACGCAATTGGGAGTTCATGCTCGTTAGAGTCTTCTTGAGTCAAAACAATAGCCAAGGTATTATTTGTGGCATAGCAATAGATAATAAAATCTTTGCTGAAATCAGGACATGCTAAAACAGGAGTTTTAGCGATAGCTCTTTTAATACCCTCAAAGGATTCCTTTCCTTCAGAAGACCAACCAAACGTTTGTTTCCCTTTCATCATTTGAGAAATATTCAAAGTTAACTCTGCAAAATCAGGGATGAATCTTCTTAAAAAATTGATCTTACCAAAGAAAGAGTGCACGCCCTTTTTGCTGGTTGGGAGAGGAATTTGCTGGATAGCTTGTACTCGTTCAGGATCAATCTTAATACCATCCTTGGAGACAATGTGCCCTAATAGTTTTCCCTCTGTGACACAAAAGACAGATTTTTTAGGATTCAAAGAAATCCCATGCTCTCTGCATCTTAGCAGAACTGTCTCCAGGTGATCAAAATGATCCGCCCTTGTTTTAGAAAACACTGTCAAGTCGTCAAGGTATATGACAATACACTTCCCTTTCAAACTTCCAAAAGCCAGATCCATAGCTCTCTGAAAAGTGGCACCAGCATTAATGAGCCCAAAAGGCATTCTCTTGTAAGCAAAGGTACCCCAAGGAGTAGTGAAAGTTGTTTTGTGTTGATCTGCAGTATCAACCTCTACCTGATTATATCCCGAGAATCCATCAAGCATAGATAACATTTCGATCCTCACATCGCTTGCAATACCTGATCCATCATAGGCAAAGGATAATTATCTTTCAAGGAAGCCTGATTCAGATTCCTGAAATCAACACAGATGCGGATCTCACCATTTTTCTTCCTCACAAGCACAATATTGGCAATCCATGTTGAATGGTGAATGGGAAAAATGATTTTAGCCTTCAACAACTTTTGTATTTCCTGAAAGATGGTGTCAGCTATTTTGGGGTTGTATTGCCTCTGTTTCTGCTTAAAAGGCTTAATTCCAGGCTTGAGTGGAATAAAATGCTGCATATCTTTTGGTTTGAAAGCTTTCAAATCTTCATAAGAGTAAGCAAGAACATCCTTATACCTCTTTAAAAGGTCAATTGCTTTCTTCCTCTCATCTGCTGTGCAACATTTTCCAATGTTCACGAGCTTAGGATCAGTAGAACTCCCAATATCAATCTTGTCATACTCAGCTGATTGTTGAGGTCCAGTAGAAGCTCTAGACTTCACATACCTGTCATGTTTATCAAATAGTTCCTCCAAACTCACCAATCCTTTAGGAATCTTGTTTCCTTTGAGATTGATGCATCCATCTTGATCCGTTTCTTCTCCTTGGGTGACTGCTTTGTCAAAGGGCACACTTTCACGAGGCAGGTTGCCGCTTCCTTCAAAATACAGCTGTTCAAAATTACCCTTGAGTTCCAAGAAAGAAAGCAAGTGTTGATCATCATTGAAAACTTGCCAATTATTGGTATTATCAGGTACACTAGGCCGATGGACCATCTCAATGGTGAACTTGTCTTGAGAGAAGTCAGGATGAGGAATCAGTAGTGACCCTGAGACTGCTAGTGAATCAGCCCTGCTGTTCTTCTCCCTAGGTATTGCTTCGATGGAGAAAGCATCAAGAAATTCAATGGAATCCCAAACCTGATTCCGGTAATGTTTCAACCTTCCATTTTTTACCTGGAAAAGGCTTCTCACTTGCTTTACAATCAATTCTGCATCACCACGAGCCAGAAGATTCTTTACACCTTGTTCTTTGGCCACTTGCAGTCCAAGAATGAGAGCCTCATACTCATTGTATTATTAGTATTTTCGAACTGCAACTTAAATGAAAAAGGATGAAGGCTACCTTCAGGTGACACCAGTAGGACACCAGCTCCAGAACCAGCTAAGGAACAACTTCCATCAAACTCTAAAATCCAAACACCATTAGGATCTTTAGGTGACACTTTGGGGAGTTGAATTTCATCAGGGGACATAATCATGTAGTTACCATGCCCCATATCCTCATAGAGTATTTGTGCTTTAGGATCATCCATTTTTTGTACAATATACTCAGATTGCTTCTCAGGCATCAACTTCTTCATTTGTCCATTAACAGGTACGAGTGCATGTGACCAATCCATTTGAATTTCTCCACCCACATCCTTACAGAAGTTCCTACTTAGCAACATCCCGTATGAAGGAGGAATATCTACTACTAAGATGGTAGCCAAAACTCTCTTCTCAGGCAAAGCAACAAAAGCCACTTGTGCATCTTTAATTCTTCCAACCAGGGGCACTTCCTTACTCTCCATAGAGTAACAAGATCCATAAGTGTGTGTGAGGGTCAAGCCTAAGGCATGAGCTACTTTAAGCAGCATCACATTGTTCGAGGCTCCCGAGTATATGACACACCATCGAGCCTTCATGGCCAGCTATGAGAAGTGTTACATAAAATGGTTTGATTTTGTCATTGAGTGAGGTGACAACGGCCACCTGTGACTAGGTCATGGTGCGCAAGAAGGAGTGGGTAAAAGGCCTTTAGAGGTGGTCTTCGAATGGGAATTGACAAAGTGAATCATTTTAGCAAAAGCTTTGGGATGGGTTTGATAATACTCACCTCTCGAAATTTGAACCTTAGTCTTTTCGGATGATCAATAATATCAAAAGACCCGTATGGGACGGGCCATCATCACTTGAGATCCTAGGTTTATCAACTTTAGGAGAAAAAGAAGTAACTTTACTAAAGCAGGATTGACAGGACTCACCTTTGTTGTAGATGAAGTGGGGATAGGAGATCCTCTTTTCGCAATTATGGGGATAGTTACACGGCTGCTCCTTGATTTCTTTCGGGGGTCCGCGGCCACTTTTTCCTCCGATTTGTCTCCGCTTCTCGAGTCATGACAAATAATGATTCACTATTCATGTCCGCTACTACTTCATCGTAATCATCTCCATCGCCAATGCCCTCGGTGGTGAAGAAATTAACTCGAGATCCCTCAAGTTCATCCGCTTCATCATCAACTTCTTCCACCACCCCTCGCAAGCTTTATTATCCTCATCATCCTCTGGTTCCTCAACTTCACAAGTCAGATTGACAGAACTTTAACAGAGGTCCTTTAAGCGCTAATCTTGTTTGAGAAGCAGCAAACGATTTCGGGGCTGAAAATTCTAACTTGGAATGTCTCAGATAGGGAGCATGCTGAGCCAATTGTTTCTTTATGGCAATGAGATCATTCGCAAGTTTTTGAACCAATGGATCAGTATTAGGTCCAGGGGTGGAAGAGGAGGAAGAAGCAGACTTAGATTTGGAAGGGTCTCTCCTCAACTTCCCTGACATGATTAAATCATCCTCGACACTAACAACAAGAGTTTGATCTTCAACCAATGTTGCGAGATTAGCCCTTCTTAGCGCATAACTAACTTCAGGCGATTGGGCATTTAGGAAGAAACATTTTTGGATTTGATCAACAGGTCGAGTATTTGCCGAATTTTATTAATTAACCTGTTGAATCGGGCCACAAATTCTCTCATGGGCTCTGGTGAATCTTTCTTTATCTGAGAGATTTGGGCTAGCAAGGCATGCACATCTTCTGCTGGTTTGAAACGGTTTTCAAACCTAGTTCTCATGGTGTCCCAGCTAGTGATAACACCATCCTAAGGTGATAGAACCAATCAATAGCATTATCTTGTAAAGTCTCAACGAATGCTTACGAGACGCCTTCATGTTCAACTCCCGTAAATCCACATGCAACTATGAAGGCTGCGATGTGTTCATCAGGATGCACTTTGCCATCGCTCAATTTAGGGAAGTTCTTCTAGTTACCTCTGGGTAACTCATGCAAAGGCTGAGGAAGAGCAAGGGGCCCGACACGATGACCCCAGGGCAATGGTACCGCCATTCTTGGAAAAACGGCTTGGAGAGGAACTGCAACACCAGCAAGAATCAAAGCTCAAGATTAGGACTAGCTGGCTCTGAAGGAATACCACCCGTAGGACTTCTATCTTGAACAGGTGGAGTGCTTGTTGAACGAGTCCTTCTATTTCTCGTTGAAGGGAAAGGAAAACCCTGCTGCTCCAAAAGCTGAAACTGAGAGTCTTCAATACCAAGGGCCCTTCTCCCTCGAGTAAAACGCGGAGTCGCCAGATCAAAGGATGATCAAAAATTACAGAACTGGAATATGATTTTCCCCAGTGGAGTCGCCAAAAACTGTTGGTCGTCAAATAGGACTTTACGAGAGCAATGTCGGGACAAGAAGTCCCTCCTCTTTAATGGGAGAGGTTCCCTTATTCAGAAATGAACCTATTTACAAATATACAAAACATGATTTTCTGGTTAAACTTGGATATTACGAAAGTGTTTTCTATAAAGATCATCAATTACAAAAGGACTGAGGAATGAGAGTACGAGAATGAGCAGAAAGGCAACATGCAGAATTATAGATAACAGAGTAATTCTTTATGTATGCGAAGTTACAGTGAATTGAAACAAGATCATTTGTATCATATAAATAAGATGGAATTTAAAGACACAAAGTTCTACAGATTCATTAATCAAGGACACAAAGTTCCTTCTTGGTTATACAAGATCACCATGCTTGCAAAGTTGGAGAGTATGCAATCAGCAAGACTAACAAACTAGAGACAAATGATCTTCACAAAAATTAAATGAAAGCTTAGGGATAACAGAGATCAGATAGACAAAGAATGGAAAGCCCTTCTGTATTGATTTCTTTATGATCTATTTACACTTTCAGAAAATAAACCAAGTTCTTCCTCCCTTCAAAATGGCGTGGAGAGGCCATTATATAGCTTACAAATCAGTTATCCTTTGTAACTACTTCTTTTAACTAAAGATTAGTTAAGGATTGCCAATCGCAATACCTCAACTTATTACAATGAATCCGAGAAAAAGAATTAGAAAAGAAGAGAAGAATAAGGAGAAGAAGACAGGTGGTTATGACTGGGAGGGGCCCACTGACTTCAAAATTCGCTGCCTGAATCTCTTCAATGCCTCGGCTATGTCTCTGCCACGAGGGACTGACGTGTTGGCTGTAGACTGAGCCCAAAATCCGAGGCACTTCTCCATTTCCTTATCAAACTCGACATGAGTATGATAGTCTTTAGTTGCTTCTTCAATGGCAGATTGAAGAGAGCAGATCTCCTTCATTTTTTCTTTGGAAATGGAGCTTTCCTTGAATAGATTATCTCTGACAAAAGCTCTGAATTGAGCTTTGATTTCTTGCAGGGAAAGAAGCACACCAGAAGTTTCATTCTGAAGATAACAGTGTATATCTTTGAAAGCAGATACAACCAAAGAAAACCTCACCTTTCGCCAGCCTATTCTTCGCTCTCCCAAAGCCTCCTCCAAGACTTTGATCTTCCACTCCACGCTGTAAACCCAGGACTTTGACAGATTATCCTTTGCATCATCAAAAACCTTATTCTCCAATAAAATGTTCTCATCTGTCTGTCCCATGAGACGGAGGTCTACTATGCAACTGCTCCAGAGTTTGAGCTCTTTATCTATGACCCCGATAGTGGAGGAGAGCTTCACATTGCAAATAATTCACCTTTCCGTGGAGTTTGAAAGCATCATCGATGAAGTTCAATCTTGCAACAAGCATATCTTCCACCATGGCCTCCATAGCTCTGCCATAGACAGAATACTTGTGCATATCTTTGATACTTTGTACTTCATCTTGGCTCAAAATTACAGGTGGTGGAAGAGTAGTCAATGGAGTAGGGTCCAAAACTTTGTCTTTAGACAAAAGAGATTTGATGAAACCTGTGAGAATCTGGGCTTGTTCCTCCAACTGTTCAATAGTTTGCTGCCCTTTCTCTACCCTCCCAATGACTCTTGTGGATCAAGCTTTCCGGAGGTTGTGGATCTCACCTTCAGGAGTAGACTCTCCCATTGGAATCCTTGAGAGTTCTAGGTCAGATGCCTGCAAGTCCTGCTCTGATTTATCTACTGTAGGCTTAGCAATCTCCAAGAATTGCTGGCCCTGAGCATCTGACACTATCCTGGAGGTGATTCTGGCTTTTTTGGCGCGTGAAGGAGTAGTGCCCAACAAGGCTGCAACAGCATCAAAATTTGGCCCTGAGCTCCGAGAGGAAGATTTCCTCTTCCTACTGTCAACGAGAGGTACCCATGCAAAAGAGGAAGAGGAAGCAGCAGGAGGGGCAAGAGGACCAAGAGACAGAGAACTCATGACGCTCAAGGTTTGCACAACTGTTGTCTCAAGTTGAGATGTGAGTGGGCGCTGAGACAATTGCGCGCGAGAGGAATCAATAGCACTTGGAAGTTCAGTGCTCTGGACTTCCTTATCTTTATCTGTTGGATCTTCAGGAGCATTTGCAGGGGCTGGCACTTCACTCTCTTCACTTTCACTGAGAACAATGATGTTCTCTGGTCCCAAAGGCACTTCTACCTGCTTTCTCGAGAATCTTTTTCCACAGGCTCCTTCTTAACCTCTTTGAGTTTCTTCTGATATACTTGAGTGGATGAAGAAGGAGTGGAAGCTGCAGGTCCTTGCGTTGATGAGGTAGGAGGGGTTTGCACAGGTGTGTCTGATATGGGAGTCGATGCTTCCCTCCTTGGTGTTGAAACATCCTTAGAAGAGGATTCTCCTGAGTGCCTTCTAAGCTCTCGAACTTTCCTATCAAACCAGACCTTAGTCCTGACTAAGACTGGAGCTAGGATCTCGGCCAGATCATCTTTCTCTTTCTTGTTCCAATCCAAGTCCTCCAAGGGAGTGTGCTTAACCACATTGTCATACTCATATGAGTATAGATCAGAATTTTCATCCCGGAGTCCTTCGTGAACTTGGTACAAGTCGAGTTCTTAGATCAACGCAGAGAAAACCTTCCATAGTGCCTCCTTCAGCCTCAAAATCATCTCTCGCACGGCCCAATAGTCTTCTCAGATACCGCCTGTGATGATAGATTATCTTGATGTTCTGTTCAATGAACTTCTTCAAGTCGAAGCAAGTTCTTGGCTTGAAGAAATGAACAGTGATGGGAACCAGGGCTCTTTCATATTCTCGTAAGGCCCAAGGTCAATTTTTACAAGTGTAATTTCCCAAAGAGATGGGAAAGTGCAAACCAGAAATCTTCTTGTCTCTGCAGTTTTGTGTAATTTGTCTAACTGCCTGCATACTTCAATCAAAGCCATCTTATCATTGCAGAACATGGGAAGCCTCAGAGGGGTGCTCTCACAGCAAAGAAGCTCCGATATAGCATAATTTTTTGAATTGAATAAAATAGGCACCGTAGTGCTATATCGTGTTCATGGCCTCATCGAAAACCTTCTAGCAGTGTCACCCTCAAGCAAATTGACCACGTACATGGTGAAAGCATCATTTACCCTTCAAATTGTGATTCTGGTCTCTAGGGTGAATCAGGGCGTGGCGTATATGAGGATCATCCTTGTGGGCATCAATGTAAGAAAAACCAAACCATTGCCTTGATGCTGCCAGAGTATACATCAGGTACGAAGTCATGTAGAACTTCTTTGTTTGTACATTGGACAGTTGCTCCACCAAATTCATGCTGATGATTTCCGCCCAATTGATATTTTGAGTTCCCTCGCACACCATGCTGATGAGCGGGCACATCCAGAAATGGAACTCGTTAGTAGAAGGTAAGCCCATAACCCGAGCCAGTAGGATTATGAAATCTGACAACTCTTCATTGAAATTTGCTCGGAAGAGAGTCTTAGATAGACGAGACGCTCCCTTCTTAGGGTTTTTAAGCCATGACTTCGCCACCCGTGCCTTGAATTTGTCGCTGTCTTGATGAACAGGCCTCGTGCTTGATCCCAGAAACAACTATGGCATTATCCATCTATGGAATCCTCAAAGCGATGCTTAATGGCGCAAAGATCCAGCAAGCGATGAGTTCCCCATGTACATTGGTTAATTCGCTCGAATCGGGGGTGAAGTGAGCTCCGCAGCATGAAAGCATTATCGACACCTGTACCGAGATCGAGAAACCTCCAGCGATAAAGCCAAACCACCGCCGTGAATCATCTCAGCTTATTGGTGTAGGGTTTACATCTGCCATCCTTGCCCAAAAATTGCCGAAATCAAGATGACGAGCTTCACTGTCCCCAACATTGGAAACGGCAGATTCTAGTGGCGAGATTTGCTCCTGTCCCTGAAATTTGATCTTCATATTGATAGTAATTCGGAGGACAGAGACGCGAGCTAGACTTCGGGAAGGAATTACAGAGGGAAGGGATACACGCGCAGGAAATTATATTGCAAGGGTTCGAGCAAAGGATAGCATGGAAGCAGTGTGAAAAATGCATAGGGGGTTCGCTCATTATATAGCCGATTAGGAGAGAGAAAGACAATGAATGCGCATTTAATACATACCTACCAATTTGAATAAGCATGATATTCGGGTAGAGCGGGAAAAATAAGCACGAATGGCACTTGGTTCATTTGGGACATGTGAGACGCGAATGCGTGAAACACGCGGCTCGGCCGATTCGGGCGAAGCGGGAAGACGCCAAATGCCTTTTAGGACATGCGGACGCAAATGCGCGAAACACGCAACTCAGCCGGATCGGACGAAAAGGTGACAATGGGTCTGGAAGAGTTTGGGACATGAAAGCGTGAAGTACGCGGTTCGGGCGATTCGGCCGAAAAAGGAACAACTTGCACAATTTGACTTGGGACATTTGGAACATGAAACGTAAAGTCTAAGCACGCGATTTGGCTTCGAAAATGGAACAACTTGCACAATTGGACTTGGGACATTTGGGACAAAAAGTTCCGACGGGCCCGAAAAAGACAAACTTCGGGGAAATCGGCCGATCGGGGAACAGAGCGCACTTTTGAACTTGGGACACGCGAACATGAAAGTCCGACAGTTCGAAAACTCACAAAATGACCCAAAACGCATATTTTCTCAATTTTGCGACTTTTAACATTTAGTACAAGAGAAGACACTCAACTCAAAATTTCAAAATTTTCACTTCCTTAAGAGCAAGGGAATTTTGAGTGGACAACATAATGTTAGATGATTGCGAGAAAATTTAGACAAGGACAAATGTTGGATGACTCCTTATGAATATGTTTTCCCAGTGCCCCACCAATCCTTCTCTCAATCATGGGTTCTGACCATTTATCAAAAAGATAGGAATGCATCCAATGTTTTGAAAGAAAAGAGTCATAAGCGGCTTGACCTTCCTCACCAACAACTTACACCATCTTAGTCCACATTTTATCTACTCATTCACTACTAAATTCCCAACTTAAGGAAGAGGATAGATGCACACATTTCCAGATTCATTAAGATTTCAAATTTATAATACACGTGGTGTGCAGAAGGTATATGAGAGTGTGTAAGTGTATGCATGGCCAAAACCACATCAGAAATGGAAAGAGACTATCTTATTTTGATATCCACAATAGGTACGTGTCATTGTCTTCCACCGAACTCAGCAGTCATTATTGAGGCTCTCTCCAAAATGATTTTAGAGATCATGTCATTTACTATAGGAGGTCTCATGAAAGGGTCCTGTTAGTGCAAAATCACAAAGACTCTGGATGTTGATCGATTTCTAGGTTGATCACTCTAGCATCCAGGTGTGATTGCACAACATTGAAACCTTTCTCCAAGTGTGGGACTTGCAGAAATGAGAAAGGAATCTCCGAGAGAAGGCAGGTTCCTGCTCCTAAACTACCCGCCACAAGCTATTCCGGTGCAAAGGCAGCAAGCTAATCTAAACCTAATCTAACCATGCCAAGGAGACAAAGAGAGAGAGAGAAAAGGGAAAAACAACAAAAGCCTACACTAAAACGGTGATACACCGAGAGAGGAGAATGTTGAACATCTATCAAAACTCGCTGCATGAACAAAGAGAGGTGAGCGATGGGAAGGATGGACAGATGCATCACAGCCCAAGGATAGATTTCACACGTAAAATGTCCCAAAACTCCATGAACACACGGCTCCGGACCTACAATGAACATTCAAACTTGCACAAATACCAGTAATGAAGAGAGGCAAGAAGAAAACAAGCGAAAAACGAGCAAGGATGGACGGATGCATCACAAAACACGTTTTTGTTTTAGCGTTGTTTACGCATGCAGAACATCATTTCAATAGTAAAAGGCAAAAACGCCAACCCTAGAGAAGAAAAGAAGGGAGGGCCAAGCGAAAAGATGAACAACTTGTAATCATATTAGAAATGAGCCAAATCTGGCCTTTTACAATGCATGGGTCGAGCCCAGAGAGAGAAAACGTAGGAAAACGTGCAAGCAACCCAACCATTGACCAAAATGCATTCTTCATTAAAATCGGTGGTTGAAACATCACTTCTGGCCATGCTGAAGAAGAATGCGACCCATGTGCATTAAATCAGTTGTTGAAACGTCACTTCTGCCATGCTAAAGGAGAATGCGACCCATTTGCATTAAAACTAGTTGCTGAAACGTCACTTCTGGCCATTACTACGTGCCAGAGACGTTTCTTAATTTTCTCTCTCCAAACTGAACCAAAATGCAAGATTGACCCCGGAATCGTGTAGAGAATTTCATAAGCTTTCCAATGATATAAAGAACGTGCAAATCCGAGCTCTGGATCGAAAGTTATGGCGGTCTGAAGATTTAGGGCACAAAACAGGCCAAAACGGATTTTGAATTTTTTCCCGCGCTCTGCCACTTGGATGACACGTGTCGGGCTCTGATTCGCTGAGCAATTCTCTCTCCTCCACCTTTCCGCGGGCTTTCCTTTGAAATTTCGACCTTTTTAACTCTTTGGAAAATTTTCCATTTTTTCCCCGTGCCCCGCCACTTGGGACACGTGGCATGCTTTGGTTGGTTGACAGGGGTGCGGGGCATCTTTTACCTTTTAGTTTTTTGGCCAAAATTTTTGCCAAATTCTCCAAGTCCTCCCCGAGCTCCGCACTTCCCGCCTTAGGACACGTGTCACGTGTGCATTGGCTCGCCGACCCTTCAACTCGCTCGCTCCCTTTAAAAACTCACCAACAACACTTAGTCGAAATTTTTTATCATGCGCCTCCCCTTGTGACACGCGTCACATTTTGATTCATTAGCGGCTTTTTCGGTCTTTGCGTCCTCGCGTATTTTGGCCCGATGTCCCAAACCGTCAGGGACAAATTTCTCCGATCCGCCCGATTCGGCTTCCTTGTCCTCTCTTCGAGGCGAAGACACGTGGCACATTTCCATTCCTCTCGACTCTTTCGGCTCTCCGCGTCCCACGCGTCCCTTTGCCCAAATGTCCTGGACGAAAGTTCCTTATTTCGACCGAACCAGGCCGGTTCAAGGCGCGTCCTCCGTACTCTTGTTGTCCCAATTGTCCTGCATCGCCTGGGACAAATTTCTTCGAACTCGCCTTAAAATGGACTGCTCTGCGCTAAACCGCCGATCCGCGTCTTTTTGTCTCGGATGTCCCAACTGCGAAAACAAAGACTTAGGCAATTTTTTCCTTTTCTACCGAATCGGCTTTTTCGCGTCCATGCTGTCTGACGTCCCAACTGTCCCAAGGACCGCTGCTGGCTAGGACTTAGCCGATTTTCTTCATTTTTTCACCCCAAGCTTGGTTTTTGCAACTTTTTCACCCTTTTTAGAACTTGCTCTTTTCTTCTTGGACAGGAGAGTTAGAAAAAGCCGAGGGGACCCTAAAAACATGATTTTTGCCTTGAATCAATCTATCTTGCTTGGGACTGAATAATCTGATGCATGTTATCAAAATTACCCTGGGGTGAATTTTGGATAACAGTGTCCCACATTCCTCCATCCAACTTGAATGCATATTTTGTTATATTTCTTGACTCATTTTCCTCCTCGATCCTTATAAAGTGAATGCCTCGTCTCTCCTTGTACTTCACTTGGCTTTGTACTAAAATTGAATATTATGCTTTCATTGATCTCTTCTTGATCCCTAAACCTTGATTTATATTTGATTTACATTTGGTTTTAGGATCAAGAGGTTAGGTACATGTTTCATATATACTTGGTCATAAGCAAGAGGATTTCCGCATAGGTTCCACCAACAATTTCTGCAATTCTAATCTTCCCCTCCCTCCATCTTCTTTTTCATCACGCCTCTTCCTTTGATGCTTATCCCCCTCAGTTTAAGTTCTTCAATAAGATATATACATGCTCATAAGAAAGAAGATTTCACATAATTATTTTCCTCACAACTGTCTCCATCTCCTTCTTCATGGCCCCTCTTCTTCTTCTAATCCTCATGTCCCTCAAGTTTGACTTCTTTAACACATTGAGTAGTGTTTCCATCACACATTTCACATAGGATTGGTAGTTTATTACTTGCCAATATATAGATGAGTTGCGCAATTTCCATGGCATTATACTTATATTCTAGAGGAAGCTAAAGCTAATTCTGACCGAGTACGAAGCAGCAGCACGCCAATTTTGTTATTCTGGCCATGACGTTTTCGTCCGTGTATGTATACGTATGGGTATCCGTTTCAGACAGGCAAATTGAATGATTTGTCGTGAGCACCCAGCAATTTTGCTTCGAGGAATTCATTGCAAAGTTGTAATTTTAGTTTGGGGAGATTGACACAGAAGATTTAAGGGCCAAAAAAATGGATCAAATAATGACAAAATTGGGCGGTTACTGGTTCTCGCGCCGGGCGAACAAGGAGATTTCTTCTTTGGGGGACGATGTCAATGTAATTCACACTTTCCCACCTTTCATTTTCATAGGTTGTGTAAATACATTTACAGTCATTTAAATTTTGCACGTTGCAGTGTTAATTGCTGTTTGTTATCTCTTAATATAAGGTTTTAAAGATGGATTTGTATTTAAAGTTTTAAATTCGGGACGAAATGAATGCTAGGGTTTCGCTATGAAAGATCTCATTCATTCGTTAATTTTTTTGACTTTTTTAATATTATGATGGAGCAGGTGAAATACTGTTTATTGCTTCTCAATTTGTTTATGTTTTTGCAGACTTTTTGATAAATTGTTGTTTCTGCTGTGTGAAATTGCTGTAATTTCTGGTTGCTTTGTAGGGGATATCATGTGAATTGATGTTGGATTCCTTTTTGTATGTTTTTTTAGTTGTGCTCCCTCTTCCTGATTATATTTCTTTTTAGTTAGGCGAGACATGCTCAAATGTACCCTATAATTGATTCACCACGACCTCTTCACGGTGTCGGGTGGAATTATGGGCCACCTGATTGCGGTGAAAGGATTTCAACTTGGGTCACCCTTTTACGAATTCACCCCATTGCTATTACATTAGAAGCCTTGGATGGTTCCATTTTGCATTTTATTGTGAAGGTAGCCCCTAATTGCTTGATTGGGTAGGCTTCCTATCCCAGTTGATTTGGCGGAGCTTACTATGATGAGACTCAGCAAGCAAGCTTGTGGACATGGCCTGCCACGACAAAATTGTAACTCTGGGTGAAAGATCTCTTATGGACAAACTTGGATAAGTCTAGAAGAATTGTAGTTACTATGTAATGGAAGCTCTTTTCGTGGTAAAGTTCTTCAGCAGACGGTTAAAATTGTAACCATTGTCAACCCAATAAAGTTGTTTACACCTTGGACTATCCTTGAGGAGTGATTAGTTTGATTTAATTTAATTTATTGGTGATTTTGGGTTTGTAAAATATATCTTTTTTGTTATGCTGAGAGGCATTCTAGGATGGCAACAGGAGGTAGTGGTGGGTTGTAATGTACAGGAGTGTCTTCACTTTTAATTCCGACCTTAAATTGATGTCCATTTGACTGGCACAAAGAAGCTTTTCCTTTTTCTTGGAGAAGTCAATAAAAAAATAGTACTATCTTGGCCATACGGTGGAGTTTGGAGCCCATTGCTTTTCTACCGAAATATTTTTCAAGCCTTACACATTAGTGTAGCTAGATTGACACCATTTGTCACCATTCAGTGGGAATTTTGAAGAAGGTAATAAAGTTATTAATAATTGTGGTATGCTAAAAATCCAAGATAAGGGCCTTGAGATTGATATCTCTCAGCATTTTTCAGATAGATGTATTTAAGATATCTGTTCTAGTTAAAAGTTAGGTAACATGGATTTGCAATAAAAGAAAAAATCTTATCTTGGCATCCACGAAGTTCTTTACAATAAGCATGCCCTCATCTGCGTGAGGGAAGCCTTTAAATGTAAACTTACAGTTCTTATAAGCCAACCAAGTTCATGTGACTATGTCTATATCCCAAGTGAGAAGAGGAGGAAACGTAAATGGATTTTGAATCATTGGTTGTATGAACCTTGGGAACTCAAAGGTTGACTATACAAAGGAAGAAAACTAGACAAATCATGGGGTAACCGAAATTGTTGATAATGTTGATGATATTTTTTTCTTAGATACAAGAGGTTTTCTATCCATGGGGCCCTCACTCAAAACACATAATACAATTCACTGCTGAAGTTGACTGTAGTTGTGAATTAAAATGCTTCAGCACATATTATGTCCATACATAATAGGCCATACCTGCTAACAAAAACTTAACACCATGGTCAAAGAAGAGGAGAAATGCCCATTACCCGCCATCTCAATTTGGCAAGAAACATTCTTCTCTGGACTGATTTTTAAAGTTTCCTGTGTTTCCTCCATGATTCCAGTGGAAATCCCAGTCATGCTCCCCTTCCAAGCATTAAGAGGGGAGAAACAAAGCTCAGTTGCTCCTTGAAAGTTAAAAATGCAGAAGATCAATTTTCTATTCATCTTTAAAAGGGAAAGATGTGGTTCCAGTGGATACCATGCCGGAATGGTGTCTACCTTGTAATCCTAGCTCATTGCAGCTCTATATTTTGAGGAAATTATTTGTTAGTACGTCACATATTATTAGGTGTGTGTGAGTGTGTATTGAGTTGTCACAAGTTATAAATAACACTTGGTAAGGCTTGACTCCTTGTCTTGAGGAGTTCAATAGCCTCTATATTGTCTCATCATATTGAATAGAATTGTATCGTACAATTATTTCCTAACCCTAATTTGGTATCAGAGCAATAATGCAATCTTGAGATGGAGAAATAGAATGAAATAGGGGTAGCACTTGATTTATCATTGCCCCAGTTCATGAGAGCTTGTGATAGCCTCTCTGAGTATAAGTTAGCTATGTTTAAGGTAATTTAGTGAAAATTAAGGTAAGTTGTACGCTTCTCCGTGCAGATTTGACATTGTATGTGTGGTACTGTTAAGGATCCATCTCGTTGTAGGCACTTTGATTTCTTCGCCCTTTGTACTTCTATATCCATTTTGTCCGATTCAGATCTGCAAGATCGTTGTTGACCACTGCTCCTGCACATCTGCATGCTTATCTGACATACTGCATCTTTGCGTGTAGTCAAGTGCCTCTGTTGGATTTGTTTGCCCTTGGTCTGCATGTTTTTTTCCATCCATGCACTGCAGATTGTCCAGATTCCACCGTATGCTCATATGGGAGTTTTACCCATGCCCACATATCATGTTTTCATGCATCCATGTCTTTTGTGTGGTTTATGCATCTGTCTTATCAACGTGCACATTCCAACAACCTGCGTTCTCGATCAGTTCTTTGTGTATTCTCTGTGGCTCCGTCCACCTACAGTCTACAATTTTATTGTGATTTTTACTTGATCTGCATCCATTTATTATTGCCTTATTTGCAAAAAGTAAAACCTTGTGCCTGCTACCGTTCACATCACCCGAGCAAGCATCACTATAATTACATTCCCGTGTTCATGCAGTCTCGTCCGTACCTCTGTCAACAGCCACGGTCCACCAGCAGTCTTGAGCGTGCAACTGATCAGACCACAAGCTCTGCCATTAACACATCAACGTGGACTGATGGTCTCAAGCATGCACCTGATCAGACCATGAGCTCTGTTGGCAACACATCTGCATGGACTGAACTAGAGGTCGGCAAATTCCTCGTGAACATATTTTGATCTATATGGTGCGTCCTTTGTACAGCCACAAATACACCTGACATGCCATGCACCGGAAACGTTGTTGATAGATTCGTCATCAGTCTAAAAGCCTCTGTATAAACCTTTTCTTATAGTTGATTTTGCATAGATGAGTTTCTAACATATAATGTTTGTATACTTGTGTCTATTAATGTTACGTTATTAGAAATTGGGGATTCTAATATAGTGTGTTCTGATGTGAGTGCCATTGTCCCCAAAGTGTAATGTTTTCTAAAGAAAAGAATGTTATGTGTTAGTTTTATCTTATTAGTGTTATTCTTTAGTAATGTCTTATAAAGGTCTTTAGTCTAAGAGGTGTCATAAGTCCTCTCCAAATAAAGCAATCATGTACCGGTTGTTATCAAGATGTCAAATTTTCCTCTCTATAGTAGACGTAATATCGGAAGAACCCCACGTCCAAAAATGGAATGGGCATGTGAGTCCTGTGGGGGTGGAGAATTTTGCTTATAAATCAAATGTGACATGCAATATGAGCTAGCCTGCTGAGCTAAGCATGCAGGAGGTTGGGGAAATGGAGTTAGGAGTTCCATTTTGATCTCGAGTGCATCACTAACTTCGAGATTGCTAATTGCTATGGTGACAAAATAGAATGAGCCTGCTACACCCTTGATTTGGTGTCATATATCGGGATATGTATGGCCGACCTATGGCTAACATAATCTCTTATCATGTCATATCACATTTATTTATGCTTTCATATGCTTAGTAGGTTGGCCTTGGTGTTTTGCATAACATAGTAGGGTATATATAAGAGTTAGTAACTAGTAGATGATCATCATATTGAGCACTTGAGTCTTATTGTATGGTTTGAAGATTTCCCCCTCGAAGTGGCTAAATCATTCTACTTGGAAATTGTGATCTTTTATCTCTATTTTGATGTTCTTTAGTGTTCTATTGCTGCTAATATTCAAATCTGAGTAATTACATTACAAGTGGCATCAGAGCTTTGATTTGGGCAAAAATCAGGTCAAAATCCTATTTTTGCTGATTCGGCTATATCTCACTATCTGTTGCGAATTTCTCTACCAAAGTTTTTATTGAAGTTCCGATATCCCTCAAGTAAGCTTCTCCCAAAATATCAAGATTTTTTAATCTATTTTTCAAAAGTTATCATCATTTTAGTGTTTTTCATAAATTCTCTCCATAGGCCACAATTTTTGAAAATTTTCCAAGTTCCTTACATTTTTGGAAAGCTTGCCAAAATTTATCTAGGGTTTGTTCCATGTGTTTTTTCCATTCGGTTGATATCCTTCTAGAACAACAAACCCTAACTCCCTACCCTAAGCCAAAATCCTGAATCCAAAAAAACCATGACAAGACCCCAAACAAGAGGAAAAGGTAAAGGGTAACACCACTCCATGGAAGAATACTTAGGATATGGATTCAAAAGGAGGACTTACTGAATCCTCAAACCTAGGGTTTTCCTCAATGGATCATAGGATCAGTGAGCTTGAGTACGATCTGCGCAATATACAATCAAATATGGTGACAAAAGAAGCCCTGGATGACGACTTGAACAAAATGAAATTAAAACTCATGGAAGCCATTTCTATTTTGAAATCGCAACCGTAGCCTACCAACTCCCTAACCTACCCGATTGACTCCTCAACAAATTGAAGAGAAGCGAGCAAATAGTATGTTACAATTGTGATAGCAAATGGAGCAAGGGACATAAATGTGCTGAGAAAACATTGTTCTACATTGAAGGGCCCAATGAGGAAGAAGATGAGGAGGAAACAACCGATGAAGAGGAAGAGGTGTCAAAGATCAAGGCTAAAGAATCTCAACCATCTCTTGCCATGCAATTTCAAGCATTAGCACCCCACAAACCCTTAAGGTCATTGCCATCGTGAAGAAACAAAGGGTGACAATATTGATTGACTCTGGCAGTACTCACAATTTCATCAATCATAAATTAGCATTGCGCCTACATTGCTTTGTTTATCTAGCCCCGAGTTTCAGTCATGGTTGCAAATGGAGGTAAAGTTAGTTGTTCAGAAAGTGCCATAAGATTACGCTACCCATGGGGGCGTAGACATTGTATTAGGGGTCCAATGGCTTACTACCTTGGGAACTGTTGAGATGAACTTCCAGGATTTGTTCATGCGTTTCCATTATGAAGGGAGGACTTTTGAGTTGTGTGGGATGAAGGCAAAAGCTCCACAATTGGTGAGTTCTCATCAAATGCAGAAAATGCTTAAGAAGGGTGTAGATGGGTTTGTGGCATAACTATTTTCATTGGAAGCTCAACCATCAAAAGGTCCTATACCATCAAACCTACAAACAAATATTACTGAACATTGTTGTTTTTGGGGATATGCCGAAAGGTTGCCTCCCAAAAGAGATCATGATCATGCTATTTAGCTAGTACTAGGCAACCAACCACCCAATCAGGATCCTTATCGGTACTTGTATCTACGAAAAAGTGAGATTGACAAGATGGTATAAGAGATGCTGGAAGTAGCTATTATTTGCTATAGTTAGAGTGCTTACTCTTCTTCAATGGTGATGGTATGAAAGAAGGATGAAGGTTGGTGCACGTGTCTAGACTATAGAGAGCTCAACAAATACACAACAAAAATAAGTTTCCTATTCCTATCTCTGATGATTTGTTAGATGAGTTATATGGGGCTGTTTATTTTACAAAATTAGATCTTCGATCGGGATATCATTAAATTAGAATTCACGATGAAGATACTCATAAAACAACATTTAGGACACATGAGGGCCACTATGAATTTTTGGTGATGCCTTTTGGCCTTACAAATGCACCATCTACATTTCGAGTTTGATGAATTCTATCTTTTTAGCCATTTCTATGAAAGTTTGTCCTAGTCTTATTTGATGATATCTTAATCTACAACAAGACATAGGACGAACACCTAAATCACGTAAATAAGGTTTTAGAAACTCTTGAACAACATCTTTATGCTAAGCCATCCAAGTGTTATTTTGGAGTCGGGAGGTTGAATACTTGGGTCATATTGTTTCCCATGAAGGTGTAAAAGTAGATCCTCATAAGATCTACTTTTACACCTTCATGGGAAACAATATGACCCAAGTATTCTATTGTTGTTGATATTCAGATCTACCTAAGTAATTTCATTATAGAGCCTAAAAACAAAAGAGCAGAAGAGTTGTTACTTGTTAGTCATCATTTTCAGTGATAATGTACTCTTACTACAAAAGATGTAAAATGAAAGTGCTGAAATGACTAATGCTGAGAACAGTGTCTAGTAGCAGTGGTTACTGTTTACGTTGTTCACGATCAGGTGACAATGATCAAGGATAGTGGCTGCAAATGTGAGTTCAGTGAGAAGCCCCACACTCGCCAAAGGAATAGTGAGGACCTAGTCCCACTGTCTACATTTTGTACCTGCACAATGAGGCCCAACAGTCTAGAGGAGCAAAATTTGAAAAGAAAAATGGAGGCCCATTCCACACTTGCAATAGTAGAATGGAAGAGAAGTGGAGGCCCATGCCACACTTATAGTGAAGAGTTGTAGTGATGATATGTTTTCACTAAAAATTGAAAATGAATAGTGTCGATGCAAGTTTGTTACACAGGCTTCAAAGGAAAACAGGAATTAACCCTACTTGTTTTAGATTCCCTGTTGGAAATAGGATTCAAGGTACAGAATACTCTGGGCATATAGCTTCAATCGGAAGATGGTGTGGGTAAATGCTAACCTGCAGAGGGACCGATGTGTTTGGGAAAACCACCTATTAAACCTTGAATTTATGGATTTGAATTATCCTGATTTGAATTA
Source organism: Taxus wallichiana var. yunnanensis (assembly GCA_018340775.1). Lineage (NCBI taxonomy): Eukaryota > Viridiplantae > Streptophyta > Pinopsida > Cupressales > Taxaceae > Taxus > Taxus wallichiana. Next base: position 192,348,577 of record CM031236.1, read on the forward strand.
AGCTCAACCTACTGGTATTTACAATGGTTCTAAGTGATTTTTATTTCATCAAAAAAATTAAAAAAGGAGGGAAGGGTAAGGCAGAAAAGAAACTAGTCTCTCTCTCTCTCAATTTCTAAGCATAGCAAACACCTTGATCTCAATCAAACCACACACAAACTAGAGAATACAAGAAATAGCTTTAACTAATTTCTGCATAAACTTCAGGCAATCAGTCAAAGGAAATTTAAACACAAAGAATCACAACTCTACACAATCCAAACAAATAATTGTTGTTCATTCACCAAGCTCATAATAGAGGTTAGTCAACATAACATTTGTTCAAGCTAACCAGATTCAACAAGAAAACAAAGCAATTATCCATTCACTAACATCTCTAAACCACTTAATAACTGAGATTGCATAGCACATCCAAGAAACCAAATGTAAGAAACATCAACTCATGAAAAGGAGACTAGCAAAAGCTCAATCTCTTACCCTGCAGATTTAATTAAAACTAGAAGTGCAAACTCTACTTAATAACTGAAAGAGATTTGTTATCTAGGCCTCAAAACATGAATTCTCAATTGAAAACAATAATGCAGCTCACAAAACCATTTGAAAACTCCAAAATTCTTCCTCTGTATTGAATTCAAAACCAAGAGTACTACATGAAAATTGAGTGTATTTATAGGCATGGGACTCAGCCACCACCTCTGCATAATTCTAGAGCTTCTAGTAAAGCAACCTACTCTAAAAAGGGGGAAAAAACTAAAATGAACTAAAGCTAACAACTTGAAAAGATATTTTGCAAACAGTCTCCACAAATTACAATCATTCCCCCAAAATAGACCTCTGAAAACAATAATTATCCTTCCTCTCTGTTTAAGCACAACTGGCGGTACTCTAATAGCATGAACAAAAAGATTTCCCAAAAAATTGCTCAAAAAAACACCCACTTTGTCTTTTGCATGATTGTGCAACACTCATTGCTCTCCTTTGTTTGTTTCTGGGCCAGTTCACTAAATTTAATGATTAAGGAATCAAGCTAAACTAAATTAGTTTTATTTAGCATCTGTGCATCTTTATCCATCTCTGCTCAAAGAAAAGGCTCAAAATTTTGTCTCTTAAAGCTTATCTGTCGTTTATCTCTGATCTCTGGCCACTGGTTTAGTTTGCCTCTGTCTATTTAAAAACTCAGTCACCTTAAGTTGTTTTAAAAGACTTAGTCATTTAAGCCTTTTGACTTAGCTTTTAATTTAACTCCGTGTATACTTCCATGTTCTTTCCCACGTTTGCTACGTCTTTAGCTTCCACGTATACTCTTTGTTCGCATGGTTTAAAATCTTTGAAACCCTGTGCTGTATACCAACTCCATTGATTGTCAACAATTGTCACAAATCAGTATTATCGCATTCCGTGTGACTTTTAACCTTGGATCTCTGTATGGTGCAATGTACCGACATTGGACACATGTCCTCCATCAGCACACTCTCATCTTGCTATCCTTCCAAGCATTGAACTTTGTACCTCTTCATTCAACCGATAGCCAGCACGTGGTGAGGATTGGTGTAACCGCCACCGTTGACCCTTTGAACTCAGAGTCTGTAACTCCCTCAATCAATAGCCTGTGAATACGTGGCTCCATTTTGTGGAGTGTCCTCACCTAAACTTTGCTTGTCAGAGTGCTAGATGCCAATGAGTGACATTTGTCACTCATTGGTGCTCTGCATCACTGCATCCCTTTTAAACTTGGAAGTTCGTGCTAACTTAAACCATTACAGGAGGCCGATTAGTGACATCTGTCACTGATTGGTGTCTTTATTTTTCAAACTTTGGCTTTGCGTGTCCTCCAACGCGCCAATCTCTGCAACGTGGTATACAACGGTGCAGTTGCTTTACTCAAGCTAGGAACTCCATACTCTTGACTCTCTGATGACAGACAAGTCGCCCATCGGTATTTGGCACTCTTTTATGCCTTAGAAACTTTTGCCTCGCCCCCAAAGTTTGTTGTATGCTGATCTGTGACGCATGTCTATCTCACTATATGGCTCAAATCAGTGGACTTGTGAACTTGCCACAATGTTTTGATAGTTAGCTTAAAGTTGATGGTTTTAAATCAATAGAAAATTGCAAGGTTGGTCTTCAAATGAACGTTTCCAAGCTGTTTAGCTTCAAAAAAATGGCAAACTGGTGGGTTTCTTCCTTGTTTTTATCTGCACATGGTTAACACCAAAACATACCATGAAAACACCTTTTAAAGATAAAATGATGAATAAATCAAAGGCAAACCCATTTTAAACTTTGAAAACATTTTTAAAGCCATAAACAAATTTAACTCTGCTGTTTTCATGGGTTTATCTAGAATGCAAAGAACAGAGACCTTTCAGTCATGTTTGGAAGCTGATTATCTCTTGTTTTAAAAGCTATAAAACATTATCAAGCTCGGTGTGACTCTCAAAATTCAGTTTGGAGGTTTAAAACTCAGTTTTAATAACTCATTATAAAAGGGGGCTCCATTTTCTTGTCAAAAAAGGAATGGGGGTGTGTTGGCAACAACAAATAGGTCAGTATGGTCCAAACAGATTGATCTCGTTGTGAACAATTGTGTTATTGTTCACTATTTTTGGACAGTAACGCCTTCTTGATCACAGTTGTGCAGCGGAAGCATAGTGAGGCATTACTAGTACCCCTGTTGATTTGGTGACATGTTCCCATCTGCTGGTATTTGCTTGTTGGATTGGTTGATTTGTTCCCATCCATCAATGTGTGTTTGTTTCAGTTTATGTGTAGTGTTCCTCCCTATGTTTTTACTAGGGTGGGGGTAATCTTGGAAATAGCATGTTAGTTAGTAGATCACATGGTGATGTTGTTAGTATTTCGCTATTAGGAAATAATTTGTTAGTACATCACATATTGTTAGGTGTGTGTGTGTGTAATGAATTGTTATAACAGCTCAACCTCGTGGTAGGGATTTTGATAAGGCTCGACTCCTTGTCTTAAGGAGTTCTATAGCCTATATGTAGTATCATCATATTGAATAATATTGTGTTGTGCATTTATTTCCTAAATCTAATTTGCAGTTCAATGTTGATTTTAATATAACTTTTGTCTTTGTATATGTTGTCTCCATTATACAAGAGCTTTTACTGTTTTCTTATATCGATTTGTTTAAGATTCCTTCAATAAATACTATGTGTGGCTGTATTAAGGTTCTAGTACTGTATCTTATGCTCTGATTTTAAAATTTGTATGGACTGTTATTGATGGGTTTGTGATCGGTGAAGGACACTGTTAGTTTTCTTAAAGCTTTTTATGTTGAGATAGTAAATTTTCCAAAATATGGTGCTTTAATTAATTTATTTCCACCATTATGATTTATGATGAAGGTAAGATGTATTTTTAAATCAATTGTAAGAATTCTATCCGCTATTTTGGAGTTTGAGATTAGCTGTATTGGAATTAAATTAATGATGAGATTTAGTCAATTGGCTAAAGGAGAATTTAGTCAGAATTAGTTTTTGTTTGATAAATAGTATTTTTATCGTCCTCTCTTTCCATGCATAATTGAGTGCTCATTTGATATTTGTTGCAAATTTTTAATTCTTTTCAAGATAGTAGCTGGCATTTGTTCAAAAGGTTATGGTGTTGGTTAAGGGAGTCCTAGATAGGGGTCTTATTGGTTGAGATTTTTAGGTATGTTAATTTGTTACTTATTTCCAAAAGCGGATGGAAACATTTATTGAATGGAAAGATGCTCTCTAAGAGTTAACTTATTTAATGGAGAAACATACGGTTCATTCAATTTGGAAAGCTTTGGTTTGGTAGTACTTATTTTCTAATTGACGTGATATGAGGAGATTTTGAAGAAGTTGAGAACATGGACAGACATTTTAATTTATTGATTTGTGCAGAAAGCTATAGGAAGATTTGTCTTTTCCAATTTTTGATCAAAATGAGATGGTTTCATAAAGGTGGGTTTTTGTGGTTATTTTCTCTGATTTTAGTTATCATGATCTTCCAAACTGCTGTAATTTCACATTTTTTTTTTTTGGATTGAGGGTAAATTGAGGGTGTTTGAAAGGACCCACATCCTTGTACACTTGAGGATTTTTGAGAGGATCCACAACCTGGTTACAATGAAGGGGACCACTATTAGGAACCCAATTGAAGCAACCATGAAACCGAAGTGAAGATGCAGCGACCGTCGACAACGACCGCAGCGAGTGGGACAACTATTAGAACAGCCACCAGCGTCGGCAGCGAGAGGAGCAGCCACCAGGATCAGCAGCAAGCGGAGCAGCCACAAGTGTCAGCAGCGAGAGGAGCAGCCACGACCGCAGTGAGAGGAGCAGCAACAGTGAGCGGAGCAGCCACCAGCGAGAGGAGAAGGAGCCACCAGCGTCGACAACGAGAGGAGCAGCCACCAGCGTCAGCAGTGAGGAGTAATCACCAGTGTCAGCACGAGCAGAGATGCCGCCTCTAGCGGCGAAACCACCTCCGAGGAGGATCGTGCCTCGGGGGGATTTGAAACCGGGTGGGCAAGCACACAACCATGTGACTTGACCGCACCACTCCCACCCCATCGGCTGCTGTAATTTCACATTTCACTTGATACAAGGGATGAGAATTAATTGTTTAATATCTTTTATTTCTAGTGTTGGTTGCCTATGGTATAAGTTAGATGTTATTCTGTCACATTTATTAATCCTAACATAACTTTGGAATTGATAAGGTTTGTTTCCCAACTTATTCGCTAATGATGGTAACAAACTAACCAACAACTAATAAGGTGCTAAAGGAACGACCATATCTCTTTATATAGAGATGCTTATGCCTGTTCTCGTAAACTGCAGGTTTTGTAGTAGTCGATTTATGTACGCGTGGGCTTCTCATTGCTGCAATACAATATAGGTGTCAGGGCTCCTCTGACCTCTTGCTGTAGTACTCTAGAGAAATTAAATGACCCTCCTCTTTAACTGTAGGAGAACTAAATCATTTACTTCATAAAAAAGTGTACACATCAGCAAGGATCTTATATGCATCCATTCTAAGGTTTGTGCACGGAGCCTTCTCACAGTCATTTCTAGTTCATTATTCATCAGCAGATTTATAGAAGAAATTCAGCAAACAATAAGATAGAACGTATCTCATTAACACAGAAAAATGATGAAAACAGAGATATCATTGGACTTGTGTTTTGAAATGGGGCCATACAGGATAAATTATAACTGTAAAGTACATTAGAAAATTTACCTTTAATGTCCTTTACTTCTGCGACTGTTGTGCACTTATAGGGGGAGAAATCAACTGTGCAAGTTCAAATATTCTCTTATCGTGTGTATTTAATATCTATACATTCAATCGATGTTCAATCTTTCCTTCTTAGGTGGCACCAGGAGGCTTCCTCATCGGCACCATAATCATTGTCCTTTTCACATATGTAGGACTTCCTGTACTCACTGCATACTGGCAATTGTCTCTCAACTAGCCCCTATCCTTCATTCCAGCAGTTATCCCAAAGGATGATTTTGTGGTCCGTTTGAGTATTTTATCTAGCGGTTATAGTTGTGGTCCTTGTTAATTCTATCGGCTCAGTTAACCCTATGAGTTTGTTGATGGTCACATTTCTCTTGCTAGCTTAATCCCTTTTGTGGACTCTGTGTATTGATACTGTTGGATCAGAAATGAGAGTTTCTTGCTCTTCTTATGCCTTGCAGATTGTTATAATATCCTACCAGAAGTGTTCTTATATAGCCAGCTGTGCACTCTGTAGGGTTACCTACTTGCTCTTTTTTAGATTAACCACTTTCAGCTTGAAATTTGGATTTGTTTTTTGTTAGTTATAGTGTTTTTAACGTGAGATGCCTTGTGCACACGCCACATGCTTTTGTTGCTTGCTGTATTCTCAACTCCCATTGATTGCTTTTGGTCACTTGTGGACATTAATATAATTTTGTTCTTTCTTTCTGATGAGTTGAAAACATGAATTTGAAGATGCCAATGGCTACTTCTTGGTTTCTGTATCTCTAACTTAGGCTGTAACTTATAGACTAAAACTAAATTGTTAACCAAGATCCATGAAAGTAATATTTGTGAAATAGACTTTTTGATTTGAGAGGATCATTTTCTTTCTCCTCTTGAAAACTGTAAATTATTTTTTTATATGTAAAAAAGAGTTCAAAAATGGCTTTCAAAAGGCCCATAAAATAACCTGGACATGCCAATACATGAAAAACCATAACAGGGTGAGAGTAAGATAGAAAACCACATAACATGAACAGATACTATCTAGGCATTTGGTCAGGTAACCCACCGGTTCTTCCCCAGACCAAACAACGAGAGTCACAAGATGATAATCCAGAAAACTAAGCCATAAAACGCAGCCTAGAACTAAAGGAAAAAACTCAGTGAAAGTGATGGAGCATGAATTCAAATGAGGATTCCAAAGAGGGGATCCATAAAACATCAGATGGAGAGAATTAAATCACTCTTTAGCTATTTGAAATGTCAAAGAGGTGTCTTTGCATCACAAAAGATAAGACCATATTCCAAGCTGATACTAGATTAGCTAGCTTGTTTAGACCTCTCTTGACATGGCTAATTTGAATATTGCTGAAACCTGCCATCAAATCGTTTTCCCCTATGACAGGGCTTCATAAATTGAGTCCACTAAGTTGTATCTTTCCATTTGAGGCCTTATCATGTGGTCAAGTCTCCATCCTTGCAATTTTAAGGATTAAAAAAACAGTTTTCAACTCCCCATGTTGTTTGTTGGTATGCCCAATCATTTTCTGAAGAAAATTGGTGTTCCGTGATGGGAAATGAAGCCACCAGCTCCACCGCAGCCTGGATTTCCCTCGAGGCCCCATCAAAAATGCAAAATTTCTTCCCGGTTTCAAAGAGATCTGTTGGGGTAGGAACATGTTTCTTCATTCTTGTATTTGTCTTAGGCAGTGCAGCTTTTAATTTCAAAAACACCCTCTCTGAAGTGAGCTGATGTTCTCGACAAATTATGTAATTCCTATTAATCCAAATGGACCAGAAAGTGGCCAAAGGAAGGGTGCAGATGTCATTGTCTTCTGATGAATGTTTAAAGCAATACTGCAGTGCTTCTTGAACTGTGTTACCCTCCAACTTGAGGCAATCGGCAGAGAGATTTATAAACAGCCTCCGGTCTTCATGTGCACATGGGCATGCTAAAAACATATTCTGTAGCGATTCCATCTCAAATTTGCAGAACCCATGATGGCTAGTTCAGTTTGATTTCCTACACTGAATATTATCCTATGCCAGCATGTTGCTGTTGATGGCCTAATGGGAATGCAGAATAATTTCTGAGGTATTTTCAATGTTTCATACTCCAGATCTACTTCCACCATATTTTTCTTTCCAGAGGTTGCATACCCTTTATAAATAGTTTAAACTAAGTAAATTACTGTTTGAGCTTGGTTGCACAGGCACTGTTATGCCATTTTCCAGACAATGGCATGGTATGGGTGTACGTTTTGGAGGGAGGGTTGAATAAATTTAGAAGCATTTGGCATGCATCTGCAAAAACTTAAATTTCAGTGAAGATGACTTTCATACAGGTCCAAGAATATAAACCATTTATCTTCAACTAACACTTTCGCTTTACTTCTCTCTAGTTTCACAGCAGTGGATTAATGATTTTCTTTTGCTTCTCTTTAGTTTTATGGCATTGGAGTCTTTATGCGTTTGATCCGTATTTGATTGGTGATCTGGTAGACAATGCACAAACTTGTTGGAACTTAGATGTGTTATACACAGAAGCACATTAATTACAATGCTTCTGGCATAGAGACAACTCTTCAATTCTAACTAAATGAACCATGAAAGTTGGAGATTAAAAATGCACAAATAGATCAATATTCGAGGCACAAGAGTGAACTGACTTCTATGCATACAACTGGAAGAGCATGCTACGTTGCTGACCTTTACAGACTTGAGCTGGAGGCCAACTTGGTTCCCGTTGGGCTCTCTAAGTTGCTTTTTCACCAACAGCACTCTGGCTGGGCATCTTGCAACTACTGCTACTCAAATGGGTTCTCCTCCTTTTAGTTCATGCAGATTCTTCTTTGTTTACTTTGATTTTGTCGTGGATTGTATACCATGTTTACAGTAACTGTAATGAAAGTGTTCCATATCGTTGCTTTGTATGTTATATGGTCTGTTAATTATTTTCTTTGATGATATCCTAAATCCCGGATTTGCTATTACAATAAAACAGTCCACTATGCCAAAGACCGAATAGTTATGATCAATGTCAAGGACATGATATGGGACACACTTCAATTTCTTTTATTTTGACCCTATCTTTGTAATTGATCTCCTATCCGGTTGATGTTTTTCTTTTTTTTGCTGCAGTCTTTTTCAAACAGTGTTGAAGGAGCAACCAAATGGATTATCAACAAAATGAAAGGTCTGTGTTACCTCTTTCATTTATTCAATCTTATCTGCATCTAGCAACCAAAATCTATTATCTATGGAACTGTTAGCTTTGATATAATTTTCAACGTCAAGCACTTGTAGGCAATTATAACATCTTTGGTTAATCTCTTCTGTTGTCTGTCATGTGCCTTAGCCACTACACTTGTGAAAAGTAGCCAATAATAATCGACATATGAAAGGCACTGTAGTTTGAATTCCATATTTTTCATTAGACTGCCAGATGATAGGAGCATGGGTAGCCCCCAAGCTAATGTACTACACAGTGCCAGATTGAATATACAACATGAATGCCAGCTGCTAGAAAGGCTTGGCATCTGCCAGACACCTTTCCATACTTCTCTGCTTGTAGGAAAGGCAGAGGTCTGGACATTCTAGGCTTCAAGTATAACGGTATAGATATTTACTACCTGCAAGCAAGTATCCAACTTGAATTCTTGGGTGCGCACACTCACACATGAATATACACACATACATGTATTACAACTGGGTTTTATATTGTGTGGAGTGGGACTTCTCTATATTCCTTTTTAAGCCCCTAGCCCTGGCGTTATGCAATTCTACTGGTAGCTTCAATTTTTTAAGTACTTGCATGATAAGTCCCTTATTAATGCTGTTTCACTAAACCTTGTGGAACAGTCCATTTCAGCTAGCATTCCGAGAGCAATCTCAAGCATGTAGTTAAAAAGTCTGTGACAGTTATTTAAAGAATAAAATCACAGCATGGTTCCTATTTGGGCAGAAGGATGTAGGAATCTGCAAAAAAATTGAAGGACACAGAAGCATTGTTTTCCTTGGGAAGCAATACAGCTATTTTGGATCCTTTTCTGATTTAGAGCAGAAAACAAAGATACACTTGAGTATGTAGTGGATGTGTTACATACTGGTTGCTAGGCGCTTCTGTAATGAATTATTTGCTAAACGTATATAATCAAGACTCTGTATTTGTGATAAATAGCATTGTTGGATTGCAGCATGATCAAAGTTGCATCCATTATAATTGTTATGTATAAATCCAATGCCATATTAGTATTCTATTGATTGTAAAGGTCTTATGTATGTATGCAACAATCATAAAAGAAATAAAATTGCACTTTTAAAAAAACCGATTTAAGTACCAATAGTATTAAAAATTTAGAAGTAGAAAAAGGTGTTACATGTTACAATTTACAATATAGTCAGTACAAATCATCAAATGGATCTCCTACAGATGATGAACATCATCCCTAAACTGAAACTATTCATCATTCAGATTCTTAAGTCTGTCCAAGTATATTAGAACATGATGGACATTCCTCAGCCATGCCAATGCAACTCCTTGATTGTCTAGGAGTACCTTTCTCTTCAACTAATGTCGTTTGTATAAACACGTCCATGGACACATCTTAGTCAGGATGCGCTTGATTCAACATCCCAAAGCACGGATGGCTATTTCAAATGGTCATTTTTGTGCATCAGGAGGTGCAAGTTGGAATTTACATTCACCAGCTCCTTTGTCTTCTTCGCTGCCAATCAGTTGTGTTTAATCATGAATGTATAAAGGAATTCCTCTTCACTAATGAGGAACTAGACACTTGTGAAGGGAAAGGTGTATGTATAGGAACTGTGTCACAGGGTTCGTCGAATTTCTTCCTTGAAATTCGAAATCCACCGAACTTCATAAAAACCAGTAAAATTCGTCTAAATTCGCTAGGAAATTCATACAAGAAATTTATTTAAAAGAAAAACCTAAAATCGTTTAGAAATTAAGGGCAAAACTGCGTTAGGGCTTTCGCAATCATTTCTTTCCTGTTCAAAGTCATTGTAAGCTTCATTTGTGATTCTTCTGCTGACAGCGGCCATGTAGAAATAGGTTAAAATTTTTAAAGTTTCCATTCGCTTATCGTCGCTCCATAATCTGTATTCACGCTGCTCCATAATCTGTATTCACGCTGCTCAATATCCAGCTCTATAATCTGTATTCACCACGATAGGAACAAAAATAAAAATGAAATAGGTTAAAGTTTTTAATTAATATTATTATCTCAACTTAGCTTTAGTATAGGTTTTAGGTTTGTTAGAATAGTTTTTGTTTTTTGTTTTTAACTATTAAGCTTTACTATTAAATCGTAGCTTTTTAAAAATAGTTTAATTTTTTATTAGTTTTTCCTTTCTAATTTTAATTTTAAAATATGAACTTCATTTATTAGCTTTTTTAAATTAATTGTTATTTTGTTGTTAATTTTAATTTAACACACACATATATAATGATTTTGGCAAAAATTACATCATTTAAAATTTTAACATTAATGTTTATAAATATTGTACATTATATTTTAATTTTCGCATATTTGATTTATATATTCTTTTTTTATTAATATTTCTAAGTTCGATTAGTATTAAGTTTAACTTTTAGAATTTAGATATTACCATAAGTTAATAAATATTTTGGGTTTTTAAATTAGTATTATAAATGGATTTTAATTAGATTCGTTTTTTAATTTAAAAGCTTAAATATATAAATTTTATTTTAATATTAAATTATATTCTTTGAACTTATTCACGAATTTCATTGGCTGGCGAATTTCTTTCGAATTTTATCCTCGCTGAACACGAGCCTTGTGACATAGTATAGGAATATCACAAAGGTACACATGAGGTCCACGAGTATGATAACTCATGCATCAAAATAGAAAGAACGAAAACTCAATTCAGTTCAGTAGAGAGACTGAGTTATTCATCACATCAACCTTACTATTCTAAGAGTGAGTTAGAGTTGTCAATGATTTACTAAGAGATCAACTAGGCTAAACTATCAATCAAGGATATTATAACATTATCTATGATTCTACACTATGAATTATTCACCCAATAATAACTAACATAGGAAAATAAAAAAACTTAAACAGGAAAATAAAATGCATAGTACTGCCATAGTGTCTCTATACCAACACACCTCCGTAGGTTGGACCGAGGAACGGGAAAGAAAGGAGGAACTTTCTACCCCCTCTCGCTTTCATTGACTCAGTAAAGAGATTGTTGATGCAGAAATTTGGTGTCGTGAAGGGCTAGGAGAAAACATCGGCAAACATAGTGACAAGATAGATGATCATCATGGTGCCTTGCTGCCAAAGGCTTAGGTTTAAAATCCCCACTTGTGTCAATCAACTTTCTGTAATGTCCCCTTTTCCATCGAAGACCTTTGGCCTATTTTGTCAATCCGACGCCAAAGGAAAATATAAGGGTGACTTAAGTTTTATTAATTTTATTGTATTGTGCAAAAAATTACAATATAATAGCACATATAATAAATTAATAAACTTAACATTAAAATAGAACCTAGAAAAGTGCATCAAAAGAAAAGCACTTATTTAATTTGTATTTTCTAGGGAAAATGGCGACTTGCCTTAAGGGGAAAATGGGAACTTAGAAAGGATAAAACATTTCTATTGTGTATTCCCTCTAGGGAAAAGTGACCAGCCTTGGGAGAGAAGAAAATAATTATTAAATACCTTTTGTATTCTCCCTAAGAGAAATGGAGGGTGGAAAATGCATCGAAAGAATCATACAAGTTGATTGGTGGTCTTGAAGGTTGTTTTGGGTCTCTTCTTCCTTTAAAAGGAGAAGTAGACTTGCTTGAGAGGCATTCCATATTCCAGATTTTTATATGATATTTCTCTTGCATTTGAGCTTTGAGCTTTTGCAAATTATATTCTAAGGACGAAAAACCTTAGTTTATACCTCTTGTGGACGAAAACCCCAAGGGATTGAGAGGGTTTTTCACTCAGAAATTCCCATTGATGGTAATCAGATTTTTAGTGTTATTTTCAGTCATTTCCAGCAATGTAATTTGAAGGCATTTGAGGAATAAAATTACAGCAGTTCATCTTCTATTGGATCGACCCAGTTGGGGCAGATTTGGCTTTGTATTTTGGAGGTATTTAGATCTGATTTTAATTGTTAAACCATCTACATATTTTTGGGAAATAAGCCAATTGGTTTCATAATTTTTCAAAGGGTTTTTACCAGTTTTATAATCAAATTTCAGATCTGATTTCAGAGTTGATTTGGCATCTGCAAATTCTGATTTTTATATGAATGAGTTCCTAAAAATATAAACAATCATCCGGGATAGAGAAAATAATTTTTGGGGCTCATTTGATGCCCTAAATGTGTGGGCCGAAATAGTAGGAGGGTCAGATCTGCATGTTTGGTAGTTGCTGTTATAATTCGGTTTACATCATCTTGTTCCTTGTATTTTTCCAAGTTCGGGCATATGTCATTTGCCTAGATCGGAGTTGTGTAGAGAAAGTTATGCTATCTTGAAGATTGCAGCAGTTAGGGTTTCAAATATAAATTATTTTCCAGCTGTTGTAAAATTTGATTTTTGCCATAAATTCTCCAGGGTTGTTCCAAGGGTTTGGGAATAAAAATAATTATTGTATGCTGATTTTGGGTGTGTTTGCATATAAAAATAATTATTTCCCATAGCTGCCAAAAGTATATTTATTATTTTGTGGGAAAATCTCATATTTGGGCAAAAGATCTATTGGGGATCTTTCACTTTCGGTGGCATAAATCAACATCTTGGGAATCGATGCTTTCAAGGAAAATGCGGAAGCTGGTAGCTTGTGTTGCTGCATCAAGACGACTCTTAAGTGTCTTGTGCAAGAAGTGCAATGCCATGACGGTGTGTCAAGCAGGAAAACTGGAGGCATTGTTGTCTCCACTGGTGGAGCAAAATCCTAGTATAGCCACTCAATCTCATCATCAAATAATTCTTCATCGAGCGAAGGTAGAAGCAGGTGTTGGAGAAGAAGCAAGAGCAGGAGATCGAGAAAAGTGTGGAAGCTGGTAGCTTATTTAGTGGATATGTGTTGCTACATCAAGATGACTCTGTCCCATGCTAGAATTGCAATGCTACGACAATGTGTCAAGCAGAATCTGTAGGCATTGCTGACTGCACTGGTGGAACAAAATCATATATACCGCCTCAAGTTCATCATCAAATAATTCTTCCTTTGCAAAAGAAGTGAAGGTCAAAGCAGGTGTTGGTGAAGAAGCAAGAGCAGGAGATGTTGGCACATAGGCTTGAGGAAGATGGTAGCATGCAGGTCTGAGAAGGTTAAGCAGGCACAAAGTTGTCAGGCTTGTGCACTTTGGACAAATCATTAACATTTCCAGTGGCAACAAATTGCACTTGTTCTTTCAATTCCCAAATAGTAACTCCATTTGGTGATAAATCAACTATTTTTCCTTCCCTCGAATGAGTTATCTAATAAATGGACAAAAGGTTGTATGCAAAGGATGGCACAAAAAGAACCCATGGTATCTGTCCATTGTCTTTCTCTATGTTTGATCCACACCACAAAGCCTAGGATCATGTGTGGGGGACAATCCTACACTAGCTGGAGCAGCAAGGATTATAAGATTGTGTGTGGGTTATTGGATGCAATGAACTAAACACACAATGATGTAGCGGAAGACTTATTTGCAGGAAATTTAACTTTTATTCATTAATGGTGAATAGGGAAATACAAATGTTTACAAACAAATAAGAGCAAGTCTTGTAAGAGAACATGTTCTTGTATAAGAAAGGGAATGCGTCCTGGTGTTAAATTTCTAGACTTATACATGTGAGAGATTTATAAAACATATGTGTGGTAGTTGAGTCCAACACCTAGCATGCCACGAAGATGCTCTGCCATGGCTAGTGCGGAATGCGCCATCTGCCGTGTCACATAACAATGAAATGTTGACAGGTGAATGTTGAAGCAAAAACGGTCTTGCGCAGATCCACGGTGACAAATGGCATGCGGAGAAGCAAGCCACGTGTGATGACGCATGGAAGAGCTGCGAGGTATTGTGCAACGCTCAGTTAGGTTGCAGGTGCTACAAAGTGTTGTGTGACATTACAAAAGTTACACATGCAATGCGGTGATATGGAAGTTGTTAACATTGTGGATTGGTGGCACAAGGTTACAAAAGGCGAGGGTTGTGTGGTCCTAGCACAAGATTGTAGGAACCATGCAGGTTGCGAAGCAAGTTTGTCGAATTCAAGGGATTGCATGTGGTAAAGCGATAAGGTACTAGGGGACTTAGCGGAAGATGCTAAGTCTTTGGGAAAGTCATGGAAAAGAGGAAGGTACGTAGAACAATGTAAGGAGCTGGAGCCTTTACTAAGAGGTGGTGTTCTCACCGTGAGATGCGGCAAAGGTGAGGCAATTTGTGTGAAAGAGAGGCTGCAAGGAGGTTGGCCATCGGTGCACGTTGCTACAAGGAAAATCCTTTATCAGAAGATGTCGCAAAGGAGTAAAGTCCAAGTTTTGCAAGAGGAGTGACGATACTTGGGCGGCTGCAAGCTGTGGTGAGGTATGTTACAAGGTTGCACACGGATCAATGTTTCCTACACCGAAAACATCTAAAGGGAGAATTATCACCAACCAAAATGGTGTTGTTGCAATGATTGGGAATAGAAAAAGAAGAGTGGGATTGAACCGTATGATGAGTGGCCCTTGAGTTCATAATCTACCCTTCGGGTGAAGATGCAGGGATATGTGGGAGTAAAAGCACGTCCAGAAGAATAGTTGTAGAATGAGTAGTCGTAGAATGAGCCACATGTGGTCATTGATGTGAAGGAGGTGGTGCGAGATGCTGCGATTCTTCATCTCGTTAGTTATGTTTCTTGATAGGTGCTTAAGTGCGTCCATTTTTTCTGAAACAAGTAAACTCTAAATGCCCCTCCTTGTAGTATGTGCAAGTCTTGACAAGTTTCTTTCCTTTGGATTGTTGTGGTGGCGAAGAGGAAGCATTGTTACTATTTGAATAGCCTTGGTTGCCATCGAACATTGTGAAGATTTTTCTTATCCTTTTGGCTCCGATGCTTGGGTGGTTCTGCCACAAGTACGTATTCTTTGGTTGCTTCAATGCCCCCTTGTGGATGAGTTTTCCTACTTGTTGTCCGGTGTTCTACAAACTCTTCAAAGTTGGGCATTTGTAAACTTTTGCCCAATGCATGTCTAGCAGAATGAAAAGACGAAACAAAGACAAAATAAGGATTTCCCAGCTTGGATACAATTGAGAGATTTAGTCGCCTGTCCTTTATCTTGCAATTTGTAAGTTGAGTACTGCGAAACTGAAACAAACACGTAACTAATTAAAAATTTAATTAATTTATTAACCCCTACATGTCATTCTCTGATTTTGATCACCAAGTTCGCCATAAATGGTGCGAGGTGAGAGCATACACAAAGGGTAGATGTATAACAAATTAAAACGTAAAAAAACAACAAACCCTGAAATTTTAAACTTCAAATACAAAACTAAATTTAAAAATTAATTAATATTAAAAAAACATAAAATAAATAATAAATATAAATAGATCATGATCAATGATCATGAATGAAACACATCATTCATGGTCATTGATCACATACCAATTAATAATAATACATAAAAAAATTGATTAAAAAACAATGGATGCATGGAAAATACCTGAAATCACTCCTTCCTCTTTGTTGTTTGAAGCTGATCCTCCTCCTTCAAACTCTTACCGTCCTCCAAGCTTCTATCTCTCTCCTTCAACTTTCAAGCTCCCAATTTGCAAAAGATGAAAATGTGTGTGAGTAGAATGGAGGCAAAGGGGTGTATATATAGCATTTGAGTGGTGTCTTTAGGAGGGGTGGGTAGGTGAATTAGGTTTAGGGTTTAATTTTTTAAGTTAGAGTCTTTTTTTCACTTAAAAAAATGTGTGGGTGCGTACCCACAATCCATGGGTACAGTTTTTCATACCCGGGATGTAACCGTGGACTGTGGGTACATACCCACACCATATCAGTACCGTACCTGTACCAGGGACATTTCATACCTAGTACGGTCCTGTATATAGTGTACCTCTGCAGTCTAGCTGAAACATAGACAGAGAATAGTGAATTGTATTCAAGTCCTGCAGACTCAATCTGATCAATTCATTCTTGAGTTTGTGGCGTCTTATGGCATCTGTTTTGCCAAAGAGGAATTTAAAATTTTCCACGTCTTCACAAGGGGTGTCCGTGTGATTTTTGTAAAATAGAAGCTGAGGTGCCATATTCAAATCGATAACACCTAAGGCTTCATCACACCCCGTTGAACCATTTGATTTTCTCAACTACATTGTTGGACTCGGTTTTTGTTACTTTGTACAGGTTTTACTCCTAAGAAACACAACCTTGGCATCCTTCCAGGTGAAGAAATTGTGAGGAGTCATCGGGAACAATACATTCTGTCAGCGTTGTTGACATCTTGCTTTTGAAATTGAACGATGAGTGCAAAATTGTATGTCTAACAAAAATTAAGTGTGGAATTGGAAACACACCTATAAGAGTCCACACAAGAAAGTGCTGGTGTTGTGCACACTAAAGAGGTGAAGGCACACAAAAACCTTCAGAGTCCCCCTCTGAATTATATCACTGCACTTTTTAATTTAGTGCAAAAGCAATCATCCCCCTAAATAACCATGAAATTTTAGTTGTTCTGATACAATTGCCCAAAAGAGGGTCTTCAATTCTGTTTTGAAGACAGTCAGAGTACACCAATATAGAATGAAGCTGAATTAACTGCACAAATGTGTAGAGCATGAAAAGAAACTCAATTTTGAAAAAACCTTGACCTAAAACTTCTTCTGTATGATACAGCCCATGGAAGTTGGGAATTCAGGGTCTGCTTTGGAACTTTTTGGAATCTACAAAGTACAAACACAATACCATCTGCAAGCTGAATCTTTGAAAATCAGTTCCACCAATTCAAAGTTGTAAAATATTAGGCACTTTGAAAAAAAAAGAACTGCTGAAAAAAACTGTTTTATGACTGTTTGAAAACCAAGTTCAAAATAAAACTATCCAATGGTGAAGGTAGAAGAAAGGAACTTTTGGGGTTCAAACTTGTGACCTTCTTTGAAAGTTTTAACAGAACAACTATTTATGGCTACCCCACTCAAATCACGTGAAAGCACATACAACAAAACTCGATTTTGTTACAAAGGATATCATGTTAGCCCTTAAAAAAGGTGAGAGATGTGTTGTTGACAATGCCTTGATTTGAGGAAGTATGTGTGTAGGGGTTTTGTAGTGAAGGCATAAGATCTCAGCTGTGTGCAGCCAACTTGCGACCAGAGGATACAATCCACAATTCTGGGAACCAAGATTGAGCAGGGGTTGAACAAACTAGATCTACAAAGGTCAAAAATCCAACAATGAAAAAAACAGGGTTTTGAGAAGGGACCACAAGCAGAAATGAATACAGTCAACAGATTTTAGTAGCAGAAGAATTGTGAGGAGGGTCGTGTCTGGTTGTTGGAAGGCATTTTACAAATCCAAAGGGGCTCAAATGGGGATTGAGGGCCAAGACAAACACATGAGAGCAGGTTCATGCAAAGAGCCAACTGTTAGGAGTTGGATCAATAATGAAGCAGGCTATGCATTCAAAATAACAGATGATATGTTGGGATTGAAAATGGCCATCATAAACCTCCAACCTGCAAGATGGATTCTTGAAGGATTGAGGGATGTGTGTGTACCCTCCCCTTAAAAATAATAATTTAAACGCTACTTTTTAATAACTAATCAGCATAAAAATCAAATTCTGACATTAATGCCCGAAAAACATATTTGTTGTTTACAAATTACACTAAAATAGCAGTTTGAAAACTGCAAAACTAATAGAATCAATCATAGGTGCTCCGTTTCTGATGATATGAAAGTTCAAACAATGTTTCTTGGATCTCCATGATGCAATGGAAGAGTCTTATCTGCTCCAAAACTTCTTAATCTTAAAGACTTTGGAATGGTGGCAAACATATGACAGCCCAACAACACGTCTAGATCTCTAAAATGGAGAAAATAGGTAGCAACTTTGAGCATGAGCTGATACCATGTGGAAATGGACAGGAGGTCTACCTCAGGACTATGTGCTCCTTAATATCTCTTAGAAAATCAGCAGAGTGATGCTATCAAGAATTCAGCCAAAAATTGACACAGAAAAACTATGATTAATACTATTCTAACATCCTTCTTACAAATGATGATGGATCTCACGTCTATATATAGATAATAGGATATCACAGAGGTGCATAAATGTGATAACTCATATACTAAAGTATAAAATTCTGAAAATAGACTGAGGGATTTATCAATTCACTTTTATTAATCTAAGAGTGAGTCAGAGTTATCTATGACTGACTAAGAGATCATCTAGGCATCACTATTAATAAAGGAATATTATAACATTATCCACGATTTTACAATATGTGGTATTCACCCAATGATAACTAATGAAAATGGAAAAAAACCCAATGATGGAAATTAAAATGCCTTGTACTAGCATGGTATATGTACATCAGCAGTTAGAAATGTTAAATTAGTAAATTTAAATTGCTAAATCTGAAACGGAAAAAGAAATGTCGAAGTTAAAACAGAATGAATAATGAAATTCATGACATAATTCACTATCAATAAAGGATATTATAACATTATCCATGATTTTACAATATGTATTATTCACCCAATGATAACTTATGAAAATGGGAAAAAACCTAACGAAGGAAAATAAAATGCCTAGTACTACATGGTGTATGTACATCAGCAGTTAGAAATGTTAAATTAGTAAATTTAAATTGCTAAATCTGAAACAAAAAGAAATATACAAGTTAAAACAGAATGAATAATGAAATGCATGACATACTTGTGATAGCCCTTGAGTGACAACCAGCTGCAGGCATGTGGCTACCTGACCATGGAAGCATCACCTTAACACCAGATCTAGGCACTTTTCTCATGAAGAGATTTAAGATCCCCCATATAACCTTTTAAAATTGCAAACATTCCAAACTTGTAATTGATCTAAGATTGATGTATCCGTACCTGGAAACATTTGTGTGGATGCATTTATATCCTACAACTTTTGCGGTCCCTATTTTTTATTTGTTGTCCTCGCTGCTTACGTGGTAACACAACTTCATTGCAAAATGATTCTTCAGGATCTTGCTATTTGTTAGTTTTTATCCACTTCATTTATTGTTGATCCTATCATAAATATTGCTCAAGGCGACTTTCCTGTATCTACAAGTTGGATCGTTGACATAATGTGGCTCCGCAAAACTGAAAAGGGACTGAATCGTCACCCACCAATCATCATCAAGGATTAATCTCCTGAGATTTTGGGTTTTCTCCATATATAACCGCCTCTATATGGCCTAAAGATCACCTATAATCGTTGTGTGGGAGGTGAATCTTGTCTCAGTAACCTCCACTATATGTATATTTGGATAAATATGTTGATTCTCCGCATACAGCTCTCTGAATAGAATGAAAGAGTTTTTTTGTGTGTTAGTAGTGGGAAAGGTTAAGTTTGTAAGTTATGGGCCATATCAAGATACTTCACAGCATATCTGGCTGTGTCAGCTATGTATCTGTAATGTATCCTTTACTATACCCATACCCAGCAAGCTAGATACGTGGGATGAAACTGGGAGTATCTGGAAACATATATATGAAATAGGATTCAGAGACACTAACATGAGTATGGGTTATGATATCAATGAAGCCTGAGTTGCAATGCCATTTCACCAAGTATGTCAGTCATTAGATTGATTCCGAACAGATTGATTAACCCAAGTTTGTGACACCTACAACACCTACAGGCATCTGGGAAGTATAATGAAAGTATATTATTACACTTGCATGCTGTAATATATATATATATATGCATAGAGCCTAAAATAAATAGTCTTTCTTGTTACTCAAAATTCTAAAAGCTGTTGAAGCTCCAAAAGATTTCAAGATGAAGTATTTGTTTAAGTGCATATAACTAGGCAAGATTCATCAACAACGAAGAAATGATTGTTTATGAAAGTTTTGATCTTCTATTTTGGTCATTTTCTGTTAATGTGGACTGTAAGGAAAGTTTTTTTCTTAGTAACAGTCACATTGATTTTTATCTTGATGACATTGTTTTGTAGGAAAAATGCAAAAGCCATTACCTGATCTCTTACAGGAGCATGATCTTCCCAAAGGTTTATTTCCCCAGGATGCTACAAATTATGAATTTGATGAAGAGACGGGCAAGCTCACTGTATTCATTCCATCTCTCTGTGAAGTAGGGTATAAAGATTCTTCTGTTTTAAGATTTGCTACAACAGTGACGGGATTCCTGGAGAAAGGGAAACTCACAGATATTGAAGGTATGAAAACCAAAGTTGTAATCTGGGTCAAGGTTACCTCTGTCTCAG
The DNA here is from genome assembly GCA_018340775.1 of Taxus wallichiana var. yunnanensis. NCBI lineage: Eukaryota > Viridiplantae > Streptophyta > Pinopsida > Cupressales > Taxaceae > Taxus > Taxus wallichiana. The sequence continues at coordinate 192,369,266 of CM031236.1, forward strand.
TTGAGGGACCACGATCTAGCAAGATTTATTTCACTGCCGGTGTGAAAAAGTCAAGACCAAGAGATGCATATGATTTTTCTAGAGCTGGAATCAGTGTGGAAAACTTTTAATAATGGAAGCATTTTCGTGATAAAAAGAGAAATGAGACTGTCGGGTGTATTGCAAATTGTCACCAGTGTACTGTTTTCTGGATTAGCACATTGTAGTTGTAATGTTTGATGATAAGGTTTGGTGTGATTATATGATAACCTTATTTATAAAATTCTTACCATAAGAAAAACATTTCTGTTGGAACATCATGATATTTCTTGTTGCCAAATTCTTTTCAATATTCCCCATTACATGCTCATTCTGCTTATTCTGTACAAGGTTATATTATAATTAATGTTGTTTGAAGAAAGTATGCTGGAGACAGCAGTAAGTCTACATCCTATAAAGGACGGTTTCTTTCTGATGGAGCAGCCACTTTAAGAAAAACATTTCTGTTGGAACATCGTGATATTTCTTGTTGCCAATTTTTTTCAATATGCCCCATTACATGCTCATTCTGCTTATTCCATACAAGGTTATATTATAATTAATTTTGTTTGAAGAAAGTATGCTGGAGGCAGCAATAAGTCTACAACCTTTAAGGACGGTTTCTTTCTGATGGAGCAGCCACTTTGCAGAGTCGAATACAAAATAGCTGGTACAAGTTTATCTGATTTTGTACATCTAGAAATGCATTTTGGGTTTTCTTTTAGCTGGATAATAATTTTAGAAAACAATATTTGGAATTGATTTACTAAATTTGAGTATCCAGATTTCAAATATGGTGGATAAATTTTCTACTAGTGAACAGGAATTGCTATGAACTAGCAGTGGGATATAGCAGTAATTGGGTAACTTTGTAATGATGATCATGGTTGTGTTTTACTGAATAACCCTTTCATAATGTTTTTTAGTACCCACCATCACTCAGGGACTGGCGAGTCATTTGTCCCATTTCAGTTGGGAGCTATTGTGTATGAAGCTATTAAAATATCTTTTTAGAGATATCGATGTTTAGTCCAGGGGTGTTTCATGTGAATATGTAGAAGATGGCAGACAGTTTGTGTATCATTCGGTTGTTTCTTCTAGACAAGATGTCAATCAATGTTGAGGCAAGTTATTATCAATATTTTTCTCTCTTTACTATGTGGGTCTATGTATTTTCATCAAGCGAAGCTGTTAAGTGCAAAATTTGTTACAATATCATAGGACTTTGAAGCCACGGGTAATTTCTGTGAGTGCTCCAATTTTTTTACTCTCTGCCATTTACACCCATTAGCTAACCTTTCCAACTGCAGGATCGAGTGCACAAGTCTTGAAATTGTGGTTTGAGGGCATAAAAACATTGATTGGAACTGTCGATAATGAATTGGCGACATTTATTCGATATTTAAAAAAGTATTTTCTAGTTTGTCAAGTATTAAACCCCATAGACCAAAAAAAGGGACGCACTTTGTAAAACATTCATGTATTTTATGACTCGTTTAAGATTTATCACAAATTGAAATGCCATATGTGGCATGCATGTCAATTGCCTTATGTTTAGCCCTTATGTTTTCAAGCATCTTTGTTTAAAGATTATTCAATAACGTCAGCGTCTGCAGGCTATAAATGGGAAGACTCTGGTTTCTGTTGTGCAGCAGATTTTCCTTGAAAATTTTGAATTGCAAACTTGGGTAAGCAATATTCAATGAAAAATAAATATTTGCGTAGCTTTAAAGAGAAATTTATATTGTTTCAATTCATAACATGGACTGAGTGTCTTGATTTAATGTCCCTTAATAAAGCTTGTGGGTGTGAAAGATAGCTTATGAATGCATTACATGCTTTCTGCTCACATGTCAAGAAGTTGAGGAATTCTGATGTGTTTAAATGCCCGCTTGGTGCTCACAATTTCAGATACTTGTTAGTTGTTTGCTAGGTATTTCTGAGTCCTAGGAAATATTTATCTTTAAACTAGAAAATTTGCATGCTTATTATCTTCACGCTGTCTAGATTATCAATCATGCAGTCTATTAAGCATGTCCTCAATGAATGTAAATTGATGGATCGATTCAGGTGTTCCAATTTTTGAGCAAGTTTATCATGATTGGTTGTTTGATTTCCCAACAGACTTAAAAATTTTAGCTGCCAAACATATCATTAGTCCTATGTAATTGGAGCGGAAACACCTTTGACAGCCTTTTAGACGTTTTTCAAACGGGATTAAATTTGACAGCTGTTTGCATGTCGTTTTTACTTTGCATGCAATTTTTGAGTTTCTATTTTTAAAATCCTATTTTTAACTGTTGTTTTTTAGATTCCGCCCTGTTTTATAAATAAGGAGTTTGTATTGGTTATCTCATCAAATAATCAGTTCGTTTTTGTGAAAGAGGGATCCGATATCTTTTATTTTATTGGAAGAACGCCCGTCTTTTATTTTAGTCGCCGTTTCTGTTCCGCAGTGGAAGAACGCCCGTCTTTTATTTTACTCGCCGATTTACACGGAAATGCTGTCAGAACGTTACAGATTCAACGGATTTGATTTGTGTAGAGCGAGCGTTAAAGTTGAGGTACTGTAGATAAATTTTGCCGTAAGGAGTTTTTTGTTTTTTGGTTTTGGTTGATGTTGAGTTTCGTTCTTTGCTTATTTTTTTTTCTATTGTCTGTTGAAAATTGTGAATTCCCTATTCAATGATATCAATCACCATTAATCTGACAAATTCACTATTTATAATAAATTATTAATTTTTGAGACACATATATACAAACATATATACATATATAAACATTAGTGGAGTTGACGGATCCGTCAAGTATGTGGGATCAGTCAAGTATGTGGGATTAATCTGGTACTGCAGGCGATACGGATTGTCTCAGAATGCACGGGTTGCAGTGTTCGCTACCCACTACAAATAACATGACTGCCACTACAAATAACAAGCAACTGTAAGATGAAGCCATGATTGAACAAATTTTGGTTGATTTTCAGCTGGGTATTTCATAACACTGTATTTATAGTCGAGAGTTTTTCAGGATTAGTATGTCTTTACTTTTACCTTAAATTGGATCCGCTAATGGCGTCGTGCCCAACTCCGCTTCAGGAAACAGTTTGCGCTCTTGCTTTTTTTAGTATTTTTATTGTTAGTTACACCGACACGTTCAGTGGCTATTTTAAATGTGAAAAAGCTCCTTATTTAAACACATTAATGAGATTTATTTCCAAATAGCATTTTGTCCATTTGTTTAATTTTATTACTTTTAAATTTGGGGGTAATTTCCTATTTGAAAAGTGTATAACTATGATATATTAGTTTTGAAAATAATTGATTAAAATGTAATAATAAATTATAGTGTATACAATTTTTTTGAATTAAATCAATTACATATATAATGGAGTTGTAATTGGATTATATTTACAGTTTAATAATCACGAGGAAATGGTAGTTTGGAAAAGACGAAAGGGCTGGATTAGATTCATATTTAATAGTTTAAATATATATCTTAAGTATAGATTAACTCGAGTGAAAAATGTATTTTAATAATCTTTAATATATTATTTGAAAGATAAAATATAATTTAAATGGTAATGGCATATATTTTATGTGTATAATTTATATGTATATATTTTTATGTATGTATGTGTGTGTGTGTGTACGTGAGAGAGAAAGTTTATATATGTATATATGTTTGTATATATGTGTCTCTTGTGAGTCTCCATCACTTCGGCATTTCTCAAGCTCATCATAAATTATATCATGCATGGCAATGTGTACCATGATAACAAGTAGTGCATAGGTATTGATTTTGTATTTTTGTATAGATATATTTAGTTTTATTAACTTCTTTTTCACTTTTTTGTAGGTTATTTGTGATTCTCATTCTCCCGCGGTAAAGAAGAGCGTCGTCTCTAAACAAACTTGAGGTGGGTTTTAATATTGATTCAAGTGCTTATTCATTTGTTTCGTTTATTGCATGCTATGGTTTAAAAAATTATTGTAGAGAGCTTTCATGTTATATTCTTTTGATTGTTACATTTATATTTAGACTCCAATCCTTTTTCCGAAGTGACATGTGGGGGCACGTGCCTTCGTCAATGACAGATTCGTTATGTGCTGAGGGGTTCGTTCCCCAATGAGGCCATTTCGAAGCGTCCCAAGTTGGACGTTAGACTGATCAACGACAAGGCTTTTAAAGCTGCCCATCATACCTAAGAACATCTTGGTGGACTAACATACTTATTTTCCCTCCCAGTTTAATATGATGCAGACTAGAAACACAATTCCCCTCCCCACAACGGGATTGACATTAACTACGCCTCACTTGCAGAGGGAGGAAAATTTTAAGCGTATTCAATGTGTTGTTAATGTTTTGCATTGTAGGCAACCGAAACCACCTAAAACAGTGATAGCTGAAATGATCAGAGATCGCCTCCACCTGATGCCAACATCCCCAATTTTTCTCTCCAAAATCCGAACGATTGCAGATCATTCACGAGGCTTTTGCTTGATTTATGATTCGAACGAAGATGCACTGAAATATGAACCACCCCACAAATTGAGGAGAATGGGAATTCCAATCGAGGCATCTGCAACTGGACAAAACTACAAGAAACGTGCAAAGAAAATTGCACAAGCAAAAAGCAAGAAATTTGATTTTAAAAAATAGCTTGTAGTGGTTAGTTTATAAGTGTTTGTTTATAAGTATTTTTGAAATAAATTGTAACTCGTTCCAAATATTCCATGTATGTATTGTCGCAGTATATATCCGACGAGAATCAAACTTATCAAACACATGTTCAGTTTTTGTTATCCAACAACTATGCTTTCCTAATTTCTTTATCTTTGTGTTTCCATACAAATACCTATAGTCTTCTCACTTCAAGTGTACATATTGTTCTTATTGTATTCCATTCTGTTTGCTTAACATAATAATATGTAATTCATTTCAAATAAATGCATGTATATATTGCGGCGGAACATATGGGGCACAAAATCTAACTTTTCAACAAACAACAACAACAACAACAACACATTTTTAATGAGTTATTCATTATATCTTTCCTTTATACAATTGCTCGCTTCTTTATGTAAACCAACGACGCATTTTTAATGTGTACTTCATAATATTTGCACACAAATACATATAGTTTTAAAATGCCGACAAACAACCATACAAATTTTAGTTGTTTTCAACCAAAGCTTTGTACATTATATCACTTTTTTGCATATTGAATTGTTAAAGGGTTAGACTTCATGTTTGCACTTTTTAGAAAATATGAAATAATAAGGAAGTCAACTTTAAAGGTTCTCATTCTTTACAAATGCATGATTTCCTGAACAAATCCTTCATTTCATGATTGATTGCCCTACAAGTTTACATTTTCCACCATATATTTGCAGAATTCTCACAATCTCGAGCATCTTTTAGTTGCCATGGAAATAACTTTGACACACGAAGGCATTTCTCAATTGATTGAGGGTGGTTCCAATGTTGACCCCACATTTCAGATACTGCACTTGAGCTCTCTAAGGTCCATTCTCAACACGGGAGCCCAACATCGTGTTGACCTTTCGATGGATACATTTTCGACAACACTTCTACCCTCCAAATTTGCAAGTCGTGTAACCGACAAATCAATACAAGAAGGCTCCATCGTGTGCTTACACAAATCCTCGTTAGAATGATCAAAAGTGAATTGTAAGCTTCATCTCTTGCTCAATTACCAATGTACATAAACTCGCTATATCAATTAAAATTTAATTCTGTTTATTTTTTCCATCCGTTGCTCAGTTCTAATTATATCCTATTTTTCTTTTCCATTACAACACCGTTCTTATCATTGAAATGGATGTTGTTGTTGAAACACATTTGGTAATCGGTGCTCCAATCCGACTACCAACAAATGCTCTCAAACACACTCATTTTCCAAAACAGATGCAAGTGCAAATCGGGTTAACAAATATTTTACGAGAACACCAACTAAAATAAGTGCTTTGAATACATCTATGCACATGTGGTCCGTAGAGGGTCGTGCCCTAGCAAAAACAACCCTTCGCCAATATCACAATGCAAGGGGAAATGGATCCGTGTTTGGGTTTGATTTTGTTGATCAGGAAGGAGGAGAAATCCACATCACTTGTTTCAACGAGGCCGCGAAGCATTCTATGAGCAGATTGAGAATGGGAAGCTATATACAATTTCCAATGGGAGGATTGCGAGGATTGCTGATGCAAAGCTATGTTATAACCATTTGAACAATGCTTTGGAGATTTTCCTGCAACCTTCCTCAACCATATCTCCACTCATAGCAAATGAAGATACAATACCTTCCCATAACTTTCACTTCACCAAAATCAAGGAATTACCTCGCAAGCGCCAAGGTTCTACGCTTGATTTGATTGGAATTGTTGTTACGATGTCACCATGCTCAACAATTCGCTCGGTATGACAAGTCTCAAACAAAGAGAAGAACACCGCAGCTAAAGGACATGTCGGGTTTCAAAGTGTAAGTGTCACATCATGGGGACATCACTTAGATGATATAAGCAAACGAACTTGAAGACATGCTTTCTATACCGCCACTTCCGGTCCTCGCCTTGAAAGCTGCCCGCATCTCCGCTTTCAATGGAAGCTCAAAGGACACTGCTTTCAAGAACCAAATGTTACGTCAACCCTAAAATTTTAAAAACAAATACACTTCATGGCTGGGTTGATTCCGATGACTACTTCCTTCCGGCGCCCTCTATCACAACCCAATTTCTAGGCCCTCCAAAAAGCATGACCTCTGTAATGACGATTTCGGAGGTACTAAATATGGGGAACACTGAGAGAAATGAATGGGCCATGGTTACTGCAGAAATCACGAATATTAGCATGGACAACTTTTTTTACAAGGCATGTCCTCTTCAAAAAGGTGACAAACAATGCAGGAAAAAGGTGAAAGAGAATGGTAATGGTTCATGGTTATGTTCAAGTTGCAACAGATAAGTGCAAAACTATGATTATAGATATGCACTCAGAATCGATCTAAAGGACCCAACAGAGAACTTCAATCAGTTACCGCTTTTGATGAGATAGTTGAGTTAATCATGGGTGTTGCAGCTAGCGACCTCCATATATTGTCTATAGACGAAGATGCGACTAGTGAAATTATAAGTAATGTCATCGGAAACGAATATTGCTTCACACTTTCACTGAAAAAAGACATATTGCGAAACAACAGATTGAAATGTGTCATCCTCAGTTCAAAGAAAGCAGAAAATAGTGCAACTCCTCCATAACCTTTACGCAAGGATTTCCAACCCACCCGTCCCTTCAAACATTACACCCTCACCCATCCCATTCTATACTTTGAACTATCACCGCTATGTTTCTTATTTCATATCTATGTTTCACTTTTTTCCTCTTCAAAAGAAAACTGTTGTATTCCCTTATACACTGACATACTATTGTCTCCTACTACTATGTGGATTGTTAGTACTTTTAAGAAAATAAATATAAAAATATGCACTTTTGTTATGTACGTATTTACATCCTTCTGTACTATGTGAACACATTGTATGTTTCTATATATCTAATACTCTTTTCCTTAATAAAAAGTAGTTTCTCAAAACTCAAATTGTTACCTCTTATGCGTATTTCCCATTGGAACTCCACATGCATTACAATTGAATTTAGTTTTACATTTTCACTTATTTCTGCATTTGTTTGTCATCAAACTATGTATCGTTCCTTGCTAACCCAAAATGATCTTTATCCAACAGGTGGTACTCCATAATCCTGTGACTTCGCAATCATGTCGACTCCTGCAAAACGAGCCCAACGAAGAGAAAACTACGCAAAAAATAAAGTACACATAACTGCTGAGCAACGGCGTCGTAAATTAGAGCATAGAACAACGAAAATCTCTAATATCTTTCAACTTACAACGACCAACAACCTACGATCCCCCAACATTCCAATCTTGCCATCAAATACAACTACTGAAGAATTGCCAACCAACATTCCGCATGTAACTTCCATGGAAAAAACCTTTCAAGAGCATGCCACTTCCTTCCGTATGAACCCATCTTTGCTAGCAACTGTCACTTTGCCCCAAATGTCTGGGATGCCACATGAAACTATCTCAAGTACTGACCTCTCTTCAGTTCATCCCACATATACAACCGGTTTCTCCTCTCCTTCAGACTGCTTTCCACCTTGCAATCCACAAACGACTGAAACAGAACACCCCACCCCTTCTAATACACAGAGATTTCCCATATCCCCGCTCTCTTCACTGAATTTAGAAGCCCAACGTCGGTTTCGCAAAAGAATAGATTTGTTGGCGAACATCCAAACTTGCTCAATCTGTTTGGAAAATTACCCTGGAATTAAAACAATTTTTTTCGAAGGCTTTCCCTCGTGTAACAGATGCAAAAGTGAAAAACAAGGCCACCGCTTCTCTTCATGGAACAACATGGACCCTGAAAAACAACCTATCGTTCTTGTGTCTTTAACCCAAATCGAGGAGATGCTTATCGCACGAGTTAATCCATTCATGCAAGTCGCCCAAGTACGTGGCGGGCAATACAAATACTCAGGACACACCATAAGCTTCCCGCAAAACATTACTTCAATAAAGCAAAGACCCTACCCCGCCGCCTTGGAGATTTGGACATAGTTCTCATACAAAGGGAAGGATCTAATTTAAAAAATTATGATTTCTACGTCAATAGATCTCGTGTTTGTGCAGCCTTGCAATATAAAATCCAACACGACCCCTATTACAAAGATGTCTTAATCGACGATGACGCCCTTTCCTCACTACCATCCGAGTCGTCAAATGTTTCCTCCTCTCTCAACACAACCACAATGGAACTTCCCAAATGCAAACTTGCTCTACAACTCATGGTAGTGGTGTTCCCACCCACTTTGATGAAACATATGAACACTCATCGTCTTTCGTGCCAACACCTCACAATACAGGAACAAAAGAAGAGGAAATCGAATAGTTCTTGCTCAACCACGATGGTAACACTCCATTTACCATGCCATGGCCAGAGCTTGGGCTTTCGCCAATAAATGAATATAATACGGAAGGCCTATTCTCAATGGCTTTCCCAACTTTATTTCCGACAGGAAAAGCAATGTGGCAACAACCCCGCATTAAAGAAGTTCCAATGCATGAATACGCACTTCATTTGATGCGTTACCATGATGGGCGTTTCGGTTCCCACCCAAGATTTCGTTACTTCCTTCTAAACCTCATAATGCGACACAGAAGCCAGTCCACGGCAGCAGTTTTTATGAAACAAAACACCGAATCTGGAATCCCTCCAACAATTAGAGAGCTACGAAGACAACTACTGGAATGCCCCAAAGACAACCTCCCAGATAGCTTAATGCGCTTTGGATCGAGCCTTCGAGGGACACGTTCATTCTGGGCAAAAAGTAGAAGCGAGCTTTCAGATATGGTGGAACAATTAGGGACACCAACCTTATTCTTCACTCTAAGTGCTGCAGACACTAAATGGCCAGATCTCCACAATATTATGTCTGGTGAATGCCCAACAGATCCTCGAGCCACCCAACGTTGGAGAACACTTAACATTGTCTCTAACCCTCATCGAGTATCAACATACCTGCATCACAGATTCACAATATTTCGGGAAGAAATATTGCAGAAGGAACTTGAGCAAGAGACTTTTGCACAGTAATCAAATCTACTTATTTTAAAGTTTTTCCCAAACTACATATCTAATATTTATGTTCCCTCATCTCGCAGGTACGAATGGCAACATAGAGGCTCTGCACATGTCCACGGTTTATCAGGCTCGAGAATGCACCAAAGGTAGACGAACTAGACTGGGAGGACACAACATTTATTGAGGCAAAAAAACAATACTTTGATAAGTTCGTGTCTGCCTGGAACCCCCGCCCGGCTTGCAACCGCTTGATTTCATTCGCAGTCACTCCTAGATGACCCTTGCTTGCTGATACAACACAAATTCTATCCACCTCCCGCATGCGGACTCAAGAACTACTTAATCGAGTTCAGCACCACACTAAATGTTCGTGAGCAGACATGCCTCTAGAAAGCAATCACACTGCAAAGGCAGGTACAACGCTCCTTGGGCCACGCAACCTACTTCTTCCTTACACATTGAAGGTGACAGGAAAATAAAGTACCTCCCTTCCAGAAACGATGATAGATTGAACATCCACAATCGAACAATGATATACATATGGAGAGCAAATGTCGATTGCCAACCGGTACTTTCCCGCCATGCCGTTCTTAAGTATATTGCAAAATATGCTTCAAAAGCCGAGCAACGTTCAGAAACATATCACCAAATGCTATCCAGAGTTTCAAGAGATGCAGACGCAGATTCTCCAGCACATATCGCGATCCGTAAAATGCTCACAGAAAGCGTTGTTGAACATGACATAAGCGCACAAGAAACATGCCACATGCTGCAAAAAATGCCACTTGTTATGTGCAACTGTCCATTCGTATCATTAAATGTTGGAAAAAGATTCTGAGACGTGTCGTTGAAAGTGACGCCGATGCACAACAAACCACCGCTTTCGATGATGATATATAAAGTTCATCCAACAACCATGGAACACCTACCACTTATTCAAGTTGCTCGAGATTGGAGCTACAACAAGCACCGTAAAGGTGATAAATGGAAAAAACGACCGATACAAGCAATTGTTCGGGTCCACCCGAGATTTGTGGATGTCCCTGCTCAAGAATCAACGTCATATGACCTTTTCTGTTGGTCAGAACTCCTATTATACAAGCCTTTCAGAAATATCACGTTTGAATTTGGCTCAACCCCACATGACATCAATGTCACTTGGGACATGTACAAGCACAACTACAGACCGTGGCATGTTCTACGCACTACCGCAGACACATGACTTGCAACAGATGTTAGTTCTGACTCAGAGCCCGAATGCAGTATTCAACAAGAACCATTACAAGAATGGCAGGTCTTTGCACAACTTCGCCCCGAAACAACACGGTCTGTATACTTGAAATGTTGGGGAAACGAGATTTTGACATACACAATAATTGGACCATACACGACGTTCCCCATGATTTGCAGATAACTGGTTCATCATTCATCGAGAGAGAGAAGGCAGACACAATTAACAACAACATACATGCCACACCACCATCTTCCACACTTCCTTTGTCTCCAGAACAACAAATAGCTCTTGATACCATACTACACCATTCAACGCAAACAAATCCCTTCTACCTCCACTAAGATTGATAATTCAAGGAACGGCTGGCACAGGAAAATCATTTCTGATAAATAAAATCTGAATTCATTCACAGCATCAACCATATCTCCCTCTCCTCTACTTGTGCTCGCCCCTACCGGTGTTTCAACATTCAACATCTCTGCATCCACAATCCACGCAGCCATGCGTATTCCAATCAAAGAACTAAAACCCCTTGAAGGTAGTGCATTATCGTCTTTTCAAGAATCGCTGAAACATATAGAATATGTTCTTATTGATGAAATGAGTTTCATCGGGCCAAAGTTGCTAAGCAAAATTGACAGTAGGCTCCGCGAAGCTTTCCCACACTCAAGAACATCTGAATTTGGGAACAGATCAGTCATCCTCCTCGGTGACCTCGGGCAATTACCGCCGGTTTTGGACAGTCCTCTTTACGCAAGTAATTCCTACGGAGCAACCCTTTGGAAGGGATTTCAATCTTCCATTACATTGCGAACAATATTTCGGCAACAAGGAACAACCAATGCACAGGTTTCATTCCGGAATTTACTGCTCCACATGCGAGATTCGACCCCTCTAATTGAGGATTGGGAACTCTTGATGTCTCGCACAGACACACACCTAACTCAGCAGGAGCTCAACATTTTTAAGGATGCACCACATTTGTTTGCAAAAAATGATCAAGTGGCATGCCACAACCTACAGATGTTGAAGGCATTGAACGTTCCGATCGCCCAATCCATTGTTGAAAGTAACAGCGGATCGACCAGAAATCCCGATGATGATCACAACACAACGTTCTGTTATGCAAACAACAAAAAATCATGCTTATTGCAAATCTATGGGTTGATGCAGGCCTCGTGAATGGTGCCACAGGAACAATCACAGACATTGTCTACGACGCATCAATGCAACCACCAGCATTACCTTTATTTGTTGTTGTAAAATTTGATAGATACAACGGCCCATGTTGGGATCCCTCCAACCCCTTACATATTCCCATACCCCCTATTTCCAGAGGGAATCGAAGACAGTTGCCGATTAAAATGGCCTGGGGATTAACTATCCACAAGTCGCAGGGACTTACTTTGCACAGAGCAACCGTCGACATTGGAACCACTGAAAGGCAGGGTCTGACATTCACAGCTTTCTCCAGAGTACCCTCGCTTGCAAATCTGCGCATTTCACCCGCTTTTTCATTCGAGAGATACTCAAATATGGCGCACGTACCAGCACTCGAAGCAAGAAGAAAGGAGGAAGCAAGACTACTATCACTCAACCCATCGTAAATACTAGCTTCTGCTTTCATAGCACCTCAAATACTACTATACTCAACATTTCTTCTATCGAAAGCGGCAAGGTCGTTCAAGGGATATCAAATGTAATCAAGTTTATTGAAACTAAAATTGCCCACTAAAGGCTACCACTCATGATATAAATACTGCAAACGTATACATGTCTCATTACGTGTACGTATACCTACATTTATTTTATGTTTGGAAATATGGTATGCAACTTTAAAAGTACAAACCTGTAACATAATTAAATGTACACATACAACATTACAATGTAATGTTTCAACTAAAGTCCTACACTACAACTATCAATCACACACATTATCAATTGTATAATAAATGTTTCTCCAACAAAACACCAACTGAACAACCAATGCACAACTAACAACATCAACTATAAAATTGATTAACTATCGAAAACGATATCACAAGTAATCATGTACGAATTTATAACAAGTTTGAAATGTAGAAACAACCTTCAGATTAAGTGGATCAATAATTCTCATGAACCACATGCGATTACAGATACATTTTTTTTTTTGGAAATTAGTGCTGTGGCTTATAAATTGTTATAGAATTTGTAGTTAATTGTATCTAATAGTTCCATAGATTCATGGAAGCTCGTGACCTACCAATATGTCATAAAATGACATTATTATCTATTATATTCATTTATTAAAATAAAATTAATGCCTCTTGAATTGGTGGTTTTGCTGGGTATATTCATTAATTAATCACCTTTTGTCTATTTATTTATTTTTTGTCAAATCTAATGTTATTATTATTATTCGTTTAAGAAATTGTTGAATTTTATAATATACATATAGGTCTAGTTAATTACCATGACAATATATTTGTGTGTTTATTTATTTATTATTATTGGCATGAGATTAATTAATTGTTATGGTATTAATGTAGGTGTGTTTATTAATTATGAGCAATCGTACGTGAATTATACAATATAAATGTTGCAGGGGATGTATTGAAGAAGTGAAATTAGAGGGGCCAAAATGGCGGTAGAGGAATAGAAGTAATGAAGAAGGGGTTTGAGGGAGGAGAAATTGAGAGGAGAGCAAAACGTTGGGTGCAACCAATGTGAAACTCTTCTTTCCTATTAACCACATGCTATTTTTTTCAATTGTTGGAAGGAGAAAGGGGTACGGTGTGTGTAGGCATTGAGGCACCATAGTTTTGAGATATCTTAGAAGGCAAGGAGTGGTCGGTCAATATTGTCGATATTTTTGAGATATCGTAGAAGGCAAGCAAGGGTTGGTCAATATTGTCAATGTCAATAGTTGTTTTTTGTAATTTCAACCCTTGTGTTTTTAGGGTATTTAAAAGACTATCAAGGTAATGAACAATATGTGCTCCACATTCTCATTTCCATTTCACATGCATTTTTCACGTGAGAGCAATTTTGCACTTAAAGGGGTCAAAATAAAAATAGGAAAATTCCAACATGTTCCAGGATCGAAACCCAACCACCTTATACAACAAACATTGTTCCTTGTTTGTGGCTTGGGAAGAAATGATAGTCATGTCCTTCATCCATAGAAGTTGCCTATACTTTAATTGGCGGGGAGAAAAATCATTATTGGCATGCGTCGGGGTTGTCTAGTAGTAGCAACACTATGATCACCATAAAATGGGGCTTTGTTATTTAAAAAAAAAAAATTGGTGTCAAGGTTATCGATTGGATGGAGTTTAATTTGCTAGATAATATAAAGAGATGAATTGAAAGTTGGAAATAAAAATGTGGGAATTAAATACATGCTCAAAGTGTCTTTACCCAAAAAATATTTGCTATCTCTGCTTCACTTTATCGTCTCAATCTCACTTGCATTATTCACATGAGTGTAATATGCACTTAAAGGGGCTAAAAAGGGGTGGGGGTAGGCAATCCAATAGGTTCAAGGTTTGAAACCCAACCACAATGCTTGTTTTTGTAGCACTTTGTAGGAACCCATTTCAGTTTTAAGCTCAAGTAATTGTAGGGAAACTAAGGATGCACAAACAATCATTGATAATTGAACCTCTTCAACGTTTAGATATATGAGTGACAAGTAAATTTTATTTGCCGATTGAATTTCATCGATTGGAAAAAAGGGGACAATCAAATAGGTTAAAGGTTAAGAAATCCAACCACACTACTTGCTTTTTATAGCACTTTTCAAACCCCTTTTTCAATTTTAAGCTCAAGAAATTTCGGGAAGCATGGGATGCATGAAGTCATCGATGATTGAGCCCCTCCAACGGTTGGTCATATGAGCAACAAGTATTGAATTTTATAATATAGATTAATTACCATGACATAGTGTATTTTTGTTGTTCATTATTATTAGTATGAGACTAGTTAATTGCTATATTATTAATGTATTTCTATGATTTTTTTATTTTTGATAATATATTATAAACTATTGAAATTAGAAATAAAATATTCTATAATAAGACCTCGAAGAATATTCCACTTCTTTTCTAATGTCAAACTATAGAATTATCAAGAAACATAAAAATAGATGTTTATGATTGATTAAAAATTTGAAATTATTACATCGAATGGATGTATTATAAACTTGCCTTTGACTCTTTGCTAAGTTTCTACTAAACCGGACTTGGCTCATATTGGCAAATGCCCTAACAAGATGGGTCACTCAATCCCAAGCCAATATGGAATTAGATTCTTGATAGCTCCAAAGGTAGATAGACCCTGAAGGTACAACAACAAATTTAATCACACACACAACTTTATTCATTCGGATGATAAATATGAGAGATTACAATTATGTAAGAATTGTAACAATCAACAAATCCCTATTTTATTTCAATATAATACTCTCCATAATTCCTAAATATGTGAGTTGTTATAACTCACACAACTAATCTCTCACACTTAGCTACGTAATTTGTTTACACAATAAACAAATAATTACAACTCATACAGCTTATAATGTGAGCACTAAGCTCTTTTCCTAAGAGATCCTTCTCAATAGATCCTATATTCACGCCAAAATTTGTTGAAATTGTCTCGAATGGCCTACCGCTAATAATGTAGAAGTGGTAAAGTGAAATAATTACCATGTTTCTTTTTGTATTTACTATGGTATCATGATTATAATTATATCTCCCTTTCTTATTGGCTATATTTACTCCAAGTGACATACAATATATACATGGCATTATCTATATTAACTACTATAGGCGACATATACAATGTACACACGCAAGTAAGTATTTTGAGCACAATATTATTTCACATAGGGGAGATGACCCCATAACCGCACCTTAACTTTAGGGGTGCGTAGATTTATGTAGAGGCTTCGTTAGTGTAAAAATTTTATATCATTGTGTAGCATATGATTGTGTCACATCACTATTTTCGTTTCGTGCATTTATTTGGAGGGAAAAGTGGATTTTAAATTGATTTAGTACACAAATAATTTTTATAAAGCATTTGAAAAGTGTACCAATAATCGAGCACCCTATGTGTCACATTGTGGTTGGCTCTTAAAAAGTACCATTAATGAAAAAGTGAAAAACTATTGGTAATTTTTCCATCAAGTTATGGTGAAATCCAATGTACATGTTTTGGTACATGCACAACTATGGGGTCATCTCCCTATATGCGCCTTACAATTACAAAACTTGGACCTAAAATTCATACCCACTTTTTTCCTTTCCTTACACTTACGAAGCCATCCTTTAACACACATGCGATGAGTATAAATAGTGTTATCAAATTAAATATGTTTTTAATATTTAGTAATTGGTTTTTATTGTGTTATTAAGAAAATGGTAATATTATTTATATTAATATTTTTCTTCAAAAAATATTATAATTTTTTTAATATTTGAAAAATTAATTATTAATAATATAGTAATTTTAATATTCATATAACAATTTTAAATATATATATTTTAAATAAATACATTGCTAATAATGTCGATAAACATTATTATTGTTTTATGTATCTCATGAACACATAGTTGGCAACGAGTAAAAATAAGAAGATACAACTCTCGCTCCTCTTATCTTCAATTTAAGTGACATCCCAATGCTAGTGGAGGCGACACTAGCGGACATATCATCGATGTGGACTCCATACATCTTAGAATTACTTCTACAACTCTACAAACCTTGTCTTACCACCCAAGTTAGACATACCTCTTCCATACATCTTGAAATTGCTTCAACAACTCTATAAACCCTCACATTTTATTATTAGCATGACCTTACATCTCTTATTGGTACACATGTTACTTAATTTAACATCTAATTTTTTTAGGGTTTCACCTTGCCATCCTATCAACATGATCATTAGACCTTAAAGTAACCATTAGACTTTTGTATTACTAGTACTATATACCTTATCGACTCTACTTTTCTCTCTTAACAATAATGTCTTTTCTTTATTAGTACTTGCCTTAGGCAGGTTAAAATACCTTTCATCTTGTACAATTAATTTTGTTTCTCCAACCAATGAAAAGCTTTTATTTTTTAGATTCTTCAAATTTCTAATTTTCAATATATTATTTGAAATTTATAAATTTGTAAAATCTTTTTTTTTCTTTCTGATTGGTTGGATGTGACATGAAATCACTAATTTACCTCTTATTCCACTACACTATCTGTAACATTTTTAATATCAAAATTTTTAGAAGTAATACTTAAAACATCAATTTGACATGATTTTAGGTGTATTGAATACTAGTCACTTTCTTTTCACATTTGTGGAAGGTGGCAGTGTACTCAGATGTGGCCATAGGGGCGACATTTCTCAAATTTTCTAGATTTTTCTACTCTCAAGATCTGCTCTTGATATGCTTGGAGCTTGGTGTTGATTTCTTCATCCTCTCATGGATTCTTCCTCGAGAGAGATCTTTACACTCCTCTCTACCTCTTCATTATGTTGTATATAATCAAAAACAATTGAGAGAACATATTTTGCAAGCATATTAGATTTGTTGATTCACTGATTTGGAGGGGCCATTCAGGTTGAGGATGAGCACAAATTCCATGTAATTTTACTAACGCCTTACTTTTTGAAGATTTTTCATCCCTAAAATAGTTCAGTTTAGTGCTCTTGATTTAATTGGCTAATGCTTGAACTCCCGTGGTGTCACATATTGAAATTGCCCAAAGCATACTAGAAGCTTTGAGACTGTGGGCATGTTGATTATTGGAAGGAAAAACATCACTTGTAGTCAGAGTAGATTTAACAGGTTACTGACATGCAAAACTGGAAGAGACTTCAGAGAAATGATTTGCAATAAAATTGAGAAATGGAAGGAGCCTCCCCTGCTAAATAGCCCAAACCCTTGCCAGTTTGATCCTTAGGCATGAATCTCAAGTCCACCTGAGCTGCGCTACAAAATAAGATGACCCGTACCCAGAGATCCAACATCCTTGGCAAGAAAACAAAAGTAACACTCAGGACCATTGCATGATAAAATCATTATCTATTTTACCTTTTACAATTAGGCCAACCAAACTTTCAGATCATTGAACACACGGAGAGCCAAATAGATAGCAGTCTTTGTGCACTTAGTTCTTCATGGAAATTGGTACATTGTTTAATATCTCGTCTTCATCTAATAGCTTCATTCATGTTCTTGTTTTTTTAATTCAGATTTGTTGAGGAGCCTAAAAATTTTGAATCCAATATTTTTTACTTATGCTACATAAGGAGTATTCTTTGTTCAACGTCATCGCCCAACTGTTATTTATCTTGGTATTAAGTCAATGCGATGTACACAATAGTTCCTTCAAATTTCTTTTAATATTTTTAGAGTTGCTTTTGCCATTTTCCCACCGCAAACTTTTGATTCTTGTCTTTTGTTCCCAACTTTATTTCTTTTTTGGCTTCCCTGCAGAAATTCATATGTAGGCTGCATATGTGATCTCCCATTTTTGTTTTGTACTCACTAAATTAAGGTGGATAGTCATTTTCCTACACCACTTTGCTTTGGTATGCGGTAATACAATCCACCATGTTTTTATCTATTGAATGTAATGGTTTACTACTAAACCAACTCGTTTGTGTTCACATTTTGTCCAAGTTTCTACCAAATATATTGGTTTCAGCATCCTATACTCATCTATTTGCCAATGGAATAGTCTTCTAGTTATTCATCTTCTATTCTCTCAACATTCATTTATATCGTCAAGCTCAAATTCATTATCAGAATCACCGCTAGAACTAAATTGTTCTTCACCTATTATATATAATCTCTTATGGTTTCTACAGTTAACCGAGCTCTACAATTTTTTTTTGCAATAGTCATATGTTTCCAATCCTGGTTAGCATTGAGTTGTTCAATTTATGGATGTCATACTATTGAATCATAAAATTTTAGCATGTTTATGTTGCAAATAATGCATTCATTCCTTTTCCTACCATTGGTTTTTTTGGGTCCAATAGGATATCTAGAGAAAATTGTTCTTGGTTTGCTAGTCTAAAATATGTTATTATTAGTAAGTAGTTTTCCCAACTTCATTGATATTTTTTGGGATAACTAATTTATCCCTAATCAAGCATCAATTAAACACTTCAAAAGGAGTATCTCTTATTTCAATGGTTATTTAAGGAACACCATCATTTACTATTAACCAATGAATCAAGATTTGGTAGTGGTTCTATTTGATTAATAACCAATTATATCTATTCTGATTGATAGTAGTAGCACACACCCTCGGTACTGTGCATATGTGCCTCCACCATATGCTAGGTGCAGTTGCAGTGCCTCGGGCTTGCAAGCTATTCACTTCCTACTTAGAGAGGCAGTAACTTGCTGCACCGCAACTCTTGTTAACAATAATGTCTTAGGCCTGGTTCTTTCACTCTTTTGGGGTGTAATTAGGTGTGATAAGTTGGGGTTTGTATGAAAATATTTCAATTAATAAAAAGATCATTCCATCAAAACTGTTTCAATTTTGAAAGCATTGGGTTTCGTCTTTCCTGCCTTGACCACCAAGAGCTTCATAAGCAACTTAAAAAAGGTCGCCGGTGGCGAAAGCTCCATAGTTACTTATAGAATAAACTCAGGCTCCTCTTAGGCATCTTTGAAAAAACATTTATTGATCACATGACAAACAAACTATACAATCCCTCAACTACTTCAATTATTCCAATAACTACTTTGTACCTAAGATGATACTAATATAATAACAATTTTATCAATAAATAACATTACTTATGTAGAAACAAAAATTTATCCGGAATTACTACTACGAAAAAAGGCAAGAGACTAACACAAAGGCAGGGGGTAAATATGTATCATGATCTATCTTGCAATCTCCAGAAAAAATGTCTGAATTTATTTTTTTCCTTTGCATCTGTTCTCAACATTTGTGATCCATTACACTTTAGTTAAAAATAATTGATCACAAACTATGCCTTTGGTCATCACTTATGGTCATGATCTATTCTTGCACTTATGGTCATTGATGACTAAGAAAGACTATTTCAGTCATTGGATGGATGTAATGGAAGTGTAATTAATCAAGAGGATTCATTTAATTTGTGCCAATAATCATGTCCACTGAGAAATTAACCATCTCGAATATTCTAGATGCAAACTTTGTATAAAGGTATAGAAATGAAATCACATTTAGTTCATATAAATCAATGTAAAATCAGAACGTCATCTCTGTATACAGGAGTCTGCCTAATTTTCTACCCGAAAGCCTACAAGACAGCTATTTACAGAAAAGGAAGGAGACTCTTAAGATGCTTTATGATAGCCTAAAACAAAAAATCCAAGAATGCCTTGGTAAAAGAAATCTTCAAGGAACAAAATACTAATGATACAAATTTCGATAGTTTTCTATTTATCGCTCAGTCTTAGAAATGTCATTCTTAGGATCGTACTTGTATACAGTTTTAGAATTTCCTAAAAGAAGCTTTTCGTACACCCATGAACTAGCTGCTCCAGAATGTACATTGCTTGAATCTGCTTGGAACATCTGACCATCTGAAATTTGCTTAGCTGAAAGAGCTCTAACGTGTGCAGAGATTTTACCAGTCCTTAATGTATCCAGCTAATATCTGATCAGGCTTTTATCAGATAGGCAATGAGGATGATGTCATAACTCCATTTGTTGGGAAGGTGGTGGACTCATTTTTCTCTTGTGCGAATCTGTGAACAGAAAGTTGCCAAGACTTTACACTTACAGGTCTTTGGTTTCTGAGGAAGATTTGTGATTTAAAGATGTGGGGAAACATGAAATAACGAAGAACTTGACAACTTACCATCCAGCCCACGACATTCAATTTCGCGCCATTCTTGAACCAGAGCGCAGCAGCAGCAAGTTATATGAGTTAAGAAGTCATCACACATGCCTCCCTGCAAGAATGCAGTATAACGCAGAGCAAATGATTTAAAATCGTCCAAAACAACATTCACTATGAAGAAACAACGAACAAGCTTCATGGAAATGACTAATGCCTTTGAAAATTGTCAAAATCATATGGGTCGTCAGCTTCTGTTCGAAATGGAGAAGTCCACTGTGAAAGAAACCAAGTTATCCGTACACTCTACAGTTTATCATTTTAATTTAATCAGAAAAACGAGTTGCTTAATTGATCTTCACTGAGGTAAAATGCTGACAAAGTAAAAATCAGTATGCTTTCCTCAAATAGTGTATATTGCCAACGTTTGGATTACCTCGTTCTCCTGGAATTGTGATACAATATTGAACATGTCTGATTTAGTTTATGGTGTGGTATTTTCTATAGTAATATTTCCACTGGCATTGGGATGACAGTTTTTTTGTACTGTCTTCCTAAAAATCACAGTTTTTGTACTGTCTTCTCAACACTATGACAGTATTTTTGTAATGTCACAAATTACTACAGTTCATTTTTAACCACGAAAACATAAAAATCATAGTTACGTAAGACTCTGGGAGGGCAGGATGTAGAGACGGGGTTTCTAGGACGGCGATTTTTTTCAAACTTTGGGGACGGCGGGGGGTGATAAAATATATATATAATTTATTAATTTTACAAATATAAAATGAATAATTCAATAAACTAAGACTTAAAACTGAAAGTTTGAAGATTGAAACCATTAATGATTAATCCAATTATTCATCACATAAGCCAAGGCCCAAAATGCTATATATTCAATGTTCATATTTCAAATTTCAATGTTTCATATTGAGTCATTGACATAATATGATAATAGTAATACATGTAAGATTATCATAGAATTTAGAAATTACTATTAGAACAAAAAATCCAAGATACACTGAATCAATGATACATCAACGATATCAATATGGCAATGAAAATTAAAAGCTACATGTCTTCAATAATCAACATGAGAAGAGTACAACTACATATGTTATTAAATATTATGTCATAGACTCATAGTCATAACTCAAAAGTATATATATGATATTACATAACTAATGACCATTTAGAATAAATAAAACAATAAAATTTTGGCTCAAACTTTTAAGTTTTTGTATTTTTAATGTTTAGGGGATAGAGATACAATGAATCAATGATGCATCAACGATATCAATATGACAGTGAAAATTAAAAACAACTATGTCTTCAATAATCAACATGAGAAGAGTACAACTAAACTACATATGTTATTAAATATTTATGTCATAGGCTCATAGTCATAACTCAAAAGTATATATATGATATTACATAACCAATGGCCATTTAGAATAAATAAAACAATAAAATTTTGGCTTAAACTTTAAGTTTTTTGTTTATTTTAATGTTTAAAAGAGGCAAAATGTAGGGGACGTCGTGACATCCCCTATTGTGTCCCCCAAATCTTAAAGCACCCAGGACGTCCTGGGTGCATCCCCTAACGTTAGGGATCTCCCCTCTTTTTTTTTAAGATGGGAGAAATGTCCTGTCCCCATCCCCGTCCCCAAGTCCCCGGGACGTCCCGGATGTCTGGGACAGCTAGGGACGGGGGGGTGCGCGTCCCAGCATAACACTGATAAAAATCAGATATGTAGAGATGGATTCTTCCTGAAAATTTAAAAAAATTATATTTGAAATAGTTGCATTGAACATCTCAAAGAAATCTTGGAGGGAAGAATGATAAAAGTTTGCTCTGATAAAATTTGAGAGAAAGAAAGAGTGCAGAAAAACTATTTTTTCAACGTCAAAGTTAAATCACTGCTGCTATCTTGATCTAAATTTTGGGGCAGTGATCTTATTTTGAAGCAGATGACAGAAGGCTCCTGAAAAGCTAAAACACTGAAACAGTAATGATGATATTGTTTTACTTCATAAAGATGAATCTTGACCCCGCATTGAAGATGCATAGCATTGGTTATTTTTAAAAAAATGCTAGCTAGGATGTCTAGTTTTATTTAATTTTTGATGTGAGAAGGGATAGCATTTCCATTCTCATGTCTAACCAAGCAGACTCTCTAAATGTTCAGTGTGTATGAACTTGACCCCTTCCTAAGATTCAATTAGGAGTTACATGATGGAATGTAAGCCATTCACAAAATATCTTTACATTTCTGAGATTCTAGTGTTCTTATTAACCTTGCTTGTCCAAGATTTTCTTCTCTGATAAACGAGTTCAATACAAATGAAGACTAGATATTAAAGATAGCAAAAGAAGATTTACCGCTATGTTCAACGATTTTCTCAGCTTTCGACGGATGCAACAAGTATAACAGCAGCACCCAAATACGAGTGAGTATGTCATCAAATCATTGCAAGCCTGTTCTGGAGCTGTTAAAAAGGTAAGAGTCAACAGCGTAATTATTATCATTTAAGAAAGCATTTAACCTAGAACATAATGCACATAACCATTAATTGATACTAATAATATGTTTGAAAATTAGCAATTGCAATGTAGTAAATTAACAAAATGTGATCCTATCAATAACACTGACGTGGTTATCACATTCAAAACATGCAATAAATGGATTACCACATGGTAAGCATATAGAAGAGAAGTCATTGTTAAAGGATAGGGGCTAATAAGCAAGCTAGTAATGTCTTTCCCGAAACGTTTTTATAGAGTTGTCACCAAAAACTACTTTAATGTGTTGGCATATCTACTTTAGAAATGAAATTAATTTATATTACTGTCCACAAGTTACCAAAATAGGTCAAAAGATATCAGAAGGATGTGAAAGGAAAGCAAGAACCAAACAGTAAAAGAAATATTAATACAACACAAAACAAAAATGCAAGTAGCCTTACCAAGAGAATGTAAACCCAAGATAGAATAAAATATATGGGGGAGAGGACCCATAACCGCATGCCTTAACTTCACAGATGCATACCTTAACTTCACAGGTGCACAGAGCCATGTAGGTGCCTTACTGGCACAAAAACATTATACCATTATGTAACACATGACCATGCCACATCACCATTTTCATTTCACGTGTTTAATTGGAAGAAAAATAGATTTTGAATTGATTTAGTACAAAGGTAGTTGGCACTAGGGCATTTGAATAGGGTACCAATAAATGTGCATCCTATGTGTCACCTTGTGATTGGCTCTTTAAAACTACCATTCACTAGAAGTAAAACAATTATTGGTATTTTTATGAGGAATTTATAAGGAAACAAAGTTGCATGTTTTGACAAGTGAATGGTTATAAGGTCTTTTCCCATATAACACTCGAGAAATATATGTGTCAACAACCAAGATATCTAGACATCATCGGAAACCAAAAGAGGATCCATAGAGGGAGGGGAATTCAAATTATTTGGCACACCATTATAAAGGATGATAATGTCATCATGAAAGCCTGACCTAATAGGAACCCAATAGAGATATTCTTGGATGTAAGAGTACTTTATATCCTCCTTACACTCAACGTTGAAGATCTCCTAGAAGATGCATGTTTGGCTATCGGATTTGGACTAAGAGCACGGATGGTCACCTATCACCTTGTTTTAGCTATGTTTTGATTGTACACGCTGATCTCTAAAAGCACAGGATGACTCTATTGGTCTTGTGCTGTCCCATTCATATGGCAGGGGAGGCTGTAAAATCCTCTAGTCCACTACTACCTGAGATTGAGCAGAAGAAAGTAGTAGTCAGTCTAGTAGGCCCAGGAGACTCGTTTTGTGCTTGGTGCCTGAAGGTCTTGACGCTTCACCTCCTGAAGAGCAGAGGTAAACATCTTTGATAAGAGTACTGGAAGAAAACAGAGTGCTTCTATGGCAGCGTGTCTAAGCAATAGAATCTCCCTCAGATCCAACAATAAACCACACAATTAAATTTGAATTGTACCTCAATCTCCACCTCTTGAAGATGACAAAAGTCTGCAAACTCTCTTGAAGGATATAGTGATTAGACCCGATATGAAACTGGATAAAGTGCAATCTCATTTAGCCAAGACAAATCCAAGGGCATGTGACCTGTGCCAGCAAAGATAATTTGGATGAGCAGTCAGGTCATGGAAATTTGTGAAAAACATTTTGCATAAGAGGCTAGCTTGGAGTTGAGATACCGAGAGGGGAAGCACCAAGTCACCTGTATCAACTACAGATAAATGTCTTCAATTACCCTATTGATCTCAACCGAGAAAGGAGAAGGTGAGAGGGATCATACACAAATTATCTGCAAGCAGGAAGATGATTGACAGTGGCCTTGTTGTACCAGCACTGCCTTCATTCTGATGAACTAGGAAAGAAAAGGGAAACTAGATCCACAAAAAGAAAAGGACCAGGAAAGGGTGCCTCTGTCGACCTGAAGTCAATTCAGCCACGTATCAAACCCTATGGAGATATGAATGAGTCCAAATATGTCATCCAAACAGAGCCTTTGATTTGAAAAATGATTTGGGAATTGTTTTCTTGCATCGGATAATTCGTAATAGAGGTCTGGATTCTCCCAAAACATCTTCAGTCGACAAGCAGAAGACTAGGCACCCAAACCTCTAAACCATGGCCCATAGAGAATGGTGAGTTTAATAATAGTAATGAAGAGACATTTTGATGACATATCCTGGAAACAAGGTTTGAAATAGTGGCACTCGAGACTACTCATGATGCATACTTTTACATGGTTGTGACCAAGAAATTAGCTTCAATCTGAACAAAGGGTCAGTTAAATGCGGTCACACAACCTATAGCAATCTCAACCAGACCCTACCAAAGGTTGAAATGAAGTTAGAATAGAATCATCTGCAGGTCTGTTCGAGAACACTACCTCAGACTGACTGAAGAATTCTGGAAATTGTAGTAATGAGCCAAAGACTCTGACAGCCTCTACAATCTGATGTCAAGGATATATTAGTTTTTAGCTTGGTTTCTTTGCAGTGTAGTAACGAATAATATTCTTCTGGATATTAACACCGCATCATAAACAAAAAGGTACACAACGATCATCAAGATGCAGTATAAAATACAACCGTTGGCCTCAAACTATTCAAGATCATTAGTGCAGAACCCAACAGGCTATATTACATCAACACCTATGTGTAATTAAGTCGAGATTCAAATCTGGTAAAGATTGTTCCAAAACATAATTCATGCTAATGGTCTTTCCCCTAATAACTTCCAACAAGAGACATCTAAGTCTCTTGCAATAAAATCACAATAACTCTAATTAGTATCATAATCAATGGATATTATGTTGAGTTGTGGAGCTCAATTACTTCAGTTTAGCATGCAATGGAAACTTGTTGGAAAATACAGTAACCGTCATTGGTTAAGGGGAACCGGCATCAGTCACCCAAGACCGGCATCGGTCAGGCAAGGGAGGAACCGCAGCGGTTAGGTCTAACCGGCATCGGTTACCTGTGCGAGGATGTTTTAATTAACTCTCGGGAATTAGATCTATTTTTAGCATTAAAGTATATCTATTGATTGTAATTGCATGGCTAAGTGCCCTAAGTCTATAAACGACTATATAAGCATAAAAGTTAGGGTTTAGAAGTAAGAGGATGATTAACAAGAATTAGAAAAGAACTTGCAAAAGTTGGTGAGAGAGAATTCTTGGTGATGAAGCAAAAGCTTGAGGAAAGAAAATACTTTACATTTGTATATCTTGTCAAAGCTTTGGATAATAGATTGGCTTGTTTCTTAGTGAACGTAGCCCACACTGGGTGAACCACGTTATATCTGGTGTTGATTTGTGTCTCTTGTTTTGTATAATTCTTCCGGTAGAATATCCACTTTTATTTGCATGTATGCTTAGATTTGATATATTATCTCGTACAACCGTGTGCTATATTAATGGATAAAACACAACATAGGGTCCAAACACCCGTGATATATTGAATAACATTGATAAGAAAATTTCCGTCCAAGCTGTGGAGACAATACAGTATGAACAAATGCAACTTATTAAAAAAGCAATTGGATTATGGTGTTTTTCTTGCTAACAATTAGTAGCCTTCTATCAATCCCATTCTCACCATTTTAGAACTAGAGGGTACATCTGTGTGCAACCACATGTTCTCAAATTTGAAAGTGTCTTTTGCATAAAGGTGAAGCAAAAGTGACATTGAACTGTAAGGACCAGAGATATGATATTGTGAAATCATGCATGTGTGCAGCTATCTTCCATTTACTATTAATCCATGTATTTGTGATTAGAAACCTGACAAGCTTGTCTTCAACACAGAGCATTCCTTTTCTTTGGGTAAAAGCTTAGTTGCAAGAAACACAACCTGATGCCCACATCTCTGTTTCTTGCACTATGACAGGTTAGGGATAGCAAACACGCCATTTTTTATTACCAGTGAATTTTTCAACATTTTATATATTTTTCAGTCTACCAAGTTCTTCTGTTTCTACTTGCTAGTTAACTTGCCTGTTGGCTCTTAAGACATTGCCAAGTCTGACTTGTCTGAACCTTATGATGGACATTTAAAATTTGTAATTTTCAGATGTATGGATGGATATGGATTAGATAGAAATAGATAAATATAGATCAATATTATATGTAAATATATTTCTTGCATCAAAACATTCCTTTCCCTATTTCCCATTTGTCATTTCTGGCAGCATATGGCCACAGCATGTATATTGCCTCTAGAAGAAATCCTTTCTTCATAAGAGTAAACTTTATTACAACCCCCTTGTAATATTATCAGCCATAGTGAATGATTGCTCAACCAAGCGTATACGGCTGCCAGGGCATGGAGTTTGATCAGTGACAATGAGTTGCTGAATCACCCATATTATCAAATATGGTGAAAGATTGCTAAACCAAGCATATATGGCTGCCAGGGCATGGAGTTTGATCGGTGACCTTGAGTTGATTAGTCACCTTAAGTCGTTAACCTAGCTTTATTCAGAGAGCCCGTGATCACCAGCTATTGGTAGAATAACAAGCTATGTATGAATATGTACAAATCTTATTGTAATTGGTGACACATCCGGCACAAACCAGGCTGGGGCGACAAGTCAATATTAAGCCCACAATTGAATTTTAAGCTTTAAGGGGTGATCAGTTTGTATCAGGCCCTTCATTACATTTTTATCTTTATGTTGGGTCTATGCATGAGAAAATCTGAAGACCTCTCAAAGAACTCATGTATGGTGGGCATCAAACTCCAGTTGCTGCTTATGTAATTCATGTACTTCCAACTCTCATTATAATGAATAGAATTACATATTTATCCGTATGCTGTGTATTTATGTACTGTGATTCCATAGCTTTACCTGAATGCACCTGCATTCTCCTTCGTTAAAGATACTACTCTAATTTGGACATTATTACAATTTACAATATTAAGCTCAAGATAAAATGATCATCCCCTTAAGTATCATCAGCAAATTGCAATAGGTCTAATCCTGTTCTGCTGTATGCAAGAATACCTAATAGCTTATTTGCATAGTTGACAACTATAAAAGCCTTGTTCGAACATTATGTCATTATAATGAAGAGCTATGGAGACAATCTCCAGTTATCTTTTGTAGGTGAACCATTGACAAGCATGGAAAAGTGCGCTATAGAAAGAAATAAGGAAAGAAAAAACTTATATTAATGCCCATGTATGACCAAAAGTTGGTTAATGGGTCTCAGAATACATCAAATTACAATAGAAAGTGCTAGGATAAAAGGACCCTAGGACCAAAGACTTAACTAAATACAAAGAACTGAAGTACTAAAAATAAACAGTGGGTAAACCCAAAGCAATAAAGCCCTAATCCATGTGGTTAAGGTACCAATACAATAGCCATGTGTGGGGGAGCAAGATCCCTCGAGCATGGGCTGACGAAAGTCAAAAAGACTCGATGGTAATCCCATCAAACATCTATGACCATGCCTGAGAAGAGGAATCATTTGTGTCATCATCATCTATCACTATGGAAGGGCCAAGGAGGGAGCTGATAATGCTCACCGGGAGAGCCTAGATCTAAGGGGGCTAGGCTAGGTAACCCTAGGAGGAAGTAATTCAGTCCCCCTAGAATCCCTCCTAACATCCAAGACCGAAGAAACTCTTGTGAAAGAGAAGAAACTCGTAATGAGTCTTTCAACCTAGGAAGTGGTTGAGAAGGAATAGATCTACGACACCAAGGAGAAAATTTATGACGCTGAGAGGGAGCATATCCCTATCGCCAATAGATATTGTGTTAGGGAACATTAATGTTGTACAAAAATGAATATCACCTCACTCACCTACCCTCTTCACTTCATGAAGCGATTGTATCCAAAAGGTCGCTTAATGCCACCAACCTTTGTGATGGGCTTAAAGAAAGAGGTGATCATCCCGGGATCTCTAGGGGCTCTCTCAGGGGGCCTACATCGAAGGGTTACGTTAGTCGAAGTCTATTGGGAAACTTTAGTGGTAGTGTTGTGTAGAGATGAACGTTGCTGCCTCATTAATCTACCCTTCTCAGTGTGTTAAGCAACAATATCCAAAAGGGCACTTAATGTCACCAACCTCCGTGATGGGCTGAAAGAAAGAGATGATCATCCTAGGAGCTTTAGAGGCTCCTTACAGGGGCCTTGCGTCGAAGGTCAACAACCTCCCAAAGAAAAAGGGTCAAGTGTCATTGATCCGAGTGCCAAAAGAAAGTGGATAGAGTCTCTTAAGTCTTTGTAAAGACAATGGCATCTCCCCCAAATCTCATAATAACTAGGGCATCTAAAAATGAAGTACTCTTCAAGCTACACCTCTTGGCTCTTGGTGGGAGCAAGGACAACAGATTTAGTCCCCATGTGGAATATGATGATCAATCTCAACTAGCAACCAGTGTAAACACACCCACAACTCGCCAAGAGGAAACCTCAAGCTGTGAGACTAATGAAGCTAGAGATAGTCGGGATGACAAATGAAACCATCCACCACCCGCAAGAAATGCTCAACATAAAAGGAAAGCTTGGGGTTGAGCAGCTGAGGAGAGGTCCGAGTGATTTGGATGTATTGCCCGTAGATATCATCTCGTATAGCTCTAATGATGACCTCCCTTACGGGAAGAAGTTGATGTTGGTTGTGAATACAACACACCCTACGACCTGGACCCATATGACCAACAAAAAGTCAAAAGGACAGAAAAAGCCAATAATTTAAAGTGGCACGCCCATTTAAAAGCATCAAAATCATATGCCAAGAAAAAGCTTTACTCAACCTTCATTCTCCAGTCAACCACTTCACTTTACCTGTACTGCCAGCCTTCCGCCATATGACTAGCCACACCTACACGACCACTAGCTGTACGACCACCATCCTCACCCTCACACTCGCCTGTACAAACTGCTAAAGCGTAGAGCTCAATTTTGCCACTGTTCATCCAGAATGACCTGCCACAAGCACCATATGGTCATGAAACAAACTGGGGATGCTGCAGCTGTACGACCTGCTGCACTGTACAACTTACTGCCCCTGTATGACCCACAGCCCTGTATGACCTGCTTCCCACATACAACCCCACCACATGAGTGCTGTACAATTTCCAGCAAGTGTACAACCCCAACACTGTTTGACCTCCAGTGGCACCTCCAGCCATACAACTTCTGTACGGTGCCAAAAAATATTCGGGGCACTGCCCTGAACCTCCAAATGGGGGTTATTGCCCTCCAAGAAGGAAGGTCGGTCCCCATTCCACATGTACAGTTTGATGGAATTTCTGAAGAGAGTAAATCATGCAAACATGTTCAACTCATCCACCGGCTCCAACAACAGAACACAACAGTAATCTCTGAAATCAACACCAGCTCTGCAACTAAATGTCTTTTGTCTTCCTCTTCAGTCTACTCTGTATCATGTTGTCTATGAATTGTGTCAAAAAGGACTACAACTTGTTTTAAAGGGGGGAATAATGTAGGTCATAACGTTAGCATTGTTGTGGTTATCAGCATAGGTATATAATTTAAGTAGCCAACAAGTTATGTGGTTAAATGACTGTATTGTTGGTGTTAGCTAGTTTTGTAATAACTCTGAGTATGTTCAGTTAATTGGCAATCCATTGGGTTTTCTTATCATATAAATAGAATGATGTGTGTTGGAGAAAGGGCACTGCATACCAGATCCTCCCTATACCAAACAGCTTATACTAAAGCACTAACTATGAATGAAACATTGACTACTCTCATACTGTGCTTCGCTGTAATGTGGTATGTATTTGGTATTCTGCAATTGATAATTTGATAGTATGTGGTAGTGTAGTTTGCCTAATCAAATGGTTTTGACATATCAAGCTTGAGCATCATCATATTAATGGTACCCAGTTGTGCTTAATGCATGTATAACATCGTATTTGATAGTGAATTTGGCCACCTTTCACAATAAAACCTTGTTGAGTAGAGATAAGCTAAGCAAATGTTGGCCTCAGGCAATTGACTATCATCTTTATGATGGTTTTGTAGACCATGTTACATAGTGATATTGAGGAATAAGCATCAAACCATTGTGCATCAGACTTCTAGGATATGGTACGAGTGTAACATCAGAGGCAAGCAAGTATTCCTAAGAGCAATTTGAGAGCATATCTGCAATGTTTTAGATACGGTAATGTAAAAGTATTCAAGGTTTATTTATACATTCCAATCATTTAAGATAGGGGCAAGAAAGCACACTTCTATAAAACAATATCAAGGAATCAGATGCCTGAACTATGTCTTTGAATGAATGTCCTGTAATGCAGAGTTAATAAGCTTACAAATTTTCCCATTTGAGGCCACCACAGCTATATTTGAAAATGTTCCACACGGATAAATGCAAGTTTTGAAACCTGTAACAAGGTTCAATCAGAGCAAAGAAAATCAACATTAGAGATATTACAAATATGGCTTACAATTTTTTTAGTTTTATCAAGCAAAGCCTCCAATCTTTTAAGTATATTCAGAAATTATCCTTTGACTTGCATAAAGTGATGTCCTCGTAAATGCAGAACATGTATTGCAAAAATGTAAACAAGCAGCTATTTTGCTCCTTTAAGACATCTTTGTTCAAGTTTCACGCTGTCCATACTATATACAATCCAGTACACGTGTTCTGTAGTTTGAGGCAGGGAGGGGGTGGAGATGGCAGGGACCTTAATATTACATTCAGTCAATCAAGAGCCTCAGAACAAAGGCGACGATCCAAAATAATTAATCAACATCATAGAGACATTCGCAAAACTTGAATAAATCTGAACCATATAAATTATTCTACCCTATTTCCCTATTTGAAGCTTCAGAAGTTGAAATGCTTGTTCCTACATGACATGTTATGGGCCCTCCAGTTGTATGCACTGCTTTTTATGCCTTTTTCTTTTTTTCTTTTCTAGGAATAATTTCGCTTATCGTCCTCACATTTGTCTAATCTATTTGAAAGTTGAAACTAGTAATTTCTAGAAAGCATGTTGCTCTCGAGGAGCAATATTACCTTAAATCCTTGTGTGTCCAGATTGAAGATGTTAACTGTTAATCATTTATCTTTTCCAGGTGTCCCAATAGACTTGCTTTTGATATGCTTCCCTTCTCTCAGGAATAAATTTGTCAACAACTAGTCAACCTAATTGGGTGAAATAATCTTTGATCTCAAATTCCAAATAAATGCAGTATATCTTCTTACATGACATAGCCATCCCTTTATTTATTCCAGTCCTGTTGATAGCTTCACTGTAAGGTCTTTTGTTGTGTTTATGACGATTAAGTAACCATGTTCCTATCAGATTGTGGTGAAGGATTCTGAAATCCTATTGGGATAATTCTATATTCAAGCCAAGTCAGCTTCAATTTGTTAGTCAATTTTGTTGATTAACTTCTCATTTTAACTTGCAATACTAATAATTTAATAAACATAGACAAAGTTGGAGATTCACTTTCCACATTTAAATATGCACTCTCCCAAAGATATTTCTGCCATTTCTCCTTTTAACGTATTATCTATCTGATCTCACTCTGTAATTTGTCAGTAGCCATTTACACAGGAAGTTTTCTCTAACATAACATTATTGTCTAATTTTAACTTGATCCTGAATTCTCAAAGAACAAAAAAAATCAACGAAAAAACTTATGGTGCATATCACCTGAAAAAGTTTATTAATTATTTTTGTAGCTATGGTGATGCCATTTCTATGATTGATGTGACAATGGGCGTTTTGAATAGTTGCTTATTACTGATTACTTTCATTTATTTTGTCTCATGAATATCTACTCGCTCATGTTACTCTCACTTTAAACAAAAGAGCACTTAGTACTAATGGAGGTAAATAATCCTTAGTACATGATATTTGAGGCAAAGGAACTCACATTCACTAAAATCAAGTAAATGAACAACATAGAATGTCAGCACCATGTGCATTACAATTCACAATTAGCACCTCAGAATTTTTTTCTTTCTCATACTACCAGCACTAGTTTCCAACAAATAGGAAGAGCTCAATGTTGTGAGCTGTAAACTGTAAATGAAACTGATATTGATAACATGCATGACAAAAATGTAGTTAATGTAATCTCCAAGGAACAAAGAGATCATAAATGCAACAAATAAAGGCTTACATAAATAAGGCTCCATACAACAGCCAAAGAGATCTGTTTGCCATTCTCCATACCGATGGGAACCTCTTTCTGATATTAAATCACGCCCCGAGGAAACTAACGAATCCTGTCTGCATCAGAAATACTGCATCGTCCATCAGTTTTTGGCTTTATCGTTTGTTTAGAAAGCATGTAAGTATTTGCAACAGACAAAAGGAGTAACCCTGAAATAAACATACTTCCTGAAAATCAAGTGAACATGCAACAGATGCTTCTCGTTTAGCCCCAATGAATAAATTTTTCTCAGGTAAAAGTGGAAACTATGTATTACATAAGAAACCAAAAAATGCCATTTACAGTTTATAGGTCCAAAATATTCCTGATTTTTCAACATTCTTTACTTTCATGTATTTGTTTCCTGGGATAGGTGTTAATAAGCATTATTAGTATTGACTCAAGCCTTTGATGCCAAGAAGGCGAGTCAGAATCTATGGCCTGTAAATTCAGTTATAATAATGCCTAAATTTTTCCTTTTTTCAAAATTTTTCGAGTAATTCACTGAATTTTTCTACTATTAATGTTAACATGTTTTTTTGGTAAAATGTTTGATAGTTTCCATATATGTCATAAAGTCAACACATCCAAGCAAACTTTTCATTCCTGATATAGTTCTATATTTTTGCAGGCCTTGGGATTTCTTCAAAGTTGTCAAAGAGAGGACTTAAAAGCACAGATTTTAATCAACCCCAGAAAATGAAACATCCACTTATAATATATATCTTGTTTAAGTGGGTGTGCTAGAAGATGAAATGTTATGGCCCATGGGATTAATTGTGTTAATAGATTAAACATCAAAATATTTTCTTGGTCCTTATGACAACAGCAATCAAGTTCAATTATTCCATTTTCATTTGTACTGGTCAATGGTTCGTATCCATCTTAGGTTAGGTACTTTCAAAGATGTTTGTGTCCGATGTATAACTCAATATATAATCCGTAGAATTATAAAAATGACATTTTACTCTCGAAGGTTTATATTGGATATTGTGATCACTACCACCAAAATGATGCTAATGAATGCATCATTTTCTAATCTCACAATACAAGTCAAAAATCCAAAACTTTGCAATCAATGAGTGTAAGGAGTAATTGTTTTTATCAGCCTTGTTGAAGCAAAACAAATCACGGCCGAGCTCTAAAATAAAACATTTACTGGCAGATGCAATCTTGAAAAAGATTACGATAATTCAGCTTTTGATTCCTCCTTGTTTTCTCTATGCTTAAAGCATAGTTACCATGTTCGAAAAGTTCGGATAGTTTGAAAGGGGGAAAAAGTTCGGAAGTTTGGAATTTTTCAAAAGGTTCGTTTGGTTCGGTTTAGAAAATTTACAAATATAAAATATATATAACTAATAAATACTATACATATATGATGATATTTGAAAAGAAAATCCAATTACACATAATAATAAATATATTATCTACGGAGTTTTTCCTTTACGTGCTTAGGTATTAGTGTTTTGTTTTTGTTTTGTGTTGAAGTTCTTTTAGTTTAAATGCTTTAATTTTTTAATTACAAAAAGAAAAATAAAGTTCAATCGAACTTGTTCGGTAAGTTCGGTTAGACCAAAAAGTACAGTTCGAACCAAATTTTCACTAAGTTCATAAGAACATGGTAACTATGGTTTAAAGGCTCATAAGATGCAACATGCTGAAAGCAAGCAGGTTTTCTTTCTTTCCGATTATATACCCAATAATTTTGATGAGCAGAAGGAAAATATGCAAGATACTCCATTTACACCATTTTAATAACCTTTCCAAATTATTCAAAAGGAAATCGCATATTTCTTATCCACAAATTTAATTGTTCCTTATCTGCTCTAGTTCAAAGAATTCAAAACTTGTTGGCCCATCATTCTTTAGCAAACTGTATTTTCAAAAATAATGATTAAAGGTGGCATCATATGGCATTGAACAAATAGAATTGAATTGCATACTCCATCCTCTATTTGTTTCAGTAGGTGATAAATCTATAAAGAAACCTCCTTGAGAAACAATTTTCGTAAGTCAAACTTCCACCATTCCCATTTCCAGTTGGCTGTGTAATATGGATGTGAGTAATATTAATTGGACCATATACATCAGAATAATTCTCCTTTATGTCTTCGTAAACCTATCCTTCCATTGTAAAGCACTTTGGCATATAGCACTTCAATCTCTTGGGAATTTTGCTTTGCAAATTACCTTGATCGATCTGTCTGCCTGATGCTGAAATTGATATTGCTGCAATCTGTCCTCGGCGATACGATTAAAAATAGGAGTCCAACAAACAAATGTGATCCATAAACCATGTTCCTGGAGAGCATTTCATCAAGTCCTGTTCATATTGCAATGGAGAAAACTGGATGCTTCTACATTCATCTTTCCAAACATCAAGCTTAAACCTTCATGTACACCTTCATTAATCATTAGTGATTACATACGAGCTCCAACCATTTAAGTACAACATATTAGCATAATCTTATTAAAATTCTCCAAGCATTAATACCTGCTTATGATTTTATCCTTCCACAGCTGATAACCTTCTACAAAGAATTCCCATGCTTTATTTTCCCTTTTAACCAAAGCCAAAATCACTACATCTTATTTTTGTCCACTGTACTAATGATGTTATTGCAACATTTTTCAAATTTCTCACGACTTGAGGTTTCCCCTTGGCCAAATGAGAGTTTGCTCCCACCAGTTACGAGTTGAAACAGACCATCACATTCTCCATCATGACCGGATCTGTCGTCTTTGCTCCCTCCAGGAGGTGGAGACCAAGGACCACTTCATTTTCAGATGTCCCATTTATTATGAGATCCGGGGAAGATATCACTGCCTCTACAGAGACTCAGACAACACTCTAGCTACCTTCTTCAGATACACTGACCAGCAGTGCCTGGCTCTTTATCTTCGCGAGGTTGTCACCTTCCAATGCAGATCCCTACAGGAAGAGCCTAGAGGCTCTAGAGGCTCAAGAGCTCCTATATTGATCACCTCTTTCTTTCAACCCATCCAAGTGATTGGCAGCACTAAGCGTCCTTCTATGTTGCCAGGATACGGGCATGGGTACAGGTTCGGGTATGAGTTCGATATGCAGATACATCGATTTTAAAAACCCTTGGGTACAATATGTCTCGAATACGTCCATACATATATATTAAAAATTAAAATATATATATATTATACATATACTCACTTTTTGTACATAAGAAATACAAAACTTGAAAATTATAGTGGGACCAATGTTCAAAACATTTAATATACTTAAAGATTTTATATTTTCTATGATATACGAATATTGAATTCCTTTGTATTTCATCCATTTCCTTTGAGATTAATTGTGTTGCGATGGTGGCCATAAAGATAACTCTAACCTGCCAATGATAACTAAAGAGGTCATTCCAATGGTTGGTTCTTGCATTCATATTATCCAAAATCACCTTTTAATCCTTCTTAAGGATGCAGAAGGAGTCGTGCTCATACCCTTGCAAAACCAACAATGAATTGTTTGTATGATTTCAAATGAATGGGTGAGTGCTTTTTAATATTTTATAGCTTTTGAGGAGTTTAGGGTTTAATATTTTATTAAGTGTTAAGGTTTGTTTTTTCATTGACTAAGTAAAAAAACATTTTTAATACCTTAACGATGTCCAAGATTGTGGTTTCGCCACATGTACATGTCGGTGCATCTCGAGTACATCAGGACATACACGAGACGTACTGACACATATCAGGGGCAGATCCATATCCGTACTTTGGATACATATCACGCAGGTACGGGGGGCAGGGGACATATCATGGTAACATAGGCATCCTTTGGACACCGATACATCACACATCAGAGTTGATAGATCAGTTAGGCGGTGCTTCTCTCAATGGATCATTATTACTCAAACTACTCAGATCAACATCATGGCTCTACTCCGACCCATCGGCGTGGCTCTACCCCTCTTTGGTAACATGGATCTACTATTACATGCCCGCTGCCCCCAAACCACAAGGGCAAACTGATATTACAAGCTTCTTTTCTACTATAGGAGTTACACCAACCTTGGATGCTAGGAGAGATTCTAGAGGAAGTGTCTTGCTTCCTCCTAGGCTCCCCCAACTTGGCTCCTTCGACCCTGTATACTCGTCGACAACATTATTAGATCCCTCACAATGATTGATAATGGCTCAGATGATTCCTCCACTTCATGCACAGACAAGGACATTCAATGAGTTTTGCCTCCAATCTTCATTGATGCATGCTCTTGGGGTTTTTGTTTGCCCCTCATTGCTATTTGTATTGGTTTCTTTGCCACTTGTGGTAGTGGCACACTGCTCTATTTTTTCTTTTGTACTTTATTTCTTTGGTTTGTATCTAGGATTCTCTCTTCCTAGAACTTTCTATTGCTAATGGTTGTACCCTTCAGTCCCATTGACCTATTTTTGGTCATTTGTGGACATTAATATAATTTATTTCTTTCTTTCTTTCTTGTTTCATAAAAATATGTCAAATTTGTCATATTTTTAGGCCTTCAAGCTGCCCAGGTGGACTCTCAATTTTTAAATGACTGTGTATCTCACAAGCACAATGTTTGGCCCATAGGAATATGAACATTGTAAGAATTGGATTAATTTCTTGTCTATTTCAGCTCAAATGGGTAAATTCACACATTTCTACCATAAGCATATGCAAGGATAGTACAAACTGTGGCCATGTAGTATGCCTGCAATTGAGGAAAAACAGGCACTCAAAAGGGCGATAGAAGACCTCCTCTTCCCAACCAATCTCCTATTCAACTTCTAATTGCTTCTTCCTTGCTCAATTATTTTGGTGCTTTTGCTCTGCAGCTACTCACAGGGTTGTCTTATGTTTTAATATTGAAAAAAAATAGAAAAAGTTTTTAAAACTTGTTTTTGGTCCTGGATATGCCCAAGAGATGGCCTGGACAGTCCAGTTACGTCTGCAGAGGTATCCAGCCATAGCGTGACTTCCTAGGCCATATCCTGTTCGTATTCAGGGCCATGTCTGTACAATATCCATATCAGTATCCACTTCCAGCCCTGTATTCTGCTGTATCGGTATCCAAGCATTTTTGTTTTCAGATTTCTCTTTGGTTTGCCGAAGGCCAGTCGTATCCTGACTGTCCAGGCCATATCCAGGGCTGTATCCGTACATATCTGTATCAGTATCCTGCCCTGTATTCTGTCGTATCAGTATCTGAGCATTTTTGTGTTCAGATTTCTCTTTGATTTGCTGGAGGGGCCACCATGGAAAAGAATTGGTGTTGGAAACCAAATATCCAATACACAGAAATATTGCAAAATAGTAACATAAATTGATGCACAAAAATATTTACGATGAGCCAATGTGCCCTAATATTCAATACACTAAGATATAGAAATACCCTTAAGCTAAGGTTTCACTATTAAATATTCCTCAAGAAAGGAATCCCTCCAGGATCTCTCACAATGATATCCAAACCTGCTATCCTACCCTCTTTCCTGCTCAAATGGAATAATCCATGATCCATGACACATCACCACCTTCAACATGTTTCACATAGAATCATGAGAAAATATGAGTTATGCACTACAAGTTATCTACTCCATAACCTCATATACATCATAATATCGTGTCTGTGTGTATGACACCCCACCCCCTTTAACATGTTTCACCTTGAAACATGTGATGAGCCTTAGTATCAAGACTTCAGCAATTTTAAGTACACTTAACACTGTGCTTGATAATCCATCCATCCATATGCAATCATGATAGGTGACGGTTCTTGATGATACCATGTTTCCACTGTGTAACTCTTAACTCTTTACTTGTTCCTGGTTCTTGCTCTCATGGCACCGTACATAACTCTGGCCGTTGCTTCTTTTGGTCCTAAGTATGTCCATAGCCATTGCTCTTCTAATGCCAATCATATTGATAGTGTATGCTTCTTTGATTTCATGTCCACCCATAGTCATTGCTCTTTTGATGCTCCACATTATGCCTCGTGATTGCTACCTCTTCCTTCAGATTTCTCCTTGTGCTCTTCTTCTGATAATTGATTATTCTCTTCTTTTAATTCTTGGTTGTCCTCTTTCTGACAATCTTATTTCTATTTCTTGTTGTCTTCTTCAGATTTTTCCTTATGTTCTTTTTCTCTTCATTCCTAAACTCTCCAACCAAGCATATCCAAGAACAATAACCAGCCCATCCACGGGAATAGCATAAAAAATCTGAGATCAAAATGTACTTTTCAATGGTAAGATTCAAATCTTCAAGCAATTGAACTTTCTCACTACGTACTTGTGTCTCCTTCATATTCTTTGCATGAACATGTAACTTTTTAGCCAAGTTAATATTGATTAAGTTATACTTGCTACTTGCATTTATGGAAACCGTGACCTCCTTTTGAATGCATCCATGAAACTTTAAATTGAATCTTTTTAGCAGGAAACAGAAATCTTGAACCTTTTTCTTGTTTTTTCTGGTCAAGGGCTAGGATTTCATATTTTCCTTTTTCTTCTTGTTTTCTTCTTTTTATTTGTCAATCTGTTCACTTCCTCAACAAGGGATTGAATTCTGCATCTTCTTTCCCAACTCACTTTTAGAGAATTATTTATCTCTTTTGAACTTCAGAAGTTTCTAATATCCACATTTGGCTGAGAAAACCCATTCTATTTGATCCCAACAGAGATCTATACTCTTCAGAACTATCCAACAGATCCAATGCCGCACCTTTGAGGCATGTAATATATATCTAGAAAGGTTTCCCTGAAGTTATCCAACTGGCATTTATAACCGTCTTCATAATTTAGCAACCAATTTCAAACAGAACACTTGCATACTCCATGAATCCATCTTCAAATAAAGACTACGGTTTCATAAAACATACCTTCAATGTAACTCCTTCCTAATTTGAAACATAACAGAACATGTAGGCAATGAGGTGTGAAAATGCCTTCGCAGTGCAAAAAGGGTACAAATTGCTTACCAGGATTGAAAGATTGACATTTTCCTCTTTTTCTAATCCAAGCTGCAAATGAAAGAACAGCAGTTCGGCTGTTCCAAAAGGTCAATTTGCACATTCACCACTCCCTTAATATTGCCCAGAACTTCAATTGCAACCACTTTCCAAAAAGATCTCGAATCATACTTTCTAATGGCACAAGAATCACTTCAATCTGACATGTATGCTATGAAGACAAACCTCTGCAAGTTTGGGTGATTTTTCTGATAACAATTCTGCAAAATACCATAGATCCAGAAGAACAACTCTTTTTGGTTGGTGCACCCTCAATACTGCTCAAAAATTTGATTGCTACCACTTGTTGGAAAGCTCTCAAATGTATTTTCCAATGGTGCAACAATTGATTCAATCTCACACCCATGCTATGAGGATGATTTTCTGCAAGTATGGCGGATTTTTCTGAAAATTTCTGTACAATAATTCAATATTTGGAAAAATCCCTTCTCTCCGCTCTGAAACCATTTGTTGGGAGCCAAATATCCTAGGTACATATATATTCTGAAATATTAAGATGAATCATGTGCACGGTGGATGTATGGTGAGCCAATATGTTCTGATCTTCAATATACTCAAAGATAAAAATAGAAATGCCCTTAAGGTAGGGTTACACCACCAAAATGAACTACAAATTATTTCCCACTATGAGAGCCAAACCTACTTCCCTACCTAAATGGAAATGATTCTAAATCCATGACGCATTGACCCACCATAAATCTATTGCATGCATGTGATTCATGTTAATCGCAATATTTATCCTATATTGAATATTTGGTTCTTCACAATAACCATTTCTTTTGGTCCCCTCACCTTTGAAGAACTCCATTGTATCTTGTTTGTTTCCTTACAAAGAAAGTTTTTCCCTTTTGATGATTCAACCCAAGTCGGCTTTAGCAGGCTTGAGTTTGTCTAAACTTCCATAGATGGCTGTCTTTTGGATCCACATTTCGTTGTACACAAATTGGACCTATGTCTGGACTTTCTGGCTCAAGAAAACTTTATTCAACTTATATTTTGGGAAGTGCTTGGTACCTGTTGGACTTACTTTAAGCATGCAATTTCTTTGTAAAGATTTTAAAGTTACAAGGCTTACCTCTTAAATTTCAACTACCTTTCTTAGTTTTCTCCATTTTGAGGATTTTTGTTTATTTGCTAAGTCTTCAATTCTATGCCCATTGTCTAGGCCTTATACCTCTAGTTTGTTTACTCCATACCCTCCCCTACACCTCTCCACTACCCTGCGCTCCCCACATCCCTCCACCTCGCCTCCCCCTACTCACCGCCTCCCCACTACAGAATTCCTTCTTTCACCTAAACTCAAGTTTGCAACTCTCTTGTTTTCTAGGTTGCTATCATTCTGCCTTCCATCTCCACTCCACAATTGGGATTTGTAATCAAAACTTTCAAACTTGATGTTGTGCACCTCTCGTGAATCAATGTATCTATAGGGAACTCACTCCCATGGGCCATAACACTCTCAACGCAAGACGCGCAGAGTATCAAGGAAGCAAGTGCCCTATAGATGTATCGATCCACGAGGCTAAGTCACAAGTTTCACGTTCGACGAGGATAAAGTTCAGTTCAAGTTTGCCAAGGGATAAAGTCCAAGAAAAAAAATGTCTTTAAGTTCAAACAAAAAAAAAATCTATCATTTCTATTTTGTGAAAAAATGCATAAATATGTTAGAGGGGCAGAGTGGAGATGGGTTTTGTTTGCTACTTTCAATCGGTATATGTCATAGTTACCTAAGACTCCGGGATAGCGGGACGGAGTTTCCGGGACAACAAAAAAATTCCAAAATTTTGGGACGGCGAGTAGACGGTAGGGGGATGGCTATTAAAATAATATATAAAATTATAAATATTAAAAATATATAGATAAATTTTTGAAATTTTATGAATAGCAGTTCATTTTTAACATATCAGTCCACCATGTGCATATAGTCCATGTTGAGACATCCATATAAAGATGTGTTACAAAGATACGGTGTTACACGGGGATGCACACCCCCCATTCCCAAGCCATCTTGGGTGCTTGGGGACATGGACGAAACGTCCCCCCACGCACCCCCAAATGCAAAAATGAAGGGGACGTCCTAGGTGCTTCGAGACTTTGGGGACTCCAACAGGGGACACCATGAAGTCCCTGGGACAGGTGGGGATGGCTAGCGGATGTCCCAAAGACCCCGAGTCCCCAAAGTCCTTAAAGTCCTCGAGTCCCAAAATATAAAAATATATAAAACATAAAGGATTATGACTTTGAAAAGAGGAAAATGAAAACTAATCCTTTTCCCATGCAAACTTACCTTCCCAAGAAATGGATTTTTGTTGTCTTATGTAGGTTCCAAAAGAAGATATTCTAATGAGAGGTCGCTGTTATTTTACATTTTAAAGCCTTTCTTATACATAGCAATAGGATCAATAAATTCATATGCATATTTTTAAGGATTTCTTTAGTTTCAAAATTTGTTGTGCAAGTCTTTCTACTTCTTTTTGTATGATATTGAAGGCTTTACCAATATATTAGGATGTTCTAGAGGCCAACTTTGTATTTAATT
The DNA here is from genome assembly GCA_018340775.1 of Taxus wallichiana var. yunnanensis. Lineage (NCBI taxonomy): Eukaryota > Viridiplantae > Streptophyta > Pinopsida > Cupressales > Taxaceae > Taxus > Taxus wallichiana. Next base: position 192,412,297 of record CM031236.1, read on the forward strand.
TTTAGTGTTTTTTAGTTACCTTAGTTGGTTTTGTCTATGGATAGCTATTCATGTAGTTTGCATGGCCTCTATTGTTCCAAAAGCTATTTTTTTAATTTGAGGATATAACGAGATGTTGGCATGTTACAGGCCCTTTGGTAACATTATTGGCTATGGTGCTGAAATTATAACCTTTCATGTTTTTTTCCCAAGGTTAGGGCACCAATTGTATATTTTTAATATTTATATATTATTTTAATAGCCGTCCCCTCGCCATCCCCAAAATCTGGGAATTTTTTGTTGTCTCGAAACCCCGACCTTACATCTCGACATCCCCCATCCCGAGTCTTAGGTATCTCTCGAAAGATATGTGTTCATATAATTTTTAATATTAATATGTAATATGTATGTTGTTGGTTTTCATAGTATGTTGTGACAGTCCACCATGTGCATTTGTGCTCGAAATTTTCTGTATTCATATATCACAGTCCACCGGTAATGTTTTTAAATAGAAAACAACAAAGAAATTAATTAAAAATATTAAAAAAGTGAAAATAGTTATTTTTTTAATAGAAAAAATGTTTAAAAAGTGTTGTTGACGTTGGGGATGTCTGGACGTCCTCATGACATTTCTCAACCATCCTGGGGGCGTCCGACGTCCCTTCCCGCCCCGTCCCGGGCGTTTCATGCATCTATCGAGCGTCCCCAAACGTTTCCCTTGCAACTTGGAAGTTTGGAAACGTGGAGGAAATGTTTCCTCCATGTTTTGGCGTCTCCAAACGTCCGGGACCCCTAGGATTTGGGGGACGCATCCCCGCGTAATCATGGTATATGTATATAAACACAAGTAAAATAATGCAAAATCGCGTCAAAAACTTTGCATATAAAAATAATGTATAAAGTTCAAGTTCATGTTTGACGAGAATAAAGTTCAGCGAAATTCAAACATTTTCCATGAAATTTGGAGAACCTTGTGACATAGCATGGAGGCACACAAATGTTCTTATAAATACAAAACCTGGTCAATGACTTTAAGCTATATTTCATTTGAAATGGCATGTAGAAAAGAGATTTTGTATTCAAGATTCATGGGATTCAAGAGTGGAGAGTTTGGTGCGCGAGTACCGCACCTAGAGGTTTCCGCAGTACATTTCTATATCCCCATATCCTAATTATGGTTTTTTTCCAGCAAAACTACTTTTATCAAATCATGTAATCTAGTTTAGTCTCTCATTCAAAGAGAAAGGCTCAACACATGACGGGTTAATGCAGGCACTCTTTGATCTCATAGCTCTTGAAAATGATTCAGCTTCCAAAGAGATTTTGTATTCGAGATTCATGGGATTCAAGAGTGGAGAGTTTAGTGCGCCAGAGTTCCGCACCTAGAGGTTTCCGCAGTACATTTCTACATCCCCATATCCTAATTATGGTTTTTTCCAGCAAAACTACTTTTATCAAATCATGTAATCTAGTTTAGTCTCTCATTCAAAGAGAAAGGCTCAACACATGAAGGGTCAATGCAGGCACTCTTTGATCTCATAGCTCTTGAAAATGATTCAGCTTCCAAAGAGCTTCATGCCTCCTGGGCACCCAAAAGTTAAAACACTTCTCCTCTCTCTTTATGGTATACTATCCTCTCTTTATAGTACACATGATACCATTATCAGCAATATGTTTCTATTTTTATGATTTCTGAGATGTTGATGAGTGTTTATTTTTGTCTTTCCCTTTGGAGAGAATTCTTGCAGATTAGCTGTTATCTCTCTGCAACTCTTTGGAATTTATATAGATGAGCTTGACCAGCATCGTAGCAATTTTAGAAACCCAAATAATAGTTTTTTTCACTACAGAAGCAAAAATATTATTATTTTATTTTATTATTTGCATCTCCTATTGTTTCATTGTTCTCCACCCTCAAGAGAACGCAGCAGTTGGATTTGTATGTACATGTTTATGATAATAAATGTTTGGCAGCTAAGCCAACTAAGAATTATCTTCAAAACCTCCATAGCTGCAGTTTCTAAGTATCACTTAACTTCCAAATGTGGAGTTAAAGATACCACATCTTATACCTATTTTGGAGTCCAGTTGGCAGGACCTCTCTTCAGCATCCAACATCCAACCCAGGCTCCATAAAGGTTATGCTTCTCTAGTTGTTTTACAGATTCGGTGTTTTTAGTTACTTTTTTATGATATAGAAATCAAGATATAGCTTTTGTATGCTTTCTTAAGCCAACAACTCCTTATGCAGTGATAGACAATAACACAGATAATTCTTCTGGCCCAGGCCTTGACAGAGATGTATGATAGGACAAGCTTCTAATCCCTCCAAATTTCATTTGCCCGTGCTCTTTGTGGGGTCTTGCTCCCCCATGGTTTTTGTATTGGCAACTTAACCACATCGGTTGGGGCTTTACTGCTTTGGGTTTACCCACCTTCATTTATTCAATGCTTCAGTATTTCTTTTTATTTTAGTCAGCTTTTTGTCCTAAGGTCCTTTTACCCAAGTACTTTCTATTGTAATCGGCTGTATTCTTGAGTCCTATGACCTAATTTTGTTCATTTGTAGACAGTAATATGCTTTCTTTCCTTTCTTCATTTATGGTACAGAGATTTGGGGTGTGATCTTAATCGTGTTGAGTGAGGCCACATTAAGAGAGTGCAACAGTGAAATTCATGCTACTCGGTATTGTTTTAAGTAGAGTTTAAACTTTGGAATACATCTCTTACTTCTTGAGACTATATTTTGAATTGCTTCCTACCTCCATAACCTGTGATGTATGGAAAAAAAAGTGTTTGGTAGGTATAAACATCCTTACATGGCCCTTTGATCTTTTCAAATTGTGGCACACTTGACAAGTTAAAAATTTCTCCAATCTATGTAATCTTGATCAAGTTTTCTTCATTCCTAAGAAAAGATAAAAGAAGCCATCTGTGATGAGAGACAACCCAACCAAACTACTTTGTATCAGACTTGTCTTTTTGCAGTGCATTTCCTCCAAAGTTGTTAATATCACCACTAACTTCCCAAGTTATCTTTACCAACATTGCCTGTGTCGGCTACAGTTCCCCCTGCAACAGATTAAATTTGGATCCCATCAGCTAGGAATTGAACAGAACGCTGTATCCCTAAAGATCCACATATTCACAAACTATGTTCACTTGAAGTTGAAATAGATGCACACTTTGTTTTTCCGGGTTCTTTTTCTATAAGGCTTGTGGTCAATATTAATGCTTATTTAAAAGCTTAGCTGGCTGCCTCTGATTCCAAACAAAAACCAAATTTGTTTCCCGTCTATTAAGAAAACAGTTTGCTATATAAATCACCTTCTGCAAAACAAGCACACATCACTAAGACATTTTAAAATCTCTTTCTTCCATCCCGTTGGTAACGCAACAGGGCACAATAGGTGTTTGGATGCCAGATACCTGTGAGGGAGGTAGTTTGATGCATAGAAATGTACCACATAAAATACACAAGTACCTTCTCACTCCATTCAATGCACTAGACAAAATTCACAATCACTTTCTTGGCCCTATCAGCTATCAAAACAGACTAAACACGGGCATAGACAGTCACACTCCAGGTGTCCCACATTTGGTTGTATAAGTAACTTTTCACTTCTGAACCAGTTTGCACTCAGCTTGGATAATACCAGAGTTGTTATCTATCTTATCCTCACCTGGTCATTGTATGAGATCTACTTGGCATTCCCTTGATTTGCCTTGGGCAGCTGATAGGCTCTTCACAACTATTTTACACTTCAAGCACTATATTAGTGAATGTTATACTTTCTTATTTTTAGGTTAGTTAGATATACCTTATGGCCCCTGGCTGCATTTGGGCATCCCTGGACATTTGTGTAATTTATTTCTTTCATTTTGTGTCCCTGTTCTCCAAATGCATTAACTGATTTTGGTAATTAGTGGATATTTCATATTAACATAATATAATGCCGTGTATTAGCAAACATGATGATTGAGACATGGAGAAATATTTAAAATCAATTCAAACAACCCTAAATTATCTCTAATATGTCTCCATTCTGGGTAAAGTGCGGGTTTACTTCATATTTGAAGTAGCCAGAAGCATTGCTTTCACTTGATGTGTGGAGGCTAAGAAATGGATCCTCCAAAGTCTACATTTCTTAATCATGGGAGGACCTTTCCCATCTTATTCTGTTTATTTTGATAAACATTATTATAAGTTTTTTCTGTTTTGGACTTATGTACGTTTAATCTCTTAGTCAAGATGAGAAGTCTTGGTGCTTATTTATGGGACGGCACTAATAAAACACTTGGCCCAAATATTTTCCCCATAGATTACTTATTGTGTTCTTGGCTCCCTTCATCTCTTTGGCTTTGACCTTCTTTCAAACTTCTGTGGGTTTTTGTCAGTGAAAACTCTACTTTCATTAACCATAAAAAGAGGAAAAACGGCATTTATATGGAGAAACCTTCTTTGTGCAAACAAATAATGTGCAAGCAAATGATTTGCCAGTGAATATTGTTATGGCCCCTTGGTATAATGCTTTTGTAATGGTTTTCTCCCATGTTCATTAGTCTTATATGCACAAACTTGTGACAGGAATTGAGGAGTTCAAGACCTTGATAATGAAGCAGACTTCTATCATACTAATTTTATCTCTTTACATTGGTTCACAATATAAGCTATTTATTAATTTGTATGTTTGGCTTATGTTTGAAGATAAACATCGGAATATGAAAAAGAAAAGTTTAAAGATATTAAATTTACACTGTAACCAAGCTTACATACATAATTTCAGACTGTCTAGTGTTGTTCTAGCACATCCATCAAGTCCAACCTATGAGATTTTTGAAATTGAACCACAGAATACACCTAAGAATCATCTTCCTACAATTTTATCAATATCTTCATCTTCCCAAATATAAACTAAAAGAAATGAAAATAGTAAAAAAAGCTTTGAGTTTTATCTTTAGATATTTGGCACAAATTCCATTGATTTATGAACACTCAGGTGGAAAGGACAAGTAGACATCAGAAGAGCATAGAGAAAATTTCAGACAGAGCCTGAATCAGAACCAGACAAATGTGCCAACATCTTTCTGCCCATAGGGCTCTTTATTAGTCACGTCAGACAGATGTTATTCTATTATCTTTCTGAAAAATCCAATCATATCTTCATGTCTCCAATAGTTAATAATCACTGTAAGAAACTGTTACATGTGAAGTATGTCTCCAAATCAACATTAACATAGACCAGCAGCCCATGGTTTTGTAATAATTTGCCGTGATCAGAATCCCACTGACCCCGAAATGCTTTTACTCAAATCTTACAGAAAATACAATATCAAAATCAGTTAGAACAGTTCTCTATCTATTGTTGATGTTACTCTAGGTACAACAATGACATTGTCAGTAAGGTGCAAAATGCCAATTGATTTCACAGCAAACTATGGTAAGGCTTACTAGCTATATCTCATCTTCACGAACATAATGAGCCTCTAAATGTATATAAATATGTAAAGCATTAATAATCAGTAACTACTTCACTTTATCAAGAACCAAAATCAATCAGGCCCAAAATATCTTTTTTAAGAACTATTAATGGGATACCAACCTTCCATCTTGCTTCTGAACATAACTCCCATCTATTGTGCAGCCTTGTTCTTCACAACAATCTGCACAAGGATGATTGTCTTCCTCACAACTTGAATGACGGCAATGCTTCTTGTCAGAAGGAATATTCACCACAGATTCTGTAACCTCGATGAGATGTTGAATCACATCACATTGATCACTGTTAAAACATCGTGATCTTCGCAATTCAACCTGCAGTTTCTCATTCTCTTTGCTAAGAGCCTCCTCAAATCCCAAGTCAGGATACCTATGGGAGAGTGATTTCTGCAACATTGTGCCATTCATTATTGAAGATTCTTGATTCAGGATCGCATTATGAACTTGCTCCTCCTCTTCATCAAGGGTGTATTCTCGCTGGTCCTTCTCAATAGCTTGCAGTCGTTCCTGTGAACACACAATTTTATGGCCAACACAGGATTTAGATATGTCAATAATATTGTACGAAATGCATAGTTTCCATCATTCAAACTCTTTATGAACCCTAATGATGGTTATTTTCAGATTTTACATTTTTAAATGACTACTTTTCTGAGAGTGCAAATGCAATGAGATTAAACAAGCTACACATTTCAATGAAAGGTAAAAAAATTGTAAATCATATAAGTGGCCATGTCCTATATATTGTGAAATACTAACATGTCAATAATATTGTATGAAGCGCATAGTTTCAATCATTCAAACTCTTTATGAACCCTACTGGTGATTATTTTCAGATTTTTACATTTGTAAATATCGACTGTTCTGAGAATGCAAATGCAATGAGATTAAACAAGATACATGTTTCAATGACAAGTAAAAAAATACTAAATCAGAGAAGTGGCCATGCCCTGTATTTTGTGAAATACTAACATGTTGCAAACTGTATTCACAATGTCATCAATTATGGCCCTCAATGAGTTATCAATAGTACTTTAAAATGAGATTTGTACCAATTTCACTCATATCCACAGGAAGTGAGATCATAACAGAGACAATACAATGCAAGGATACTGAGGAAGCAATCACAGCAACAGATACATTCTACTAAAATACCACCAAGCATATTTGAGAAGATAAACTGATTTAGACTCTTGTAGAGCAATAAAAATTGGTTCACAATGGTGTCATGAAACAGTAATAAGGATTTCATACGTGGAACAGCAGAGTAGTAGAATAAATACTGACAGGCAAATGTTAGGAGACAAAGTACTTTAAAACAATTACAGTCAGATTATATTGTTTATTTTTTGTAGAGTAGGCTCAAAAAAATTAATACATTTGTCAACAAAGACGTCAAAAAGCATTCCATGTTTAGAGAAATCACTGTAGCATTCACCAGATAAAGTTGCCTCTATTTATGCCATGGTTGAGAGTTTCCAGCAATACAAATAACTTGCATAAATATATGAACCATCTGATTCCTTTTTGCATTCAAATAGTCGAAATTAATACATTTGTCAACAAAGACACATCAAAAGTATTCCATGTTTAGAGAAATCACTGTAGCATTCACCAGATAAAGTTGCCTCTATTTATGCTGTGGTTGAGAGTTTCCAGCAACACAAATAACTTGCATAATTATATGAACCATCTGGTTCCTTTTTCGCATTCAAATAGTCGTTTTATTTTTTGCGTCAAGGGACCCTAGACCTGGAAAAATTGTTGACAGGATGCCAACTCCTGAATTGTGTTGCCTAACCAAAGTGGGAAAATAAAAATATGACATGAGTTTCAAAAATCAGATATAAGCATATTTTTTTCTGCCCATGGGTCAATCTTCATTCTTCAAATCTAAGCATATTCCTACTACTAGAAAGAAAGCAAATACAAAAGCTCGTGACTTCCATCATTTATCCATCACACTTTTTTCTTTTATCATTCTCCTCTCTTTGATTCACTTATGAAAAGGCGCCATTGGTTGCAGTCTTTCCTCTTTTTGAATCAATGTTTAACAATTTTTAATAAAGAGCAAGGATCTTTCACTTTGGCAGAGTCTTACGAGATTAGCCTTATTGTCAAGGAGGTAAAAGATGAGTATAAACTGTCTTGCCCATATTTTCCCAGCCCCTCAATTGATGAAAACGTCTGCCACCGCTTTTCTTATTCTCCTAAGATGTTTGTATGAGATCTCAAGATTCCTTGATGCCAGGCATCACACCACCCACCCCCGGCCCAGCCCAGCCCGGCCCACCCACCTTTTTGCTACAATAATTAGCACTGAGTCTCCTTCAACCTTAAGTTTATGCCATCCCTTTTCCTTAACCAGTCAAATTCCTCATGCCATCTTACAATGCAGAAGCAGATGACCTCCATCTTCTAAATTGCTCTTGCACAAAGAACATCTGGAAGGGCCATGAAATCCTTCTAAGAGAGCCATTGCTTCTGCTTTATTATTTGTATACATCATCATAGCTAAAGATACCGCCTCCCACTAATCCGAGATTTTCATTCGTAGATCACTCAAAATTGAGCTTAAAGCCTTAACCCAATCACTAGAAGGTTGTTTCTTCCATACATCCTTAGGCTTTTTTAGCCTATTCCACCAAATCCATTATCAGCTATCTTAATCTGTTTCCATCTTATTACAATTTCCTTGTCTTCTTCATATGGCCTATATGATTGGGACTTCCAAGTATTGACAAATTACAGTATTGAAGCTCTGTCATTCTCAAATTCCTCATGCCATCTTACAATACAGAAGCAGATGACCTCCATCTTCTAAATTGCTCTTGCACAAAGAACATCTGGAAGGGCCATGAAATCCTTCCATGGGTGATAGCATCATATGCCAGTTCCTTATCTGAAATGGCTAACCATAGAAAGGAAATTGCTATTGGAAGTCTATGCTTCCTTTCCTTTCAGCTTTTCAAAAGAATTCTTCATATGCCTCTTTAACTAAAAAAACTCATGATTTGGCCTTGTCCCATATAAGCTGATTACTCCTCACATTAAAAGGGGGCTAGTCTTTCAAAATATTTTCCAGAGCTGCAAAATTTTATCTCTGTGCTCTTCTTTTAAATATTTGAGATAGTTTTTAACCTTTGCATCCTCATGTTCTTTCTGCATTGACCTTTTGATGAACAAACTCCTCACTTGGGCCTCAGGAACTAAATTCTTGGCTGTCCAAATACTTCCCTTCCACCATCCTGCTCAAAGACTGCCCTTTTTAACATACTCCCGATACCATCTTTACTCCCAAATCAATAGTCATGACCTTCTCGGTTCTAAACCCAAAACCCTCATTCGGTTTTGGTTGGCATATTCTTTTCAAGGCTACTAGGGAATTTTTCTTTTTTTTTGTTTGATTCCACCACGAAAAAATTGTATCTTGTGGCAACTTTAAATATTTTACTTGTCACTTGGAATAAAGACATCATGTATATTGGAACTGTTTGTAAGCAGGCTTTAATTAATTGAATTCTTCATGCTAATGTAATCCATTTCCCTTTCCATGTCAGTTTTGCATGAATTTGGTCTACCACTCCCTTCCATCCATCCTAGGTAGATAATTAGCAGTTCCAAACTTTCAAGCTCCATATATCTACAAATTATTTCTTGCAGTTCCCTCCATGCATTGAAGAAAAAATTGGCCTTTCCTAGATAATTTCCTGACTTGGAGCAGTTCCATAAATGCCTAAAAAAATCTTATAAGTTTCTACTTCTTCCTTTAAAGTTGGAGCCCCCACCATCAAAAGCATCACCTACCAATTGAAATGGGATATTGGATTCAATGAAGAGGTTTTGCTTTTACCTTTCATTCTTCTTTCTTCTTGTTCTTTCTTTATCTTCTTATGTAGAGTTTCCTCCACCATAATGTATAGGTAGAGAGAGTACTCTGCCTGCCATAAACCCCTTGACATGTGAAAATATTCAGAGTTATTAACAAGGACTGAGTATGTAAGAATACGTATACAACTTTCAACCCATGTCATCCAATCATGTGCAAAGGCAAACTCCTATATTATTTTGATCAAATTTTCCATATATATTCAGTCATAACCACGCGTTCATGTCTAGTTTTCTTATCATTCCAGCCTTCCTACTTGTGTGGGCTGAATGAATAGTCTCGTTGTTAGAATATGTGAATAAAAAATAATGATGAGGAATCGGAATGCACACATCATAGATTGTGTCTGTCATTTTATTATGCAAGAGATAGTAATAAAATGGTTGAGGAGGTTACAACCAAAAACATTAGTTAATATATAACTAATAGTGACTTTAATATAAAAGGTGAGCCTTATATTCTAATACTTAACATATAACTAATAGTGACTTTAATATAAAAGGTGAGCTTTATATTCTAATACCCCCGCTTAATGCTTACTATACCAAAAGCAAAACATTTTAACACAACTGAAAACTAAAAACATTAGAACCGAATAGATACATTTATTCTTCAAAAGCTTTTTTTTAAACCAGTTCTTGGACCTGGTAGAACTCCATCAAGCTGCCGCATAACCTTCATAAAGGTTTAGCTCCCGAGTTGAATTCCCGAGTTCTGGATTCCACCTCCCTAAACCCCAAAATTGCAAACTTCCAGAATTATTGGACAACCATCCATGTTGAGCTACATCCATAGTGCTCCATCAAGTTGTCTCATGACCCTCGTAAGGGTATAATTCCCAAGATTCACAAACTCCCAAACTAATTGGGCTGCCATCCATGTTGAACTTCATCTACACTAGATCCCTTCTTGTCTTAAAATTTGTATTCGCCGCCAGCAAATTCCTCATCATTTTCAGCATCTGGTGGATTATCAACAATGGCTATGACAGGCCTACCTTTCATTCCAAGTATTATATTATTACAATCTTGATATTCAGTGATAGTCAGAATCTTATGATTCCAAACATTATAGTTTTGACCCATCAACTTCTACACCTCCAGCAAAAAAATGTTTTATATGTTTGCCATTTTTCACACCAATTTTAATTTCCGACCCACAAATTAATGCAGCAAAATGAAATTGACAATCTATATTTTGAATTTTTTACTTAAGACACGGAGAGAGACAATTTTGTATTCTGATTTTGACTCAGAAATTAATGTAAAGAGGTCTTAAATCTGAACTTTTACCACAAAAAGGAAAATGCACCATACATGTATATGTCCTGGATGACTAGTTGTGTTTTTTGCCCTCAAATAGTATCTAGAACTTTAATGGTGAATGTCAAAACCACCACCCTCCACCACTAGCGCTTCAAAATTACTTGTTTCTCTTGAGTATGTTTTAGAAGCCAATAATGGCAACTAGTGTGTAAATTTCCTTTGTGACCTAATAAAACTATTGATTGTATTTCCAGTCACGTATACAATTGTAATGTCCTCTTTTCGGAATTAATTAACTCTGGATATCCGAAGCCTATTCTTATTACTTTCCATAAGCTACGAGGAAATTAAAGAGGGAAATAAATTAATTTAAGTGGTCCAAGGGTATTTTTATATTTTAATTGGAAAAAGGACACTTAAATTATATTTTAATCCAAAAAGCAGAAATAGAATAAAATAATAATAGAAGGGATGACTTCTATTATTGGGCGCCAAAGTTAGAGAGGAACGTATGAGTACCAAGGTCCTATTTTTAGGATGGAAAGAGGATAAAGTATTTTAAAATTGTTTAATCCTATTCTTAGGATGGGGCACCAACATGGGGGAAGAATTAAATTATTTTTAATTGTTTGAGGATCATGCATGTAATTCTAAAAGGGGGGATGCCCACTTTAGAGAGGGTTTGGAAGTTATAAAGGCAGCTTTGGGGTTTATTGTTCATTCATCTTGGAAATTTATCAACTACTTCTTTGTCTGCAAGTAGCTTCTGCTTCTGCATCAGCAAAAGAGGACAAAACCCCTCATATCTACGCTTGGCAATTCCATTCAGGGATTGCAGTGACCATTCAAGGTACAGGTATTCATCCAGTGCAGCTAGGGCACGCTTTTCAAGCTTGATTCTACATCTAGAACAGCAAGTACAGCTAGGGCTTCAATATCTGGGGGCAGATTTCAGTCAAATCAGTTTGCATGCTCTTCTCTTCCATCTATCTTTTCATTTAGGTTGTCAATTGTGAGAAAATAATTGTATTCAGACACTGTTGTTTCTTTTATTGTAGCTGATTGAAATCAATAAATAAAAGTCTATTATACTAATGTCCTAGGGTTTTGACAGAAATATCCAAATTTATCTAAAGTTTTCTTTAGGGATACTACAACAATATTTCCCTACAGTATTTTCTTTGTTCATAGTCACGACTGTCCTTCTTTGTGCTCTACTAACTGTATTTCCTCACATGTGATTCGCGACTATACTCGTGACTTTTACAAACACTCTGAAATCATAAAACACATCTTTATGTTGGAATTTTCCACATGAATGCATCCGAGAGTATTATTGGTGTTTTCTACATGAACTGTATCTTCCTTCATGCTTGGCGTTTTTAACACAAATTGTTGTTTGCAGATTTTTGTGCCCTTGTTTATGCCTCAGATGGTTGTATCCTTCTAGAAACGGTTGGAACTGCCCTCGACACGTTTTTGACTGAAACAAAGGTATTTTGCAACTATATGTCTGTGTCCTTACTCGAGCCCTAACAGCCAAAAAAACAGAACTGTAAATGCGCTCAAAAATGTTATCTTCTCACGTCTGGATGAGTTTGTGCCCTCAAATGTCCACTTCGAGTCTAATATATGAGTGACAAAACAGTTTTATGACGTCCACCTTCAAAACATGACGTTAACAAAAGTAGTAAACGACTATGACTTTCCTTTTCGATTTACAGGTTTGCTCAGATTCCAATGTTAGAAGATGTGAACAAAGAGAGAATGAAGAGGAATCGGAATGCACACATCGTAGATTGAGTGTCTCATTATATTATGTAATGGTTACAAAATGGTTGAGGAGATTACAACCAAACATTAGTTAATACATGACTAATAGCGACTTTATTATAAAAAGGTAAGCCTTGTATTCTAACATTCATGAGCTAACTGAAATCCATCTAATATTTGTCTTCCTACAACAAAGCCTTGTTCTTCTTTAATGATCTTGTGTAACACTTTTTTCAATCTAATTTCCATTGCTTTTGCCAAAAATTATAAATTGAATCATATAAAGAGATTGATCTGAAGCCATCAAAGAATTCCATATCCTCCTTTTTTGGGATAAAAGGTAAGCCTTATATTCTAACATTCATGAACTAACACAATTCCATCTAATATTTGTCTTCCTACCACAAAGCCTCGTTCTTTTTTAACGATCTTGTGTAATACTTTTTTCAATCTAATTTTCATTACTTTTGCCAAAAATTATAAATTGAATCATATAAAGAGACTGATCTGAAGCCATCAAAGAATTCCATATCCTCATTTTTGGGGATCAAGGCTAGAAAAAAGTATCATTCTGTTCTTTTTAAACTAGTTTTTTTCTTTTGCATTCTTTTATTTCTCTAGTCACTTACACACCCACAAATGACAAAATTGTAAAAGAATATTGCTTGATATCCATCTGTACCAGGGTTTTTCCTGCAGCTAGACATGACACTATTTTTCTCACATCTTTTGGATCCACTTCTTGCATTAGCAATTCATCATCCTCTTCTGATAAAATGGTTGTAATATTTTCCAACATTTCACCCTGCTCCTTTTGTGTCTCCTTTTCTTCACTTAAATAGGTTCTAAAATATTTTCCATTTTATTTTCTGATTGTCTTTCATTATTTCCTCTTTTAGATCTTTTAGCCTACTTACTCAATTTTTTCTTCTAACTATTGTTGATGTATGGAATAATTTTATATTTTAATCTCTACCAACCATTTTACTCGACTTTTGTTTTCAAAAAGTTTCTTCCATTCTTAATACCCTCTGAAGCTCCTCTATCTTTTCTTTCTCTTTCTGTTGCAGTGCCTCGGTCAATCCATCCTCCCCTATGTCTTTCTGAACTACTTCCATTTTTTTATTCAGCTCTTCCTTCTTCATAAAGATATTTCTGAAAGTTTTCTTGGTCCATTCACTAGCCTTCTTCTTAACATACTTTAGCTTACGTGTCAATTTATATTGTTTTGATTGCCTTACATCTAGTCCCCACCATTCTTTGATCTTATCTTCAAATTTTGGGTCTTGGGTACACATCATTTCAAAGTTCAAACTTAAAGGGATACCTGCCAGTTTTCCATCGTCTCTCGAGTATGTAAAGTTGTATGCCAACAATCTGATCCTTATTTCATGAGAATATTTGTATCCATTTTCTTACCCAAACATTTCGGACTTATTATGAACCCATCGAACTCTAATATATATTGGTCCCTTGCCTTTCACTACTTCAAGTAAGTTGCCCTCCTTTGGGTTTCTATATCCCAAAAAGATCCCTTTCATTGCAAAAAGAATAGAAATCCAGCATGATTCATAGTTATTCCTTGACGGTTGTTTTCCCATTTTTTCTCTCTTGGATTTAGAATTGCATTAAAATATACAGCAACCGTCCATATCTTTTATACTTGTGTTGAATGTCTCTTTGGTTCTTCTGAGCATTTTTTTTTCTTATTTGTCTTTCATTGATCTACATATATTTGCTTTAAAAAAGTATTAATCCTTGAATATTATATTCTAGGATTGTTTACCTGAATTTAGCTTCACCCCTTTAAATTAGAATTCTAAGTGTGGCAAAACCTATCAGTGTTCCTTCTACTGTGAAAGAGCCACTGTGTGGCCAAACCTCAATGTTCCTTCTGCTTCAAGATGATCTCCCTCACAGACAATCCCTGCTAATTTTTAACTTTGATCAATTCTTCCACCACCAATCTTTGTTTCCTAATGAAACATAATGCCTAGCACCTCTCCTCTATTAATCACCTTAGTAAGCAGATTATTGAAGGCATTGAAGCCCCTGATATTCCTACTTTTGATTTTCAGGCTAGAGTAGGGAATTTCACCCTAACAGTAGTACTCTCAATTTCTTATGACATTTTTATGGTTGTTTATTGTGCCTCTATGTTTCTCTTTTGCATTGGTTTTTCTTCCACTTGCATTTATCACTATATCTTGTAACATATTTTTGCTGGTGTGTTTTGGGCCGCTCTTGAGATTCTGCTGGTTTGATTATTCTGGCTCCATCTCAATCTGTGCCTCTTTATTTCATTTGATTTTGTTTGTTCAGCTCTATCTTCTCTATTTTCTAGGCTTGTGGTTCATACTTCATTGTCACTCCTTCTCCTTATCTAAAATTGAGTTTCCAAAACCACTTCTCTATTTTCATTCTGCTCTCCAATTTGATTTTTTTAATCCTTTGCAATTGAGGCGTCAAAAGCTCTTCTTTCTCCATCTCGTCTCTATTTCCTTCAATTATGAGCCTTGTTTCTAACATATTTTGATCTTTCCTAAAGTTGGTATATCCTTCCTTCATTTTTTTGATATCATATATCTCATTAGCTTCTTCTTCCTGGTCCTCTGCTTACAAATTGCTCTGATTTTCTTCATGATAATCCATTTCAATAACTAATTCCTCTAGCATGGACTCACTTTTATTCTTTCCCAAATACCAATTAAGGTGTTTATCCAACTCCTTTCTATTATTTGCAAATATTTCATGTTTTAGTGCCAAAAATAATGATTCCATTCATAATTCTCCTTTTCTCCTTACATTAATTGTTTAAAAACTCATTTTTCTTTGTTCTCCATCAATTCATTGTTTTTCCTTACTTGTTGCTTTGGAACCCATCTTCTTTCCAATTTTCTTCAAAATATTTCTTGCTGAGACTTCCAATGCTTGAAGCTTACCACTTGGGCATAGGATTTTGCTTGATTTATTACTTCTAAGTTCTAAATGCTGCATGAGCTTAGATTTCTAGCAAACCATTTAAAAATGTTGGAAGAGATATGGACAGGTCTATTTTTAACACAAATCCTTACATATGTGACTAGGGTGTTTTTTCTTAGTGTAATTAGCTATGCTAACAGACCACAAAACCTCTCGCATATCCACAGTTTTAAAGACTATAATTCACGGTGTTTCCTTGCTCTCATTCTTTCTTTTATGTATGTAAATTTAACGGTGATTTAAAGACTACAAAACCTCTCACATAGAGATCTGAAGGCCCTAACCAACTGTGGCAATGAATGAAGACTGTATATAGTGTTCACAAATATATTAACTGTACAAGAGATTGAATTTGGAGTAAACAGATTAAATGCTGACTGTCGATAGTATTGAAGACTGTCGATGGTGTCCACAAGAATATTAACTGTGCAAGTGATCAAATTCGGAGTGAAATAAACTTATATATCAAAGGGCACTTCCAAACAAAAAGAAAAAGGAATAAAAACCCACAGAATAGCCGAATGTTCACAGCCCTTTCATAAAGGTGTAACTGTATATAAAGATGTATGGAACTTCCCAGCCATTCAACCATTCACAGAATGTCCATGCCAGAAGGTAACTGCCCACATTTGCCTCTAAATTATAAAAACAGAGAATCCACCTTCAAAAACAAGTTAAATGTCTAATCATCCAAAGTGAACAACATAGAAGAAGATTGGTGGACTGTAGACTAGCCTGCAGACAATGATTTAGGAAAATAAACAGCCCCATCATAGTGCCCAGTGTTGTCGGACATGGATAACAATCTCAAGACAAATTGAAATTGTTTTATTAGTTATTGAAGAGCATAATCTGTCTGCAGAATCTATTTAAGGAAAGATAAAGCAGACCTTTCAAAGGGGTGGATCAAATTTTGATGCTGCACTATTTCCTTCTATAAGGGGAATAAAATTTTAGCTCTGCATATTGATTGAGAGTTTAGTGCGTGGATTTAGTTCTAGTGCAAGGAGGGTTGTTTGCAGAGAAGAGTTGGTGTGTTTTATAATGCATATAATTTACTGGAGAAAAGAATAAAAATTAAATCCTGGCAAGCTAGCTTTTAGATGGACCTGAGTCCAATTGAGAATGAGTTTTGGAGGATAGTAAGAGGCGAGGAACCAAAGACCTCAAATAATGATCCAGATACCCTAACTAAATGGGCAGCTAGGTATAGTTGGATGTTGGCAGTCATGGGATTTGGATTATCAGTTAAATTTTGTTCTCATATACGAGACCACCACACAAACACAGACTGCCGAGATAAAAGTTTCGGTAAATTTTGATAAAAGCAATGCTAATACCATATTTTCAGAGAGTATGATGTTCATTTTGACACTGTGATTTTCGCACTTGTAAAGTTGATTGATTAAATGTTTATGCAGTGCAGCTATACAAGAGAAAAAAGGCACACATAAATGCTTTAGGCAATCAGCAGGTTTTGTTTACTGGTAGAAGACAAAGTTCAAGGCTTCAAGCAGTAAAGTTAGTTGAGGAAGCACCCAGATAATAAACTTGTATCTTAGAAGGACGTGCTGCTTGGAATTGCAAGAAAAGAGCTGCAGACCTGCTCAAAGATGGTACTGCTGATAAAGCAAAATAAATGAAAAATTCTGTTAAAAAAAGGAAGATCAGTAAATGTGTTCGAGGAATAAATTGTGCATGGTTAAAGATAATCAGTAGATGGATTATTTCCAGTAGCAACAATAAAAGTTGTCTCGAATAAAAGCTGTCTTTAACAGACAGCTAAAAGAGAGCTACCTCCATGCTCAACAGAGCGATGTTTCCAAAATTTGTGGAAGAGGCGAAGAACTTTAACATCTCCACTTTGCCTCTACAGAGAAAGAGAGAAGTCGTTTCCTGGACAAGGATGTTGTGCATTGTTCTAAAGAGGTTTCTAGTTTGTTAACTTTTCTGACTTAAGGAGGGCCATTACAATTATAGTAATAAGTAATAAGTAGTTTTCATGATGCTGCAGAAGGGGATTGTTCCACCAGTCAGCTTATAGCATTCACTGAAGAAAGTTATTTTTAAATTATATCTTGAATGATAACCGTGTTGGGTGTTTATCTAGGACACTCAAGACATTTGTACACTTTTGAACATTACAACAATGAAATAATTCCTTCCTTTCTCATCTCACTCTAGTCTCTCGTGTAAGCCAATTTTCTATAATGCAACCAATGTTCTTAGATGTTTGAGCAGTGCTAATGGTCTCTCCCAGACAAAAATCACATCATAAATGGGTTGAAAATCACGGTTTCTATTATAATAGAACAAGAAAGACTGCCATAGCAAATTCTTGAATCGTTATAATGCAACTCCAGTTCCAAAGAGAGTTTGTGTCTTGTCAAGGCACATTTTATATATGCAGTAATATTTTATCATAGAAAGCAACCTCTTAACTTTCGCTTGCTGAAAATTGAAATTATATTACCAAACTACCCAATGGCTTTGTCAAAGAGTAAATTGGTTGGAAAACATGGTTTCTATAATAATAGAATAAGCAAGACTGCCATAGTGAATTCTTGAATCGTTATAAACTATAATGGAACTGAGATTGTGTCTTACAAAGGCATGTTTTATATATGCAGTAATTTATCAGAAAGCAACCTATTAACTTGTGCTGAAAATTGAAATTATATTACCAGACTACCTAATGGCCTTGTAAAGAACACAAACAAGTCTGAATCAAGAAAAATGGAAATGAGATACCCTGGACCTGATAGTAATGGTAAATAATAGAGCGAAAGTCAGTATGCATGGCACTGTATAATAGTTTTAGAACTGAATACTGAATGGACCTTGCAAACAACATTGGAACTAAGTGTACTAGAAATAAGATACCTGGGACCCTAGAAGGAAAAATGAAGCAGATTGAATATGGTAAATGGTCAGGCAAAAGACATTAATGATTATACACAGCATCATGTCTACTAGTTCTAAAAGTAATATCAACCCTGCAAAAACATTCATACCCAGTGTATGTATTCGCTAGGCCTAGCCCTGCTGATTGCTAAGACATTTATTATCTGCAAACCAAATAATCACCACAATGCTCATGATGAACAGTGCAAATTTAATCCATATAGATATAAAGATCAGCTACAGAGAGCATACGGCAGATTTTGTCTATCAGTTTATTTGCTTACCGCTTTCTCAATAGATTAATTAGCAACCCAACACACATTGTAAGCAGACCAAAAGCATATTCTGAGTTGGAATATACAACGGAATGTAAAGAAACAGATATCCAAATGCTCAAAAATAACTTGGAAAAATGTTCAAAAAATTTAGACACACTACGGGTATGATTGGAATAGTGACAACCATAAACATGCATGACAAAAACAGCTAATTCATGATTGAAAAACTGCACAGTTTATCCAAAACTCTATCTATTATTTATATGGACTGTGAAAGTAATAAATCTTTGCGCTAATTCATTTATTTTCACAGAGATATTATGTTCACTGAGATGCAGAAACCCAGAAAAAGAACAAGCACAACACTGCATGTTTGCCATTAAAAAGTACTCATTACATATCTATTTATTTTAAATGTCACTTGTTCCTGACTCTCAGACACAAGGTTCATTCAGGTGCACAAGAGCTCTCATATGCACGAGAAGCATCATGGACCTTAGGATATTTTTACCTTGTCATCCAATGGAGGGGACAAACTCCAACTAGATTTAGGAGGTTTTTGCAGGAAAGTGGTTCCAAACTTCCAAGACTTGTGAATATTTCTGCATTGCTGCAGTATGTTAGGAATTTCCATCGGTAACTACCATTAACTATTCTTCAAACAGACTAAATAAATCACCTTAAATAATCTGCAGTTGCCACTGGGCAAAAAGAAACCCTAATCTGTCTCTGAATACTGCAAACTCTCACCCCGCCCCCACAGCTAGTAGGGGGCTGAAATTGCTCTTCCTAAGCAGCCACTGCTCCCCAATTTTAAGAAAAGATCACATTATTTGGAGTTCTATAATGCAACAGTTTGAATGGTATTGACTCATAAAATAGGAGTAGCAGCCCCCACCATGGGACCTCTGCCTTAACTTTCCTTCCTTAATCTAACCATCATTTCCAAACTCCCAATCATACACAAGGATCCCATAGCTGCTCATGTGAAATGATGGCCATGAAATAAAATCCCCTGCTAAAGCTTTGACCAACAGCCATAGCTTCTAGTACACGCTTAGTCCCTAAACCTGGGGCCGTATCGTCATGCTGCCACAACACAATGTCTCTGAAAAAACAATAGTTAAGTGTTTAGGGCACATAAACTGTCTACCAGAATCCTTATTTATGGAAAACTTGTAATTACCAATAAATAGAGAAGAACAAAAATTTCGGTTTCTGTATGGGAAGACTAATGCTACCTCATTTCATCGTAGATGCTGATTATATAATTAATTATTAACGACTCTGAACAGGAAGATGTGTGGTACCCTCATTTTCTCTCGAAAAACGTAGTCATTCAGATATTAATGGCCCTCGCACATTTATAGGCAACAGTAAAGCCAAACTCTATTTGGGAGTCCAACAAAAGGCTCCGTCGATTTGGTTTATTTTGGCACCTTCCAGGTAATGGTCCCCAAACCATTCACTGAGGATTTTAGCGTTAAAAATGTTAGTGTGGCACGTACCACACAGTGTTCCCCGGAGGCCTTTAACGATGACTATCACAATAAATAGTTATGCATCTCCCAGTAAAAGTCATGTCGCACTCGCAGTAAGAAGTTATTTGTATCTCGCATTCCCTAAATAATAGACTCGAAAACAGAGAGGGGCCCAAAAGTCCCCGTGAAAAGTTTCAACGTCATTACCTCTGTTTATTGATTTCGTCAAACCATTCGACAAAAAGTGGAAAATGGTCTAAATCGCACGAACAAATTCATAATCATTCCGCGCATGGTCCCCACCAGCTTAAAAACATCCAAAGTGCCCACTGCCCAGAGTTGGAACTTTGGAAGAAATGAAAGGAGGAAATGGCGCTTCCACCGACATTATTATGTCGTAATCAAATTTGGTAGCACGGCCACCGAATACCTACTTTCTCAAACAGAATGAAATGACTAAACACGACATTAAGGAGGGACCCTTGAAGTTACTGTGGGCCCTGCTAAATGAAAACGTAAGCAGAGTAGCTAATCTACCGCTTCCCCAATGCCCATCACATGCCCGCGGGCCGCCATGTATTCCATCCGACATTGATTTTGAGGAGATAGACTAATAAAGAAAAAGTGCCGCTTACTTTAAATATGGCGATGTATGCGTTACCCCAAACATGTGGAAACGGATTGGGAGACTGGCCTGGCCCAGGTGGCCCTGCCATTAGCAAGTTTTTCAGGGTAACAGTTAATGGAGCATTTGCTGGGACGAGTTATTATTTTGACAATACGTTTAACCCATTTAGATGAATAGTACAAAACTGTCATATTGGCTGGCAAACACCCAATCCCGTGGGTACCTAAATCATCTAATAATCAATGAGTTATGGGAGCAACAGAAGCTGTGCAGATCAAATTTGCAGCTATATGGGAATACATCTGCACCTTCTCATTGATACAAATAATTTTCCGGATACATAGTTGTTAATATTACAGATCTGCTCCCCAGGATAATGGATATCAGTGATGGTAGCCTCGCTGACCATCACAATGACACAAACAACACCGTACAAGTAACGAAGGCTCGAGTATAAGAAGACTTCAGAATATTTTGTTTATTGTGTGTGGCTTCTAAATATCTATGAAGGATGGGTTCCGTGAAGGGGCTACAGTTACTAAATTTATTCTCAAGTCCCAACTGGTTACTAGAGGAGAAAAGCTTGTAATTCATGGGACCAATTTTCTGCAAATAGCTCCACATTTAGCTGTGTAGCACTCCCTGAGAAATGTCTGCCACTCCTCCTAGGGAACACTCCCTAAGCGACGATCAATCTCTCTAATCTCATAATCTGCGTAAATATTCAGATTTTTGACTGACGAGAGGTTATGGATCTAGTTAGATTTGAAGCCACTGTTACGATTTCTAATATAATTAGAGCTGAAAAGAATGCTGAATAAATAACAATGCATCCGTACTGCTGGTAATGAAGAGCCCCAAAAACTAAGAGTATGGAGTGAAGAAAAATATATATACAGAGTGACATAAAATAAAAAGGAAAATAGAGCTTTAGAATATGACCTTGACTCTGTAATTGTCCACGAGGCTGATGAGAGGAATGAGCTTTAAATATCTATCAATTTCCCCCTGAGCTTGCTTAAACTGGAACACAATAGTCCACCCCATTGCAAGCAAATAGAGATAGCTCCTATTCTGGCAACTATCCACAAGAACATAAGACTTTCTGAGCGCATCTTCAAGCTGCTCCAGAGGCTCCCTGGTCTCAGGATACTTCTTCAACTCGGTAATCTTGAGCTGTTCCAGTAGATTCCCGATGAGTTTCAGGTGCTGAGCAAACTGACGGCAATTCTTCTTATGCATCCGCGCATTGCTGGCAGCCTTCACGATCATAGCAATCAGTCTGACGGCGTCCAGCCCCGTCAACTGTGCCATGTTGGCCAGATCGCCCACATGGTCCCATTGCATTCCCACCTTCATCATTATATTTCTTATTCCCCTCCAAAACAATCAAACCCGCTCACCTTTTAACTGATCCTCAACCACATAACATTTTATAATACTTCAAGAGCCTGCATCTCCGTTACATTTCATCAAACGCTTCCAAATCCAGTCAAATATACACTAGAAAAAAGGCTCTTCCGTACATGAATGTGGCCAAATGCACCTGAAATTTAAGATGAATTAGCCTGAAAATCATACAAAAACGCCTAATCCATCCCCGATCCACTACTGCCGCATTTTAAACCCTCTTTAAAAAAAGCTGTAAAATCCAGTTATACGCATATGAAAGCACCTCTTTACAGCTGGAGCAAAATTGACTAAATGCGGCCAAATACACCTAAATGTACCTCAAATTCATGCAAACAAACCCCAATCCATTCCCGATCTAAGCACAGTTAGATGAACAGGGCGCCTGGCATAGTGGACCTTTTCCTCTTTAGCAGGCTTCCACCGTTCTTGCGCCCTTATTAAATGGCTGAAACAATGCTTCGGCTCCAAATCCAAGCTTACAATTACCAGAAGCATTCCAACGCCAATCGCCTGCACATTTATAAATTATGTCAAAGAAAAATTTGGAAAAGCCATGAGGACAAAGAACTTAGAAAGGAAGACACAACTTTATATTTCAGCTCAACCTGCAGAAATCAAAGCGGAACAAGAAAATATCTAGGATTAAATAAAAAACCGCTCGCAAAAGCTCAGATTTGAGACACGTAGAGACCTAACACCAAACGAGAAATGATCTACATATTTAAGCACTAAATACAGTAACATTTCTTTAATATTTTCGTCAATTTTCCAAAAGTACCTTCAGAGTAGATTATGATCAAAATAAGAAAAAGAAAAAAATCCCAACCTTCCAGCAATATCTCAAACGTCATCCATATCGATCGCTGAGATAATAACCTTTGTGGTCCCCTAGACTGTTCGTTCTGGAGGACGTAATTAAAATCATTTCACTGCACATTCCTCATATCAAAGCACTCGACTTCACAAATTAGGACCTCCATCGTACGGTATTTAAATTAAAGCCCACAATAATTTCAAGCCCAGAGGCTCAGATTTACAGTAGGAAATCAGAAACCATAAAACGGGCTATAAGCAAATCTTTACTCTTTCGAAACAACTACACAATACATACATTTTAACGGGATTCGAAACCGCGACATACATACCCGCAAGACGCTTCCGTAATCTCCCACCCCTTTCGCTATCGCTGCTGTAGCATTTCCCGTATCCTGTAAAATGCGTTCTTCTTTATGCTTTCCTGCAGACTGCGGCTGTACACACTGTATCTCCCGGAACCGAAAGCGTTTATAAAATGAGCCATATTCAACCGGTCGGAAATCCACGTGGCAGCCGGCGGGCATGAAGTGTTAATGACATAAAGAGCGTTATCTCTTTATCTATATTTAATCCGAGAGCTTTATTCCTCTCTAATTCTTTTTAATGGCTTATACTTTAAGCTTGTTAATGGGCATTGGGGAGATCCATAAATATTCTCCAAAGGACAAACATTTTGTGGTGATCAGCGAGCACTGGAGGGGAAAATTAACTTTTCCCAATTTTCGGCTATTTATTTAGTGGGGGACTGAGGACATCATGTGATGTTTTAACTTTAGCGGTGAATGTAGTGGGGTAGTGGGTAACGCATTGAATTCAGTACATTTGTTTGTATTGAATGCTGCTATTTTAATCATGATATCATGTCTCTTCTCTAACTTGACAGATATTGTTCCTAAATCATCACGCAATGTGTAATTTAATTATGTGTGTGTATATATATATTGTGTTATTCAATTATGTGTATATGTATTGTGCTATTTAATTATGTGTATATACTTATATATGGTGGAAGTATGTGGAACAATATGAGAGGGATGGAGGCTTTGCCTCCACTCCAAGTCACGAGCAATGAAAATAAAGGTTAATAGTCAACTTCTATTATTTGTGACGTTAGACGCCAACCAATATGGAAAGCTCTAGTATTTAAGGGTATAGTCTCTTACTTAGACTATTGGGTGCATCTCTTCGGAAAGTAGTTTCACATCATGATCTCAGTGCATCGTGTTGTTAGACTATGGTGTTGTCTTCGCTCTAGGGCCTTATAATTGGGAATTGTGTTTTAAGGTTCAATGGTTATGTTGATACGCTGGCAATAAAAGTGAAGAGTGAAGATGCGAAAAAACAAAGACGTTAAATTAAATATTCAATAAACCTTCTAAATTGATATTATTTGTTAGAGGATCCAATAGTTGGGCACCCTAACTTAGCACCAACGCAGAGGGTGAATTATGCCAAGTCATCGCGAAAAAAAATATGCATATGACATGGTAGTATTTTAACTAGTCGAATTTAGACCTTGAGAGTGTGAGGTGTCATAGAGCCAACAAGGATTACATTTGATTAAACAATGCCACGACAAACTCCAAATGCCAACCATGCCCCTTGCATGTGAATTAAACGACCAACTTGTGACAAATGACATGTTAGTAAATGGCAATAAAGACCTTGTAAATAAAACATTGTGCAATGCAAAAAAGCGGATCCTTTCCCAGTTGTACCTTCTTGCCTTGCCGACTCGCATTCAAGACTACCTCATCGACAATGCAAACGACCATATCGTCACGTGTTTCCTCCAAAAGTTGGGCGGCAACGCATGTAAACCCTATAACTTTTTTCATGTCACTTTGTTTTCACATCCAATAATGGTGTTCGACTTACCCACAAAGCGACGTTGGGTTATGTGGAGATTGTAGAGCTCAAGTTATTTGGAGATAACATGTGAGAGTTTTTAAAACCCACTAACACTATGAGCCATGCAAACCGATAACCATGTCACATCCCTCATTTTTGGATTTAGAAATTTAATACTTGTTTAATCGGGATTATTAAAATGACATGCTTAAACTAGATAATTACATGTTCCGATCATTAGCATACTTAAATTGCATAATTATGTGTTACAATCATTGGCATGCTTATTATCATTATGTTGAATTTTAATGATTTGGACTAACTACCGTTTTGGTGACATGAGGTGGATGCAGGAACAGGTACACCCTCGTTGAAACAATGAGGGAGGGCATCATTGGAGAGAGGTTGTCAGATTGAGGTATTGAACTTAAAACAACGAAGGTAATGAGAACCAACACACACCATGGGATCGGGTATCATTTAGTTTATTTGTGTGATGTGTGACTTCTTTATGTTTTGTTTTGTTTTTGTCTATTCAGTGATATCAATAGATGATGAGTGGATTACGCCGATGTGGCTAAATGCCACCGGCATAACTCGGCCATCGTACATTGTTATTAATGTGATGTTGCGAGTGAAGGTTTATTCCTTTTATAGGTAGTTTATTAGACTTATGGATATAAGTTAAAAATCGTAACAAGACAATGGACCATGTTTGTGTGTTGTATTCTCTTATGTGCGGATGATGGTTGATTTGACATTATAAATATTCATTATGAATCCCGCTAACTTTGTCGTTGTCATGGAATGATCTACGTATAAGTTGACTCCGACATGTTTGTTGAATATATATATATATATATATATATATATATATATATATATATATATATAATTGTTGACTTAGCCACTTTGCATAGAGCTTTAACTCGTTTATTAGATGGTAAGGTGGGAGACAAGTGTTGTTTTGATTTTTATTTGTTTTAAATAAAATATGCACCAATATTTAGTTATTGGGCATGATGATTTAATAGGGAAAATACACTCGAAGTGGGGAGAGTTAATGAGAAGTTGTTTTGAATTTTAATTGTTTTTAATTAAAACATGTAGCAAAGTGGAAGTGGGAAAATACGTGGGAAGTGAGAGTTAATGAGAAGTGTTTGATTTTTAATTTGGACTAATGTGGACTCCATTTGTGATATGTGTGGTTTTGGAGCAAGAAAAATGGGAAGAGGAAGTTGAAGTGGGGTTTGCATGAGAGAATGAAGGAGGACGGTTGGGAACATATCTATTTCATTGTTTTTGGTTTTATTTTTGCATACGGGTTTCTTTGAGACTTAGAGGTTGGAGCATTAGAAATTTTGAAGGAAGATCAAACTGATTTTAACATGCATGGGTTTTTCTTCTTATTATGTTTGCTTTGAAAATTGTTGATAAATAATGGAAATGTTTTGTTGATTTATACCCATTTTTTGGAGTCTCGTTTTTGAAGAAAAATAATTGTTAAATCATGGAAATGTTTTGCTAATACATAGCCATTTATGGGTCTCGCATTTTAGTTTTTATTTGGTCAGTAAAACGTTTTGGAAGAGGTTAAAATTTCACCCATTTGAGTTTGCATTTTTGAAAAATAAATGTATGGTTCTTCACCCGATTTTGTGTTTACATTTTTGAAGGATAAATTGTTGTTTTAAAATGGAATTATTTGTTGAAAATAATACCCATTTGGGTTTGCATTTTTAAAGGGAAATTTGTTGTTTTAAATTGGAAATGTTTGATGTTATTTTACCCATCTGGGTTTGTGTTTTTAAGAAGGTTTCTTGTAAAATATGGAAATGATTTGTTGATATTTTATACCCACAGGTCTTCATTTTTAGCATTTCTTTGACTCTAAAAATATTTTTGCAAGAGTAGATTTTTACCCATTTCTTGGCCTGCACATTTTGTGCATTATCTAGTATAAAATGCCTTTGTTGGGTCGATTTGGTAACCCATTTTTGGATCTGCATATTGGTATATTTATAACATTCTTTATTAGGTCGGTTTCACCTATTTTGGGTCTATGCAAACTTGTTATTTTGATTAAAAAATCAAACCCATATTGGGCTTACATATTGGAATGAAACAAGAAAGATCGAATGTGTAAAATAGGTGGTTACGCCATTGTCTTGTTGTGTGAAGCAACTTCTTGATTTTAACGAAACTTTACCTTGCGGTAATTGATTTGTGATACTATGTTACTTATCGTTGTTTGTTGTTTGGGCATGAGGATGTAGTTGTTATCATGTCTTAAATATGATATGATTATATTTATAATGTGACTTACATTATCACACTCGTGGCGAAGCCACAAACATGATAACATAAGTCTCCTCCTTAAATCACATTAAAGGCATTAGAACTTTAGTGAAATATGAAACAACATATGAAGGATTTTATCCATGATTTTCTGATCGCATTGTGCATTCAATTTGAAGAATATTTTCAAACATTTTCTGGGTTTGGTGCTCCTTGTTGTAATCTTTCCAGAACATTTTGAAATTCTTATTTTCATTGAGAAATGAGGGAGATATTGCAATTCTATTGAACCTGTGTTTTTTTTTTTTTTTTCTTCAACCTTATTCTATTAAAAATTCAAATGAAGATATCTCCTCAATTATTACTTGTTGTGTAAAAATGGAGAGGTTTTTCCTCCTAGCAATAAGAGGAACAAAAACCTCTCTCAGTTTTTCATTTGGAGGTCTGCAACTTCAGTTAGAGAGAGTTTTGTGTTGACTATGTGAGTACTACACTTGACCGTGTGAGTCTTGCGCTTGGTTGTGTGAGTCCTGCACTTGGTTGAGTCCTATGATGGCTATAATACAACCTAAATAATAGTGTTATTTTGTGTAGAAGGAATTTTTTTTTGCTTGATGTTAAACTAATTATGATTATTATCATACCATAAGCCTATGAATGCATGTCGGATATAGCATTATGGGATCCGCACAAGCATACATTCATATGAACGTGTGGGTTGCTTTCTTGATGATTATTAAATGCTGAAACAAGGATTTAAAATCGTAATAAATGGTTATTTTTCCTCTTTTATTATTTAAATCAAAACATTGTTTTAAATGTTGGTATGGATTGCCTCTTGATGAGGATTTTGGATTATGGAAGTGGTGTATGAGATAGTTGTGTTGTGAAGGATGAAAAATATTATTTATTTATTTATGAAAACTATAAGATTAGCTTGCATTAGCATAGCTAGAAAACTTTGGCCAAAGTAATGTATCTAGTTATATGCATTGTCAGTTCACTTATCCTTATTTTGTACTAGTCGGAATCATATGATGGTATTGGTTGTGATCTTATGATGGGTTGTATTTTTAGAATTTGGGTATATTACACATGGTTCTCATATTACTATTTTTTTATAGTTGAATATATCTATCTACCTTCCTCGTGCGGGTTCGGCCCCCTCTTGCTTCGAGATGTGTGCGGGGAATCAAAAGGTTTTGTGGTTGGAGGAAAAGCACTCCAATGATGCTCTCCCTCTATACAATTACACAAAAGAGATATACATGTACATAGGAACTTATGGAAAGAATGATTTGATAATATATTACTTGTATTATGACATATGGTTATATGGTTGTATTTGGCTAGGGACATACTTGTTGTCTCATGTATTTGATATTGAATATGAATTAAATCCGATATTAATCATTGTATTATGAAATGATTTTTGATCATACTTTTGTACGAAAAATTGTCACATGAATAACTTTGAGCCATATCATCACCTTTTTGAGTACTCTCTTGTGTTTAGGTTACATGTGTGACTTGGTTGATAAAAGGTAAAATTAGATCTATCTCATTTTATGTATACCCAGCCAACCGTAAGATGTTTACAATTGTATTTTTATCATCTTCACCTCCAACTTCATACACTTAACGGTGCCATGTCATTTAGAAGAGCTCTATATTAAGTGTTCATATCTCTGTCCTTCGATAACTTGACTTAATATTTTCTATGGTAATGGCCTTCTTGAAAGCTTTGCTACCCAACTCAACCAAATTAATCCGGTTGATCTCAAGTCCATGATTTTAAGCCATTGATTTAATATAAATGCAATTAAATTTTACTAAAGAGTAAGCTGTTGTAATAAATGATATGCAAATAATAAAAGACAGAAAATGGACAAATAACAAGCATGCAATAATACTGAAACCCTAAGCGAGAGAGGAGAGAGAATGAATTAGCCGATATCACACAATCTTGGAGTGATATGGGAAGAGGAATATCTTAAATAGATTGACAACAATGTCGTTAGGGCTCCCTAAAGGGTCTCGAGGCACAAAATTGTGTAGGGTAGAAGCGCCCACGGGAAGGTAGGAGCACTCGAGTCTTAGTGATTGTGTCTCGGGTGTTAGCACTGTCCAAATGATCTCGAATCTTGTCTCTTCTGTGGTGGGAGCAGGTTTGATGTTAGTCATTGGTTATCACTCTAGTTTCACTCCTTGATCACTCAATGTACCTATAACATGTAAGAAAGAAGTTCACCTGCACATACCCACAAATTGCTTCAAACCTAAAAAGTAAAATGCGAGATGGGGAGTCGAACTAACCATGACGGTCCACCCAAAGAGTGAACTTATAACCGAGCATTGCACTACATCTCAGACTCTATGTAATTATTTGTGCTTGTGTGTGTAATGATGCTCTAGGATGCCCTTATGCAAGTTACACAAATGATAGCGGGCTAGATCTAGAATGTAGTAGATGTATAGAATGTGTGGATGGAATAGAATAAGCTTCCCCTTCCTATGTTGTGGATGGAATAAAATAAACGTCCCCTTCTATGTTGTGTATGCAAAAGTACGAATCCTCGTCCCTTGAGTGGATGTGCTAGATGGATGCTTTGGAATGATTTTGTGCCTTCGAATGCAAGCTTAGGTGATGATAGATAATGTTAGTGCTTGGCCTTTCATTTTTAAAGCATAACTATATATTTATATGATTCCCTCATTTAAATTTTATAATTGACAACTGAAAGACCAACCCAAAGTAGTAAAAATTAATTAAGAAGTGAAAGGGGTCCAAAACGATAAGAAAAAGGTAAAGAGGGACAAGACCGCATAACGATAGTGTCCGAACTAGCGCTAGTGCCCGAACCGAGTGCTAGTGCCCGAGACCATAGAAACATAAAACAATGTTGGCAAGAGTGTAAGATGTACAAGGCCAAAAAAAGTGTAGAAGACAAAGTAAAATGCCAAAGGGAGTTATCAATTACTAGTTTTCTCACTTATGAATCATGTAAATGCTAAGCATGCTTTTAGGACCTAGAAATGTACCAAAGTGTGTAGATTTTGTGTCTACAACCATCCACCTTGACCTTTCAACTTTAAATTAGTTATCAAATGGAGAGAAGACACTCATGTCCAATGGTTGTAGCCTATGTGAAGTGTGTGCTGGCAAAGTTACAAGATCAATTCCCAAATTTCTAGCCTCTTCAACAATTGCCATTGCTACATGACTATTGTGGCCATCAAATATCAACAAGTTCCTATTTGTAGGAGAAACACCACTTGGTATTGATCTCTTGAAATGATGTAGCCAATTGAGAAATAATTCCTTGGTCATCCATGCATGGGGTTGGGTTGCCATACATGCCCTTGGTTCACAGTGTGCAATGTAGTTCTTTAATTGTCTTTTACCCTTGAAAAGATAGAATCCATGAATGCTTTGGCTTGTTGCATTAACATAACAAAGAATGGTGATCCATTCCCTACTATTTGGAATAATTTGGGGAACACTTTGACTTCCTCTTTTTTCTACCACCTTCATACTGTGTTCCTACCAGCCTGCACTCCAGTTTCATCACAATTCCAAATTTTATAAGGTCCATATTGGTTAGCTTCATAGACAGTCTCCAAGTTATTATAAAATGCATCTATAATGGAAGGCCTTAGCTAAATTTCTCTTTCTCTATCCAAGCCCTCAACTATTCTAATGGACAAGTCTGGGTGCCTCTTCTTAAATCCAACCCACCAAGATTTTATAGGAAATCCATTAGTGAATGGGTTGGGCCTATTTTCACATATGTGAGCTACATATGACTTGAGTTGCATGATTTCAAGTCCACATCCAAGTTCTGTCATGTCTTTGCACCATTGGATAACCTCAAGTTCTTCCTCCTCTGTCATAATGGTAGGCGGGCCCTTTTTGTAGTTGTAATGCCAAATAACCAATAGCCAAGGGTGGTTGTAAGAATATTCCACTTCTTTCGCAACAACTCGAGTGGAGTATCCATTATTTTCAACACCCCTCATAACATGTTCCATTTCAATTGTTGTCCATTGAATTTTGATCAAAACTTCTTACTGTTTGAAGGCCTTGATCTCACTTGTGTAGTATGTTTAGAATGAGTGTGTGGATCTGCAACTTCTTCAACATCTAGAATTATAATCCAATCTTACTCCCCTTTTTCTATTAGTCATTGTCCTACAAATTGTTCGCTTTCTCTTAGAATGTGTCATTATATCTGCAACATACAATGGATTTTTTTAATATCATGTGTTATTTAACAAATATTTGGAGGAAAAGTGTGAAGGTATGGCCTTCTTCATTGTGCAATGTTGTAATCTTGAATACGACTGATGAGGCGAAGGTGTGATTTGGGGAGAGGATCCAACTTTATTACAGGGCATACTTTTTTAATGGCAAAATATTTAACTTTATTTACTAACATGGCGTTTGCCACAATTTTTCCCTTTAATTCACATGCAAGGGGTGTGGTTAACATTTGGAGTCTATTGTGGCATTGTTTATTCAAATGCAATCCCTGCTAGCTCCATGACACATCACACTCTCAAAGTCTAGAATTAATTAGTAAGATATATCAAATTGCAATAATAGTAAGAACACTTATATATAACAAATTGCAAGGTAATATCAATTTACACTAACATATATATTAGTATAAAGTTTCTTACTATTAATGTAGTTTTATTTATGTACAAGTTGTAACATATATATGAAAATTGCAGCTTACTATGTGTCGGAGTTATGGATGCAAATGGATGAAATCAACATATGATGGAATAAGAATTCTCTAGGTGGTTGTAGGAAGAAGTCCACAAATTTGGTTGTTGGAAGAACACTGAATATGATGAAAATATTTGGAGTAAATTGAATACATTTACATTGCATCATTTATATAGGGAATTTGAAAATCAAATTTCAAACTTATTTGATCAGTGGACTTGCATCTCATTTGATTATTCAATTCTTTGATCTATGGACTTGCATCTCATTGGTTAATTCAATCTTGTCCAAATTGATTTTTATTTTACTTTGCAAAATCTATATCAATCCATTTTGTTTTCTTAAAAAAATCTAGGCAAGCCTTACATTTTTAAAACCTTGTAGGTACTTGGATAGAGGCAATTAATGAAGTTGAAAGAGTTGTTAATGGAGAATCTTTGATCTTTTTAATGAGAATATAAGTATAGAATTTGGCAACATATGTAATCATAAATTACATATTACTTAACTATTTCAAATTTTGTCTGGATTATATAATTATAACAAAGTACATGTATACTTGCACATACTTTACTCTTAATATGACATGTTAGAGGAGAAAGTTGTTGAGATATCGAGTTTTCATTATTGAACAAGGATACAAACTTATTTTGGAAGTAGTGTGAAATTGAATATGATGTGATTTAATATATGCATTTACTATTATATATTTTATATTGAAATGTGACTTGTTGAGATGGAATGACTTGACAATTATGCAATATTTTATGTACAACTAGATGGTTCATTGTGTACTACTATTGAGTATGTAAGTACCAACTATTATTTTTTTATTAAACTATTTTTCATTGCGAAATGTGTCGAATTGGATCTTGTACCCCCAATAACCCTCTTCATTATTGGACCCCGCACAACTATTGGGTCCTCTCTCATGATATGGAGTTATCAATCTATTGGTCATATGTATATCGGGTGTTGGGATCAAAAAGTGTGGGATATGCAACAATAGAAAACATAAAAAATCAAATTTAAAGCCCATAGTCTTTGTGCAAGGAAAATGAATCACCTAACCCCAAAAAAGAGATTTTGCATGCCATCTTTAGTCAAAACTAATTTAAAAACATTTAGATTCCTAAATTTATGACATTGTCCTTAAAAAAATCCACATATATAAATACAAAAAATCAAAGCTCAAAAAATGTTTTAAAACAAATCGCATGTATGAAGGACGCCTTGCAAACTATTTGACAAAATTCATTCAAGATATTCCTCACTATTAAGGTTGCATGCAAATTGTTTGACAAAATTCCTTTAAGAAAATGCTCACAATCTAAAAAGAGAATTCTAGAAAGCTCAACATTCAACTTTTTGAATCCCTACGAGTAATCAAAGAGGTTTTTGAGAAAATAATTTCAAGCTCTCTAATTTTATTTTTTTTCAATTTTCTTAGAGTAATTCACTATCTCTTAAAAAATTAATTAATATTTTTAAACAAGATAATTTGTATGATTGAGAGCAAGATTTAATGCAATTACAAGAGAAGATATGGCAATTTTTGTTATCATGGAAGATCTCTAAAATTTCCAATTTTACAGAAATCGTGAAAATAATAAAAAAATCAAAACCTACCCAAAGAAATTACATTCAATGAAAAATGTATTCCTCTCCTAGGAAATGAAATTAGAGAATATTCAACAAGAGATTGTGATGTAAGATTTCCTTTTGTTGTTACATAAAAGGAAATGAATATTATTTGGTTTCAAGTTGGGTGGTGAATATAAGGCACAATGAAAGGTTAAATAAAAAAAGTAGGTTATAATTAGTATAACAATCATAAAAATTATGACACAACAGTTGAGTTGGTGTGACTATCGACATCTAAGTTTTGTAATCCCAAATTATTAAATGAATGTATTATGGACATCTTAAATTAGTATTACCAAAAAAATAGTTGCTTCTTTTTATTTTATAGTTTATATGACCATCATACGAGATAGTTTTACTTTTAAATTGATAACAATTCTAAAATTTGGAAATGTATGAATGATTAAAAAGGGAAAAAAATAGTGAAACATATTAAGTCCACAACCACTAACAACTTTTCATTATGATGACCATTCATAAAAATGAAAACTAAGAGAAAGTTATACTCCTCAACAATATGATATCAAAAATGTCATTTTAGATTTCATGCAAAAAAAGCAAAAGTAAAGACCTTAAAATTACTTCCCAAGTAGTCCTAGTTTCTTCTTTTGATACATCATAAACCTTACAAATTTGATACATTTTGCAAAATAAATAACTAATAACACATAACCCTCATATGATTTTTTACACCTCCAAGCTTTACCCAATGGGAAGGATTGAACCCCACAACGAGTCTCACATTATCTACAACCCCCTCAATAAGGCCACAAAGGCATTTCCTTTCCCATTTCACTACCACGTGTGTGTCATCGTGTGGTATAAAATTTATATCATCTCTACCTACATGTCTCCTTCATAGTTCTTCACATATTTTGAACATAGATGAATATAATCTCCATTGGCATAAGCGCCGCATCTAACTATCTACAAGTTCTTCCTAACTATAGTTGATTACTACAAAAAGTGTTCTATTGAATATGTTGCCTCTAAAATCCAACACTTTAGCATTTCGTGCCATTAATAATGTCATTCCCACGAGGAGGAAAAAGAATGGAAGTAATGCACATGAGAGAATATCCAAATGAATACTTCCAACATGAACATTATGCAAAAAAACCTCAACAATTACTCACATATCTCCCAAAACATGTCACTTACTACCAACTCAACATATGCATGCCCAAAAAGCATCAAGTTCTAGCGAGAGAGAAACATTTGTATTACTATTTATATTTTCCATCTTTGAAAGAAATAAGAGCTCAGTAATCTTATTACACAAGGCGTTCCCCTTATGGGAAAGGGCTTTGCGGACGTTTCTGATCGTGTCAAATTTGATGGTCGTTTGGACATTTTTTCCGTATAATTTTATTTGACGTCCGAAATGACAAATACGACGGGTATACGACATTTTCACTTTGCCTCGCTATTTTTAACAGTTTTGCTTTTTAGTTTTTTAATTTTCTTGTTTTGCATGTTGAATGTGGGGTTATGAGATAAATTTAGCAATTTTGTAGGGTATATTATGAATGGTGAATGCATATTTAAGATTTGAATGTTGATTTGTTCGTCAATCTACAAAGCCCCTGTTTTGGGTGACATGAAGTAAGTTTCTTTATTTTTCTGTTTATGTTTTCCGAATTTCGGGCACACACGTTATGGTTTTAACTACGGGAGATTATGTTTTAATAACCGATTAGCATCAGATCTCTGTGCTTGAAAGACATTGTATTCATATCGACACGTTTTAGAAACCCAAATTAAATAGGATTCAATCCATTCCTCAATTTTCTGAAATTCATGTTGTCTTTGCGTGGATCTAGACCCTGGTTTGCTTACAAACAAGATTGAATAAATAATTTTCTCAGATCTGTTGAGATCTAACCCTGTGGTGGATTGCTTTTGTTTTTTCAGTTTGGCGGAAAATTATTTATTTTTAGTCCTTAAGTTGTCAATTCTCAGCTGGATTTATATCTACTTGCTGAGGAATCATGATGGTATAATTATTTTAATGTTTCAAGTGTTTTCTCCCTAATTAACTGGAGGTTAATTTTGAAAAAAAATCGTTTGAGGTTTTTTGGATTTTTTTATAAATTTTACACGGAGGGTATATGTCAGTTTTCTGAATTTTATTTTATGTATTTCATTTTCGAATGATAGTATATGAGTAAAGAAGTTAAAGATGGGATAGAATGGTCTCTTTTAGTTTCATTTCTTAAAGCATAATGGTTCAATCTATGGATGTCTAAAAATTCTTGAAATTGTCTTCCCACTTTTTAAAATTGTTTGATTTGTTACATGCATGCCTAGAATGGTGTAATTTTTGTTTCTGTGGTGGTAATCATGGAAAAAATTATTCATTTGATTGTTCAATGATTTGATTGATTTGCTTTAATTGATTTATAAACCTACAAATTAAAAATTGCATAAGACTAATATATAAAAGGACAAAGACCCGATTTGGCCTTTTGATGCGGGTTAACATTAACAAGTAAAATGATTAGGAGCGGGGCTAGCTTGAATGGTTAGAACAGGGTGTCAATGGGGGAAAAGTTTTGAGATCAAGACTCAGAGGGTTTGTACACGTAGAGCTCAACTCCCAAAGAACCAGACAAATAGTCCATGTGGTAGAGTTCTTCATTCCCTTAGTATAATCAAAGGAAGGTACCCATACTAAGAATACAAATTATATAGAGAGAGAACTATGGCCCTACAAAATATATAAGTTACCCTGTAATTCAATGTCAGAGATATCTATGTTTGAAAATATTCTTTAGGTAACTATCTAGCAGTGTAGAGGCGCAATAGTGTGCATAATCAAATGTTTATCGATCATTTAAGCTTAGCTTCTGTAAGTATAATTTTTCAAAGGTATTGCTTTTATACACAGGGAATTATTGCATTCATAGAATCTCATCCTCATAAGGTGCTTTCCATAGTTTGGATGTTAACTTCATTTTTACCAAATCTAAGAGGATTATTGATTCTCTCTTTGAAAAATAAAACTCCAATTCTCTATTTCTCTTGATACCATCTCCAGCACAAGCTACAAGCATTGCATGATGAAAATATATTCGTGTCCATCCACGTATCTTGACTAAAATACATTGAGAAATGGCATAGTGCTTTTCGCACTTATGAAATACATTCAGAAGTCTTCATGTTTTCATGTTTAGTTCAGATCTCATGATATAAGATTTGCAAATGTATATGTATGAATTTGTAACAAATTTGAAATGTACACATAGAACCTTTCAATGTAATGTTTCATCTATATTCCTACACTTCCACTATCAATCACACCCCTTATCAACATATTATTGACAATACAAAAATGCTTTTAACAAAGAAACAACCAAACAACCGATGCAACCACCGTCTCAAACACGTTGCAACACTAACACAATTTCCCCCAAATAATTACAAACCACATCAACTACAAAAGTAATTAACTATCCAAAGCGGTATCAAATGTATTCATGTTTAGTGCCAAAAAAATTGGCCACAAAAGGCTATCACTCATGATATAAAATATGCAAATGTACTTGAAGTCTTCATGTATTCATTTTTAGTTCAAATAAAATAGTCCGTGAAAGTGCTACCACTCATGATATAAGATTTTCAAATGTATATGTATGAATTTGTAACAAATTTGAAATGTAGAGATAGAAAATTTAAATGTAATGCTTCATCTATATTCCTACACTTACAAAATCAATCACACCCCTTATCAACATCAACTACAAAAGTAATAACTATCCCTCTAAATCAAATAACATATATCGTTCGGCATTCACATTGCATTGTACACATGTGATTGCTAGTTATATACCAATTATGGATTGTAAAATAAATTGGCTAGGACACGAAAACTATATAAAGCTTATTATGTCATATCAACAATAAAATCCTTTATTCGTATGCTTTTAAAGTGGTCGTAACCAGGGATGAGATTTGACGTCCACCCCTACCCATCAATTCAAAATTTTAAAATGGTTTGATGTTTTTACAGGCCTTTGAAATATGGTTTCTCAAAATTATTAACTACACCAAATTTAACAAATAATAATCTGTAAAAATGTAAATGCGTTAAGAATGTATACATAAATGAAATAACAATTTAGAATAGCAACAAATTATTTACTAGAAGCAGTGGGGGTTTGATTTTACCCCAATGCAAATCCACATTTCTCTGGGAAATCAACAATCTAGGCGCATGTGTTCTGCAATTACATTATCAATAGGAAAACTCGTACCAAGAGAGAAAATATATATATATATATATATATATATATATATATATATAACATACATCTGATCAGAAAACCCCAACAACGAGATCTCGTGACCACCATTGCCGGTTTCATCTCAAGTAACCGATTTCGATCATAAAAAATAAACCTTGATCAATGCATCAAAAAACCAAGAGGGTTATAAACCTTGTTCTAAAATGAGGTCGGGTAGTTCATGGCAAATTTGTGCGACAGAGAGAAACATCCACCGCGCAAAGACTACCGAGAGAAATTTGTGTAGAGTGCATTCCAGAGAAATTTTGAATAAATGAAAAGATATGTAATAAATGCAACAAATTTATGGACAATATATTATATTATTATATGTCATGATTAAAAACTGATAAAATTGTAGTTTTAAATTAAGGGAGAGGAGCCATTAGTTGTGCACCCAACTTTAGGGGTGTACAACACACATTTAACTACATCAAATTTTGAAAAAAAAAATACCCTTTAAAAGATTTTTTTTTCTTAATCTAAATATTTTTTTTTGAACATTTTTATTTTATGGAAAGTGGTTTTTAAACGGATTTAAATCAAGTAGTTTTTCATACAAAGGAAAAAAAGGTGGACCATTAGTAGGGCATTATGCCATGCATTTTTTTTCACTTATGTGGCATCATGTGATTGGGTGATTTTTTGATGTGATTTGATGTGACACATTTTATTAGCTACTTTTTTTTCAAATGTTGAATGACAAATGTACATGTACTAGTCACTCACTTCACAAATACCCTCACCATTACTGGTCCATGCTCCACTATTGGCTCCTCTCCCTTAGGTAAAAGTGAATTAAGTTGCGGCTGGTAGCACAGGTAGGTATCTCTATGTCATAATGAAAATGTGAAATGACATTATATTTGTGGCACTGGCACTGGAAAATGGAAATTTGGTTGTGGGGGACACTAATATAAGGGTGAGTTAATGACTCGCAATCCGGTAAACATTTCTGGCGCATTGGGTAATGGGTTCAAGCGAAGTTTTTAATAAAACTAACTACCAAATGCTAATTTTATACATTTTCCGCTAGTTGAATATTACCATCCCCAGGTTAGACACTAATGAAAATGATGGCTGATTGAAATTCCTAGACGTCATTTTGATCAAACGATAAAAATTTCAAAAGTTTTATAAAACGGTTTTATATAAAATAAAACAATCAAAAACATTTCCAACAAACAAAAACACCCAAGACGGGCGTCAAATCTCATCCCTGGTCATAACATTAACTAGGCATAGGTTTCATTATTATTTGTTGGAGCTATAACGAGGTGGATTACATTTATGAGATTTTTTTGTTTGTTATTGTACACAAACACATAAATGAACAACCACGATGGTTTTGATTGTCTTGTGTATGTATTATGAGGTTGTCCATCGTTGATTTGCATAATGTAGTTGGACCTCAAATGTAAATTATACCTATCAACGTGAAGATAAGAATGGCTCAGGAAGGAGGAAAAGGCATTTTTTTCTATGGTGTGATGTTGTTGACACAATGTCATTCTCGCATCCACATGTATATTTTTTTGACTTAGCTTAAAAACTAATATTTTCAACAATATTGGATGTTTTTGGTTGTTAAAACTTATACATATAGTTGAATCATTGTCCATCAACAAAAAAATGATTTAAGTTATTGTTGAGAAAACATTAATCTAGAATAATAATTGGGCTGAATTATTGGATTTCTAGATCGATAATCAATATCATAAATTTGGATATACTTCAGGATAAACTTGATGAATTAACTTTAGAAAAAATATGTGGATAATTTGTTATCATATAATGTTTTCATATTTATAACACTTATGATTGATTTCAATTATTTAATTTAGCTCATTTAAATATGTTAGTTTAATTCAATTTTGAATTATATGGTCATATGAATATAGAGGCCTAATCGGTTTCATGTTTTCATGAGTTGTGATGTAAGACAACATGTACCCTTACTAAAACCTCGGTGTAGACACAAAATCACGCACTTTGGGTATCTATTTAGTCATGATTGCATACTACTATTCATATGATTCCTAAGTAAAAAAGTACTAATTAACCCATGTCTTTGGACACCTTTCTTTGCTTTCTCGTAGCAACTTTTTGTCTTACACCCTTACTTGCTTAGTTTGCATTTTTATACTTCGTCATTTATCATCCCGACACTAACGCCCAACCAAGACGCGTCGGCATTAGGCGCCCTCGTCCCCTCGGGGTGCCCTTGATCTTAGTACACTTTGTTCACATCTTTTAGGTCCTTTCTAGTCATTTGAGCATCTTATCTTTTTGGTAGTCAGATTTTTCGGGGTTAATTATGAAATTCAAGCAAGGGAATCATATAAATATAAAGTTATGTGACCATAGTAAGGCACCAATCACTAAGCATTAGCTATCACCACCTAAGGTTACATCCATCAAGCATCTAAGAGCTCCATTACATCTAGATAACACTATCCAAGGGACACAAGGGATGGTTATTATGCATACACATCACATGAGGTAAGTTCATTTTATTCCATGCACACATCTATTACATTTCTATACATCTAGCTTACTTGCTCGCTATCATCAAGTGTGACACACACACATAAAACTTCATTGGAGTCCGAGATGTAGTGCAACTCTTAATCGTAAGTTAACCATTGTGACAACCGAAGACAGTCCAACCCTCATTCTACATCTTTCTTTTTGGGATTTGATGTTTGTTTGAGGATTTTCTAGGTTCATACTTCATTTGTAGGTTTCGATGAGCTTGACAATCATTGTGTGACCTCATAGCGACCAAAAGTGAACAACTAACGACCTGAAAAGTTGAGTTTCGAGCATTTTTGTGGATATAGGCGCCTATGCGCGTCTTTTCCCCTTTTTGGTGCCCCTATCCACTGCTCCGCTCCTCTAGATTTGCATTTTTCTGGGTCTCGTGCGACGGTTTTGCCTTTCAGCTTCACTGATCAAGCACTTCGATACACATAAGATTTTATTGTGAATCATCTAAGTACCTTTTTCTCCTCCTTGTAATTAGGGTTTCATACTTTATTACTTAGTCTTGCTTGGGTTTATTTCTGTACTTCATTATTGTTTATTTATTGCTCAATAACATTCAGATTAGGCATATAAATTCACATTTAGCTTAATCACATGGATACCTAGATGGATGATATCATGGGATTTTATGGGGGAGTGGGTAAGTAGACACAATGCAGGTATTGCAACATAGAAGAGCAAATTGAGAACGACACACATGCAAGTAGTCACACTTTCTTGGTTAGTTTGTATTAATGTGTGTGCGTTGATAGTTAATGACAACTTGTTTATGTTTTGACATTTCATTGAAGTTGATTGTATTTCTTATGCTTGGCTATTTTTAGTTTTTTTGGAGAGTGAACAACATTCCACATTGCTAAGTTTGTGTTAAGTGTTGATGAATCACTTGGGACAACTTGAGGAGTATGCACCGTTATTTGTAGTGTGTGT
Organism: Taxus wallichiana var. yunnanensis; assembly: GCA_018340775.1. Taxonomy (NCBI): domain Eukaryota; kingdom Viridiplantae; phylum Streptophyta; class Pinopsida; order Cupressales; family Taxaceae; genus Taxus; species Taxus wallichiana. The sequence goes on from CM031236.1 coordinate 192,453,496, forward strand.
GTATCACTTTTTTTTTAAAAGGTGATTATCACCGAGTAATCTATTTTGTGATTAATTAAGTTTATTTTAATTAATAAATTTGATATTAGTATGCCAATTTAATTAACAGTTGTTTAAATTGTTATATGGATGTTTAACGCGTTGGGAACACATGAGCACTCAACTTATGTTAGAGATTGACTAGTTCCACATGATTTTAATAAATTTCAATTTATGACATATATTACATAATTAAATCTTATGCTTGGTGTTATTGTCATGCTAAAATTATAACATGCAAAAATTAAAATTTTGATCATAACAACCCAACCCCCACTTGAAAAGCTTCTTTCTTGGTCATTATAAACCCTTCCTCCAACCAAAGTACTACCAATTGTGTCATCCTCATTCATGCTTTGAGAGGAACATGCTAGCATGGGTTTTAAGTGTGTTTAATGTGTAGGGAAGTATATCTAAATGGATTCATGAAGTTATTCATCTCTAATGTGGAATAGTTGTTCTTGGAGGTATAAAAGGGACAGTTTTAGTCATTTTGCAACAAATGAATACCCTTTAGAGGATAATGGAAAGAGCTCAACCCATATGGAAGTTGTGAAGATTAGTGTTGAAGAGATCTACGGTAGTTTTAAAGAATTTTGTGAAGGCATGTGATGTTAGGATCCATCCAAGCAATGTCAATTCATTTTAGGTATGGGGAACGCAAGCCTCAACGGAGAAAATGACCTTGTCATGAAGATTCTGGGAGTTCTGGGAGCTAAAAAATAGTTAATGGAATTCTCTTGGAGTACAATACAAGGTGGATATATCCTTTTTTATCCTTGGCCCCACAAATTTCCTTGATAATCTAAGTTACTATTGTTGCGCCTTTATGCTAAAAGAGTGACTGGGCATTAAAATTAAATTGAAAGCATAATTAGCACTTGTAGATGGTTGTAATGAACTCACTAGGTGTTTTTGAGTCAAAACCATATAAGTTTTTGCCTCCAAACTCCAATAGTTGCTCTTGGGGCCTAAAAACATTCTCTATGTTCTATTCTTGCGTTGGTAGGATGACATCAACATAATTTATAAGCTTGAGTGCACTTTTCACCCTTATATGTCTCTTTCCCTAGTCCCTTAGTGAAATGGGATAATAGGGACACAAAATTGTGCCACCTATTAAGAAGTTAAGTTGTGTCACTTAAAACTTGATAACTTGTTCCCTAAGCCACTTTACAATTCAAAATCATGACCCATTGGCGCACTTTTTCTCTCTTTTTATACCTTGTCGCTTGTGCAAGGGGAAAAAAAGGACACAAAAATTTCCCCCTTGTTATTGCTTGGTTTCTATCACTTAAGACTTGACAACATGCATCCTATGCAGGCTATAAGCTTGTTCTAACTCACCATACCCCCTCCTCATGAAAGATGGACCCATGGCACACTTTTCAATGTATGTTGTCCATTGTCCCATTGTACCAAAAATAATGGTAAAATAGGGACAAAAAATTGTGCTCCACCTCCTTTTTAGCCCCTGGACATGTGCAAAGACTCATTTTCGGCCTTCTGGAGACCCATTTTCAGCCCCTCCATCTTCCTCACATGTTTTCTCAATGTGACACTTGTCACAATCTAGTATAAAGTGTAACTTAGTGTCCCCATTATCCCCTCACCTCAACTTTCCCCTATTTTTATGGGTGTAACTCACCCTCTAACCCCCGACTGACCCAGGTTAAGCATGTGTGGTTAAACATGAGTTAAAGTGCTAAAGGAGAGAGGGATTCAAATAATTTTTGAAACTTGTTTTCCCCTCAAAAGAGCACATCAACATGAAAATAGATGAAGTGTAACATGGAACTCCATTGAAACTTCACATTTTGCCTCCATGGAAGCCATTAAAACTAGCTTCGTGCTCTATGTTTCCAAAATGGTTTTTTGTTCATTTCCGGTGATCTCATGGTCAAAAAACCTTGAAATTTTGCCAAAATGCTCCATTTGAAAATGCCTTTTAGATGATCTATCACTTGGGGGCTGTCATGGCATGATTTATTTTCTATTTGAGAAATAATTTTCCAGCCAAGAACTCCATTTTTGCCCAGAACAACTGAAAATGTCTTTGCATTTTCCCGGTGATCCAACAAGCCAAATTGCCTAAAATTTGGAGTAGATGATCCTCATAAAATTATATTTCATTTGAGCCATTTCTTGCATGATGAAGTGGATCATTTTTGAGGTATGGAGGATTGAATTTTCTCTCAGTATTCTTCCCTCTTCAAATATATTTACATTTTCCCGTTGATCCAACAAGAAAAATTGCTTGAAATTTGGAGCAAATGATCCTCATAAAATCATATTTCATTTGAGCTATTTCTTACATGATGAAGTGGAGTATTTTTGGAGATATGGAGGACTGATTTTTCTCTTAGTATTCTGCCCTCTTCGATGAAGTTTTCACTTCCCCATTGATCCGGATGAGAGAATTGTCTAAAAATTGGAGTAGAGCATCCTAGAGAAAAACCTAAACTTTTGAGACCATTTTCATCCCATTCCGACATCCAGAGGACCACATTCTATAAATAATAAGTTGTATTAGGTCCTCAAATTCTAAAAATAGTAAGTTTCATAAATAGACGACTTTCCATGTCACCGTCATCCCTTTCAAGACAAAAGCACTCAAAAGTGATAATTTGAAAAACTTGTCAAAAATTGACACAGGGTGGGACCTGCTAAAAATAGTAAGTGTTGGGATTTTGGTCAAATTGTTCATATCCATCCATCTCCCATCCATTTCACTAGCTCTCATCATCATGAAGATCAAATACTCATTTTTGAGCCAATGATGAATGAATCGGCAGAGAAGAAGGTTACACTTGCAGTGGCTTGGTTTGACAAAGAGGTCAAAGGAAATGAGTTCATCCCAGGAGAATTTACATAGAGATCACCAAGAGCTATCTATTCATCATCGGAAGCTTCCTCATCCTTAGATTGATCACTCTCTTCTTCTCTCTTTTCTTCCCTCTCTCTCTATGTTCTAATTCTTTGTTGGGAATGTACTTTTTGACTTTTTGTTTTATTCACTTAAGTGACCTTTTAATTTCACATTGTAAGAGTTCTTTTTCATTAATAATAAAAAGAATCATCTTTATTCCTATAGGAATATGAAAGGTCACAAGTGGTAGGAATGTGAAAATTCATGTGGGGAGATGAAGAGACATATTGTAAAGCTATATATTGGGATGGCTTCTCCATTCCAAGGGGTTGATAACTTTTGTTCTCTTACTACAAGCAAGAAGCTATTTCTTCTATTTTCTTTTTATATTCTTCTACTTCCTACTTTCCACTATGCAAGCTTTGTAATCTTGAACAACCAAGAAAGAACTTTGTGTCTTTGAGGAATAAATCAATAGAAATTTGTGTCTTTGATTTGTTAATCTTGTTATTGCTTACATAGTTATTTTCCTTCATATTGAATGTGGACCTACTTTGGTTAATGTTTGTGAAATTTTCAAGTGCCTACTCACAACTTTAACCCTTTCCCTATTCTATTATCTCCCCTTACCTCTCTCCAAGCAAATTTCTCCCTTGTATTCATTACAAGAAATTTACCATGGGTTTAGTGGAGTATTCCTATGTGATCCTTAGCCTAACGATCACCACATATTTTAATTTTCCCACATTCAATAAATTGGAGCCTCCTCATTCCCAAGTGGAGGGACGTAGTCCCATGACCATTGGTGAAAACCACTAATTTTCCCCGCATAAAAATATTTTGCCAATAAGTGTATATTGTTAAATAATAAAACAAAAAGTGTAACTTGCGTAATGTAATAATAATGGTAGAAATGGATTATTATGTATATGATTGGCATACTTCACCTTTTATAGGTGGGAATGAGAATTGATTGTTTGATAAGAGATTGCATATTATGTGATCATGATCTCGTCGTGATATTGTTTGCATCTCAAATTAATTGCTAAACCAAATTTTGTGGTGGCGGTCTAAAATAGGGTTAAACTATTTGATCACTTAAAATCTACATTAATACAGATGATCACATATGTGAAATATTTTTCTAGACCACGTTGCATGGTGGAGCAAGTTTTGGTCTTATTATTAAAAACATGTCCATCCACATTCAAGTGGAGTTTTATTAGTTGGCATAGTTTCTTCTTGGTTACCACCACATCATCTTTTCAAAGATTTTGTATAGGTTCTCGCATCTCGGGCATGGATATACATCTTTTCTTTTAAGTTGTGTGCTTAATTACTCATCACACATGCCTCAAAAGGGGGGAAAACATACAAAGTTTTATTCTATATTTCCAATAGAAACATGCATCTTTCTAGGCATAGACATATACAAGAGTAGGAAAAATGCCTCAAAATTAGATTAAGGCATAAAAAATCAACAAAATCTATAGGGGTAAAAATGTACAACTTGGTTGGGACCATATGGAAAGTTCTCGACCATTTCATACATTTTTTCCCAAGGGGCATTTTCTCGATATCTTTCAACAGTTTCAGGTTTTTCATCATTGTTACAAGATTTTCATATATTTTTATACTCAAAGTGACTCAACTTGGCATAGATTTGGGGGGCATGAAGTATTTAATTATTTCTTTCACCACGGTACTCAGTTTCATCTTCAATTTTGGGCACATTGGGGGCATGGGTATCCTTTCTCCTTTAAGATTTCAACATTTAATCAGTTTTATTTAGTTTCTACTTAATTATGCAAAGACATGAGAATATTATGGGGGCACTTATTTGTCTTTGCTATTGTGTATCCTAATTTACAAAATTGGGCTTATATCTGCATGCGAAAGTGGTATGGTCCATGGGGTGGTGAAAGGTATCAAAGTGGTTAATTTCTTCATAGGTAGACTTTTCTATCCTCTTGCACTTAAGGGGAAGATATCAAAGTTGTTGAATGAATTTGATACATTGTCTTCTTCCTTGGCGAGGTGCTTCAACTCCTCTTTTTTTGGTTCTCTTCTTTAGCATTCACGTGTTGGGTTGGAACACCTAACACATTGACCTCTCCTTAACACAATTGAGGAATGATCACCCTTTTATCTTCATCAGAGTTCAACAAATCCAGAATCTCTAAGTCATAAAAATGGGAGCAATTTTTCTCTCTTTAAAACAAATAAATGTGTTCTTTCTATGTTTTTCATCTCTTTTAGAATTTCTTGTTGTACATTTCTTTACAATAATTTTATTTCATATTGAGTTAAAGTTAAATTTCGTATCTTGGGAATTAACTACACTGCTTGTTGCAGGTTTCATTTTGGAGTGTGCCAACCAACACAACAAGATACTTTATGCAAAATAAAATTATTTTGAGAAAAGAAAAAGTGTGTCTATAAACTCGGTATATTTTCCTTTCGGCATGTAATTTAATTTTGTACTTGAGGGGGAAAATGTAGACACTCAAATTTGGTAATCTATCCTTTGACATTGTTGATCTTGACATTACACGCTTGTATGTATAAATACACCATCCTCACTATTGCTTAACACACCCTGATAGCCCTTTGATTACTTGTTTATCTTTTCAAACTTCTTTGTCATCAAATTTTTTAAGTTTAACTACATAAAACACACCTAGAAACATTCATCCTCTAACCCATAAAGTTAAAACATGTTTTTTCCCTCTCGGTCAAAACCACCAGTTTGGTCGGTTTGTACAAATCTACAAGCGACCCTACTATATGGTTTTGGACCGACATGCTTTAGGATAATTATTTCAATCTATCACATTATTATGAGAAAATATATCCCCTTAGTTATCCTTTCATGACATAATAACCTTTAGAAACATATATAAGATAGTAAATGATACTTCATTCAAGAACCTAACACTTTAAGAACTCCTCATCTAAGAGAAAGCATAAAAAGAAATCCAAACTCCCTAAACTATGAAATAAATCATACACATCTATTAGGGAAACACCCTCTATAGGTCTAAAGTATCCTTCCAGGTCTAGGAGTCTCCATCTTCATTCTACAAACAAGCAAAGTGACCCTTCCCAAGTATTTGAGTAAGTGTGAAACTCAAGAAAAGCATTGTCAAAGCATGGTTGTCAAGTTTTGATTGCATTATGGTAAATATCACATGCTAGGAGAACAACATGTGGTTTGAGCCCTCTTTGGAGTAGTGGTGATATTGGCGGTGCACATGTGGGTACCCATAACCCACCTAAATTTGTTTTGTAGGAACTCATTCTTGCACTATGGAAGGGTTCTAGGGTTTGAGTAGAGTTTACAAAGCCATTTTGAAGGTGATAAAAGAAGACCGACACACAATGACACTCATTTCTAGGTAGTTGAAGCATTTAGAAAGTTGCACATCTAGATTCCAAGCAGGTCCAAGACCATATAGAAGGGTCAAGACCATACATACACTTTTGACCTAGTTGCATAGTTTTGAACAAAGTTTAGTTTCGGTGTTGGTTTTGTAACGAAGCATTTTCAGTCTCAAATTAGCCTATTCCTACATTCAGATCACCTAGACTCTTCCAGAACCACACAGAATCAGCTAAGTGTAATTCTCCCTTGTGTTTTTGATGGTTTCTAGATCAATAGTCACTTTGAAAAGCATTATTATGATTTGTGCAATTAATGTTGGAAGTTAATTAAATCGAATATCCACATGTTGCATTATTTCATCCTTTTTATATATGTTAGTTAAACATTTTAAAAAATTAAAAAGGAGTAAATAAATTCACAAAAAAATGAAATAAGAAAGGAGTTAGAAATATCGTGAAGATTGGTTATCTAATCATGAGAAACTTTTATGTTTTATTATTTCCTCTTTATACTTGTCCCATAATGATTTTAAAAAATATTTAGAGGCTTTTCCACTCACTTTGAGTCAATCCATAAAGGCATAAATTTTAGTCCGTTTAACATTGCCACTCTCCACCAACTTAAACTTGTGTTTGAGATGAGCGGCCATGGTCTACATCTTAAAAGTAAATGGGCTAATCTCATTTGGGAGAGAAATCCTTATGAATTCCTTAGCAAGATCTATGAAAACTTTTGTATAATTCAACTACCGCTTATCATGCTACTTGAGAAAAGAGGTGGTACGTGTAATGGGTTCATTCTACCAAATAATCCAACCGGAATCATTACAATGATTAGGAACTAGGTTTTAGAAATTGTGGAAATGATTTGATTAATTCCTTCATACATAAGAAATGAATTATTTATGAAAAATCATAATGTTGAAATGTTTGTAAGCTATCGACCTAAACAAATTGATCGAGCCTTGGAAAAATGAACATCATTATCATGAAAGGTAAACAAATGTTGTTGAAAAACATGCCATGATCTAATCATTTGAGAACATGGTTTAAAAAAACATTGAAGTTTATACCACATGAATCATGGATCAATTTTGTTGAGTTGAAGTTGAAAACTAGGGTATGAAAACACCTAATGGATTATAAAGTATTACCAAGCTTCATTCTCACTAATGCATCAACCCACTAGTGGAGCCCCTTCATTTTCCTTAGGTGCTTCAATCATATTAATATCACCACATATCATCCAATGAAGAAGAAAGAGGTTGTAACAAGACATTACCATAACTCGCCCATTCTATACCATCATTAGATGTATAGATATACACAAGGTCTAAGGCACACCCAACAATATCAAGTGTTACCCCCATGAAATTAATACACAATAAATCCTACGATACGTGAGAGTTTTTTTCCACCACACCATCCTCATAAGAGGTGGTTTAACGTGTATGTCATATAAAATGAACTTCAAGTCGGATCATAGAAGAAGATTAACATTTATTTCTAGAGAGAAACAATTTTGAAGAATCCTAGTAGGTAATTTTATTTCAAAGTGTGTGTAAGGCCACACATAATACATAAGATAACATTCACGTGGAGGATCCTCCAAAGAAATTCTCAAGGACCGTCTTCATATTCAACTAACACAACTAATGGATTTCCTAGAGGAGCTTATTGGTTTGGATGTGAAAATCATCAAGTGAAATATAGTGGCACTCACCTCAATTATCTTCCCAAAGAGAATAATCACTACCAAGAGGTGGTCTACAAGCTACTATAGGGTTTAGGAATTACAAAAGATGTCCCAACACTCAAAATAATTCTTAAAATTTTCAAAGGTAACACAATTTTTCGAAATAAAGATAAGACTTGGTGGTGGACCACTAAACTTAACCTTCTTGTAGACTTGTTGCATCATTTTGGTTTTGGTAGATATTACTCCTATTTTAAGATTTTTGGTGCCACATTTAACTTTTCACTACCAATAGTAGTTTGATCCTCCTTTGTCATATGTTGAAGGTGCATTTGTGGTCATTTTGGTCTAAAAGCGAACCACAAGGGGATAATCCCATATCTTATTGTTAGAGATTGAAAACAAAAAAGTGTTAGGTAAGTTGATGTAAACAATTGTATGAGTAAAACACTTAATATCCAAAGATTCTTTCAATATTTTGTGAGATCAACCTCTACGTAAACCTATTTGTTGGGTATGCTAAATAAAATTTATCAAGGTTATATGAAGATATAACCAATTATTTTTATACCAATTATTAATAAAATTAATAATATAATAAGCTAAGAGTATATCTAAATGCTTAGAGGGATTATCCAAATCATTACCCCAACATAAAATGTTGAAACAAACTTCCTCACTTATACGTATGCTTTATAGAGCCATACTTTGAAGACTAGACTGATAAATGCCACAATCAATGCTGATAATATTTTGCAAAAATCCTAAACGACATGACAACTTGAGAAGGTAAAATCCTAAACACAACTTGAAAAGATAGTAAATTCCCGAGGGGTCCAATTTAGATAAGGCATTTATGTTCATATATATATATATATTCTTTATAAAGCATAAAATATTGTAGCATCGTTATAGAGTGCCAAAGTCACTTGCCATATATTCGGGGACATAAACGATGAGGAATATTAAGCAACCATATTCACTTTGAAATGATAATGTCTTCCAAGTCCCCACTTCGCCCCCACAAAAAAAAACACTTTTAAGGGAATTAAGGCATGAAAATTATTCTAACTTCTCGATATGCATATCTCTTCCGTGACGAAGAGACTTGAGATAAAATGTGTTACTTTGTTCGAAATTTATGCTTTCATAAAGTCTTAGATGACATTTACCATCAAATAATTCTCTTAACATAATGGGAAATCTATTCTCTAATCTACCAAGTTCCAACTCAAAGAAGTCTTTAAAAAAATTATGTATTGAAGTACAAAGGTTCGAAAAGTTTAAAGATGCATTAATATTATAATTTAATAGTATAATAAGACATTTCTAGATGGCGTGGGCTATCATGGGGCATACATGCATGCGATTATGGTGGGACCCACATTTTCATGTCTTAGAATTTTTTGTAGGTTGTAGTATACACACAATCTCATACTTAGAATTTTTTTGGGTTTTGTGGTATACACACAACACCAAAAAAATTGTGATTTGAACCCAAGACCTACTAAATACTAGCACATAGGCCTACCAATCCAATTAGCACTTTTCACATGCCAATACTTGATTCCATTTGTATTTATTGTAATGATTCTTGAAATGTGTGCATACCACAATCGGTGGGACCCGCCTAAGCATGTATGTATGGGCATGTATGAAGGGCATCAATCGCGTACGTGCTATTTTATCGCCGGAATAGGTGCGAGCTTTGTGGATACCTCAATTTTGTTCGGGGACTAATTGTGTGTTATACGTTTGCATTGTGGAAGTGTATTTTTTTGTTTATTGAGTAACAATTGTGATTAAATGTGTAATGGTCACAATGATAGATTGCAATAAAGAGTAGATTAAGGAAATTAAAATTTTAATTTTTAAAAAATAAAGTAATAGATAATTTATAAAGGACACAAATAAAATCAGTTTTGTCACATATTTTTGAAAATATTTTATGGGTAACGAACGATTTTTATATATTTTTTCAAACTTTTAAAATGTTTTATAAAACTAATTTCATTGGTTTGACATACCACTACTATTAAATATGTGCATGAACAATGAAACTTAAATAGAACAATGAAACTTAAATAGACAATTGAAATGTAAATTGCATGATGTTGAGGTTAAAGTTTTTCTTTATGAAAGAACCATTAAATGAAATATAAAGCATGTTCTAAAATAGAGTAGGTCTACTCGCTTGATAAAAATGTACACAACCAAGTTCTTTAAAGTAAGTTTCTTTAGATTGTCTTGAATTATTGCAGTGCAACAATTTCTCAAACTCCATGGTTCTTTCAATCCCATTTTTTTCGCCAAAGAGTTTTTTTCACATGACAGAATGTAAAAATGCCTCAAAAGATTTAAATTCATAAACACATGATTGACTTAATTAAATCATGACATTAAAGTAGTAAGAATCATTAAATCAAAGATGTGAAAAACCATTTAGTCTCATTCATTGGACAAAGACTCTCTTCTCTGAAACCATTAAAGCCAAAAATGTAGGTGTTGAATTACTTATAGCTTGATCATTTCCACTTCCAACTATCAAAACATATGAATTTTTACGTGAAAGGACTTGGATAATTATCTCTTGCACTTAATTTAAATGATTTTTCACTTGTAAGACCGACATCCTCATATGTGCCTCTTATTTACTTAGCTAAGAAATCATTTAATCTTCTATCCATATCCTTCATAAATTTATTTCTACAAGACACATCGTATATAACAACCAAAACATTAAAAATGTACGAAAACCTTCATGGGATAACCACACAATCAAATAACATTCAAATGTGTTCGTATTTTTACATGTATGCCATTGGACCTTTGTCTCAAGTAATAGTAGTTTTAATTATAAGGAAAATAAATGGTAGAAGCTTTGCGGCAAGAAGTGAAGAATTCATTGTCCATATTTATAATGTCCCACATTAGTAGTGCAAAACCACTTTCCACATGTACAATTTCATTACAATCATAATATTCTAGAAAATGAGGTTATGTGTCTTCATATATCTTCAAGCATTGGAGTTATCACCGACTATCGACTCAAATGATATACCGAGAAACAAAAATAACCAACTCACATGTTTAATGTAGATTCTCCTAAACTTATGAAAATATCCACAATGACTAAGAAATTCATACATACCTCTTTCTACATGGTTGAGCTTCTAGTTGTTAAATCATGGCTACTTTTGTGGGGTCAACCAACATACCTTCCTCACAAATGACATGCCCCCGAACAAACTCTTGTATGATACTACAAAATTATACTTCTTCAAATTCAAAGAAAGATACAACTATCTACATCCCTCAAACATCAAGCAAAAACATTTCATGATGGTCCTTCACCAACCCATACACCATCCAATAATCCAAATACACATATAGAAACTTGTGTATAAAATAATTTATTTATTCCACCACACGATGTGAATATATCGAGAAGGCACATTATTAAACTTAAATTCATAATATTATACCAAAAAAACATCATTACATGCCAATTGTCATCTTTGACTTATCTTCTTCATGGATTTGCACCTAGTCATAGCCGAAAAATTCATTTATAAAGGAATAAATCTCACAAACTGCAACGCCTTCCAAAACTTCCTTCATAAATGAAGTTAATAATGAATTTTGGAAGAACATATCATTCAAAATTATATAATCAATACATAAGTGAACTCTTCCCTCTTTATTTATACTAATGAGCATCACATATACCGAGTTTGATTCATTAATTAGAAACATTACCTAATCATCCAACAACTTACAAATTTATTTCTTGACTTTTGTGCACACATTCGTGTTCAACTTATAAGGTATTTTCTTTAGAGGCCTTACTCTTTCACATAATTTAATGTGCATCTTCCCTAGACATGGATGAAACCCTTCATTTCCTTACATATTTTCACAAATAAGTCCATATACTTTTAACAACTCGTAAGGCATATAAGCTCGACAACACCCCAATAATCACCCAATTTAGTCATGCAGAGTTCCTCCTCAACGCCTATATTTACTTCCTTTAAACCCAAGGTTTGGATGTAATATTCGGAAGGATATGTTTGTATACAGATATTCCACTACCCTCTCCTATTAAATGATTTCTACTTTCAAATGATCCACTTTTCTGCAACTACTTTTTTCGTCCTCGACATTGGAAGCTTCCTTCATATTATACTTACTAAGAGAGGTGGCACCTCCCGACATTAAATCCTTCATGTAATAATACATTTTCTAATGAGTATCGCTCATCATCAAGAATTTTCCTCAATTGGTCTTCCCATTTCACATTCTTGTGGAAGATTGCCTCTCTTATCATTCCTAGTGGCTTGGCCAACTCTGCCGTTTCTACATCAAAAATTAAAGTTCTCATAAACCATTTTTTAATTAATTCCATATATAGTTTCCTCCTTATTTATCTCCATAAAAAAATGCACAGACCCAAGCCTTCAACATCCCATAAATTTTATATACCCACTACCATAGTGGTAAAGAAAACTTGCTCAAACTCTAAACATTATCATAGGATTCAAGTGTTCCCTAGGGTTAGTGTTACCCATATAAATTGGAAGTCATGTTTTGTAAATTACTCCTCTAAAACTTGGTACACATATCTTCCTTGATCTATACCCATTATGATATATATGGTTTGTGCACAATATCTCGCATTGTAGGATTTAACACAAAAACATCTTTGTCCTACTTGAGTAGGAAAACCTTTAGGTCAACCATGTTTCAGTACATATGTAGCCCCATAAAATTTTGGTGGTTTCTCCATTTTCCCTCTATTTATTGTCATCAACCTTTGAAAAATTGGTGTCACATTTCAAACCAATTTCATAGTCCTTGTTGTACAACTATATTTTAAAGCATAATTCCACTTCAAACTAGATTTTTCTATTTTGTATGCCACTTTATCTCTCATGCAAATTTTTGGAGAGTTGATTCATACTCTTCCATTACAAGCATCTCTTGCAATAAATACATTGATGTGAAATTTTATGGGTAAAACCATCAAGTCAGTATGAGTGATACATATGGGTTCACATGGTAAATCATATGCTTACCTAACTACATAGAAATATTCACATAATATTTTGAGGGCACATGGAAAGAAAAAGAGTAAAAAATTCTTGGATAGTCAAATTTACTCAACTAACATATGAAGAATGTATATGATAGCTAAGCACTAGTAGAGCTAATACATATTCTACAAGAGGAATCAAATAGAATATTTATAATATCTAGGCCTTTGTCCATAAAGTGTAAATTATATAGGCTTGTTGTTATTATTATTATGGTTATTTTAATTCTTATGATTGTGATTATTAGAGAATCATTTTATTATTCTCTTTGGAAAAGGGAACCACATATTCTATGTAAGAGTTTCATGAGAAAAGGCCTATAATAGTTGATGTATTGTGATCTATAAAGGAAAAATTGTTATGTGTGTATACAAACACGTGTATACAAAACAATGTATTATTTTTCATTAGTTTTGGAATATAATGGATATCAAGGGGTTTTTATATCTATTTTGTGTTTATAGTAGTTAGCATATAAATATTTATAGATCAGGTTAGGGAATATGTGTGAATGTGTGTTTAGGATTTTGTAAATATTAGGGCATGAGTGGTAATGTTAATGTCTTTTAATGTTGTGCACACAAATATTTCTCATATGTCACTCTATAAATATGAGGTCACCATGTTTGGTATAATGTGCTTTGAGTGAGATCTTTAAGTGAAATCTTGATTGAAAGCTCTAAAACAAATAGAGAAAATATGTTGTAATGCAAAACCCTAGGAAAAGAAAAGGGGGATAACATTTTTGGTTATATTCTCGAGACCTAGTTTAATTGTGCCATGAAGAGTATATGAGTGTATGGATTATGGATCAACTAATAAATAATATATGAATATATTGAGATGGGGGTTTGTGACATGACCTTGGAATTTATGGTTAGGACAAAGGGTCATAACAATCTCAGGCCTAGATCATGGTTAGAGGATGTATTGTATAACAATCTATGTGAAGTTTTATTTGTAGTTTTCCTGAGATCTTTATGTATAGACTTTTACTAAATTTTTGGAAAGAGGTGGAATTATTTGAAACCTAATGGTTTGACTAATGCAAGACTTTAAACAATCAAGAAAATGAAAGAAGAGTGGACTAGTGTTATGGATGTGTGGTGGCAAATAATTTTTGTAGTTATATGTTACAATTTATAGTGATGACATATTTTTGTCATGAGCAAGTAGAGTTTTAGTTCTTGCGAGAACTTATAGGATATTTCCATAGTGAGTTTCATTTTTAAGTTAAAATTATCCTTATTGACCTAGGGTTTGAATGAGTGAGGATGAAGGGATAAATCTATGTTATGTGGTGGCTAAATTAGTTAGAGGAAAACATTAAGGTTTTGTGTGTGGGTAATAACGATGGATAATATGAATGAGAGATAGGTAAGGTTGAGGTGATACATGGAAATTTTACAAAGAAAGGTTGAGTAAATGGGCCCTAATAATATGGGGAATTCATTTTAAGAGCATACCAATAGAATCTATGATGGTTTTAGAGGGCATGTGGATGACTTGAGTTATGATGACCACCCTATGTAGAGCGAGATTCCAAAAAAATAGTTCTTATTGAGTTAGAAGGTGAAAAATACATGTATAAGGTGAGGAGAATTTAGATTCATAATAAGACCCATAATGGATTTGACATCTTGTTGATTCCATTGCACAATATGATTCTTTTGGTAGCAAGTGGGTCAAGGTGTTTGTGTGTTTAGGAAATAATTGTTTGGGATAACCAATAAGTGTTTGTAGTAGAGAATATTATAGGGTTTGATAGTAGGGGAAATCATTCTTAACCAAGAATTAGTAAATAAATTATTACACATGTTGGAAGTTTAGAGTGGACAAAGAGATATTTTTGATGAGTAGTGTTAGAGTACTAGGAAATGGGATTTCAAGTCTATTGTATGTAATAATTGTGTCAATTAGTTTAATTTTTGTGTCGGTAACACATTCTGTTTCAATAACATTAGGAAAAATAACATAAATTTTAATAAGTATTATCATTATGCCTATGGGGATAAGTGATGGAGCTATTCCTACTACACAAAAAGTGGCCAAAGAAGAAGAGTTCCACGCATCTACAATTATTTATCATGTTAAACTAAAGTTTCTTCAATACAAGGGCATAAAAATATATTGTGTAATAATTTCATATGTTTGAATTGCATGGAGGGATAAGTGTATTAATTCTTTAGAGACGAAGACCGGTCTTTTTGTAACAATGTTGTGGGAGTGAGTGTCACAGGGGACTCACTAAGTAAACTCGTGGCATATCACGTTCCTTCGTAGGATACTAAATAATACCCTATTTCAAGTTTTAATTTTGAAGAGTCTAATATTAATACCCCCCACACACACACACCATTCCTATTGTAAAATACCCCTTATACTACCAGATATTGCATATACCTTTTTTTCTATGACATTTTTAATACCCCTTATTATTTATATTCCTTTCATGTTGAAATTGTTCTTTGAGTTTGTTGGCACCCAAAATGGTAGCATTTCATTTTGGGAACTTGTGGTCAATTTTGGAGTTTAGGGGTTTAGATGATGGCATACATACATTGTTTGGGCACCCTAATAACTAATACTCATAAAATGCTTCCCTCCTCTTCTATATATGCATACATCTAGATCAAAAGAAACATAGAAGAATTATGTTTTTTTCAAAGGAGTTTTTCATTTAATTGGCCACTTAACATTCAAATCCATTCCATTCTCATTGAATTAGGCCTGTTAACTTTAACTTAGAGTCTCCATATGTTCTTGTACACTTTGCTGAACATTCGCTACTCTCTTCTCATAGATTTTAGTGATAGAGATGGATCAAAGGCACATTGCATCCATTAGCTTCACCATTCCTCATAAGATTTCAAAATTAATTATTTTCATGTGTTTGAACATGTGATGGATGCATGACAAGTATAACTCATAACTACATCCGTAGACTTAAAGGTTTTTATCCTAGCTCCAAACTCCATTGAAGCATCGATTGATGACGAGTGTCATGAAGGACATATGGAGGTGATCGATGAACATCTTTCTCTCGTTAAACATCTATATTCTACAAAGCATTGATGTGTACCACACATGTATCATTAGGGACATGTGTCAACCATCGACACATTACATCCTCTCAATCCTTTGAGATCACCTCCAAACCTTACAAGCAACCACCAAGCCATCGACGAAGGACACATAGGGATTCCAGACAGGTGATGGTAATTGGTTCCCTGCACCATCTCGAATTTTTAGACCCTACCTTTTCACCCTATGCAATAAAGAAGCTCTAATAGAATAAAAGTGGTGTAAGTTGGTGAGATTTAAACCTTGTAACAATATCCATTCCATTAGCTTAAATTTTGTAGTTTATTGCAAAAAGGAATACAAGCACGAGGATGTCAAAATACACGTCTTAAAGGTAATCTCCATTATAAAGCATGTTTCCCCTATTTCTCTTAATTTCACGACTGTGTAGTGGTGGCAATGAGGAAGCGGTTACACTAGAGGAGTGGTTCCACAAATTAAATAGTGCCAAATGGTCCACCCACACACCCTACATCCTTTATTTTCCTAAAACCAATAATTAAAAAATCCTTCTCGCCCTTATTATGAGCCAATGTATTGGCTTCGTTTTGGTCAAATTTTAATACCCTTTTATGAATGGACATGGTAGGATAATTGTTAAAAATTGAATTCCCTTTGGTGAGCACATACTTGGTACATGAAGTTTGATATCAACCAAGAGGTGAGGAATTTTGATGCTTTAAAAATTGTGTTCGTTAAAGAGTTCCACATCTTTGGGTTCAAGCAAGAAAGTATTTTTGTGCTAAAGGAGATTAAGTATGATGTTATGCCAATACATTAGGATCTCCAAGGATATTCATTTTATAGGAATAATTGTTATTTGAATCACCTTATTTCCACTCTAGTATACAATTACACATATATGGAATTGAACCCTTTGTTCTTAACTTTTAGTATTCATATTCCCACTTAGGAATCCCCTTTAAAGATAATAGTTAGTTTGTTTTATAAATTAATCTTATGATTTATAATAAAGATACTTATTTAATATTTAAGGTGTCACAATACATTCATTCATGTAAATATTATTTTCTCCAATACCCTCTTCATGTTTAGTGGGAATATATGTCATCACCTATTATTATAAAAGGATTTGCAATTACCACCTTCTTATAGAAGGAATTACAATTGTCACCTTCTTAAAAAAAAATTACAATCCAAAAATCACATAGGACGGTTTTAGGCTAGAATGTTTGTGGGATTATGTATTCAATGATAGTAGCCAAAGTTTCATCTATATATGTAAGACAATGCTCCCTAGGTTATTGTTTTAAAAAAATTCATATAAAATGATTTCAATATAAATATTAATAAATAAAAAGCTTTGAGGAAAAACTTAATTAAATGCATCATCTATTAATGAGGAAACTCATAAATGTTGTCTCATTAAAGAATATCACAATAACTTGTCTTTAGTTGTGGGTGTGTCACCAAAACTCTTCATCTTGATGATATTTATGATCACATGAAGCAATAATCATGTGTTATACATATGACAAGTTTATTATTGTACTATGCAACACTTAATAGAGAAAAAGTACAACCATTTTATAACCGTTGTAGTCAAATGTTAGGTGTATCAAATAGGCCATTATGAGGTGTAATTGACATGTACATTTCCCTCAATGCCATCTTCGAGAGGTCTAGAACTTATTTTACTTTGTAAAATTTTCAATACTTAGTTGGATGCAATTTTCTATTGGATGTGTCCAATATTGACAAGATTGCATCTCCATTTGTCATACAATAAGCATCCATATTGATTCGACACACAAACTCAAGTATTACATATATTACACACACAACTGCTTTGGTAGGGTTGCACATCCAGTTTGATATTTGATCACACACACAATTCAATTTATTTGCAAACCCAGGTGATATTTTACTCCTCAATATAAGGAACAAATTATTTTTGTGTATTTTCTACTTATGTGTGTTTATATTATCTTAAGATGATTGCCATAAATAAAAATTAGCATAATTACATTTTTATTTGTTTGTGTGTGTGTATTCACTTCAATCACAAGATATCTCTCAAACAATGATGAAGATGAACTGACTAGATCAAACTAGGATTCTCAAACAAAAATAGTTGTAGACCAATTAAATCCCCAAATTAAAATTAGGTGCAAAAGAATATATATATATATATATATATATATATATATATATATATATATAAAATTTCCTTTAAATATTTTTCAAATTATTTCTATTTTATATATATTTTGTAAAAATATATGAAAGAGTCTAAAGAAATCAAGAGGAATAAGATACCATAAGGTTAATGAAGAGGTGTAATTATTGTCTTCACCTATATCCAAAAATAATGTATGTATTAAGACATGTTCCATTATTTAATCTTTTGCATGTGAGTTTGGTTTAGGAGTATACTTTCTTGTTAGAGCCACTAGTTCCCATGACCATTATATTCACTTAAAATATAATCATGTCAATATCTAAATCCTCAACATGTAAATATAAAGGTTAAATTTATTATTAAGCCTCATCAATGATGAATCATATTTTTGGAGACGAGATATTTATTAAAAATAACAATGCATGTAGAACATAATTAGTCTTCAACTAGCAATTCTAAAATTACTAAAAAAATTGGAAAAATGATTATTAACTCCTAAGATTATTATACAACATGAAAGTAATCAAAATGTTTGGGTATATTTATCGGATTCTTGTCAATATTGGACATCTCCATGTGAAATCATTTTGTGTCTTACTAGTCAAATTTGAACCTTGTCTTAGTGTTGGTGCATTTCCATTCTTTCACTTTCGCAACCTCTTCCCTTTCTCTCGAACCCCGAATCCTGTATGTTTTATATTTATCTTTAGAATTAGTTATAGTTTGATTATTTTAGGTTAACTTGTGTTGAGATAGGAGAGAAGGAACCAACCTTATCTGGGAGGCTTGTCTCAAGCAACAAAGTGCCACACTTTAAAGACAATCCTACGCTAGCTAAAGTATTTGATCTTCCTTGATTAAACAAAGTGTGTTAATTCTAGGATACCTGGTGGGACCAAATTTAAGGATTTGATATCATATCACTAGGATTGGTGTGTATCTTAGAGATTTGTATCTTTTGGAGGCTTCAAAACAACACATTTTGTGACTCTTGACAACATATCTACTAGTTTCAATAGTCAAGTGTCTCAGTTTCATGAGAAGGATTCAAACAAGACTAAGGATAACACATGGAGATCCTTTTGACTACTTGCATTTATCACCAAGGATAAGAATAAGCGGTAGATTGGTTCAAAGATCGCCATCACCTCCGATATAGTTCTCTCTACTCCTCTTGATAGACCTTTCTTGCTGTCTTCTAGGGTTATAAGATCAATCACATTCATGGCTCATCAAAGAAATGAATATTTTTCACATTCAATATAGGAATTCCTCTATTGTTAGCTCAATAAGATGATATACTATTTATAACTCTGAAAAGTGTTCCTTTCTTCACTAGAGAAAACACTACAACACCCAAAGGAGAGCACATTAGGGATGTTGTAAGCATATGCTCTGTATACCATGTAACACAAGAGAATGTAGCAATCAGATTCCTCACCACCTCTTTTAAAGGGAAAGATCTACAATGGTATAAGAGATTAATATTTAACTCTATCTCTACTTGGGATGAGTTATGAGAAGTTTTTGTAACTATTTTGAAGATAAGTTAGACCATCTGTCTTTGGTGGAGCAATTGACTACAACAAAGAGATCCCGAAATGAGCTAATGACTGATTTCAACATCATATTTTAGAGGAATTGGGATAGAATCCCACAAATGGTAAGGCCTATACCTCATTATGTTTTTCTCTATTACTTAAGGGCTTTAAATAGAGACATCTCTATCATGACTCGACCCATGGGGGAATTTACCAAACACCTATGATATTGCTATTATACAATAGAATAGTCTTATTTAGGCCAAGAAACTTACTCCTAGATCCCAAATGCCTATATTCCCATAGGTATGGACATCATGCCTTACCAAACTCCTAAATTACCTCTTATTCCAACCCCTAAGAAGAAAAATTTCAGATCAAGCATCTACCTCTATAAGCCCTTAAAATGAGTTGCGGAAGTCATGAAATAATTAAAAAATTTGGTAATGAGTTGGTATCCTTGAAGAGGTAACAAGCTCATAATTTCATACCTTATCAACCTCCATAACAACCTAACAATCCCTCTTTTCAGCCAAACAAACCACCTTTTCCAAGCGGCTCCTCAAAATCAAATTACCACTGTAAAGCCATTTCAATCTTATAATCCTAATATGGCTAGCTCCTCTAAGGATTTGGTTCCACTACACAAGAAAGAAACCTACCCCAATGACATTATAAACCAAGATTTTATGATCAAAATGCATCTTTCCCTCAAGATGCATCCACATAAGAAAATTCATAGCAAGGAATTACTCAATAAATGCTTTGCCAGTGACGCTTCATTTGTGAATTAGAAAATGGAGTTCTGCGCATAGTCAATCAGATTTAGGGATAAATCAATAACTTTATTTTAGTGTAGCCACAAACACTAGGCTAAAATAAGAAAATTAGAGCCAAGTAATCCACCTCTTATTTCACCAAGTCTACATCCCCAACTCAAGCAACCCACGGACTTGGGGTGAAACTTATGATTCAACAAGAAATCATGGGATATAGTAAACCCGCTATGCACTATGGTGTTGGCCATTGTGTCTTTGGTTTTCATTGATGTCAAATCCATTGATGATAAAGGATGTTGAGATGTCATATGATTCTCCATGAGGTGTCTTTTAGTATCTAACATGAAGGTCGATTAGTAATGTTGTGTTTGGTGATGTCCTATGTTGTTATAGAGAATGTATGGTCATAGTATGAGCTCTTCGGTGGTTGTTCAAGGTTTTCATAAGGTCCAACAGAAGTCGGCGTGATGTGCGAAAATTGGGTAAGGGTCTGCAATGAGTTATCATGGTCAGTTCATGGGTTGTCATGGTTGAGTCAGGTCATTCTAGGCCTAATCCTAGACCTTGCTCTTAGCAATATGGTGGAATGACATGAAGTATGGAGCAGGGAAGTGTGATATGTACATGAGAGAGGTGTATGTGTGTCTACAAGATAAAATATAGAATGCTTCAGAGTTTTCTTGGTTGCTTTGAAGTCTGCTTAAATGTTTCGGAGTTAGTTCAAAGTTTGTTCTATTTTGTTGGAGTCCAAATGTTTGTTTCGAGTCATTCTACTTGCTTGAAGTCTAGAAAAAATGCCTTAGAGTTTGAATGAAGCTTGTGATACTGCTATTGTGATATGTGATGAAGGTCAAGCAGATACAGAGTAAGATGGAGAAGATTTTAGTGAACTTGAAAGATGGAGAACATGTCAGTTTTAAGTTGGTACAAGCCACTTTAGGCATATTCCTAGTCCTAGAGCATGTGCTTTAGCATGGAGGTATGAGTTTTAGAGAAAGGAATTAATGTTGAAGCATGGTGATGGTGTATATGATGTACATGATGATTTTCAGGTCTGGTCTCAATTGTTTGGTGATGTTTCATGGTCCTTGGGAAGTAAGAAGGTGAAGACAAGGCTTAGATAACACATGTAAGTCATGATGGATGAAGAGTTACAGATGTATTTGAGAAATAAGGTGAGTTGGTACTGTTAGAGGATGTTGTCATGATGCTTCATGACAAGTTTCAGGTTAGAATGAAGAATATTTTTGAAGATACGAGGTTTTTGGTAAAGCCGTGTTTTACAAAGGTGAGAACTTAAGGTAAATCTTGATTTTCATATACTTGTTCTAAGTTTTATGTTTTTCATGGGGACTTGATCTCTTTGGCATAGATTTTTAGGTCAGTTAAGAATATTTTCCAAGTGGAATGAAGTTGTTTGATCCCGATCTTTATGAACAAGTGTTAACAAGCTAAGGAGGTCCAAAACCCTCGAGAGAACCCTAACAACAGAGTGACTAAAGAAATATGAATAATTTGGGCTCCAAATGGTTTGGTAAATATGGTTTGATGGCTTAGGAGTGTATATAACTCTTCTCTACTCATTTTGGCATAGATTTCATGTTCCAACTGTTTTGAGAAGAGAGAGAAAACCCTAGTTTTGTGGGTTTTTAATGTTTTAGGGATGAGATGAAGGTTTCAGAATGAGAAGTGAATTGTTCCAGAATCCTTGGGATATGTGCTATAAATCCATGAAAAATTTCAGGCATGTAAAATGGATATTTTTTGAGTTACAGGTGCTCAAAGGTGCACTACCGATTTTGGCCTTAAGGGCTAAAATGCTAGTCTTATGCTTTGGAGTGAGCTTGATCATTTTACTTGTTGTAGCTGATGTTTTTGGTCATAGATAACATGTTGGAACCTAGTATGATTTGTTTCAGCTCTTTTTTTAATCAGATGAGGTGGTTTCATGTTGAAACCCAAATGGCCTAATTGGTCATATTAGGCTGCTTGAGAAGGTGATAGAAACAAGTGCGATGGGTAAGATTTATCCATTTAAGCAATGCATGTTAGTGATTTTACATGTTGGTACAAGTATAATTGATGTTTTATAGGTGGCGTGTGATTTCGAAGTCGATTTGGAGGTATTTTTGCATGTTTCTCTCAAGATTGGTTCTCAAGCCCTTAGAGCTTGAATGATCGATTGTAGAGTCGAGTTGTTTGGAGGTCTTCCAATTCTAGTTAGATGAAAAAGTAAGTTGTTATAGAAAGTAGACTCAGATACCTTTCCAATGGTAGAATAGTTGAGTCTCGATGATGAGCTTTGTTATGTTAAGTTGGTCACTCTTCATGACGGAATTTATGGGTGCTTAAGACCGAGTTGTGCACAATTGCTTCTTGGTGAGTTTGATGATGGAGATGGATATTTCATGGATTATTGAGGTTTTTGATTATTTTTAAGACCTATTTATGATTTTTTTTGGAGCTTATGGAGCCTTGATAAAGTTATTTTAAGACCTTGGAGCTATTGGAGGATTCACTAGTACTTGAGAAGCTTGTTTTGAGATTGCTTGAGTGTTTTTGTTCTTGGTGTTGGTGTCTTGAACCCTTCCAACCCTTGTGGTAATTTATAGTTGATTTATATGATTTTATTGATTTGTTTTTGATTTAGGGTGACCTAACTACTTGGTCATGACCGAACCAAGTGTGTTTTGGCGTTGATATTGCTATATAAGCATGTTTTAGTGGTCATTTGTGACTTGTTGGTGGTGTAATAAAAAGTGTGAAATAGAGGGAAGGGTTTGGAGATTAAAGGGGTATTATTTACCATCATGAAGAGGATAATTTAATGATATAATATTCCAAATTGAGAGTAGGTAATGGCAAGCTAGGGCAGGTATGAGATCAACTTGAAGGAGAGGAAGATTTTGAATAAAGAAGAAGAATGTGTTTTGGTCATTTGAGAGTAGTTGTGCCTATGGGGTTATGAGCGAACTATAAAGGATCAAAGAGGAGTGAAAAGGGTTAAGAACAGATATGAGAAGACACATCAAGACCTAATAAAGTTTGAATCTCATATATGTAAGGTAGATTGACATATTCAACCCTTGAAGAAGAGAGATTGAGCAAGTTTGGAGAGAGCTTATTTGGATGAGGGTTTGATGTGTTTGTGAGCTAAAATTAGATCACAATCAGTTGTAAGATCAGCATATTATCAGTGGTCATTATTTTACAAAATATATTTTGATGAGTCATATTCATAGAATTCCTTTGTTGTGAGTCATATCAAAAAAGGTTTAGGGGTTGGTGCTCCTTGTGGGGTTGGTGCCTCACTAAAAAAATCTTGTAGGATGTGTAATATTCTTGCAAGTCCTTGCTTTGAGTAATATAAGCAATGGTTTTTAGTGGGTTTTCTTCCCCATGAGGGTTTCCCACTTACATCTGGTGTTTATGTGTTCTCTCTCTTATTGCATGCTCTTGTGAATGGTTAATGCACATCTAATAAGCTCACATGTGGTTATGAATGATGAATGGTTAAATGAATGTTGAATACTTGTCATGGTAAAAGAAGTTAAAGTTTTGAATTACTGATTCACCCCCCTTCTCAGTCCATTGTGCTTCCAACATATGGAACCAAAAAACATTGTGGACTTTTCGAATAAAGACATCTCGTGGGAAAGAGTTTTCCCCTTCCAAACAAGATCTACAACTCAAGGGTAATCCATGGATTGTAGAAAATATGTGGATTGAAAAAAAAAAGGAAGGGAAATACCGATCATTTATTGCAAAATTTTGTGGGAACCCATTTTAACATTCTAGAGTAGATGAAGAATACTAATGTGAGTATTTCAATGTGTAAATCTCTAGCTATTCTTGGATAGAGAGATCTCCCGCAAGAGCCATAGTTAATCTTCCTACACCACATCCATCACCCAAGGAGAAGAATAAGATTGTGCTCACTAATGTGCTTCAACAAAAGGATGACCAATCAGGTAAAAATGTGAAGCCACCACCCTTCTATGTATATTTTATCATAGGAAATCATTTGGTGCACAATTGCATGATTGACTCAGGAGCAAGTAGTTCAATGATGCCCAAAAAAATTATAGACCATCCGGGTCTTGACTATGAGCCACTCTTTAAAGGATTGGTGCAATTAGATGAGACATTGGTGGTAACTATTAGATTTTTCAGAGGTATAAGCCTCACCCTACATGTATGTCCCAAATTTTCAATTCTGCAGGATGTGTTCATCATCAATCTACCCCTTTTATTTTCTTTGTGCCTCTCAAGAGATTTCACTACCAAGATTGGAGGATATTTATTTGTGGATTGGTCTCACATACTTTTCAAGACCAGATATGGAGTGAAATATACCATAAGGTACAAGCCTATTACCACATACCACATTGAACCTTATGTTCCCAACCCCATCAATGAAAATTGTACTATTTTTGATCAAGAGGATCACCTAAATGTTCAATAAGCAGATACTCAAATTTAAGGTATCTCATATTTATTAATTGATGAGTGGGAACCTAATGTCATGGTTTTGATCCATATAAATAGATTGAAGAATCTGGACTCAACATCTATTACCTCCGTATGAAGAGCATTCACATGTTCTCGATCTTATAAAGGATTATTAGTAAGGTGATGACATTTGGCAAATGTTTTTGATGGTTCAAGAAGTAGACAAGGAGCATGAGGTGGCATAATGCTTGTATCTCCTAGTGATATGAGGTATTACTCCACTTTTAGATTTTAGTTTAGTTTTTCTAATAACTATGCAAAGTATGAATCTCTCATCCACGACTTACAATGGGCAAGAAAGAAAAATATTAAGAAATTATAGAGTTTTGGATATCTTGAGCTAGTTGTAAACCAAGTCAAAGGGTTGAATGTGGCCAAGAATGATATGCTAAAAGCCTACAAGCATAAAGTATGTTACGTTCTAGAAAAATTTTAAGCCTTGACATCTACATCATTCCAAGGAAAGAAAATGAATCCGCAGATAGGTTGGCTACAGAGGAGTAAGGTTTGATGTTGTGGAAAACGCGTCAAAAGAGGTAAATTGCAAACACACATCAAGGTATTGGTGAGGCACGTTGTATAAGAAAATAGTGTAAATTGGAAATTATTTGAGAGTGATCAATAGATTTTAAGTTCATCCAATAATAAGTTGAGTTTTCATCAAGAAATCAAGACAAATTAGAGCAAACATATGGAGACCAAATCATCCAACTCGGAAAAACAAACTGCCTAAAGGAGTAGTGAACTTGGATTCTATTTTTAACTCTAATGATCAGCTCGAAAAGAAAAGGAAAATATGGTAGTCAAATGTAAGGATTATGAACCCATCGCGGTTGGCGAAGACAAGTTGTTTAAGATTGGAAAAGTATGTAGTCTGCAAGAAAAAAATTATGTTGTGGAACTTTGCCAAGAATTTTTTGATGTATTTGCATGGAGCTATTAAGAACTTAGAGGTTTTGATCCTAACTTAGCTCATTATACCATGGAGTTAGATCCAACAACCAAGCTCATTAGATAAAAATAGAGGCTTTCCAATCCGTGGATTGAGCCTCTCATGAAAAAGGAATTAAACAATTTGATTGAGGAAAACATCATTTTCCCCATCAAGCATTCATCATGGGTTGCCAACCTAGTTCCAAAGGTGGGAAGAGAAATGGGGAAATGACATTGTGTTGATTTCAAGATCTGAATAAAGCATCTCTTAGAGACCATTATCCGGTGCCTTCCATGGAGAAAATTCTATAAATGGTAGCAGGGTAAAAGAGGTTTTCTCTTTTATATGGTTACTCTAGCTACAATCATATTATGGTGAAGGAAGAAGATGCCTATAAGAAAATGCTATTTGGTCTATCGAATGCAAGATCAACCTTCCAAAGATCCATGGATATGGAATTCATGGGACTAGTCGAAAACATTATTTTTATCTACCCTGGATGATATCACCATGTTATCCAAGGATGAAAATGATCATTTTCTCCATCTCAAGCAAATATTTGAAAGATGTATATAGTTTAGGGTTTCTCTCAATCCCAAGAAATGCATCTTCCTAGATATAAAGGTAAACTCCTTGTCCATATTGACTATAAGGAGGGATTAGAAATTTATCCGAGAAGAGTAAGTATCATCTTGGCATTTTCATTTCCTAGTTAAAAAAAAGCATTACACGGCTTCTTAGGAAGGATCGACTTTGTCGGGCATTTTGTTCCAAATTTTACCAATCTAGTTAAGCCTTTGACATATATGTTAAACAAGAATGTGCTTTTCTAGTCGATTGTGGAAGGAAAGGATAAATTTGAAGCCATGAAATGAGAAATTATATAGGACCCAACTCTCATTACTATTGTTTTCTCAAAGGATTTTACCTTGTATGCCTCTGAGGCACATATACAATATCCTCCATGTTGGTGCAGCTAAATGAAGAAGGTGAAGAGCAACCAATCACATTATTTAGAAAAATCCTTGAAGATAATGAAGTAAGGTAATCATTTTTGAGAAGCATGCCTTAGTTATCATAAGGATTTTTAAGAAATTTAGACATTTATTATCCAACAACAAGATCCATCTTATGCTTTCACATGTTGGTGTGAAAGATTTTCTTTTGAACAAAGATCTAAATGAGAAAAGAGTTGATTGGAAAAAAAAGTGATGGAGTATGAAATCAACATCAAAGTGAATAATATAGTCAAAGGAAAAGGTTTGTGTGAATAATTGATTTCGAAGCTACGAAATGAAGAGGAGTCTATTTTAGTGCTCTAACATGATAAAGAAGAACTGTCGATGCTCCACTTTCTCATTGTTGGACATGTGACATAATGCACTTTATCCAAACATGTCAATTCCCACAAGGTTTGACCAAGGCCAAGAGAAGGTATTTTATACTTCAATATATCTACTTTGTGCTTATTGATGGCATCTTGTTCAGAAAATACATCAATGGAGTCCTCTTGAGATGCGTCAAGGCGAGATCGGATTGAGAAGGTCTTACATGAGTTTCATGATGCCACACACGGAGGGAATTTTCCCTAAGACCAAAAACACTCAAAATAATAAAAGGTGGATATTATTGGCCAAGTATTTTTAAGGAATATTATGCATGGGTGAAAAATGCAGGAAATGTAACCTTTTCACTAAGCAAGGAGAGACTAGTAGATTTTCCACTCCACCCCATCTCTATAGATCAAC
The DNA here is from genome assembly GCA_018340775.1 of Taxus wallichiana var. yunnanensis. Lineage (NCBI taxonomy): Eukaryota > Viridiplantae > Streptophyta > Pinopsida > Cupressales > Taxaceae > Taxus > Taxus wallichiana. The sequence continues at coordinate 192,481,321 of CM031236.1, forward strand.
CATTCATGTAATGGGGGATGGATTTTATTAAAGTAATCAATGCACATTCAATCTTGGGTCATAAGTGAATCCTTATAGCCAAAAATTTCTTCACCAAGTGGCCATAGGTAGTTGTTTTGAATGAAGCAAATGAACCTATCATTCTAGATTTTTATGAGGGTATTGTGACCAAATTTGGTGTTCCTTCCACAATAATATTTGATAATGCTCTGGAATTTCTTGGCATTAAAATCATTGATTTGGATGTCGAAATGGAATATACTTGAGAACATCTTCAAACTATTACCCCAAGGTAATGGACAGGTTGAGTCAATAAATATGAATCTTTTAAGAATCATTAAAATAACCTTATATGAGAATTAGAGAGCTTGGAATACAAAGCTAAAGTCAATCTTATGGGCTGATAGAATCACTCCCAAGAGATCAAGTGGAAGCTCAACTTTTAAATTTTTTAATGGGAAGGAAGCTAAATTTCCAATATCGATGAATTACCATCTCTGGAGCTCATCAATCAACTAGAAATGTTTGAGGTTGAGGCCATGAAAATTAGATATATAGAGCTTATGGAGTTAGAATAATTAAGAGATCAAGCAATGCAAATGATGGAAAAAGATCAAGCTTAGATTAAGAAATACTTGACAGAAAGTAGTGTATAGAAGATTTCAAGAAGGATATATTGTCCTCAAATGGGACCAAGACATATCCAAACTAGGCATGCACTCAAATTTTGATGTCATATGGAGTGGCCCCTATGTTATCTCAGGATGCAAGCCGCACAATGCTTTCTAATTGTCAAATTGAATGGAGAAGAGCTCATGATCCCAATCAATGGGATCTATCTCAAACATTTCTTTTGAAGAAAAGTGTTGAGTGATGAAAATGGATAATTACTAGCTATGTGTGAAGGTTAGAGGCGCACGCAAGGGGTGCGTGCAAGAGGCACATGCAAGCGGGAAGGGTCGGCGCGTGAAGGTTTGTGCATGGGAACACGGGGTTTGGGAATTACCCAATTTTCTAGAATGTAGATAAAATTAGCAAAGCAAAGATAGAGTGGCGTCCAATAAAATTTCCAAAAATAGACAAAAGCAAGGTACATTTGGGTGCACACAAAGAAGCTATAATAAAAAAGTGCATATAGAACAAGGATAAAGAACACGCGTGGATCAGACTAATAATAGGATTAAAGCATTTAAGACTTGGTTTAATTATAGCTTGAATATAATGTTATCTTGAGTTGTAAAAAACATGTAGTCTATTTGTAAGCACCCTATTATTAGGAAGGTGCATGTAGGAGGTGAAGGGAAAATCCCCATTATATAAATATAAGTTATACGTCCTTGTTTTAGAGAGTTTTTAGTTAAGAAGTCGAGTACCGGAGTATGTAGCTAGACTCTATACGCATGTATGGAAAATTGGTGATTGTAACGTAATACATGATGTAATCAACATATCTATTGTGTAATGAATTAATGTTTTACCATGGACAATTGTATATGGATTGCTAAATTGACTAGATCTGAGTATGGAGTTATGGGAATTCAGATCTTGTTATTCATTCTTTATGTTGAGTGAATTTCCTTATTATATGTGTTGTTGAACTATCATGTTATGATGTATCTTCTTATATGAATGGTTGATATGGTTATGGTTGTTGAACATGCATGCTAACATCTTTCTAAGCATAAAAAATGAGGCACACAGATGGTGCAAGTGTTTCATTGAACTTTCAGACTTGTTTGGATGAGGTGTCAATGCACATAGCTATATTGGGTAATAAAAAGACTAAATTTTGGTTTCGTTTCCGGGACCTCTTTTTAAATTTTCTACCAAGATGTTGCATGTAGATGGCATTCCGAATGTCTTTGGAGAATATTGAGAATTGGATATATGATGATAAGACATGTTTGCTTAGAGATATAACACTAGACCTGATTTTAATGTGTGAAAGTGGGTGGAAGATAATCTCTATGACTACTTGTATGAGATGTTCTTCATATTCTTCCCAGTAGAATTATACCAGTGATTGGCATCCTACGCGGCTAATAGGGGTGTCTGAATAGGAAGGAATAAAAATTGGAGACATGAAGACTATTAGGCACTCTCTGATTTAGATGAGCCGTGGACTAGAGTTGTAGATTGTTGGTGGGAAGGTGTGTTGTGTGGTTATACCTTGGAGTACGTGATTTTGACATACTCTTTCCTGAAGGAAGTAGAGTTTTGGTTTTTACACGAGCCAAGAGGATCCTATTTACACGCAACACCTTTATCTATCAAGATCTTGATGGTTGAAATAGGAATGGAGAACCTACCTATGGTGAGCTAAACCCCCATCATGTAGGGGGTGGGAAGCGAGGTTTGGAAAGGATGGTGGCAAAATTGACGGAAGAAATGGAGAGATAGGAAATAAAAATCAGGTATAATGATGTGCGACAGATGGTGGTTGATGAGGCATTGAGGTCGAGAAGAATGATGACTAGAGGAAGTGATGAGATCCCTATAGAAGGAAAGAGACCGCAACATCATCATGTCCTCCCAACATTGGGAAAACACATTAGAGAGACCCCATTAATATATGGATGAAAATGAGTCTCGAGGAGATAATGAGAACCGTGGGCACGCATTTGACCCATCCTAGCTACCTAGCCCTTGCGTAAGGTGTTCCAAATCCAAAGGTATTTGTAGAAGAGCATCATAGTGAAGGTAAGCAAGGAGATCTCCACATTGGGAAGGAGATATAGGTAGGAATATTTTAGTTACCACTCAAGAGGCGAAGAAGATTAAGGATGCACACATGGCGGTCAAAGCAAGGCACCAATGTTTGGAATGAGTACTTTTGGGGGTATTTTCACAAGCACTTTGATAGGAAAAATCATTGGCAAATAACCTATTCAAAGTAACCCTATATGTGCAGCTATAACACGAGATGGTGGGTGTCTAGTTTAACACAAATGGTACACATGGGAGTTCATCTACATGACCACAGTCATACAGGGAGGCTCAGGTAGTTCGGGTTAGCCACCACGCAGAGAAACCTTGGTAGAGGATTAGGCTCGGGATCTGGTCCCACTCAAGGGCAAGGGCCACAATCATAACAACCATCCCAACTATTCTTGCCTCAACAACCAATAAACTAGACCCCTCATATTTATTTCGAAATGTCACTTCACTTACCAAAGTATAGAGGTATAGAAGATGTAGCTGAGCATGTTCATAAGTGTGAATTATTATGGAGAGCTAAAGGGAGAACAACTCTGATAGAAAGGAAAGTCTGTTTTCCACCACACTTCAAGGGTGCGTACACAACTGGTATATAGAAATATGATCCACATCAGACTACGGTGGATTATGATGCATTGTGCACTTGCCTTTTAGCTAAATTTCACATTCATGAGTTTGAACAACATAGCATTATCGTGCTAAAGGATATCAAATAAGGCTTGTCGAGAAAGTGTGAGGGAATATGACACATATTTTAAGACTTTTTTGTCCAATTTATCCTATTATATTCATCAGAGCCAACATGTGCAGTGGTTCATTGGAGGATTGCTAACTCCTTTTCAAAGGGCTTTATCACATAAAAATTTATTGATCCACGCGAGGCCTTGGAGGAAGCTTTTTACACCAAGAAGTTGGAAGTATAGATACGAGATTAAGTCCTTTTATCAAGGTGTAAAAAAAATCTATGGCCACACAATTGGAGAAGTTGTTTTCCAATTGGGCGTATGAGACGTGCAATGGGTTATGGTGAACTGATTGTAAAGTGGAAGGATATACAAATGATACTTGTCTACGTAGGAATGTGCATGCATTGTTAACATCTTGTGATATTTTCCACAAGAATCATGATGTCTAGAATTGTCCACTCTTGTAGCATGCAACACAAAATAACATCTCCATGTATTACAAGATTTTGATGCACACACCCATGATATAACTAAATGCCATTTGATAACCATATCCATGAGGCATGTGAGACTGGATTGTGATAAACCATTGTGGCTAGTAGTTCTCATGCCTAAGGAAAAACTAGTGAAGGGCACATCAATGGAGATGGTGTATTTTGAGGCAAATATCGAGAGTAAAGGTTGGGGTGGTAGAAGAAGGTTTATGCATGACACGTGTTATACTTGTGGATCACCAGATCATTACCAACATGAGTGTCCTAAAAATTAGGTATGCACATACTGTGGAAAGGTGCAAAATGTTGAGGATTGTCCAGACCTCTATGAACATATGCATAAGAATAAAAAAAAGAAAAAGGCGCGGGGATGATTAAGGTGGAGCGCGTAAAGAATGAATGAATAGTGGGCAACTCTAAGTAGATAACTAATCTAGAACTTCAACCTGTCCTTTTTTACTATGCACATAGGGGCAGACATGCGCGTGAACCCCTCAAATCAAAATACCTTATCAGGAGAGAGGAGATTATGCATGTTATGTATACAAATACGCATCATCAAAAGGAGGCCTACCAGGAGACCATGGGAGTCATCAGGGATTTACAGGGCTAGATCCAATGCTTGAAAGAATAAGCATGCGAGAGAGAACATGTAAAGAGCACCGAAATTCCTCAAAGGGATGTGGATTATTTGAAAGAAGTGTGTAGGATGCTACGATAGAGAACATCATTCTTTGCTATGGAGAATTGTTGTGAGAAAAGTACTTGGCGCAGGAGTTGAACGAGAGCACCCGATCTTACATGTTAATTTGCCACCATAGAACCATGAATATGATGAAGAGATAACACTAGATGCAGTGATGGATGGTTGGTTGGTGATAAACATTCTTATTAACACAGGTGCAAAAGTTAATGTTCTGACATTGGATGCTTGGAACCAAATGGGCAAGCCCCAAATATAGCCATCTTCTAATGTGTTGTATATGGCAAATAAAAAAGGGCCATGCCCATTGGAGTATTGAAGGATGCTTCAATCACTATTCAATGAGCCAAATTCAAGGTGATTTTGAAGTATTGGAACTTATAGTGGAAGATAACTTCCCAACATTGCTTGGACATTCTTGGTGCTATGCTAATAATCCATATATATGCTTTAATAAAAATATATCAGTTTTTAGAATAAGGATGAGCGTGTGGTCATATCCTTAGATGATGTGAAGGTTGCGCCTTATGTTGAACCTATGAATGAAGAGGAAATTAATAGAATTTATACACATATAATGAACGACTTGAAGAACATGAAGCCATCAAAGGAAGGCATACTTCATTGGGAAGATGTGAAATCTATCAATGACATTACTAACGTTGCTTGTGATAATTGAGCCCATGACACTTATGAAATGGTAGGTCACGAGGTCAAAGGAAGAGTCACCAGGATGATTAGGCCATGCATGATCAGGTGCTTGGGCAAGACTCAGTTACCAAGGTATATTGGAGAAGAAAAACTGACTCTTTCTTGCACGCAATGGAGGAACAATGGTAGAACAAGGGAGATAAACATATACGATGGTCTATACATTGCACAACAATACACATGGTACATTGGTGGGAAACACACATAGATAATATATTGGGTTGGCGCGAGGTAAGGGTAGCCTTTTTAACAAGGTTTACTCGAGAGAAATGTTCCTTCTCTTATACACGAGTATGATGGAAAGACTCCTTCTTTGGTACATATTCACAATTGTGAGAGACAATGGGCACAAGGGAAAGAGGATATACCACCATCTCTTTAGGTCCACAATTTTTACTTTATTCTGCATGGATACACATGTGCTTAGTGCATGCACGTTGAGTTAAAATAATAGATTGCAAGTTGGCATGACATGGTTGAAGGTATGAATCACACTTTTGATTATTTTTCTAATAAGCCACCAATACATGAGGCCTTGTAGATTATGAAGTGCATCACGTTGGGAGATAACAAAAGGTAAAGGAACTTATGGTTTAACTATTGGAAGAACCTGAGGCCGCGGATTGTGAGGATGTTTTGGAAATATAAGAAACATTGTTAGGGTGCACGTGGAAAGAGAAGGAAAAAGGGAAAATGGTCTACCTCATTGATGATGAGGAAGTTGAATATCTGGATACTAAGCACACTGAGGGTGCGTGTGTGGTGATGGAGTCTGTAGATGAGTAGGAACACACATACCATGTACCTATAAAGACTAAGAAGGTGAATATTGCACTTGAGGATGTGCCTAAGGAGGATATTATTGGAGATTATTGGTCAAAACTAGAGGTTACAAAGATCATTGAGTTATTACGTGACTCCCAGGACTTATTCCCAAGGGTTTATCATGAGTTGAAGAGCATCCATCCATCTTTGGGAGAGATGAAGATTAATCTGAAAGAAGGCGTGTGTCTAGTTCGAAGAGGCCTTATAGGATGAACCCAAATATGTGTGAGAAGGTAAAGAGAGAGATTATGCTTAAGCCAAGAATTATAGAGCCTATTGAGGAATTTGAGTGGGTGAGTCCCATGCTGATTAATATCAATAAATATGGCCGGATCAAGATCTATGTGGACTATAGGGTACTCAATGCTTCATGTATCATAGATCCTTTTCCTATGCCATTTATAGAAGATATTATGGAAGGTGTTTTTGGATGTGAAATATATTCATTCACGAGATGGATTCTCAGGGTACCATCAGGTGTGCATTGCGCATGAGGATCAAGAGAATACCACCTTCTCCATTGAATGGGGAAGTTTTGCATATACCGTGATGCCCTTTAGATTGAAGAATGTTCCAACGATGTTATTGTGCATCGTTGTTCAAGCATTCTAAGACTTCATTCATAATTTTTTGCAGGTCTATTTGAATATTGGACCTTCTATGGGCTAGTGAAAGATCATTGTGATAACTCTGAGGTTGATGTTTGAGAGATGCAGGAAACTTAGCATCTCTCTCAACATTAAAAGCGTATATTTTCCACCTCCTTTGCAATATTACTTGGGCACATTATTTGTAAAGAACTGTTGGTATACCTTGCTAATATTTCAATCATTTTAGCACTAGAAAACCTACCAATCAGTGAAGTGCATGGATTCTTGGGGCATACTAGTTATTACATGAAGTTTATCAAAGGATATGTAAAGATTTCCATGCCTTTGGAAGAGTTTCTCAAGGCCAAAGGAAATTTTTATTGGGGTGACACGCAATAGCATGAGATGTTTGAGACCTTAAAGGAGAAGCTTACCACCACACCTATCTTGTGCTTCCCTTCATGCAACAAACATTTTCATGTATATGTATATGCCTCGACATGGCTATTGGTGTAGTCTTTACGCAACCAGTGAAGGAAATGTTGATCATCCTATATGTTTTGCAAGTAGGATATTAACACCAACAGAAGAACTATACAACGATGGAGCATAAGCCATTATCTAAGATTTATGTGCTCCACAAATTCATGCAAATACTAATTGGCCACACCGTTCATCTTTTATACATATCATATGGCATTAAACTACTTAGTCAACAAACTAGTCTTGCAAGGGCACATCATGCCGCTAGATACTTCTTTTTAGGAGTTTTATTTTATAGTTATAATAAAGCTAGGCAAGAGCAATCTGGGACCCAATCACTTGTCAAGGATTAAATTTAGAGAGGACGTGTAAAGCATTGAAGATAGTATTCTTGATGAAAAATTGTTAGGATTAAACCCCGTGCCCATTGATTTGTAGGATGTAGCAGGTATTTTTGCGCACTTTGGAATTTCACTAGAAGGATTGAAAACATTAGAAAAGAAGAAGCTTGCTATTCAATCCACACCATACTAACTTATTGGAGGGACCCGCATAAAATGGGGAGAGATGAGGTCTTACACAGATGTGTTTTGGAGCATGAGCGTGAAGCCATCATGGAGGCATAACAAGCCATTATGCGGGGAATCGACCGTGCACAAGATCCTTTTAGTTGGTTTATGGTGGGAGACATTATACAAGGACAACAAGGCTTATGTCATAGTATGTGATCACTGTCAGAGACTTGGTAAGCCCGAAGTAGAGATGAGATGTCATTGAGGCATATAACAAGTGTAGAGCATATTGAAAAATGAGAAATTGAATTTGTAGGACATATTGCACCACTCGGCACAGGAAAGGGACACACTACATCATCACATGTACTAACTATTTGACATGGTGGTCAGAGGCTAAAGCCTACAAAATATTGTACAATGTCAACAACAAGGTTCTTTTGGGAAAATATTATCAACTGGTATGGATGTCCATTAAGTCTAACAAGTGATAAAGGAACTCATTTTTGAATGAGACCATTATAATTTTATTAGAAGAGTTTATGGTGGCACACCATAAGACTACCCCTTATCACCCTCAAGCTAATGACATGATTTGAAGCTTTCAACAAGATCTTGGGATAAACACTAACGAAGATATGTGATGTTGGAAGAAAGGATTGGGATGATAAGGTATCAATTGTATAATGGGCATATATAACAACTTATAATTCGTTAAACAAGGCCACAACCTTACATTTGTTTTTTTGGCATGGAAGTTTTATTACCTGTGGAATTTATGTTACCATCCCTACGTATTGCATGCATAAGAGGGTTGGATGATGAATAGGAAGTTGATGAGTGCTTTGATAAATTGATGCAATAAGATGAACGATGTGCCATTGCGTTAGAATTAGAAGATAGAAAAGGCATGATAAAAGGCTTGGAATGAAAAACATATCAAGAATAGATCCATAGTGATCCGAGAAAACACACCATTCCATTAGATCCATAAGCACCAAGATGGAAAAGTGAAGAAAAATGAGGAAAAGGAGGTTTTGTCAGCATTTTAAGAGAACTGCCGCTTTGTAGAAGCGGCGGTTCTGAGTAACCGCCACCCAACCTGGGTGGCGGTCCTATAACCACCACCCAGCCAGGGTAGCGGTCCTATAACCATTGGTCTACATAGGGTAGTGGTCATGTCACTTTTGATAGAAAAATAAAATGAAGCATGAACAACCATGAATTCAAGAGTCTGGGTTGTGTATTTTCCCTTCCTGACCTTTCCCATTTTCCAATGCATGGGAGGACATGGTGGAGGATATAAATATAAGGAGTAAGAGTAATGAGCATTCGAAGATCCAAAGAGATTGAGAGTAAAATATTAATTATATGAAAGCAAGTGAGCAGAGATTCTTGATCTTTGGAGTGGAATTTTAGGAGCAAGGTGTAAGAAAAAAGAGCAAACAAGTAATTGGAGAGATGGTTTACATTGTTGCTTCTTTTCATACTTGTTCTAATTTGTAAAATTTGATTATTGGCCAATACAAGTGGGAAGAAAAGGTATTTGCCCTTCCCAACTTGTTTTCCCTCAAATTGGGGGTTTCCAGGATAAAATTCTTGTGTTGTGTGTTTGAGTTTTGTTGGCACTCTCTTTAATTCAATTCTAAGCACTAGATAATTAGTCACAAAGCTCTAATATTCAAGAAAATATGTCATTTTCCAAAGTTGAAAGTAGAACAACATAATTTTGTGATTCGTAGAGTTCCAAAGTAGAATTTTATGGATCATTTTGGTATCAGAGCTAATTATATATCTAGGATTTTGGTATTCGATTCTTTCTTGTGATTTGTATGACAGTGACAAGGTCCAAAGGCAAAGAAGTTTTACCTTGCAAACTAGATATTTCTACGAAGAAGTGGAAACATAGAATTTGAGCTCAAATGGAGGAAGAGAACTTGGTCTCAGTAGAGTTGAGATGCTAGAGACCATGATGGATAGGTTGCATAGAAAACAACAAGAGATTTCAGATCTACAAAAGATAGCTTCAATTAAGCAAGATTCCATGGACTTAGTGGTTCGAGCACTGGCCAAAAAAATAGGTATCGAGGGAGCCACAATGAGGAAGATTTGGAAGGGCATGAAGAAGAGGCTATAACTGTAAACAAGAAGGTAAAATCTTCTCATAATCCTTTCAAAGTCGAAATGAAAGTTGAAATAAAGAATTTTGAAGGAAAAATAGATGCAAAATTACTTTATAAGTGGTTAAAACAGTTGGAAGTTTACTTTAGTGTGTATAATGTTACTGAGTCATAAAGGATTACCTTTGTACGTCTCAAAATGGAAGGCCATGCTCTGGCTTGGTGGGAAACCCATCTAGCCACTTTTGAAAGGAAGAAACATCCTATTTTCAGTACTTGGAAAGGTTTTAAAGAATTTCTTAGAGCTAATTTCTATCCTATCGGCCATAAGACTGACCAAATGATTAAGTGGCAGTACTTTAGGTAGGGAAGCAGTCAAAGCGTGCAGGACTATACTATATATTTTTGGAGACAAACCATGTTGCTTAATATGGACTTGAAGGATGAGGACATTCTGATTAAATATTTTGGAGGACTTCACACTCACCTTCGGAGGAAGGTAATCTCCATGAAGCCCAAGGATCTCAACAAAGCTTATGTGTAAGCATACTATATTGATGATGAAAAGAAGCAAGGAGAAGCAGAGCCAAAGGAAGACCGTCAACAAATCGCAAGTAGCAAAAGGAGCAGAGGATCAATGACTTACAAAGGTAAACAGTTGCCACTTGCTTTGCATACTTGTAAATAACCTAAGAATTTTTGTAAGAATTGTGATATAAATGGACATATTGACGCCACATGTTGGAAGTTGCATCCGGAAGTGCACCTAAGCACCAAACCAAGGATTCCAAGAAATCCATGGCCACTGTGAAAATAGAAGAAGAGGTGGAGATTGAGGATGATTCGGATGTAGACAAGAGGTGGGATGCACAACCACTAACATGTACGGGGAGAAAGAAGAAGAAGAGATGAGTAAGCTATTTCAAATCAAAATCCAAATCAAGAAGACTAAGGTAAACACTTTAGTATATTTTGTTTCTCAATCAAATTTGATTTTTGATGTCGTTGTAAAGGAGCTTGGTCTAGAAACTTACGAGCATCCACATCCATACCCATTGGGATGGGTGAAGAAGGGTGTAGAAATACAAGTAACAAGAAAGTGTAAGTTCATATTTGGGATAAATTCCCAATACATAGATGTATTAGAGGTTGATTTCATTCCACTTGATGCATCTGATATTGTCTTCAAAAGTCCTTACTTGTAAACCAGGGATGGTATATTCACAAGGAGGGAGAACCGTCTGAGATGGGTCAAAGACGAAGTCAGTTTCAACATCCGGGAACACAAGAGAAAATCAAAGAAGGCTATGGTAAGTGTCAACCAAGCACAAAGACTTATTCAGAAAATCATCAATTTTGTTTACTTTCATTGGAAGAAAAAAAATGGAGTAGAGAGCACAAATGTTTCTAACCAAAGGATGGAGAATTTGGATAACACTTGTCGATTTTGCAGAAGAAGCCACCACAGGAACTACTCATTCAAGGAGCAATACAAACTTCCACTATGCAATCATTGTATCTACTTACTAATTCACTAGACTTGATAGTAGGGCAACAGGAAGAGGAGGAGATACAAGGAACAATGGTGACTATAGTAGCAACACACATGGAGAGGATCCGAAAAATCCATCTCAAGAGACAAAGTCTACCACACTTCATGCGGATGCACTCAGTAGCAAGTTGCAAGAGCTCGCACCTACTAGGGTCATCTATGTGTGATAAAGAAAACATACAGAAGTTTCCTTCCAAAGAGGATTGTACTTGAGGAAACTCGAAGGAGGATGTAGCACTGGAGCAGCAAACTAGAGATCCACAGGAGTCTTGGCAGGTTGGACGAGAAGAGAAGACGCCAAGGGAAACCTAATGGTACTTGAAGGAGCAAGAGAGGGAGTTGATTCCTCTACCACTCCCCCACTAAGCTTTTGTGGGACCAAAAGCCTCCTAAGAAGGGGAGGTATGATCCATAGGGATCCAGAAAAACACACCATTCCATCAGATCCATCAACACCAAGAAGGAAAAGTGAAGAAAAATGAGGAAAAGGAGGTTCTGTCAGCATTTTAACATAACCGCCGCCTAAACTCATGCGCGGGTGGTTCAGAATCGCTGTCGATCTGCACAGGACAACGGTCGTGTCACTTTTGATGGAAAAATAAAATGAAGCACGAGCAATCACAAATTCGAAGAGTCTGGGTTGTGTCTCTTCCCTTCCTAACCTTTCCCATTCTCTAGTGCATGGGAGGACATGGTGGAGGCTATAAATACAAGGAGCAAGAGAAATGGGCATTCGAAGATCCAAAGAGATCGAGAGAAAAGTATTAATTATATGAGAGCAAATGAGTAGAGATTATTCAGTGTTGGAGTGGAATTATAGGAACAAGGTGTAAGAAAATAGAGCAAGCAAGTAATTGGAGAGAAGGTTTACATTTTTGCTTCTTTTCACGCTTATTGTAATCTGTAAAATTTGATTATTGGAAAATAAAGTGGGAATAAAGAGTAGTTGCCCTTCCCATTGGTTTTCCTAAAATTGGGGGTTTCCAGGAAAAAATTCTTGTGTTGTGTGTTTGAGTTTTGTTGGCACTCTCTTTAATTCAATTCTAAGCACTAGATAATCTGTCATTAAAGCTCTAATCTTCAAGCAAATATGTCATTTTCCAAAGTTGAAAGTAGAACAACATAATTGTGTGATTATTAGAGTTCCAAAGTAGAAGTTTACGGATCAAGAACACATACTTTGCGGTTGGAAAGATGGTACTTATATATGACTCCAAGTTTGTGCGACATCCAAGGAAATTGAAATTTCATTGTTGGGACCCTTTGTAGTGACCAAAATAATAGAATCATGGGCATGTCAATTAAAAGCTATTGGATGACACCATGTTTCTCGGTTACTTCAATGGGAGTAGGTTTAAGCCCTACTATAAATAAGATTCATTTGTGTTTGTAATAAGGCATTATTTCCATTTAGATTAGATTTCCCTTTCTTTTTTGTTTTCATTTGTTTTGTTGTAATAAGTGTGTTTGCGTACAGGAGTTGATTACAATATATTAAGTTGATGCATAGAGGATTACACATACTTTTAGTGTGGGGTAAAATAGGTGCATATGCTTGAAAAAGAGGCTATGAAATGAAGGTATGACCATTGGAGTTGGTTCATAGGTGCGTGTGACAATATGAAAGAAAGGTGCTTGATGGATATACATTGGGTATGCACAAAAGAAAAGGATAGTGGTGAAGGTGCTTAGGAATGATGGTGCTCGAAAGAAATTGCTCAGAGGATGAAAACCACGTAGGGGCCACATAGGGTAACATGAGGGGAGGTCGTAAGAGATAAACTACCTAGAAAGTGGTGCAAAGGAAGATGGTATGCATCGCAAGAAGGTGCATGCAAAGAAGACTACATCATAGGAAGTTGTGGTGCGCTTTGAAGGTTACGATTATTGTGTGCGAATGAGAAAATTGTGGAGAAAATCAAAATTTGCTTTAAAACGAAAAATCACTTTAAAACATAAAAACGAGAAAAAGTGAAAACGTGTTTTAAAGCCAACAATCGTTTAAGTGTGGGAAGCTATAAATAGGGGACAACCGAGTTCATTTTTACCTTACATTTGAAGTAATTTGTGCGTGTGAAGAGCTAAGCGACTAATAGCGAGAAGTGAAAAGAGCAAATCAAGCGGTTCTATGCATACTAAAGAAGCTAAGATAATTAAATGAAACTAACAACAAGTAGTTCCAATAACAAAGCTAATCTAACATAAACATCATGATAAAGCTAAAGTGAGGAAAGGATCTCACCAAAATGGCTTAATGGCCATGTTGGATCTTCCTTTACTACTCAACTATGAGAAGAATGGATGCAAAGATGAAGAATCTATTCCAACAATGGAGAATGCTTTATCATATGCCTATAGTAATCACTAGAAAAAGTGTGGTGTGGTGTGAAGGAAGGTAATAGGTTCTTTATATAGCTTTCCAATTTGGGAGAAGCTAGAAACCTAGTGAATGTGGGATAAAAGATAAAGTAGAATTAGAAGGGATAAGCATGATTAGAAAGAATTAATTAGTAATTAACAACTCATGGGAGTTGAGATGATTTAATTAATCAACTAGGATTAATTAATAGGCTAGGATAAGCTTATAAAATCTATTTGAAGGTGATTTAGAGGAAATTGATAGATTTAGAGGATTTAAAAGGGGATTTAATTAATAAGAAGGTTTATTAATTAAATACAAGGTTAAAAAGGCTTAATTAACTAATAATAGTTAATTAATTGATTGGAGAGGATTATAACTAATGAAGTGTCGTTAATTGGCATCCAGAATGGGGTAAAGGCTAGTTAATTAACGAAGTGTCGTTAATTGACCAAAATGGAGGGGAATGTTAGTTAATTAGCGAAAAATCACTAATTATAATGGAAATGATGGGAAAGAGGATAATTAGTACAATTTTAGTATTAAAACTGCGTAGGTGGATTTTAGGTGTCTACATTTTCCCCTCTTTGGGGTGGTGTAACGCAAGTGACACCACTTCAAAGATAGTAGACAATTACAGACAAGTAAATTTTGAAGGAATGGAAGAAAAATTAGTAGAATGAAGGATGCCCCTCGAGTGTCGATGGGGTGATGAAAGAGGTCGATACGATCAAAAATAAGAAGGAAAAAGAAGAGTCAACACAAGCCTAGTAGGTGAGTGTGTAATGTGAGTGATTGGGAAAGAAAAGCATGTGTTTCAATGGATAGAAGAAACAAGGGGGGGAGGGGGATAAATATAATCCCTATTTCCCTAGGTGGTGTTGAAGAAAATTTGTGATAGAAGAAAATGGTGATGAAGAAAATTGGAGATGAAGAAAATGGAGATAACATGCATATCAATTGGCTTAGAACAACTTTGTCTCATCATTTTTCTTTATGATCTATGTCATTGGTTCTTTATTTAATATAAACATATAACAAAAAAGTGTAAAATAACATGAAAATCCATAATACTAACATTTTTTCATTGCAAAAAAACTAACTCAAAGCAACATACATAAATTAATGCAATATGAGAAAAGTAAACAAGCAGACCAAAAATAAACAAGCACAAAAAACATACTCAAACAAACAACGTTCAAGATAGTTGTACCAATGTTTTTGTTATCGAGCTTCAATTCCCAAATGTTCGAGTTAATGAAAAGGGTTAAAAATGGCACCCCAAGCAAGGATACATGCGAGGTGAATAAATGAGGACATAGAAGTCCCATGAAAAAGCAATCATGCACTATGAAACTACCCCAAGCAACTTCTTGTGCAAGGGAATACATACATAAGCAAAGCAAACCAACTTTTGTTAATGGAGGTAGATCAAAATGATCCACAAGTCATGCACGAGAACAAGCGAGGACCAAAGAAAGATGTTTTATAGGACAAATTTCGATGTTTGAGGACATTGTGTCTAGTAAATGATTTAGATGCGTGAATGCTTTTTACCAATTTTTGAATTTTTGATTTTACCATTTTTGGATATTTTACCAATTTTTTTTTGATTTTTTGAATTTTTATTTTACCAATTTTTTATTTTTAATTTTACCAATTTTTTTTTTTTTTTAAATTTTGGGAAGAATGTGATATAGAAGAATGACGATGTTTGTGGGATATTGAAAAAAATTACCCGAAGAAAAATATGCCCCAGGTAGAAGAAAAGGTCATCGGGAAGCAAAAATATGCCCCAACAGAAAATGTAGAAAAATGACCATTTAATAAAAATAATCATCACGACATAAATGCCAACACATGGCAGAAGAAAATAGAAGAAAAAATTAGTTATCTAGCCCTTAGGGGGTGAGAAAAATGAAGAATTAGGGCTTGGAGGGTATAAATAGTAGGGTGGGAGGGGTAAAATCCATCGCGGCCCATTTTGAGCTATTATACCTCTATTGTTTTGTGAGATATTTTGCTTTGACCTTTTGAGAGAGATGACATGAATTCCAAACCACAAACATCACGTGTTGATCGAGTTCGAGAGTTTGGGAGGCTTCCTATGGAGATGGTGCCCCCGATAAATAACACAAAAAAATTTTTTGAATTTTAAGTGCATTTATTGTGTTTTATAGCTAGGGAAGTTAGCGGGTTAACGCTAGTGCATAGGCCTTTGGGTGCATGCTAGCATGTCTTTAGATGTGCTAGCATGAAGGGCCTCACACTAGTTTAAAATGTGTGCATATAGTGTTACACTAGGTTTAGTTTAGGTCAGTTTATTAACATGAAAATGTGTGCATGTGTGAAAATGAAAATGTGCACGTAGCATGAAATGGCATGTGCTAGTGTTAAAATGATAGCATCAGTGTGAAAATGCATGTGCTAGCGTGAATGTGCTAGTGTGCAAATGTATGTGCTAGTGTCAATAGGGGTATGTGCTAGCATGAAAAAGGGACACACTAGCACCAAAAAAATTGTGCTAGTGTAGAACTAGGTTTTTAGAAATTTTTAGAGGAATTTACAAGATGTTTAGAAGAACTTAGGAATGATTAGAAATGAACTTAGGAGTGATTAGAACACCTTAGGAAGATGTTATTAGAAGAAATGATGTTAATTGTGTGTGTTTTGGGTAATCTTGCAGGTGAGATTACTCAATTTGGATGTGTGAGTGTCATGGATGCTTACGAGGCTACGAGAAAACCTTTCCCATGAGAGTAGTGAGGATTGATTTTTGTTCTTTGGAGGTGACATGGTTTATCATACATTGTCACAACTTCCATACATCATGTTGACCATATAGCCTCCTAATTGCCTTAGTAGAGAGGTGGCATAGTGAGAGAGCCGAGACATTCGAACTTCCTACTGGTGAGAGATGATCATGACCCTTGGAGGACGTATATCGATCCTCAGAGTTCCCATATCAAGGGAGCTTAGTTACATATGATGGGCACATGGTGACCAGATCTTAGGGCACATATGGGATCTATTTCAGCTTAGAGGATATACCTTGGTAGGGGATGGCCATGTATTTGTATATATGTTTTGATGATCAACGGATTACACACATACCAATTATCTTATGGCTCTTGTCAATGGCTACATGTTGCCTAAGAAGACTGGTACACATTTTCCACTTGGTTTGATAGGAGTGGTTCATAGATTGATGGATGGAGGTATTTTTTTTGGGGTGTCAGTGCATACTGGCCCATTTATACTAGGATTTACACTTGATTGCATATAGAGGCATGAGGAGCTTGGGCCCTATTACTCTTTTACATATTTGGTCATGGGATCACATTACTATCGGGCACCCACTTGGAGTGTTATGAGCTAGAGCACTAGATGAGCCATATTGTAGGGGATGGGAGCTAGTTGGAGAGGATGTTAGATCTCATATGGGAGATGATACCATATATAGATGATGATTTTTGATGATTTACAAATTGTGGATGGTGACCTGGATGACCATACCATTTATACTAAATGGCGTGATGATGTGTTGAGTTGAGTATTTGTAGAGGTGGATAATTTCTGATTGGTATCATAGACACATTTTGGAGTGGTACCATTATGGATAGGGTTCAAAAAAAGTTGGAGTCATCCAGGGTATTCCTAGGAGATGAGATGTGGTACGTGCGTGTGAGAGCACATGAGACTTTTGATTTTGGGCCCCATATTAGACAAAGGAGGGCATTAGATAATTATCGGGATGTCATCCCACAGTTTATGGGATGAGAGCACAAATTATAGATCCGGGACCACCACACAGGACTATGGGCTTGGTATGCCACAATGGTTCCTAGACATTACTATTCCACATGACCATATAGCTTTTAGATATATAACAGCAATAGTATGACTTCAGGGTCAGCTTTGTGAGATAGGGCCCAATTAGGGGCAGAGAGGCTGGGATGAGCCATAAGGCTAGAGGATAGGCAGAGGTAGAGGGTCCTCCCCCAAGACAACCTCAAGGGACAAGAGGCCAATAGGTCCAGAAGTACAAATTTCACACATTCATAGGGTCCACCCCATCCAAGCACAACATCCTCCATTACAACAGATCAATATATCCTCAGTGTATGGCATAACATGGTATTAGTCTATAGGTCCACAGTGTAGGTACAACATGTTATGATTCATATTATAGTTCCACCCTCACCACCTCGAGTAGTCGATAGCACACATTTCAATGAGGTGATGGGGGGTGATGGAGATGGGGATGGTTTGGGGGCACACAGGGCCACCACCAGATATAGGTGCATACACATACTGAGAATGGATGTGGCATCGAGGCTTCCTTGGGATTGGAATTATGGTCATGGGATGAGAGAGTTTGACTTGAGAGGGATGTAGTAGAGTACAACTTAGAGACTCAGGTGAGGAGAGAAGAGGTTTTAAGAGATCAAGTGAAATGTTTGAGGAGTAGTAGAGAGAGTTACAGTCAGGTTAGAGAGGATCAGGCCACAACAGACATCAAGATCATCTCGTAGCAAGAGAGAGCACAATGGGGAGATCAGAGATTTAATATAGAGTGATGTTTCGACTTACATACAAGAGATGATGCTTCTTTATTATGGAACTTTTATTATGGGGATCATCACAGATTTAGCCATGACTTAGTATATATTTTGATGAGGCAACACATTAGTGAGGCTGATATCTAGATCAGGGATCATTTATCATCTAGGTCTAGGGATAGAGGGACCATTCCATATAGTCATGCCTTCACCATAGCAGTCTAGATCTATCTAGATCACATGCACTCCATCACATCAGCTCTAGATTATTCAAATGATTTTCCATGGTCATATGCACCACTCCAGAGTCATAGGCCAGAAGTTCTGAGGTGTCCTAGTGTTGTAAGAGTCAGTTAGGTTGACTCTTTATTGATGTATTATTTTTTATGTATGCCTCATGATGAAGGCACAATTTTGATTTGATTTATATATATATGTATATGTATTTTTTTTATTATGCCTCGAGATGAAGGCACATTTTTTATCCATGCCCATGATGGCGTATTTTGTATCTTGATGTATATCGAGACACTTTTTGTATATGGACATTGATTTTTTATATGGATATATGATGATGATGGACTTTGATATTATCACATTTTTTTTTTTTATGAGATAACATGTTTAGCCCATGTTTTTATTATGGTCTATGATGAGGGGGGATAAAAATAATCCCTATTTCCCCATTGATGATATTATATGATGTTAGCTTAGCATACATGTTGATTTTCATTTTATGATGATGTAGCTTAGAATTTTTATTGATGATATATGATGTTTATGTTAGATGTGATGATAGATGATGTGGATGATGAAATGATAACAAACAATGTACAAGACAAACAATACAAGCACAAGAACACTTAATCAAATCTACTATATACACATTTTTAATAACATAACAACACAACTATGTACAAAAATGAACAAACATGCAAACAAAATTAATCTAATGAACTTCACAATAGATTAAAGAAAGACTTAATCTAAGAAAATAAAAACAATTAATCTAGAAAAGTATAAGAAAAAACACATATGTACAAACAAGCCAACAAAAAACTATGTACAAACAAACAACTAAGTAAGAAAACACTACTTTGTTTTTGTGGGATAGTTTTGAAATGTTTTGCATTGTTTTTTTTATATTTTCATGAGACAATGTTATATTGTTTTTGATTTTGAAATTTTGAATCTTTTTATTTTTAAAACCTATTTTTTTTGTTTTTGATTTTTTCAAAAATTTATATGAATGTTTTGGGATTTTCTAAAAAAATTTCCAAAATATGTGTGTAAGAAAATGAAGAAATATGGATGCCCCCAAATGATAGATGGGAATGTACAAGGGAAAAATCACACATGTATGTACAAGAAAGTGAAGATGTGAAAGATTTCCCCAACATTAGATGGGAATATACAAAGGAAAATCTTCACATACATGAGTAGGATCATCCGGATCAAGGCCACAAAGGATAGGCTCAAAAGGATCTCTAGACACATAGGAAAAAAATAGCTTAGGATAAAGCCATTATACCCCAGTGTGAGATGCTTGTGAACAATGGACCCTCCGATGGGCACTTGGAAACTAGTTTTCACCAAAGGACTTGTCCAAAGTGCCACAATTGTGTGGTTTTCACACTTGGAATGAATTTATTTCTCTTTACTTTTTTGTTTCTTTTTTGATTTTTATACTTTTTTTTTTTTGATTTTTGAAGGTCCCCATGCTTAGGTGTAGAAACATTGAGATGCATGGCATTCATAGGTTCCCAAGTTCATCACCATTAAAATCAAAATTTATATGCACTTGAACCAAATTTAGAACCAAAACATATGGTCCCAACCAGTTAGGTTCAAACTTTCCTTTCTTCTTCGATCTTTGGTGGTGTTGAATTGATTCTCTTTAAGACAAGATCTCCTACCTCAAACTGTGAGGTATGATTCATTTTTTGTAGCTTTGATGCACACTCGATTCTGATACACTTTAAGGTGATCAAGTGTGTGAAGGCACTTCTCATCCAAGTAGCTCTAGTTATGCTAACCTAGCCACTCTATAATCCTCTTCTTTGTCTAAGTAATCTCTCAAATATATGCGTAAAGAAGGGAGCTCAATCTCAAGAGGAAAGATGGCCTCTATGCCAAAAACTAAGGAATATGGAGTAGCACCAGTAGGGGTGTGGATGGATGTTCGATAAGCCCAAAGGGTGGATGAATTTGTAGGTGCCAATTATGGCTAGTTTTTTAACCATCTTCTCCATGATGCGAACAAGAGTCTTGTTCGAGGCTTCAACTTGTCCATTACCTTGAGGGTAATAGGGAGTTGACCATTTAAGTTTTATTTGGAAGTGTTGGCACAAATGCCTTCACTTTTTATTCTTAAAATACTTACCATTATTAGATATAATGGCAATGGGAATGAATGCATAATGAAAATGATGTGGTTCATTATGAATTTGGAAATTTACACTAATGACATAGGTAAGAGGAACACCTCTACCCATTTTGTGAAATACTCAATGGTAGTTATGATGTGAGTGTGGCCATCAAGAGAAAGTGGGGGTAAGTTTTCCAATGAGATCGAGTCCCCACTTTGAAAAAGGCCATGGTGTTGTGATGGGTTACAAGATTGCATTGGAGCATGTATTAAATTTCCATATTTTTGACACAACAAAATTTTTTACATACTGACAACAATCAGTTTCCATGGTAGGCCAATAATAGCCTACTCTCAATAATTTTTAGCAAGAACCATTCCACTTGTATGGGCCCCATAGATGCCTTCATGCACCTCTTTGACCACTAAGATGGACTCTTCTGAATTAAGAAAACATAACATATTCCCATCATAGCCTCTATGATAGATAGTGCCCCCAAGTAGGGTATATGGGTTATACATACTTGGATATAAGGTTACATTTTTCAGAATGGGTAATGTTAGGAGGAAAGGTTCCATCATGTAGGTAATTATAGATGTCAATATACCAGGGGGATAGGGGACCAACAACTTCACATACCAAGCAAGATTTTGGCATGTCATATGTAGGTGTCCTCAAATGTTCCACAAAGAAAGGCATGTCATTGTTTCCAGGTGGGATGCATAACATAGACCCAATGGTAGCCATGGCATCCACTGAGTGATTTTGTCCTCTAGGTATCTATTGGAATGTGATTTGTACAAATAATTATTTCAAAGTATCAACCAATTTTCTTATAAGGAATGAGCTTCTCATCCTTAACCTTGTATTCATCATTCACTTGCTTGATGATTAGTTGAGAATCACCTATAACATTAACCTGTCTGATATCCCATCTATATAAATTTTTCCCTATAATGAGGGCCTCATATTCAACTATATTATTTGTGCATGGGAAACCAAGTCTGAATGCTTGAGGAATCAAATATCCTGTAGGAGTGATAAGCACAACTCCTACTCCTAAACCATGAAAATTAAATGATCCATCAAAGTACATTTTCCATGTGATGGATTCTTCAATATACATCATAGAAAATCATCTAGAAGTTCCAGAATCAATGGTTTAGTTCTTAGAAAGGGGATTCAACTAGTTGATCTATAAGTACTTTCCCTTTGACTAATTTTTGGTTGATGTACTCAATATCAAACTCACTAAGCAAGATGATCCAATTAGCCATCCACCCAGTAAGTGTAGGTTTAGATAATAGGTACTTAAGTGGGTCAACTCTAGATATAGCTTGGTCTTGTTATTCAATAGATAATGGTGGAGTTTCTAGAATGCAAAAACAATGTCAAGTAGGCTTTTCTCAATTTATAGGTAGTTAATCTCATAAGCAATCAAAGTGTGACTGAGGTAATAGATGATTTTTCTTTTTGATTCAGATCATACTGAGCTAGAAGCACACCTATAGAAAATTGGGTAGCTAAGATATATATTAATAATGGTTCACCTGGGGTAGTGGCATGAGAACAAGGGGGTTTAGAAAATATTATTTAAGCAAGGAAAATGCTTATTGTTGTTGTTTCAGACCCCAATGGAAATCAACATCTTTCTTAAGAAGATGTGTGAAGGAATGACACTTATCTATGAGTTGGGAAATGAATCTTCGGATAGCTTGATTTTCCCTTAAAACTACGTATAGTTGTTTGAGGTTCTTAGGAGGAGGAATTTATGTGATAGTGAGACCTTTGTTGGGTCCACCTCAATTCCTCTTCTTGAAACAATAAAACCTAACAATTTTCTTGATAGTACCCCAAAGACACACTTCTTTGGGTTAAGCCTAACCTTGTAGTCTCTAGACGTTGGAAGATGCATCATAATTTTTGATGGTCCTCTCTAGTCCTAGACTTTCCCAAGATGTCATCAACATAGTCCTCCATTATATCATTCAACATGTCATGGAAGATGACATCATGGCCCTTTGATAGGTTGTGCACTGCATTCTTGAGGTCAAAGGCATGACTTGATAACAAAATGTCCCCTAAGGGGTTGTAAAAAATCTTATGTTGATCCTCTTCTACAATTTTAATCTGATTATATCCTAAAAATCCATCCATGAGGGATAATTTCATAACCTGCAGTTGAATCGATAATCATGTCAATGTTTGGAAGAGGAAAATCATCCTTAGGACATGCTTTGTTAATATCTCTAAAGTCCATACAAATCCTGATGCCAATGGGTTTCTTTTTCACACAGGACTATATTGGAAATCCACTCTAAATAGTCAATAGGCCTAATGAATCCTACTACCAATAATTTCTCAAGTTCTTCTTTGACTAAAAGGGTGACACGAGGATGCATCTTTCAAAGTTTTTTCTTGATGGGATTTTCTTCTTCGTTCATAACTAGGTTATGCACTACTAATGAGGGATCTAAGCTGGCATGTCTATATAGACCAAGAAAATATGTCTAAAAATTCCCTTAGAAGCATGAAAAGGTTTTATGCTCTTGTGTTGAGAGTGAAGCTCCCAAACTTAACCATTCTAGGTTGATCCTCTATTCCAATATTCACATCTATAGTTTCCTCCATGAGAAATTTGGATTCTTCTTCCATACGCATAGGATTAGGGGGAGATTGAGATCTTCCTCTAAGGGCATCTCAATGAGATTTTCACCCTTAGACTGGTCACTTTTTATGTCCATTGATTTTTCTTTTGTTTTTCCGCTAGTGCCTCAAAGAGGTTTTCACTTATGGGACTTGGAATTTTTCTTTTTACAAGGATTTTTGGATGATATCTTTCCCTTTTCTCTTTTAAATTTTGTTGACCATGATTTCAACCTCCTCCCCAAGTACACATATATGCATCAAGATTGATGGAGAATCCCTTTTTTGTGGTCACCAATAGGAATGTCATCACGAGACCCATAAACTCACCAATTTCTTCATCATTCTCAAATAAATCAATTGGTACATGTTGTTGTTGGTCCTAGTTTACAAGGGAAGGATGGAAAAGATTCAATTCAAGAATGGTAGGGGATATGGTTAGGATATCCATGTCAGGAAAAATAGGTTCATGGAGGCAAGGTCTTCATAGAGACTACACTAGGAATTTGTTTCACTTATCATAATCAGATGAACTATCTTCTCATTCAAAGAGGTGGCTTTGACCTCCGGAGGATGGGACCCATATGGTTGATACCAATACCATATTTTTCTAACTTTGTGATGTGGTGTCGAAGAGGTTCCCACACACCTTTCTCATCTATGCCACATCCATATCCTTGATATCCCATGGCATACATCATTTTATTTGGGATGGCATATTTGGGTGCTTGATAGCATGAAGCCATCTCATCATAGGAGACTAAGATATAGAAGTGTCAAAAGTTCTCATCTTGCTAAAAGGCCACCAGAGTGAAAAGTATTTATGTTACAATGTTCTCGGACCATTGATATTTATAACAAGGCCTACCACGTGTTCTAGGTGATAGGGGAGGTTGGAAATTAGGAGGGCCTGTTGGAGGTTATATTCTCTGTAGCTGGTTGCAAGGGTCTTCATCTCCCATGAAGCAAAGGGAGATATAGATGTAGAAGCACCATTATCATGAGAGCACAATGTATCTAGATCAACACGGGAGGTGAGAGCCTCTGATTGATCCTAACAACCATTTCATTTGAAGGACATTCAAATGTAGTGGGAAAATAACCCAAAAATGCTCTTTGCAATGGGAAAAGGGTTGGGATCCCCAAGAATGGTAATAATTTTCCTTCATGGTATAATTTAAGACATTGATGGTAAGTGAAGGCATGACCTGCATGGCATGAATCCATGGGCAACCAAGGAGCATATTGTAGGGTAGTTCCAAGTCCAAGACATGGAACTTAGGTATCATGAGTAGTAGGCCCAACTTCCATAGGAAAATTGATCATACCAGCTTAATTTTATCATTCCTCATTATCATAAGCCTTGATAGTGATGACATTAGGCTCCAAATCAACATCAATGCATCCCAACTGTCTAACAAGTTTCAAAGTATAAATATTTAGGCCCGATCCATCCATCCACAAAGCACCCTTTTTATCTTTTTACAACTAACAATGACTTCAATATATAAGGGTAGATTGTGTGTATGATCCTCACTAGGAATCTCATGTTGGCTGAAAGGTAATGTGTTCAGTAGGAGCAATCTACATGACCAAGGCTTGGAAGCATGTAGATCAATATCAATTGAAACTCCTGACCCTGAAGTGTTTTGCAAAGGATGTCTTTATGAACATTGGATATTTTAAGAAGATCTAAGATCAAAATCTTAGTGGTCTTCTCAAGTTGTTCTAAAATATCATAGTGACTATCCTGAGGGGTAGGTAGAGGAGGTTCTAGAATAACAAGGTGAGCACATGTTGTGTTTCCATGACACACTCTCTTTCTTTAATCTTAATAGTATTTACATGCTCAACATAGGTGGATGAACACAACCAATGAGGGAATCAAATGGATTATGAGTTTCAACAACATGATTGAACTTTTATTCTGGGAAGACTGACCTTGATCCGATTTTTCTCCCCCTTATTGTGCTTAGGGAATGGCTCTTTGTAAATTCCCAAGTTTTGATTAGAATATTTTTTAGGTCCAGGTGAGTCCATTTCAACCTCTCCACTATCAATAATATCTTGAATGAAGTGTTTTAACTTCAAAATTTTTCAATTTATGACCCTTAACATGATGATATTCATAATATTCATGGTCTCTACCATGTTGGTTTAATGACATCATCTATGAAGGGTGTAGTGTTTGGGAATTTGATCATGTTCACCATGTCTAATTGTTTCAATATAGATGATAAAGAATCCATGAGAGGGTGAACACATGACGTTTAAATTTAGGTGCAACAAGTCCTTTGGAAAGTTTCAATGGAGCACTATTCTAGACTTCTTGCACATGTTTTGAATCTGTTATACCATCACCTACAACATTTTTATTCTTGTTTTAAAGAATTTAGGTTTTTCTAGGGTTTGGATTTGTGATTTTCTCTTGAAAAGGGTTTCAAATTCCCTTTAGCTAATAAAGCCTTTTTTTGATTTGACCTCCTTTCTCTATGACCTCCTCAAAAGTGTTACCACAATGCATTTGCAAGTGGAAATAAATTTTGGGATGTAAATTTGGCACAAAAATGCTAACAAGTTGTTTCTCTAGTATTGAGCAAGGGAAGTGACTAGCTAACCCTCACCATCTTTGTAAGAAACTAGTGAAGTTCTCATCATTGTTTCATTGTTTGGCATTACATAAGTCTAACATGGTAATGTCACTTTCCATATTGAATGAAAAGTGGCACACAAAATTTTCTGCCAATTCAACCCATGTGAAGATAGACCCTTTAGGTATATGGAGGAACCATTCAAGTGTTTGGCCCCCAAGACTCCATGGGAATAAGCGAATGAGATAGTTTTCGCTATAGGAAACTTCTTGACAAGCCATAAAGAAGTCTTTAATATGATCATGTGGATCACCTTTACTTGTATTTATCAAATTTAGGGTAGTCAAAGTGATGAGGAAAGGGTGTTCTTAACATTTCTCTATCAAAAGGATATGGGCATAGTTCTTCAAATTGGTACTTTTTACTATGTCCCACATTATTTCTTGTAAATTGGTGAGGGTATTCTTCATAGACTTTCATTCTTGGTCAAATATTTGTCCATGTGTAGGTGAGGTGGGCATATATACACGGTTAAATTTGGATGTTTCACCGCCTCATTTTTAGTGTATAGCTCATGATACATGAGCCTTAGGTTTCTCATAACGTGGAGTCTTAGTGTAAAAATCTTGATATGAAGCCCTAGGTTTTTCATTATGTGGAGTTATTATTCTTGGGTCTTTATGGACATGGGAAGCCAAACTCACCAATTGATGACTAAGAGCTTGCAATTTTGTTGTTGAACCGTGACCTCATCATTTTGGGTTCTTTGTGAGTTTCACATGGAGGTGGTTGTTCACGATCTTCATGTTCTTTTTACCATATCATTAATAATGAAAATGGGGGTATGTAATAACTACCAATGTTTTTAGAAGGTACATCCTCTTCATTCCTTTGGCTGGAAGTAGAAGCATGTCCTGGGTTTAATATGTCATCAATATTCAAGGGGACATTCTACTTCTTCTTCTCCATGAACCATGTTTGTGAGGAGAGTATGGTCAAATTTAGGTGGCAGTTTAGCCCCTAATTCTACAACACACACTAAGACTTCATTTTTATTTTTAAAGAGAAGTTATCCATATGGGTGGGGTCAAATTCAAAGTCATCTCGAGGAGAGTTCCCCTCATCACCACTATGGTCAATCCATGTTTTCTTCTTCAAATAAGGGGTTTAATTTTTCATTGATGAAAAAGGATTTGACCCTAATTTTTATGTGCCCCATTCTTGTAATAGGAGGCATAATGGGAAATTTTTCACTAAGGTTGATAAATGTGTATAAATACTACAAGGACCCTAGGAAAAATCAAGCAGTGATGAGATGATACAAATGTCATAAATGTCATGTCAAATAACTAAGGAAAAGAATCCAAAGAATCAAGGGAAAATGAATCAAAGAATCAAAGAATAATCAAGGATGTGAAACTGTATGTATGATGAAAGAACCAAGGATAAATCAAACAAGTTCAAAAAAGGATCCAATCTCAAATGTATCTACTCCCTATGTCTCAAAGATGGTTTGGTTTAATATGAAAAACACAATGTCAATACTTAAATCGAGTTTGGGATAAACAAGACTTAAGTATTAAAATAGTGTTGAAGTGATTTCAAAGCAAGGTATACTCAAACTGAGTTTAAACAAAAAAAGTCCAAGTCTTGAAAATGGAGGCTACAAATGCGAGCAACACAACAATACAACTTGGATACGTTAATCAAGATTTTAGGAAAATCAAGATATTAGTATCAAAATGGTATTGACATGATGCGAAACAATGTAACGACAACACTTTTCAAAACTCAAGGAAATGTTTGAATAAAAACAAGGTCTAGGTATAACAAGAAGTTTGATATTATGCGAGCAACGTAACAATACAATTTAGAAACTTAAATCAAGTTTTATAAAAAAAACAAGATGTAAGTATAAAATGTATATGATATGATGTGAGCAGCATAAAAACTCAAAGGGAAATCAATGATGAGATAACCTAACTACAATGAGATAATCTTGACGTGGGTATCAAGACAAGGCTTACCAAAACATGAAGACGTACCAACACACTTTCAACACTTAACATTCCTATGCAACATGGTCATGTAAGTGAATACAAAAGTGGTGGACATGATTATTTTTGGTAGTTCCACGTATGTATGCTCTCTTTTGACCAAAAAGGAAACAAGAGAACAAAGGAGATAGAACAAGTGGTGATGAAAAATACTTAGCCTAACTTTGGCAGAGTTTCACCTTGTTTTAAAACAAGGTAGAAACTAAGACAAAGTGATGCCTTGTAAGTTTCGTGATGAATGTCACGTGGCTCCAACTTTAATGGACTCTCCCCTTGTTTGAATAACAAGGTTTTGACTTTGAAAATTTGTTTCTTTGTGAGATCTCTTTAGAACACGATGGATAAATTCAAGTTGGCCCTAATGCCAAATGGTTTCCTATGGATTTTGTTCACAAACTCACCAATTATTACCTAAGAGAGGTACTGCTTTTCTAGAATAAATCCTAGAAAAAGGACCATTACCCCACAATCAAATTAATGATAGAGGCCTCATACGGGTAACTTGAAGCTTTTCCTCATGGGTTTTTCACTAGTCAAGTAGGTAGTGGGGCACTTCCCATTTCATCCACCAGTTCCCTCAAGGTGTGGACTACTTTGGGGTTCTTGTGGTAATCCTCATAATGAGTTTTATGGCTTATGCCAAGATACTTCCCATAGTTTAAAGCAGATGAGTTTTAACCCTTATTCGAACCTGCAAATACAATGTTTTGAATAAATGGTGTGTTTTTTAATCTTTTGAATTAAAAATGTGGTTTAGTACACCATTGTAACCTGCAACAAACTTTGTATTTAGTATTTGTTTAGATCCCGATTTTTTGACAAGTGTAATTAGGTCCTACACTCAAAAATTAGTAGTTTTCCAAGAAACTTACAAATATTTTGAAAGAGGATCAAAGTTGTTTTGATTCTCAAGATCATCAAAAGACGCAAGAGAAGAGCATACACAACAATTAACCCAACTAGATAGAAAATGGAAAACTTAAATCAAAGGACCATAAAAATGCTTTGTAAACAATTCATTCCCTTAAAAAAATGAATGATGAAATTTCCAAGTTAATCCAAATGTTAGAAAAAGAAGACTAAAGTTGCTTTTGATTCTCAAGATCACCAAAGGTGCAAGAGAAGAGCATACACAAACTTTATCCTAACTTAAGTAAAGCATGGAAACATAACATTCATCAAAGCATTGTAAACATGTTATAAAACTAATTTTTAAACTTTAAAATCTAATAAAATAGAGTTAGAAAACCTATAAAACAACAAAAAACACCAAAAATTAGATTCTAAAACTTTGAAATCCAAGCCAAAATTAACACAACTAGCAGCAAGCAATATCTTTTTAATGGTAACACAAGCCTAGTTCACAATAGTGCAAACATATATTAACAATAACATAGAGCATATTAATGATAGCAAAGGTAATTTATGACATGTGAAAAAATAGCAAACAAAAAGCAGTTCAATGCTAGTGAGCAAGAAGAAAAATTTAAACGTGGATGCAATTTAACACTAATGTGTAGCTACATAGAGGAAAAATTCACAAGAAATGAGCTACATAGAGTTGAAATTCTAGAGAATGGTAACAATAGATAGTACATGAGTAACACAACTATTAAAATTAACGGTAATAGTAATCCTTTCAATGCTGATGCAGGGTTTTAACAAAACACAAGGCTCTTGTGCAACTTCAAAAACACAAGATTTTGACAAAAAGAATGTCAAAAAGCTCAAATATTTGCCAATTAGCTTCAATTTTGGCAGCACCTCACCTCCTTATACCTACAAAGAGCACTAAAATCATGCAAACTCAACAAAAACAAGTTAAGAAACACAAGATTTATCTAAAAATGCTAAAAAGAGGGTTAGTAAGCAAAATTGAAACTAAACTACAAAAACTTGAAAATAAGTGCATGAGACAATGGAGTAAGTCCCACGGCGTGCCAAATGTATGCATACTAAAGAAGCTAAGATAATTAAATGAAACTAACACCAAGTAGTTTCAATAACAAAGCTAATCTAATATAAACATCATGATAAATCTTTAAAATAAATAGCTAATCTAATGCATCAAATGAACAAAACATCTAATGCTAAGCCATCCCTTGAAATTGGATGTGCTTTGTAATGTATGATTGTTAATTAATATGAACCTATTTAGATCATAAGAAATCAATTTATATGTTGTATCTCTAAAGTGAGGAAAGGATCTCACCAAAATGGCTTAATGGCCATGTTTGGATCTTCCTTTACTACTCACAAATGAGAAGAATGGATGCAAAGATGAAGAAGCTATTCAACAATGGAGAATGCCTTTATCATATGCATATAGTAATCACTATCAAAAGTGTGGTGTAAGGTGTGAAGGAAGGTAGTAGGTTCTTTATATAGCTTTCCAATTTGGGAGAAGCTAGAAACCTAGTGAATGTGGGATAAAAGATAAAGTAGAATTAGAAGAGATAAACATGATTAGAGGAATTAATTAGTAATTAACAACTCATGGGAGTTGGAGATGATTTAATTAATCAACTAGGATTAATTAATAGGCTAGGATAAGCTTATAAAGCTATTTGAGATGATTTAGAGGAAATAGGTAGATTTAGAGGATTTAAAAGGGGGATTTAATTAATAAGAAGGTTTATTAATTAAATACAAGGTTAAAAAGGCTTAATTAACTAATAATAGTTAATTAATTGATTGGAGGAGGATTATAACTAAAAAAAGTATCGTTAATTGGCAATTATAACATAAATGACGGGAAAGAGTGCAATTAGTACAATTTAAGTATTAAAATTGCGTAGGTGGATTTTAGGTTTCTACAACGGTGAAGAAAACCATAACAAAGTGCATAAGCCTTATGTTGGGGAGCTCCTTCAGTAGGGGAAGTGAAAGCTTAGAAGAAGTGTGAGAGCTAGGGTAAGTAGAGCTAGGGTTTATAGAGTTAGAAGTTGTGGAGCTAGTGTTCCCAGAAACTTGGGAGTCACAAAGCTGGGGGTTACAGAGCTCGAAAATTAACCAGTTAGGGCACGAGAGTAGGGTGAACAAGAACACACCAAATATTAGACACACAACATAAGGGTACAAAGGGTAAGTAAATTACTCTCGATACCTAGGGTATTTTCAATAAGGGTTACAGTTTGAATTTGGGAGAAGAAATGGCACCACGTAGGGCACCAAAGGGAAATAAGGAAATGGAGGAGCTACCCGAGAATGGTTCTCGGAAATGCACTACCCACTGGAGCTAATTTTAGGGAAACAATGGATCTCGTAACTTACAAAATGTAAGATTAATTAGTATAATCACAGGGCACCATGACACAAGGCCATATTGAATAAGGATATGTTGCGGGAGTTACCCATGAGGACTGCAGTGGACCAAATGGTTATGGATGAATCGATTCAAAAGAACCTTGAGAAGGTGGGGATCCTCCGTTATTTGAACTACCCTTCTTTGGAAGGCACCGTACATCTCTTCTAGTGGCTGATATCGTGGGTACATAAATATTATTTCTGCTTCATTGGGCTTTGGAGAATGAAGCTCACAACTCATTTGATTTAGAGAGTGACATGGTTGTGGGATAATTGTGAGGACTTGGACCTGGACTTGCGCAATGAGACAAAGATTGAGGAGTTGGACACAAAATTACAATATGACATGTTACACATAGCGAAAGAGTGTGGAGAATATTTCCGACCCTATAACCGTGAGTAGTCAATGTGCAATGATAAATAAGCTAAATAATGAACCTCATAAAGTGTTAAGTGGGAATGGAGAAGTAGCATTTATCATAACAAGAGTGTGCATAGTAAAATCAAAGGTTACCAAAGTGAAAATTACCAAATTTGAGTGTCTACATTTCCCCCTTTAAGTATGAAATTGAAAATTACATGCTTAAAGGAAATTGTACCTAAGTGTGTAAACACACTTTTCCTTTTCTTGAATGTTTGTTTTGTAGTTGTGTTGTTGTGTTTGGTGTTGGCATGCTCCATGATGAAACCTACAACACAAAGTGTAGTCAATGTCTATGATAGATAATTGATTATAACTCAAATAGAACTTGTAACATAAAATATTTGTATTTTCATATATGTAATATGAAAATATGTAAATAAGGAAAGAATACACATGTTTGTTTGTGCTTTACTTGTGCTTGGATATTTGTATTGTTGATTTTTTAAGAGGATTAGATATTATTAGTCCCCAATCAATGTTGAGGAGAAACTAAAGTGTTAGGTGCATGCAACCCAACAAAAATGTGCAAGAGAAAGAAGAAGAAAGAGGTACAAATACACCCCTACAAAAGGAAGAAGACCGTGTATCAAAGTTATTTAGAAAATCTGATATCTTCCCCTTAAATTTTAATAGGAGAGGAATGTTTTTCCACAAAGATCTTATATTATTTTCTGCCTTCCATAATCTCACCGATCACACTGTTGCAGAAATAGAGACCCAATTTTGTAAATAAGAACATACGATGCACAAAAGAGAATAGGTTCCCCCAAACTCTACCCATATGCCAAACAACTAAGTATATATTAAAAGAAACATTGAAATATGATGAAAGTGTGTTAACAATGTTGAACTAGGAATGAGAACCATGCCCCCAAGATTTTGAAGTTGAACTAAATTTGAGTGTTGGTGTGAAAAAAGGAATGAAAAAGTTCATGCCCCTATATTGGTCCAAACTAGTAATCTAAGTGTGAAAAATTGTAGAAAACCCTTTATAAAGAGGTGAAAAACTGAAAATGCTAAAAAAATTGATGTAATTTCCCTAGTCATAAATGTATGGGGGTTAGGACCATATCATCGCCTTTACCAAAGTGTGTGGTTTTGACCTATGTCGATTTACTAAAATTTTATGTGTAATAGAATTTATGGGTGCATATACCTACATATGCCCCAAAATATTTTGTGTCCATGAAAGATGTAGAATAAACCTGAATAGATGCCCCCTCTTTTTGAGGCATGTGCAAAAAGCATGTGGTTCAAAATAAATATTTTTGAAGGAGACGTCTAAAAAGTTTTGTGGAGTGTTGAAGATGTGGCCACCTTAGAGAACCTATACCTATAAAATGAAATGTGTTTACGCATGGTGGAAACCATGGAGCACAACAACAAAAATTCTAGAAACAAACAAATGATATTAGTAACAAAAATAACTAGTAGAAACAACGCATGTAGAAAAACATAAACAACATCAATGTAGTCGATTTGCAAACAATGACATATAAGAGAATACAAAAGGCTTTTTAGGCTGCAAACATGAGACACCCACAGTGTCGTAAGACATTCAAGGTCCATAGGCTTGCAAATAAGAGCAAACAATTACAAACAAGATAGGCATGATGTCATAAACATGGTACACCCACAGTGTCACAAGACAATCAAGGAACATAGGCCACAAGAAAATAAGAAACAACACACACACACACACACACAATCATGTATGCATGAAACAAGAGTGGAAAAACATGATAATATGATGTAGTAACCAACATAGGTGAGATATATGAAATGAGAGATGTTAACGCTACAAAATACACATGTGCTCGTGTCGTTAGTCTGAAAATTAGCGTGTGATATATATAATTGATCCTAAATGAGGAAGTACAAATGAAATATAATAGAAAAATATCACCTATAGAATGTGGAGGTAGTGCCCCCAATGATGAGAATATAAGGGGACGTGAGTGCTCCTATAAGCTTGTATCGATATGTGTATCACACATCCAACTCAATATACACGAATGCAAGTGCGTAAAGAGATAAAGCATGTTATCTATCAAAGCATAGTGAAAAACAATACGTGTAATGTAAAGAGCTAACAACTCAAGTAAAATGCACAAGTCTTGATTTTGTATTTTTGTAAATATTTTAATATTTTTTGTATTATCACAATACATAGCTATGTGTAAAAAGTATGGGAAGGAAATGAATATAATAAAGCTAAGTGTAATATCATCATAAATGCATAATATTCATGGGCTTACCATCAATCCTATACATATGATAAACATCGGGGGCCGAGATCATGTGGTTATAGTGTATAGGCCTATAAAATTTGGTTTGAATTTTTCTTTTAATGTTGTCTTAGCATTTGTATTCTTTTGATTTTATTTAAGAACCAAATCACCTACTTGAAACTCGTGGGTACATACTTTTTTATTATAAGCATGCTTGATACATTCTTAATACACATGTAATGTTCTAACACTTGTATGTGCTTGAAGTTAAGTGTTTCTAACTAATGTAAATGCTTCTCATGGTAATATTTTCCTTGATGATATCCTTTAGATATATACAAAGTGAAGGGATCTCTAATTTTAATGGCAAGATAGTCTCGAGTCCCATAAATAAGGGAAAAGGTTGTGGCATTAGTAGGTGTACAAATACTAGTACGGTAAGCACATATGGTGTAGAGAATCCGGTTGTGCTAGTCATAGCCATATTTATCAAATATCTTAAAGAGAATATTGAAAATGTTTTTTAGTGGCCTCGAATGGCCATTTCATTCCAGTAATGATAAGGTGTATAAAAAGTATGCTTGATTCAAACTTTGCAAAAAAATAACAATACAATTTCTAAAATAAGTCCCATTATTTGTAACAATAACAAAAGGGAGACAAAAATAGGTGATAATGTGCTTCAGAGATATTGACATAAATTATTTCCATTAGTAGACTCTAAGAGGATAGCCTCTACCCATATGGTAAATTATAAGTGTCTGTGATGATAAAATTATGCCCATATTACAAATCCATGGTCAACCTTTCCAACTAATTCAAAGACCCATATGGAAAATGGCCATGGAGGTACAATAGGTTGTAATGCATGAGAAGGGGCATGATGAATATTACTATGGTATTGACATTGATCATAATGTTTAGTGTATTGATGAAAACCTTGTTCCATGGTGGGATATTAATATCCTTGTCGTAATAATTTTTGAGACATAGTCTACCCACTAAAGTGACCAACAAATTCACTATCATGTAATTGCAATAAAGTGAGTTGGGTGTCAAAAGCCCATATAAGGACAATGAGCATCCTATAAGGACATAACGAGTAGCCTCACAAAGCATAAACGACAAACTTCATGGGTGAAGTGCTAACAAAAATTTGCTTTTGATAGATGTAGTTATAGATGTTATTAAACCATTCAGATTATTATCACTACATGTGGTGACCAAAATATGGAGAGCATCAATGGTGGTACTTGCGATAGAATCCTTGTGGAGTTACTGAATGGTAAAGGTGACACAAATGGTAGTAATGTCCAAATGGATCAAGGAAGCAACACTAGCCATAGTGTCGACATGTCTATTGTCTTTTTGGGGTATGGTGGTAATGGAGTAATATTCGAAGGTTGCAAGAGGACTCTTGACAATCGTGTTATATGGAATTGAACATTCCTCTTTTATGTTAAAAATATATTAAAATTGATGGACAATGAGTTACGAGTCTCCAAAAACTTGTATATGTTGAATGCTTAATGTACAAGATGTACTGATCCTAACATTAATGCTTCATATTTGGTGATGTTGTTGGTACAAGAAAACCCTAATTTATAGGAAAGGTGGGAGTCTATCCCTAGGGAGTAATAAATACTATTTCAACACACGGATTCAGCATTGCACATCGGGATCCATAAAAGTACATGGTCCAAATTTTAGAATCAATGTTGTAAGAAATAAACTCATCAAAAATTCAGCATCGATGGGGAGGAGTCAAAAACTAGGGCCTCAATAGCTCGTTGGTGAGGAATTTCCCTTTAATTGATTTTTGAGCCACAAATTTGAGGTTGAATTCAATTAAGAGCATTACCCAGGCGAAATATGACCGAGAAGGTGTTTATGCATGTTAGAAAATAACATAAAGGGTCAACCTTGGTTATAACTTGTACCTAGGTATTGAGCATATAATGGTGTAGCTTAGTTGTAGAAAAGACTAAGGTGAGACAAATATTCTCAATGGGGGTATAATTGAGCTCATATAGAAGCACATTATGGTACCGGTATAATAGATAGTGTGTTTATTGGTAGCATCATCGTATTTTATGAGAAAAACACTTTGAGGGCACATTCGATGGCGAAAATGTAGATTAAGAATGGTTTGTTGGGTATAGGCAGGACTAGCACTAGAGGATTGAGTAGATAGTATTTAATGTCTTTAAATTCTTGTTGGCATGCAAATTACCTAGTAAATGTGGTATATTTATTTAAAATTCATTTAAAAGGTTGTGTTTTATTAACCAATTGGGCCACAAAATGTCGAATAGCCTAATTTTTTTCTTAGAGGTTTCGTAGTGGTGGCGGTAGTCAACAATAGCTTGAATATCTTTAAGTTAAACCTTTAATCAATTACTAGACATAATGTATCCTAGTAACTTACCTGTGGTAACCTTAAAGACACACCTATGTGGTTTTAAGCGGAACATTATCTGACCGCAATTTGTTCAAAGATGAGGTGCAGATCTTGTGTATGATTGTGGTGGTTGGTGGATTTAGCCAATAGGTCATCAACATAGTCTTTGATAATCTTAAGGATATAGTCATGAAATATGTGAGTCATTATGTGTTGGTATGTGGCACCAACATTATTTAACTCGAACTCAAGGTCTTGGGTTATTGGTGAGTTACAAGTAGTTTGTAATCATCAACCCAAGTTCCATTCCCATTGAGTTCATTGGATGCTTTCAATAAGTGGCCATGGGGACACCTTGAGGTAGGGGTCGAACTTCTCCATATGGACCAAGCGAAACATAATGGGGTGCTCCGAATGTGGATTTCTCGGTGAACATTAAGGACCCAAGCCCACCCCCATGTCCCACTTAGAGAAAGTGCTCCTCCACCACTCCAGTTCATAGCTCTGGTATAATAAAAGCATTTACCATCCAAAGTTTTGACAATGGGGTTTGGGTGGATCAATTAAGATGGACGGTTGTGTCCGAGATCCACCCAGTTCAAATCCCTCTAGGCGCAATCCCTTTGGGGTGGTTATTGGTGGTGGCGGATGTTGCATCACCGGTGGTTACGACTAGCGGTTATTCTTGGTGGTGGTGGACTTTGTATCATCAACATTGGTGTTCGAGGCATCCGGTGGCTCTAAAAAATAGTAGTGGCGAAATTGCATCATCGATGTAGGCTCACCGTCACGGTGCAGGTTGGTCTAATTGTAATATCTTGTCTTAGGACATTGGCTGTAATGGGTGGGGTCCCAAGAAACCCTCTAGTTCATAGTTCGGTTCATAGCTCCGGTCAAAATCGTTTATCTATAAAAAAACATTATTTGATTCAAAAGGCATAACGGTATAGTAGAATGTACCTGAGGGGTTATGAAAGATGTTTTTCTTGGTCAAAAGAGTTAATTTTAATTTGGTTGTATCTAGAAACCCATCCATGAAAGATACCATATCATAAATTGTGGTTAATTATACAATCATATAAATTTGGGGAAGTGGAAAATTGTCCTTAGAGAAATCCTTATTGAGGTCACAAAAGTCATTGTTCTACAGTGGATCTTGTCATTGGGCTTGGTGAAAGCTACTATATTAGAAACCCATTGGGGATAATCAACAATGCAAATGAAGTCGAGTGTCTAGGATTAGCTAAATTTTATTTCATACCATTAAATACACATTGGGTTACATTTTAGGAATCTTTTGTCGAACTAATTTGGCGTCAACATACAATACAATATTATACATGGCAATAGAGGGATCATTTCTAGGCATGTCATTATAGGTCTATGCAAAATATCAAGGAAATATTATAACATGTGTTATATATATATATATATATGGTGGTACTAAGGGTGGATTCTGAAAGGATAGGGAAAGCGCCATCATTTGGGCCAAAGTTAAAAGAATTTATCTCTTCATTTAATAAGGTAGAGTGATCTTCAACATATGGTTGAGTAGGAATGGTATCTAGTACATCGGTGTTGTGTCAAAAAAGCGCATCCCCAAAATACATGTGAGGTGATAGGATACGAGGAAACCTATTCTTATGATATACGGGAGGGGAATCTCATATGCACCCACGTACTCAAAGAGGGATTCTTCATTAAGAAAATCATCTAAGGATGTGATATATCGTGATGCACCGCATCAATGAGCTCATGGTGAACCGGTTATAGGGGTGATGTCGATTGAATGGTGAATACTTTGGGTAATAGCTGATGTGATGTGGGTAGGAATTATATAATTAGTGAAATTTTACACCTCTGGTGCATAGAATAGCTAATTCCCTCTTTGGATTGTTGTGATTTTATGTGAAGTGGTTGTTGAATGCTTTTCTGTGAGAACCAAGGTCATGTCTAGTAAATTCATGTTGTAATAACATTTTGTATCCTTTTTCATAAGTTTAATAAGAACGGTAAAGAGGAAAAACAAGAGGGGTAGTGATCTCATTAGGTTTTACATTGGCACAAAAATTTAAAGGACCAAGATCAACTTGGATGGTGAAAACGATGCCTTAGTAAGAGAACTTGTGATAGTTGTGAAGTGTGGAAGGTACGAGAGCACAAAATGAATCCAAGACTTCTATAAGAGAAAATTATAACTAATATCATTGGTAATAACATGGCGAGGTTTGGTAGGGTTCAAGATCATAGAAATATTTGTAATGTGATTTGGTCGAGGGCTGATGTGGTATATTATCAAATCCAGGGAATACCGATAGAAGAATATGAAAACTCATTGGTAGGAATTTCCAAATGATGTAAAAATGAAATATTGCAAATGTTGAGGATAGAACCATTATCAATAAGAACATGTTTGATCAAATAATTACATATAGTGACTTGCACATAAAGTGGGAGATCATTGTCGATGATATGTTGAGGAGGAAACTCATCGAAGTAGTGAAGGATATGGGATCATCTTGGAAGGATAAATGTCCAGGCATTGTGGCCATGACTTAGTCAAGAGATGTGGCAAGGTGAAGATGAAGATGGATGAGGTTGGTGAAGATAATTTGATAAATAGGATAATGCTTGATATAGTCATTGAGAGTGGTGGGCTGAGCAAAATAATAAGTCGTGAAGATGAGCACAAGAAAACATAAAATGATGAGAAAGAGCATATAAAGGAAAATTCTAAAGCAATAAGGGTTTAAAAATTAACAAATCGATACACAATGAATGGATCCTAGATTAGGTTAAGGACTCAATAAAAATAAGGTTCACTAAATTTTTATCCCCGATTAAATTTTAGCTCAATTTAATTAGGTGTAGGATATATTAGAGTTGATTTACGAATCTAACAAAGATGATACAATATAAATACTAATTCAGAAGTAAAACTCAGATCATATAGAAATAATTTACATACACAAATTAACCTAACATACAATTGAAATCACAAACAGAGATATATAATAACTTATCCGATTCTATTGGTTTTGGAAATATTAGGGATTGTGCGAAAGAAACAAGGAAAATTAAACTTGAGAAACCCTCACAAATTGGAATGGAATTTAATTGCACCAAGTTCATGGCTGTACTATATGGTCTAACCCCTTCTGTATGGTCTTGGACTTACTCTAAACTTAACTCATTAAATTTTTCGGTTATCCATATTCTTATATTTTTACGTCACTATCAAACCCTAGTTGTCACACATGCAACAAGGCTCTCTAAATGGACTCAAAATCACATCAAACCCTAGCCATGGATGAAGATTCTTATAAAAAACATGAGAAATGTTTTTAGCACCCGTGCTCCGCCAATATTAGCACTAATATGAAGAGGCCTCAAACTGCACGTGATTCTCCACTTAAAATGTGATATATAAATAGATCTATCAAATTTGGAAATTTCTTTGATCGTGATTGTTTTGATTTGGCTCTTGTTAAAACACTTGGAGAGAGGATGTTTAGATGTTTGTAGATGAGAGATATGGTTTCCTTGACCTAGTTTGTAGCTTTATACCTGATGTGGATCTTTGCCATAATGACTGTAGATGTGTAATTTTAAGATTTATGGAGCTTTAGATTCCTTTTACAAGTGTATGAAGTGAGTTCTCTAGTGCATTACCTTAGGAGTTCCAGGTTAGAAAATGAGGTAGTGTTTACTTTTTTATATAGGGTTTTGTAGATGATTTTTCTAAGAAAGGATGACCCAGATGAAGTATAAGATCCAATGAAATATTTGAATTTGAAAGTATAGTTGGAATACATGTCGGTCCAAGACCATACAAATAGGTCATGACCGTATGGTATGACCCTAAACAAATTATACGGTCCTAGCCAAGAGCGGGGAATGCGTTGAATGAATTTTAGAGCTAGTAAAATTATATCTCTATATATTTTTACATTGAATTTTTAGAATGTCTCGACATGTTAGTGTGCAATAATAAATAAGCTAAATAATGAAGCTCATAAAGTGATAAGCGGGAATGGAGAAGTAGAATTTATCATAGCAATATTGCATAGTAAAATAAAGGGTTGTTAAAGTGTAAATTTCCAAATTTGAGTGTCTACAGGAAGGTCTCAAGGAAGTGAATATAGAATATAAATTAGCAATAGTTACATGAGGAATGTCATGATCCTACTGTAAATAATCACTGGAATCTCTTAAAGAAGTGACTTTGTACTTTGAAGTAGAAATAGGTACAATAGAAATGTACTCTACTATAGATGGAGCGTACGAAGTAGGAGGATCAATAGTCATATCAGTATCATCAACATATGAATTGTTTTTGGGGAAGCATCATTTTCATATGGATATTCATGGTCTCCATAC
Source organism: Taxus wallichiana var. yunnanensis (assembly GCA_018340775.1). Classification (NCBI taxonomy): domain Eukaryota; kingdom Viridiplantae; phylum Streptophyta; class Pinopsida; order Cupressales; family Taxaceae; genus Taxus; species Taxus wallichiana. The sequence goes on from CM031236.1 coordinate 192,522,041, forward strand.
AATTTTCAAATGAATGTCTAAGCAATGAAAGGGCACTCATTGTACATAAGTTGATGTTGAATATTCTAAGGAACAATGAGACATATTATTTTGTAGACCATGTCATTTTTTTTTCAAACACTCAATATTCTATTGATAATATTTAGGATCAAGAATGAGTCCAAGGAGATAGGGAATTTTATCATGCAATATGAAGTGATCTTGTATCCCTTATTTCCGGACAAACATTTCTCTGAATTTATCTAGATGACATAATAGTGGAATTTAATACAAACCCCGTGATGAAACCCCAACATGAAACTTTATCTTATTTCACTATTACATTACCCCAATATATGGCACTTTCTAGTTTTGAGTGTGTCGATTTTTCAAGGCCTAAAATTATTTCATACAGATTGGACAAGGAAATTAGAGTAGTACTATTATGAAGATCTTGAAAAAGTACATACTTTTAAAAAAATTGCACCTCTCAAGGAGTTTTTAATAGAACATTATGGATTTTACAAGTTCATTTCTCTTCCAAATTTTGGCACGTGTGCGTGCACCTTACAAAATAAATTCACTCTTCTCCGATTAAGCCCCCTTGGGTGATCTTGACACAGGGCTAATGCTAGAAAAATTGGTGGGGTGGTCTTCCCAAATTTTCCAAACTTGTGCAAAGTGGTGTCACCTTTGGGGGAGTTACGCACTTTCTTATTGACATTTTTATAGCTTATCAAAACTTAGGGTTAGGGAATACACTTCCTCACACTTTGCACCTCTTATATGCCTCCTCGTCATGTAAAAATGTGGCACCTCAAACTACATGCACAAAATTATTGTTTCCACAAAGAAATAGAGAAAATGTGAAGGTACATGTGCCATCTAGAAATAATATGATTACAATAGCCATTGGGAAACAAATAAAGTACATAGGTTCAACTACTTTGTTGAGTAAAAAATCATTCTGACTTCCATTGAGAAAAATACATGTATATGAAACAACCAAGATGGAACAATATCTCTACATATGTACTATCAAACAACTACTTAAATAGTAAGTGCGGTACCCAACTACAATATGACATCTAGAAAAGGTACAACTCATAGCAACAGGTATAACACCTAACAAAACATAACTGTGACAACCAAGATAGGTATAACTTCCAACAACCACACTCAAAAAGATACAATGACCAGCCTCAATAAAGAATGCATCCACCAGATCTATCAAATTTTAAAACACCCACTAATTTTCTAGAAAAAACTAGAAAACTTGAACTTTGGTGCGATAGGATACCACTACATAGCCTAGAGATGGCCACAAAAACCCGAAAAGGTAAATCTAGCCCGCTTCAAAACATACTCGAGTTTACTATCAATCCTAGGGTTTTGGCATGATCCAAACTCAATGACATAGTTCATTTATCAAAATAATGTACAAAATGAATATTGTCCAACAAAATCATCCATTTCCTTCACTCTTTTTTAATTTTCTAGATCATCCAAACACACAAGAGAAGAGCATACTCGGAGATCAAAGGATATGTAATAACAATCTTGAAATAACTTAAGATTCTAATAAAATACAAAAAAATGGCATTTGATTACTAAAACATGCTTAGATACCATGTGATAATGTGGGCCAAGATCAATCACCAATAATATATGAATGCACAAAGGGAGTAATGATGCGAGAGAGATGAACCAAACATGAGAAAAAAGATTGCTTGTATATTCAATGCATTAAAAATAGATTTACAAGAGGTCTATAAAGAGGAAATGGGTAAGTGTAACCGCCACGTAAAAAGGTGGAGAAGTTTAACTCCCATATATCTCAACAACACCTAAGGAAGCTAAATACATGAGTAGGAAAAACCATGCAATGGAATAAAAACTACACGAACAAGTTTCAAGATATAGGGTATGGTGGCATGGGCCTTCTTATCCTTATCTATATTCATCATTACATATATCATACTTATATTTTCATTACATAGTGGGAACATGAGACTAGTCATTCCCTTTCAAATTTTTACTATTTTACGCTTGCACCTAGATCCATTTGTTATTTTAACCTTGTGGAAACCTTCTTCGATTTTATCTTTGGAATATATTGGGGTTACTATAAAACTTCATGCAAGCATTCCTTCTCTTTGGGTTATTGGGATATATGTCTTATGGAATCAGTAAATTTTGGGTCAAATAACACTTGATTCCTTGGCGGTTCGACATTTCATTAAAAAAATGAAGACCACCACCCCTAGTCCTTTAGAAACTCAATTCAAATCCAAACCTCAAAGTAAAAAAATGTAGGAGCTTCTCTCCTCAAAAGGGGAATAGGTGTATTCCTTCTATTCTTTTTCCTCTTTACTTTACTATGTACAAATTCAATTTTAAAAGTTATAAATATATTTCTATTTATTGGGGTTGTAATAGTAAGTAGTAAACTGACTTAATAAGAAACTCCGCCAAAAACTAAACGATCATGGCATTTAAAATATAAATGTGGCGGATTTCATATCGGGTAAATATAAGAGTGACCCAAAATAGGGCCACTCACCTTGATATAAATCAAGGTGATCTCATTAGAGATTGGTTACCGCAAAGCACCGTATGTAACAAGTAGTAAAAACACTATTAATGTGAGAAAATTATGTGAGAAGAGATAAGATACATGATGAATGATGTACTCATGAGTGAATGTATATGATAGTTTATAATTCCTCCATGAAGGTGTAATTGCTAGAAATAGTGGGAGTGTTGGGTGAAATGTTTATTCTCAATAAAGATAAGTGATTTTTCAATGGATTTTTTACCAAAAGGTTTTCCCACTTAAATCTTATGTCTTGTGTTCATTTAATTTCATGTTTATGTATGTAATCTAATATCTAATTCATTATGTGATGTAATCTATCATAATTTATTGTTCAAACATAAACTATAATCTTCGAAATTTAATATGGTGGATAATTAAATTTGTGCTATTATTTATCCTCATGTTTCCCTAACATGGTATCAAAGCAAGTGTTTATGCTTGTGTGAGGATAGATCTAGTTGTTTGTGATTTATAGGTGCAAAGAATCTTGTAGATCTAAAGAACTTGAAAATTTCAAGATCCACGACACCTTGATCATGTTGTTGTGGGATGTTTCAATCCTACAAGGTGCACAAACCCTAATTCATGTGATTTAAGATAATTATGGTGTGATTGGATGCTTTAAATTGTATGAATGATCAAAACCTAGGTTTTATTGAATCTTGCATGGTTAGATCTATTGTTTTATTCATCTGCAACCTTCCTCTATTTTTTAATACTTTCACAACTTTTTTCTTGCTTCATGACTTTTTTCTTAAGCGTCACATTTGAGTGTTTCAACATTTATGTGCATTTCTAATTTTATTTGCATTATTTGAATTTTTTTTGATCTTATTTGAGTATTTCACGAATTTTTGTATTTTTTTTAGGATTTTCCTTAGCTTTGTGCATGGATTACTTTCATGTTTTGACCTTTTTAGTATTTTTTCATCTTTTCTACTAAGTTTGCATCATTTCTTTTTTGTGAGTTCTCTCCCTCCTGTGCATGCTCCTCTTATTTGTATTTGCTTTTTGTGTTTCCATCCTTTTAGCTTCTGCCTTTTTGTTTTCCATGTGGTTGCTTTTACACATAATTGTTTATTTGTGGACTTCATGTTTTGTGGCTATTTGCTTTTTGTTTTGCAAACTTGTTTTTTAACTAGTGAAAATATTTCTTTTTGTCCCCTGTTTCCGACTTTGAACTTATCCACATTTTTTGTCTCGTGGCTTTATTTTTGCTTCTTTTTTGTGGCATTGATTTCTATTTTTGTAAATGGTCCATTCATTCTCACTATCCTTTTCTTTTTCCACATTTTTTTTCTAGCTAAATTTCTTTTTTTTTTCTTTCTTGTCTCATGAAAAAAATTATTTTTCTTGAAAACTATTTTTCTTTGTTCCTGAGACTTCTCTATTTCACAAATTTTCTTTTATTGTGTTTTGTTTCACATATTTTCTTGATCTCATTTCCTCAGATTTTTTCTTGTCGGCAACTTTTTTCTTCTTTCGTGGGCATTCCTTTGTTCCATGGATTTTATCTTATTATTCCACAAAACACTAAAAATTCAAAAATCTTGTAAAACTTATTCTTTGTGTATTGATGTTTAAACTTGAAAGTTATATATCTTCCTTGTTCTTTCCTCATGGATCATATTTTTTGTTTTTTGGTCTCTCTACTGATTTTTCTCTTTTTTTGAAGGATTTCTTAGTTTTTCAGAAATCTTCATGTTTATAATTCCACAGAACATTGTTTCCTTGTTCCGTGGCTTTTAAAATTTGAAAAAGTTTATTTTTTTCTTATTGCTTTGTGGCCTCTCACGGTCTATTCTTTGTGTTTTGTGGCCTCCTTCTTGGTTCTCATACCTTTTTTGAGTGTGTTTAATTAAGTTTCAAGCATTAAAAGGTTTTCCTTTGTTTTCAAATCCGAAGAAGTTTATTTTCTTCTAGCTCGTGGATATATTTACAACTATTAAAACCCACATAACACTAAATTTTTTCAAATTTGCTAAGTTTTTTTAATATGGCTAGTTCTTCTAATTTCTCCATGGATAAATCTTAGTTGTTAAATGGTACTAACTATAGTATTTGGAGAGTTAGGCTTAAATCATCCTTATGGAAAGAAAGCTTTGGGATCTTGTTAGTGGTGTTGAAAAGAGACCCACGGGAGACAAGCTAACCTAAAAAACTTAAGTATATTCTCCCAAAAATCCCAAGAGGCCATGTCCATCCTATTGAAAAAGTATCAAAAGATGAATTCTTGTTGCATATAGGACACATGGAGTCTCCAGTTGATGCATGGAATCAATTGCAAACTATGCATGAAGGTAGTCACATTTCTAAGATAATTAAACTAATCATGGAATTGTTTACAACTCCAATGAAAGGAGATGAAAATATAGTTAATTATCTAGCTAAGATTAAGAACATTAAGGCTTAATTAGATGGTTAATTGTGAATTATTTCAAGATAAGTTGTTATATTTTATTATTCAAATTAATATTCATGAGAAATTTAAATTACATTTCTATTTTGAATTCTAAATATCAAAATGAATCTGATTTACCTATTTAGATACCTTGTCTTCTCTTACTCATTCAAGAAGAAAGAGTAATGGAGAACTTTGACTCAAAAGAGAATGTCTCTCAGGCATTGTTCTCCCAAAATCAAAATCATTTAAAAATAAGAATAACAACAATACTAATCAACAATCAAACTTTAAATCTAAGTTCAATCCTAAGAATAATCAAAATTTTAAGGTCAAGTTTGATGGCACATGTACCAAATGTGGTAAATTTGGTCATAAAGTAGTTTGATTGTTATTCTAATGTTAATAAGGTTCATAATAATGCTAAAAATAAGAACTTCAACAATAAAAAGAAGAATAGAAATCAAATCAATCTAAAAATCAAGCTAATAATGTTGAACAAGCTATTGCTCTTTACATTTTCTTTTTCAGCCTCTAATGACAATGAATGGATTCTAGATAGTGGTGCATCTAGGCATATGACATATATTCATGAAATTATTTTGATGTTGTAGAATGTCATGAGAATATATATCTAGGTGATAATTTTTTCATTAGATCTGAATCTTGTGGTAATGTTAAGTTAGCAAATGGAACCATTAGTAATGTTTTATTTGTTCCTAACTTAAAGAAAAACTTTTATCTTGTTCTCAACTAGCTAGAGAAAAATTTACAAAGTTGTGTTATTAAAAGATAAATGGTATGTAAAGAATGAGCTTGGTAAGATTATTGTGTTGGTTTTCAAAAGAATGGATTGTATATATTTGAAGGATTTGTTGTTGAATCTTGTCTTTCTTCTTCTTCTTGTAATGATGTTCAATTATGGCATGAAAGGCTTGGGCATGTGAACTTTAAGATTTTATTTGAAATGTCCCACCTTAACCTTGTTATAGGTCTTCCTAAGTTGAAATCAGACCATGAATCTTGTGAAAGTTTCTTGCGTGGTAAGCAACATGTTGAACCATTTCACAACATCATGAGTCTAATTCCTCTAACTTGCTTGAGTTAATCCATAGTGATGTAAGAGGTCCTTTGAAGTTCCTTCTCTTGGTGGAGCCTTGTATGTTGTTAGTTTCATTGATGACTTTTCTAGAATGACTTGGTCTTATTATAAGAAAAAAATTTGAATTTTGTCTAAGTTTCAAGAGTTTAAAGCCTTAGTTGAAAATATGGCTAATCTGAAAATTAAGAGAATCAAAATTGATAATGGAGGTGAGTATGTTAATAAAAATTTGATGAGTTTTGTGTGTCTTGTGGAATTCAAAAGAGAGTTAACAACTCCATATTCCCCACAACAAAATGACATAGCTGAAAGGAAGAATAAAACAATCATAGAAATGGCTAGGACCATGCTTCATGCGTCCAAAGTGCCTAAGTTTCTATGGGTTGAAGCCATGAACATTATTGTTCATATTCTAAATAGAATTCCTACTAAATATTTGCATCAAACTACACCTCATGAAGTTGGACTAAACAAAAACATGATATCTCTCATTTAAAGATATTTGTAGTCTGCTTCCTTCTCATTCCTAAAGTCAAAAGACAAAAACTTGATCCTACCTCCTACTCTTGCATTTTTTTTGGGTATATGGTGGTCACACAAAAGGATTAAGAGTGTATGATCTAGTCAAACATGTGATTATAGAAAATAGGAATGTTCATGTTCTAGAGAAACCATTTTGTGAAGCTTCCTCTCTTCCCTCCTTTTGCATTTCTTGAAGTCTGAATCTCTTCAATTTGATAATCCTTCTTTAAAAATATGGAAACTAATTTCCAAGAGGTTGATCATCCTTCTTCTGATATGATGGATGTAGATATTGAGGGGAGTCTTCTCAATCTATGTCTCAATCTAGAATTCCTAAATGGGCTCAAAATTTGGTTTCTAATTCTCAACCTAATAATCTGAGAAAGATGACCCACAATCAACATTCTTATCATGCCTTGTCAACTTTGTATGAGGTTGAACCTCAATCTTTTGAAGAAGTCCATCCTAGATGAAAGATGGATTAATGTTATGAAATTTGAATACAATTCTCTAATAAAAATAAAACTTGGGAATTAGTCCCTCTTCCTCATAAAAGAAGCATTGTAGGATCTAGATGGTTGTATAAAATTAAGTATAACTCTATTGGTAAGATTGAAAAATTCAAGGAAAGATTAGTTACTTTAGAGGGTTTACTCAAAAACCTAGTTTAGATTATGTTGAAACCTTTTCTCTTGTTTCCAAAATGAGCACTATTAGAATTCTTCTAGCTCTTGTTGCTCAACATGGATGGGAGATTCACCAAATGGATGTTAAAAATACTTTTTAATGGTGACTTGAAAGAATAAATTTATGCATCAACCTAGAGGGTTTGAAGAACTTGGTAAGGAATTATATGTGTGTAAGCTTAAAAATATTTATATGGTCTTAAACAAGCTCCTAGAGCTTGGTATGCTAAGATAAATAGTTTCTTTCAAGATCTTGGTTTCAAAAATTGTTTTTGATAAATGATTTGTTTGTAAAATATGAAAACAATCATATTATTATTATTGTCTTATATGTTGATGATCTCTTGATTACTAGTAGTGATAAGAATCTAATTCTTAGAATCAAAGAGAAGTTAAGAAAACATTTTGAAATGACTAATTTAGGATTTGTTAAATCATTTCTTAGGCATGGTTATTTGTCAAAATCACAAATCTATTGTTGCATCTCAAGCACAATATGCTTCTAACCTTCTTAAAATATTTAACATGATTGATTGTAAGCTTGTCTCTATTCCTATGGAAGTTGGAATTAAATTAGATCCAAAACTTTTGTGATAAATTTAATCCTACTTTATATAGACAACTTGTTGGTAGTTTGATTTATTTGACTATCACTAGACCTTGATATATCCTATGTAATTGGAATTGTTTCTAGATTCATGCAGATCCTTATGAGGACCATTGAAAAATGGAAAAAAAGATTCTAAGGTATATCAAGGTATATCAATTATGGTTTGTATTATTCTTCTTGTGATGATGCAAATTTATTTGGTTATTGTGATTTTGACCATGTTGTTGATATTGTGGATAGAAAATCTACTTCTAGATATGTTTTTAAGTTGGGTGTAAGTGCAATCACTTGGAGTAGCAAGAAAAACAATATATCTATCTCTTCTATTAAAAGTAAGTATATAAGTGTTATGGAAGAAGAAAAGGAAGTTATGTGGCTAAAAATACTATTGGATGAACTTCATATGGGCATCAAAGGAAGTACACTTCTTCTATGTGACAACCAAAGTTGCATTGCTCTTGCAAATAATCAATTCAACATCAAAGAACCAAGCATATTGAGATTCATATGCACTTCATTTGGGAGAAAGTTCTAAATGGTGACATAATCTCAAGTTTTGTTCTACTAAAGATCAAGTTGCAAATATTTTTACAAAGCCATTATGTGCTACAAAATTCTACAAATTTCATTCTATGTTGGGCATTTCATATTTTGGCTCAAATGATCATGTGATGACCTTGATCTCACCTCTAAATCATGAGACTCATGATCATGTGAATGACTTTGATCTCACCTGATCATGTGATCATGTGATGAATTTGATCTCCACCTCTGAATCGATGAGAAAGACTCAAATGATCATGTGAATGATGTTGATCTTCACCTCTGAATCATATGAGCTTTTTGGCCTTTCAGATTTTCCCTTGAGGGGAAGTAAAGAGGATTGAGCATGTTTTGCATGTTTTTTGCATGCCACCTCTTTTACATCGATTATCGATTGATTGTGTCAAATGTAAAATCTCCTATACTATTTTTCCATTTTGTTTGAGTAAATTATCACTTTATGTGAGTTTACTTGTAATACCCAACAAAAGCATTAGATATGAGAGTTTTGACTCCATAATCTTATGTAAGACTTCATAGGTAATCACTTTATCTTGAGAATTATTTATTCTTGTTTCTATGTATTGTGTTTTTTTTTATAAAACCACATGGACACTTTTTTGTGTTGCTTTTAAAAATCTTTTTTAAGTATGCTAAACACTAAAAACAATGTACCACATTTTTTTCAAAAAACCATGGAACACTTACATTGTGTTCACTGGCTTTTTTAAAACCCTGTGAATGCTTACATTTGGTCAGGATACTGTGGTAATGTATTCACGTGTGTTCACAAAGTGAAAACCCACATAAAACACTAAAGTAGTGTATCGCGGAGTTACAAAATCTATAAACAAATGTTTTTTGCATGTTAGCCTAAATCACTTAGATGATTTATGGATTGTAATTCCTTTTGTACAAAAAGTGACTTGGCATGTGTTATTTGGAACAAGCTTTATATATTTGCATGCTAGCCTAAATCTTCATGTGATGATTTATGGATTGTAAGTCCTTTTGTATAAAAAGGCAATTTTGCATGTTTCCCTACTTAACATTAAGGGGAGTGTTGGGGTTGTAATATTAAGTGGGAAACTACTTAATAAGAAACCCACCAAAGACTAAATGGTCATGGAATTTAAAATATAAGTGTGTGGATTCATATCGGGTCGACACATAGTTTTTAAATTTAAAATATAAGAGTGACCCAAAACAAGGCCACCCACCTTGATATAAATCAAGGTGATCTCATTAGATATTGGTTACCACGAAGCATTGTATGTAACAAGTGAGTAACAAACTTATGTGAGTAGTATATGCAAGCATAGAGATAAGATACATGATGTGAATGATGTACTCATGAGTGAATGTATGTGACAATTGTAATTCCTCCATGAAGGTGTAACTATTGGAAATAGTGGGAGTGTTGGGTGAAATGTTTATTCTCAATAAAGATAAGTGATTTTTCAGTGGGTTTTTTTACCGAAAGGTTTTCCCACTTAAATCTTGTGTTTTTTGTTCATTTAATTTCATGTTTATGTATGCAATCTAATATCTAATTCATTATCTGTGGTTTCCCTAACACTATTTTTAAGTTACGATTCAATTCCTTTCTATGGACATTGACTACACTCTTTGTTGCGCTTTTCCTCATGGAGTGTACCAACACCCAAGTGAAATCATCAAGTTGAGTGTAGACAATGTGTGTGCACACTCAAGTATTTTTTCCTTTAAACATGTAATTTTCATTTCATACTTAAAGGGGGGAAATGTAGACACCTAAATTTAGCAATTTATCATTTAGTAGTGAAAACTTTGGTTTTACACCTTGTGCATGAATTGCACACACATTGTATTCATGATTGACTTATCCTTATCTCTCTTTCATGACTTTTCGACATATCCGCATTGCTCCATTGTTAACATAGTCAATTGTATTCATCCAAAGCAATATATTACTCCCAGGCATCTCACCCAAAATTACACAATTCCCATGAACTACCTATTCGGGATTGTATGGGTGGGACTAAATTGTATTATAGTTTGTTCCCAAACCATATGGTTCCATCTCTCGTAACCTAATAAATATTTTAATAATTAGATATATTATTATGGTTCATTTCACATCCTATAGGTCAACCTTAATGCAATGTCTTGCCTACAAAATCTTATATAAGCAAGTTTAACCCAGACATTTGAATAACTTGGCACATTCCAGAGAACTCGTTGAAAAGTACATCTTAAAGCACTCTATGTTCTCCTAAATTCCTAAAAATAAAATTCACAACTTAGGAGCATCCCATAAATAGGTTTGAAGCAAGATAAACCAAATTCAAGAGTCGTGCCTCTCATTCCATAGACCTCTCAAAGCCAAGACAAGTCAAGAAAGGTCAAGCCAACACAAAACACTTCCAATGGTTCTAAGGTTCAAGGGAATCAATCTAGTATTTCCAATCACTTTGCACACTACAACAAAATGGGGAAGAGTGTATTCTTTTATATATATAGTCACGCCTAATATCTTTGTGTCAAGAAATAGAAGGGAAAGATAGGGATTGGCTTAGATTTTCATACATAATTGCACATACACTAGGAGAACTACATGGAGTTTTCTCCCACCATTGAGGGATGTAGTGTAGCACCTAGATTGGACTAGCGGGGGTTGACCACTAGGTTCATTCCAACTCCACCACACATAGATCTATCTCAAAAAAATTTAAATAATCATGTTCATGAAGTGTTAGTTGACTTGGATCTAGAGTTTTCATCTTCTGCGGGTCACTACAGGGGGGTGTTACACATTGGAAAACCCTAACATCAAAAGGAGAAGTAAATTTTTGGGCCACCGGTGATTACCAAAATTTGTAAAGTGTCATATGATCCTAGTCTAAAACCAAACAATTCAAGACTAGGTTTTACTATGTTACTAGACTTAATGTGTAGTTCCATACCAACTCAATTTGCATTCACAGCTTCTAAAACAAAGAACTTCTAGACAATTACCAATATACACATTCATTCTATACACCTAGATTATCTTTATACCTTTGTATACCTTTGTACTCAACTAAGTTCACTTATCTTCTTGTGTTTACAAAATTATGCATATTGTTACATGTTGCAAATTATTTTGGGACAAATATTTTGATTTGTATGTTGATGTTTATTATTTAATTAGAACATGCATTGTGTACTACCCTTATTCATTTTAAATAAATAAGAACCTAATATAATACCAAACACTTATTTATTTATTTAGGGTGTAAACATAATGATGTACTTCCACCTTATGTTGTTTTTGAATTCCTTGCATAGAAGCACAAAGTGTAGTCATCGAACTCATTGGTGCAGTCTTCCAAGAACCACTCCTTATGCTAGAGAAAATTTTGAAACTTTAAATGTATTGATCCTCTTAGTTATCGAGGGGTGAAAATCCATCTACATAGTGTTCACAAATGAATCTAGAGTCCAAATGGGATCAAAATATTTCTCGCTACACATTGTAAGTTTCCCACTAGTGGGACATTAATATGGACATCTTCAAAGTTGCAAATGTGATCTTATCATAAACATCAAATTGGTTTATGGTGAAGTAGGCCCTAAGTTTTGAATTATATTATTCCAATTCTAGAGCATCGATTTTTCCTTAGAATTTTGGAATATTAAGATTGATTTCAACCTTGAAAGGGGCTTTTTGTTGGAACAGTTGTTGCACAAAATACAAGAAATATCAACACCATGTTAAAATGAGTTGCATCATGACTTTTTGGAACTAGCGCAATATTTCATCGTGTTGTGCCTCAATGGAATCCTAAATGAGTTTATGGACATTTAATGTTGCCTCATTTTGTTCTAAGAATCAACCATCTTGTTCTTGTTACGATGTTCTTTTGAGTAGTCTAAAATAGGTCTCACTAGGTGATACCATGCACACATATTTATTAGAATATGAGAGTTTTTTTTAATAACAATGATATACACCATGAGGTCTAAGATGTCATTGTGGCGGAAAACCCTGCTCTTGGAGGCAAGCGGTTAGTTATATAATGTGAATGGAGAATTAAACACGATAACAAACCAAAAATAATCAATTACGAAGTTTTCTTAAAAATGGTGAAACTTCTATTCAATAGAATGAAATGGGAATAGTAAATTGGTATGCAAAGTCAGATGAATGAGGCTTGTTATGATCAACAAGGGGGACATTTCCTTACATTATTTTCCTAGACTAGAATGGGATACATATGAGTATAGGAGATACAAGATAATCGATGCCCGAAATTATTCAATACTATCTACAATGTGCTTGTTCATTTCCATTTGGGTCAAATTCCTTACAATATATGCATACATGATTACAAGTAGGTTTTACAACACACAAAGATTATAAGAATAAATGGTTATGAAATTCTTTGTCTTCTGGCCAAGAGATCATTTGTATTCCCATGTAATTTGTTAATAAATGGTCTGTTTAGGCATGAACGTGGAGAGAGTCAAGTGGAAGTGGGTGGTTGATGTGTGACCACTAAATGCGAGGTCTTACATAGGACTGGGAAGATGCATAATAGGGTACAAAGCAAGGTGGAAATGCCCCAAAGTGTTGTGAGGCTATGAAGTGTTGTAAACCAAGTATAAATGTTTTGAAACATTGCGAAGTGATGCACAAAATTACGAGGAGGTTTAAATAATGTGTAGCATCGTGAGAATTTGTGAGGATGAAGTACAATATACATGGTAGTATGAGATGCGATGCACCAAACCACGGCGCTTTGCACATGGCACAAAGTAAAGGATATATTACGAGTCACATTGGAGTTGTTCGATATGATGTGAGCTGTTGTGCTGGCATTGTGAAGTCTTTAAGTCTATGTACATGGCGCAATACACCGTGAGGCAAAGGAGTACAATATCCCAAGGAAGTATGTGTAGGCTTGCATTGAAGTGAGATGTTGCAAATTTTCCTAAAAAATTGCACATGGATAATTATATAGACACCTAATTTTGACGAGATTAGTTATTAGTCATAAAAATGAATTGTTCCAAAGTTCTTATGTATTTGTCAATTATTGCTCCATATTATGATCTTATTCGCACATTGCCTATTTTATGGTATTGTTCCCATGCTCTTATCTTTCCTCTCATATTTTTGTTTTTTTCCCCAGTTCTGTGTTATTTTAAGTTTTCCCCAAAATTATATAATTATGGTTTTGGTTCTCCATAACCATAATTGTGTAGTTTTGGGGATTTTCCTATATGGGCTCTACGTACCCATCTTTGGGGGGTGGGGGTGGCAAGGTTGGGGTTGGGCCTTCTTTTAGCTTTTATGCTCATTATGTGGTGGCTTGCATGCTAATAGTGTCCTAATTTGAATTTAAAAAGTCTATAAATGCACAGTGTATTAGTATATTTTAAAATAGGAATGGGTGATAAAAGAGCATCCACATGCCAAAAGATAATAGAGCACCATTCAAGCATTTAAGGAAGTCTAAAGAAAATCTAACATTTATTGTATGGCATCAAGCATTTACTATAGCATTAAAAGTGATAAGGATTGGGTACTTGCATGACATTGGATTGTTTGATGAACATTGCATTATACTTGGTATGTTGGTTTCAAAGAGTTGTACATCTCTAGGGCCTTGATAATATCAAGGGATGACACATGCCCCTAAACGATCTCCATTTTTATTGGTTTTTGTAAGATGTTGGTGCTCTACTAGGAATTCAAATAAGGAGATCAATTTCCCAAACATTCACGTTAAATTCTATAAAAGTGAGAAAGGTTTTCAATGCCCTAAAGGCAATGAACAAGTAATCGTTAAATAATATTTGTCCTCGATGATAGTTTCGAGAATTGTGCACTAACGTTCCCAAGAGAGTAATATAATGGTTATGGCGAAGGTTCTATGTTCGATTGCTTCTTCCAAGTCATGTTCACTTCATTGTCTATTTCTAATGATTGTCCTGGATTTGATATATATATATATATATATATATATATATATATATATATATATATATATATATATATATATATATATCCTCTAAAACCCCCTTTTTCATTTATTAGTACTTCAGAAGATTCTTTTATGCAATTAGGTTTGATTTTACTATTGTAAATATGATTTGGCTTGATTGCAATGTTTATAGGTATAAGTAGTTTGTTATTGATGTAAAATTGTTATCCATTCAAACAACTCCATCTAATTGGATTTGGTTGTTGTAAATGAATCTTGAATCTTGAATCCCATCCCATGCCTCAAAGTTATGCATTTGTATGAAGATTAATCTAGAATTTAATAATAATTGTAAAATCCATCTGCATTGAGTTCCTTTGTAAACATCTTGAATGATAAAACTCCCTATTGGAGGTTCAATTATATTACAATCTAGTTGTCTCTCTAAGACTTGTTGACTTTCACTTGAGCCCAATGAATTGCCTAAACACCTTTTGTTGAGGTAAAATGAGTTTTTGTAATGATTTCTCTATGGCATTGACCACGTTATTGTAATCATTCTTAGGTTGAAAGCCACCCGAATCATGAGAAATTTCTTATTTGGAAATTTCAAAGCATTGGGAGTGGAAACATTTAACCCACACTCAAGCACATTTGCATCTAAAAGTTTGGTCTTGAATGCTCTTACAAAATTAATAAGCTTCATCATAAGTGTTGAAGACCACTTTATCCTTAATGATTGGAAGTAAATTATTGGAAAAGATGCTTTAGAGTTCATTATCTATTGGTTCATTTGTCCTCTTAATAAATATAGTGTTAATTCTAAGCACATATTCACTAATGGTTTTATTCTATCCTTTGCTTGATTTGAGTTAATTTAGTAAATGTAAATTTGGCACCAATATCTATTTGAATGTGAATTAAGAAATCAACTAGGTTAGTGAAGGTATGCATGGATCCATGGGGTTAAGTATAGAACCAATAAAAACATAATCCTTCAAACTCCTTTGGAATCGTTGAGTCAATAGTTTTTTTTATTATAAGTAAAATCTAAGCAAGAAACATACAAGCCTCTAATGTGACGGGAAGGGTCTCATATGTTGTAGGGTTTAAAAGAATGTCATTGGAAGTAACACTATTACTTGGCTTATGGGAGTCTTGAGAACGGACTTTTTTCAAACCATTAAGGGTATACGTCATAGTAGTCATTTCAGGCATTATAGAAGTAGTAACTGGACAAGTGGCATAAGTTGGAATAGAATTTTTTCAACTAAGGGATAGGAAATATGTTGAGAAGATGGAGGAATGTTTTAGGCAAGAGATTGTTGAGAAATAAGAGGAATGTTAACACCGCAAGAATGTTGAGAGGGAATCATACAAACATTGTTGGAAAGAAATAATACAAGCATATTGAAAAGGAAGCACGTGCATCAGTTAAATTGGAAGAAACTAGAGAAGTAACTACTCTGGAAGACATACTTTGAGATTCATTAATGACATTTATCAATCCAGAAATTTGATCAATGTTCTATGAAAAACATTAATTAAATTGAGGATGAAAAGTTTTAGGAACAATATTATTATTGTTTCTAGCACTCAATATAGCCATTACCAACCTTGGCACATCTTGAACGCTAGCCTTATCGTGATCTTCTAAACAAGCTTCTTGATCAATTTTTTTGTAAGCATCTAAACAAATGTCTTGATCAAAATTATGTTCTTGGCTTTCATTCACATCAACCTTTAGAGCCAAATTCACAACATTTTTATCATTTGCATTTTTCAATGGCATGCCATTTGCTAAAGCATGCTTAATTTTGCAACATCGGACACATTCGCAAATTCCATTTTCTTTTTCAAACATTACCTAGGATTATCGAATAGAATTTCAACAAAGTCTTACGGGTTCTTGATAAAGTCTAACACTTTTCTAGTTAGAATCTCATACCTAATCGGGCATAAATTAAAACCAGTCATGAAAGTTACATACTAGACACGCACTCGGTTTCAAGTGTTTTCAAAATTTATCATAAGGCTTGGGATCAAACAAACCAAGCAAAATGAAGTTGGGGCTTTTAGATTTTATGAGCATACAATAAAGTTAACCCTACAAAATTAGAGAATATAGATCTAAAACAATATGGAAAAATATCTAACCCTATGGACTGATAAAACAATTCAAGTTTTATCAAACAATGAAAAACCTACGAAACACTCAGGGCAATGTGGGTTTACCAAAATATTATTGCAATAAATAGATTACAACTAAATGTAACACATAAATAAATTGGGATTTATTTAAGCATCACAATACATGTGTAATACAGTCAAATGACTAATTAATCCAAATCACTCAATAGGAAATCACATATGGTTTTGATTCATATATTGAATAAGTTACAATCTGAAGACAATCACCTAAATTTGAACTTGGAAATGCATTGTAAGTCATCTTACGAACATCACCCAAAAAAATGGATCCAATTAGAGAATGCCAAAAGCCCCAAAATATGTCAGAACCATCAGATATGTTCCAAAGGCATCAACGGTTATAGTCAGGGTATGGTGCTCCAAAATAAGTTGACCACTCGGTTCACCAAGTTCAAAACTCTTGTTTCCTTGCTCTGATATGCTTGTTGCAACTCCTATGTACCCACAAAACAAGCTTTTCTCCTTGCCCTAGAATTGCTCCAATTCACCCTCTAATATCTAAATGATTTAAGGAAAATAAAATGACCAAGGGGCTTGATTTAGTCCTAGTGAATAGTATAACTATGTTGTTATTTTTCAGACCCCTAGAGGTAGGAATTGTGATATGAAGGATGTCAAAAAACAATGAACTGCATAAAAGAGATGAATCCAAAAATTGGTCTGCATTAATAAAACTTTGGGTCATGCACGAAAAGTTCTCTATGAGAAATGCTACCTTCAAACAATGATAAATGCTCTAATGTGTGCTATACTTTTTCTATGAATGCTCAGTATGTGTGTGCAAATGAAATGAACTACAATGCTCTTGTATATTTATAAATAATGGAATGAACCGGCATTAAAGGGCTGGAAGAGGAAAAGAGAGGACATAGGGGACTGGAGGAAGCCTTTGAGGAGACCGAAAATCAACGGACCAAAAGCATTTAAGTTTCTAGTCAAGTGCTGATGCTTCTAATATAGAGACCAGAAAGCGTGGGGAGGAGAGAAATGTTCAACGAGTTAGAAGGGGAGGGCCTTTGAATATCAACAAACACACCACACCTAATTTGGCCCAATAATCAACATTTTTAGGTGTCTACAGCTACCAGCATTCCATGCTAAGTCTAGCTGGCTTCTCAAAATCTGTTATGGGTGGTGAGGCTCATGGCTCAAACATGCCCCTATTCTTATTAGTTGCTCGAGTTCGAGCTCAACTGCTAGAGAAGTGCTTCAAAAGAAAAACATCAATTGTCATCAGTAGGTGGCAATCTTTTGACCTTGGAAATGCACCTGGTTGCAAAAGAAACCACCACCCAGCACTAACAACTAAGTCCAAGAGTCTCACATCTACACACCTAGCAATAGGGTTCCCACTAGCCAACTAAGCTTTGGCTTAAATTAGGTAAGAGCCAATGAATATGTCAGCCCACTCAAATTAGGCAAATAGTTGCTACAATGCATGCCCATCAAAACAAGACTGAATGCAAGTCGATGCAAATTTTGAAAGGAAAAGATACTGTGAGAGGTCTTAACAGATAAAAATAATAATTTCAATGCTAATTATAAATTATAATAAAGGGGAAAATTAGACAGCCATATCAAACATATTGTAATGGTGAATTATATGGCAAGATATTCTGATATATGAAAGTTCACAAAATGCTTGGACATCATATGCACAATAATGTACATTTCTAAGCATAAAGTAGAAGCATGCTGATGTTCCATCTGTTTCTATTTGCTATAAAAGTCTCGCATCGCAAAATTGTGTGGATTCTGACTCAAAGATATACAAGTTCGAACCAATTAAAAATGCACAAAAGCCTCTACTCCAAGAAATAGCATTTTTCTAAAATTCACTTATATTTACAATCTGGTTTATGCATTCATTCTCTAAGCTCTTTCAATTTTGACATATCAAGTGATATCCACATAAGGCAGCTTACATGACAGCACACTTTTGACCCTTGTTCGACTTCCTAATCTTTGCATCTGGACTCTCATTGCCTCTACAGTTTTCGAATTGGTGACTGCTATGAGAAACAGAGTCGGAGTGCTGATAAAATCTTTTGGATCCATTCTCGGATGGAATGGATGCAGCCATCTCTGTAACATCAATTAAGTGCTTTATCACATCACATTGTTCAGTCTTATGGAATGACACCATCTGTTGTAATTCATCTTGGAGTTTCTTGTTTTCAGTCTGAAGAGCCTCTTCAAAAGCCAAGTTTGGGTACCTGCGAGACAGAGACTTCCTCAACACAATAGTATCTGACCAAGTGCATTCGGACTTTAAAAGTGTCTCTTGGACTCTCTTTTCTTCATCCTCCAGTGTATACTCTTGTTGATCCTTCTCAATTGCCTGCAGATTCTCCTGCAAAACTATAAAACATATCAGGAATCTAGCAATTGGTTGCCTGACATTGACCTGAGAAAAAGTGTAAATTATACTACACAGCACAAACATTACTGTGTCTAAACATCAATTGATACAAATATTTAATGTCTGAGTCATGCTTGCTTAAATGAATGTAAAGTTAGAGTCAATTAATAATGGGCCCATCATTTGCAATGCAATCTAAGAGGGCTCGCTCCATGATTAAGATTGATTAAATTTGGCCAGTGGCATGTCTTACAAATGTTTATTTTTAATGAATGGAAATGAGAAAAACTTCATTAAACTGCACCAAACATAGACCAGACATTCATAAGTAAATTCAACGAAAAAGTATAACCCTCTTTTCCTTATTCTCTAAATACATTATCCAAAGAGCTCTTTTCTCAACTAATCAGCACGCATGTTTCCCTCATTTTGTAGCAGAAAACCCATCCCCCAGCATCTGCAGAAATCTCCTGTCTTTTACAGAGTATTTAACAGTCCAGCAAAGACAGTAATTTATTGCCTATGCAAAGCTTGAATTTATAGGCTACGGGTCCTGATGGTAAGGAAGAATCCATAATAATCAGAACCATCAGGTATGCCCAAATCCCATACAGAACCCTTGACCAAAGTAAGCGGAAACAAACACAAGTTCACTGTTCAACTACATAATATAAAGCCTGATACCACAACATATATCAAAGGGCATCCAAACCAAAATATCAAAACTAGGACATAAAAGTTCAAGTCCTTCAAGCATCAGGGACAGACATCTTATAAGTATGGCCCTACAAGGAGAGTTTGCACTAATTTCGTCCTTGTTTCAAGCAAGATTTTGTACCGCAACGCAACATGAACTCAAAGAATTCTAACGACAGTCTGGTCTGGCCTCTATTGTAAAGGCATCAGCCCTTGTGAGGTTGAACTAATTATTGCTTTCCCCAGCTTCAATAACTAGCATAGAGTCACCTTAATAGTTATTCTTCCAGTATAAACTTGATTGACTATTTTTTATCAATTCTGAAAAATTTGTCAAGCAACAATTTTCCTAAAACAGCCAATTATTTACTCAAATATTTTTATATAGGCTGTACTAACCGTACATGATTGGTAAATTATTATTTTTTGGGGGAACATTTTTAGTATCTGTGCAATTCTTATTTTATAAACGTAGGAGATTCACAAACTTCATTACAATTACACAAAATATGCATTCCTCAAAATTTTCCCTACTTTAGTTCTTTGATTTAAGTTCTGAATTCAACGGCATTGTTAGAGATTTCAGCCTAGCCATCTAGATGAAAAAAGGAAAAGATTTTTAATTCATCCATTAACCATCCACCTGACTGATCAAGCATTAGTTCTTCAAAGCTCTATTAAATCCGAATCTCCAAATAACCGACATGAGTTTCTGGTTCATCCAAATTATTTCTAAACATGAGATATGAATGTTATCAAAACTTTAATAATTAATCATGGTTTTGCCCCCCTATTCCTTTGTTGTTGGAAATCAGACAATTATTATTAGAACTTTATAAGCCATCCTAAGGGTCTCTGCCAAGTTCTCTAAATATTCTTGTCCGTTTTCCAAAATAGCACAATTTCTACTAGCCTAGACGACCCTAAAAAGAATTTCAATAGTATGTATTACAACTTGCAAACCTATTTAATCTCAAGAACGGAGTCATAAATAATCCCATGCTATTGTAATTGGACCAGAAAATGTAATTAATACCAAAGATTCTTAAGCACAAATTGACAATGAAAAGATATATGCTAAATGTTTCTTCCTCATGTTCATATAAGTATATGGAGAAGTGCCATACCAACCTCTTATCATCAGCTTCTCATGACTAAGAAAGTTTTCAGTGCACCAAAAGAGAATGGGATGGCATCTGTCCCAAGGATATCAAATTTCATCGAGGAACAAAAGTTAAATTGTAGCATTTACGAAACAATTAGTGTGAAAGGATAATTCAGATTCTTCAAAAGTTTCCAGGAAACCTTCTTTTGTTATGTCCCAAGTCTTTTGGTACTAGTTGGCATCAAATCCATCTTGATTTGGCTCTTTTTCTTTCTTCAATTTGAATGCATATAGGCATCAGCACTTCCTCAGTTATCAGCTTATACAGCTCCTTGAATAGATTCTCTATAACGATAGCAGGGATATTAACCAAAATTAGATGATATACAACCTGGGGATACGATTTGGTCAGAAGTAATGAAATATTCCTATAACACTCATGCCATCTTGGCTTACAATTTGTTTGATAGCTCAGACTTCTTCTTTGGTTAACCTTGCACAAAAATGTGTATTCCTATCACCAGCTTCCAACCATATCATTATTGACTTATGTCTCCAATCAAATTCCTCAGTTAGAATCCCAGACCCTTAAACTGGGAAGGCCTGGCCAGCTGCTTATTCTTAGTCACAAAATGGGGTTGGGTGGTTGCCCCCATTGTGACTGAATTCTTCTTTGACAACCTCAGAGGTTTGTCAAGTTTACTGAGTGTTTAATGGTGTGAGACTGTCCCTAAGTTCTATTTCTGGGCTCCACGTCTCTAGTTTAAATTTCTCAAGAAATCTAGAAGCTTCATGACATTGTATCTTAGCAGTCAATTGGCCTTCACTCACTCAACATTCTTCATATCAAGTTCCCCTTGCACTTAGCTGTATTGATTTGTACCACACTCAGTTTGTGTCTTCACATGAAAGACATTTCAATCTTTCAGACTTCAAGAGCTCCCCAAAACTTTTCAGTTCTTCTCAAGTCAGTTGTTTGCCTAAAGGCTAAAGTTGTTGCTCCCAACTCGGCAGCAAGACTGACCCTTGTGCTACCTATCTCATCGATGATCCGCTAATACTCAACATCTTGATCCTTTGGCCCTTTGACTTGGTCCACTTTCAAAATTTCTTGCCACACTTCCTTCGCCATGAATTGGGACCAAGGTCTCTCAACTTATACACTTCTTGGGGCTGGTCACCTATGTTGGTTTATTTGTTCGAATTTCATGCCCTCGATGTTGCTTTTGGTGCTTTCTTGTGGTGTGAGGGTTCTTGTTAACTCCATGTATCGCTTGGTCGATCCCTGTAGTCAGAAGTCTAGTCCACTGTTGGGCCTCCACTGGATATGGCCCAACTTCAGGCTATCCTCAACAATCTTGCACCTTCAAGCTCTGATTGTTTTCCTCTCTGTCACAGCCTCCTGAAACTTATCGGGTTCACATGGACACCCTAATCTCCACTTCTCCCAACTCCTTGGATCTTGGATGAACTTCAGATCAGCATTCACCACACACATACCATTGAGAATTTTTGGAACCTCTTGTCATTTGGCTCTGTTGGAGAGTGTCTTAGACTCTTAACAAGAAGCCTCAAGTGCACATAAGCCCTACTTTGGTCTGAACCACTTGGGTGAGAGCATAGTCACAGGACTCAACAAGTTATCCCCGAAGTCATTGACTTTTTCATCTTGCTGCCGAAGCAAGCCAAGCCAACTCATACCTGTCTGACTCGGTCACGAGAGTCAAAAATGGTCAATGCGCAAAATAATTCGACATGTTAATGAGTAGCTTGCGAATACTCGCCATGTAATGGGGATACTTACTAAAGATCTATTTTTATCCGAAAACTTAGATATTTCACCTATTTATCAATTGTCAAGTTTTTCCCTAGTATTTGTTGAGTAGTCTTACCCTTCAAATTCACCGAGTCATTTTCAAGTACAATTTGTGTCACTTTGGATGAGAGACCATGTGCCCTAATGCTTACAACATGGCTACAACTTTATTTTATACTATTTTGTTTATTTCCAGATGGCACGTCTGGAACATATTAATATCTTTTCTTAAAAGAGATCCCTTATTGGGTCCCAACAGCACTATTCACCTTTTAGAATACTTCAGTACGACTTAATACCAATAGAAGCCATCAGGGCATCTTTCTGGTGCAGGACAGGTTTCGAATACATGAGGCAGGGTTGGCTGACAGGCAGCCACCTTTGGCTGAGATGACAGATGCTACTGATAAAGAAAAAGTCTTTTAACATGATGATGCTGCCAAGGGGTCTTCAAGCCAACTAGAAATGTGAATCGGTTGTTTTCTTCCATGTTGATTTATCATGTTGTCTAAGACTCATTAAGGTTATGTACTGTTTCTAGCAGGATCGGTAGGTTGTTTTGATATCTAATTTTGATGGTAGGAATATCATTGGGTGGTTTGTATGTTGTGCTCTAACTGCTAGCCTATAAGTACTGTCCAGCTTTTGGACATATATATTCTTTTATAAATTTTTGCTGCAATAAAAAAACAATACTAAGAGACAAATCCAAAACCCTCCCTCTGTCCATAGCAAAAAGATCAATAAGAGCATTCAAACACATTAGAACAACCTCATGCAATTAAAATACCCATATTGTTATTTAGCTAGTATAAATATCTTAAACATATCTAATTCGAAAAATGCTAATAGATATCAATCTCGAGGTTCTTATCTTGAATTTATGCACAACATATTGATTAATATTGTTGGTGACAACAAAATCTTTCCAAAGAAAGGGGCCTGACTTTTACCATATGGTCAAGATATTACTTTTTTATTGACTTCTCAAAGTTTAAAAAAGCGTTTAAGTGATGATCAAATGGATGTCAAATTTAATGTTAAGTATAAAATTTACACAGTCACACCATTAGATCCCACCCCTTGCTGCTATTGTAGAATGCCTATGGGCATAATAAGACAGATATGAACATGGACAAAAATATCTACCATTCAACAAGCACATCTATAAAACAGGGTATAAAATATCCAGTACTGTGTTCCAGATAGAAAACAATAAGACTATGCCTACAGAAACTAGGAAAAACCACCAATCTTACCTTACAGCCAAGCTGTAGTCCCCTTTGGAACCCACTCCCCAATGCAGAGACCATGAACGTTAAAGGACAAGGTTCATTAAATAGCTCATTCTAGGTTGTGTAACCATATTCTGGCATGCACTGACTTGGCTCTCCCCAATCTATGCAAGAAACCCTCAGCTGCTACCAAGGGCCCTCTGACTTTTCCTTACTAGCTTTATAACTGGCTTTCCTTTTTCAGCTACTGAGCCCATCTGTGTGCCACTGAACTATGGAACTACCCAACCTCTATTGCTTTGATAAACAACGAGCCGGATAATACAATCCCACAATACAACCAAGGATTCAACAACCAAACATTGATTTTATCATCTGGAAGCTTTTCCATTTCTCATAACCACCATCCCACTTGACAGTAACACATCATCTGCAACAAAACTCTTCTCTCTTATCTATTCCAAACCATAGGGATAAGGAACAACCCAAGAGTAACAACATTACCACAATAACATAGAACATAATATCTTCACAGACCAGTTCCACCCCAATGGAAAGCATTGTATATGCAACAAGTGTTGTTGTCCTGTTCTTTGTTAATCCATTCCTTTCAGGTTGTAAAACCCCGCTGATTTCATTTCAGCCTTATAGTTGCCATCTTATAATACATTTTCATTACGTGAAAATGCGACATAGATACACATCGACCATCTATACCATGGCCTAGCATATTAGTCAATATAGCCTTGGGAACCTACCTTGCACAACATTTATTACATTCATTGTTTTCAGAGGGCAAAACTAGGGATTCCTTTGTATTACAAATTCTTCTGGGATTTGGTTTTCAAGATCCCAAAATTGCCAACTTCCTGCAAATGAGGCAATTTTGGGTTTGCACCTACTCAATTTTGTAATTGATTCTGCAGTCCAGATTCCTGGCCTGACGTTAATATTAAGACACCAGGGCAAAAATCCATTCAAAGCAAATAAATTCATGATAAAATTTATTTTCTGCATTTTTCCATTCCTCCATTCAGAGGCACAGTTAATTTCCATTCACATCAATTAAATTGGCAGAAAAAGTTTCTTTTTGAATTTTTTCAATTCATCATTTCATGCAATGACAATTTTCACTCACAGCAACTAAATTAGCAGTCAATTTATTTACTGCATTTTTTAATCATTAAATACTATTTTATTTTTTCAAGCCTGAATTGTGCACACCAATGAAAGAAACTTCCAACAGAAAGTAAAAAGTCCTAACTTAACAATATGTATTGCATTTACTGTGAGATATGATTGGGAGAAATTAAATTGGCCATAGGAGCCACAATACGGGATAGCAGAGCCATGATGGGAAGGTAAGGAGGCATTGTTCAGCCTGAAGGGTCCTAGAAAACAAATGGATGGTGCCCCTCAGACTACAAGACCATAATTTGCGAATAATAACATCAAGGTTATAGGAAGGCTAAAATGTAGATAACCTATAATAACCCTCAAAAGGATTTTATCTTTCCATTATCAAATGTTGTTTTTGCATCAAGGAGATGTCTGTTGGTCCGAGAAAGACCAAGGTAGTTATAGAGGTATCTGTAAAATTCATTGCAGTCATTTTCTAGCCTTGGAAGAACTGCAGCCATGTAGGCTTCATCCGAAATGAGTATGTCATGTAGAAATTGTAACATGGATCCGCATACAATTTGTTTCTGGCTAAAATGGGCATGCTCTCTGTGTTAATGTGGCTGCAATCATCTAAAAGGTGGGTATGAGTTACAAGTGACTATCGATTGAATTGATATCCCCTTAAAAATGGTTGCAAGTTCCAGGTGAATTTTGATGGAGTTCAAATGCCTCGCAAGTTGCTTCAGAGAGGAACAGTATTCTAAGCTTGAAAGTGTATTCTTCTGTGCAATAAACAAGATGGCACGGGCCAAATAAAAATAAGTCAAGGAGGCTAAAAGATGGTTAGTATTATGAACTCTTTTATTCCAGGGTAGTGGGTTCAGTCCATTTCATGTAACTATGCTCTTTTTAGAACATGGGACCAACGGGACCAATTGTGTGGGTCCATTCAAAACTGTTTTTTTGTCTGTTATTGATCAATGGAGCCCAATCTTATGGGTCCATTTGGTTTTGGGCCTTTGGCTCATTCGATATACCTTTTTGTAATAAAATTAATTATCCAACACACAAAAGGCAAAAGTGCTGAAGTTGAAAAAATGATACAGACTCATAGAGAGTGGAGTAGAACATGTATTTGGAGGAGAGAAGCTCTTTTGCACAGATCTGAAGGCTGTGTTTAGCAAGGGCAGTGCCCATACTGCCCTGGATTTGGCCTGAGTCAGTATCCACACCCTACATAACATTTAAGGTGTTATTTTCAGAAATTCATTTCGGTATTCTCACAAGCTTCAGATTGTAATTTACAATCATTTTCATATTTCACTTATATGACAGAGATTCTATACAGTATATCAGTTCAAACATTGTTGTATTGCAGTCCTAGATTTCTACGGTTGTCTAAGTCTCAGATTTCCAAAGGATTTTTATAGCCACGTGGAAGCACACCGCCTATGGAAGTGTTGTCAAATGAGCACTCATGCTTTTTGGACAACTTAGCACATCAAAAGGAAAGCTGCACATCAAAGGAAAGCTGCACATCAAAGGAAGCCGCACAAGCCTTCAATTCCGCAGATCCCTACTTTTCTGTGGATCCCTACTTTTCTGTGGAAACCTACGATTCCGCAGAAGCCTAAATTACGCGGAAGCCTAAAATTCCATGCAACACTTTAAAATTCCACAGAAAGAGTCAAAAGTCGCATGAAGGTGAAAATCCACATGGAAAGCCACAAAATAGAAAGGAATGCCGCAGAACAAAGAGGGAGACTCCAAGACCCAATGAAGGTTTGACTCGTCAGCAGGAGCAACTTGGAGGTTAAATTTGGCGGCTTCGTGACCATCAACTGTGCAGAACGGCATGGGAATCTTTAAATACTCATATCTTTTGATCCGAGTCACCAAATAAGACAAAATTGGTACCGTTGGAAAGGCCTTGGGAAGCACTATACATTAACAGCAGTTTTGGGTCACAATAAAGTGTATTTTTGGGCCAAAACGTGGAAGGACTCGCGGATGTCTTTAGGTATGGGTTCTGCAAAATCTTTGGTGCCCATGTTGGGTCTGCACACTTGAATGCTAATTGGTCCTTGGTGGTTGAAGAAGTGGGTGGTCTTCTTGATTTCAGATTCACTCTTCCCACCCTTCTTCTTCTTCTATAAATGTAACTCAGTTTTAATTGAAAAATATCCTCTCTTGAATGCAAGGTTATGTTGCCCTTTTGTGTGGCCAAGCATTCTAAGTTGTAGACTTATGTGTTATCTTGGTGCAATGCACTCAGTGCCTTCACCATTATTGTAATAGATTATGCATATTCTAATCAATGATATTTTGTTATTGTGGCTCTCCTTCTGCTCTTTAACTTGTGTTATTGTGTTCTTGCCTTCCTATTCTGTTATGGTATGATGTGTGTGAGCTATATTTGTATGATTTCAATCCTTTGTGTCATTTATGCAAAGAATCAAAGTTTGGCAAAATTGCAGAGTTGAATGTGACTTGTTTTTGCCCTCTTAGCTTTGTATTTGTCCCTCTCATTCTTCATCTCAGGAGAGAATCCACTTTTAGTTTGGTGCATCACCTTATCTTTCATTCAATATTTCATCTTTCTAAACTTTGGTTCCTTAGAAATCTTAGATTAGAACTAGTTAGTAGTATTATAGTATTGGTTAGATTAGTTGCAGTGAACTAGAGTGGAAGGAACCAGCCTTTCCCTGGAGATTGACCTTGAAGGAGCCATTGTCCCACACTTTGAAGGTCTTTCAATGTTTCATTGAGGTGCTGAGCCTAGCTTCAACAAAGGGTGCAATCTCAAGTGACAACAGGAAAGTTTTCCAAATATCTAATTTCCAAAATTGGTGAAGTTCTTACCTTTACTAGATTTTACAAAAACAGAAATTCAGTTTCTAGATTTCAGGTTTTCCATGTTCAGATTTCGGTCTAGTAGCAGCTTTCGGTTTTGGGTTGTTTTCAACAATCTTAGAAAAAGATCTAACTTCAGCTTATGTTTTAAATTTTGTTTCCAATTTTGAGCAATTATGGAAAGGACATTAGCAAGGAATTTCAGATTATTTTTTAAGAATTTAATTGAATGAAAAAATCATTCAATGGAAGCAAGAATGATGTAGTCACAGTTAGGGGTCCCAACGAAGGGATGTTTTATACCACACAGCCCTTATCAAAGTTTGAACTCATCGAAGCAAGATCTCAGACACGGCTACAACAAGAAACAATAAAATCTTCTTCTATGAATGTAAGGAAAAGATTGTAAACTCGAGCACAATGGCATTACACTCCAATGACAGTCTTATGACAAGACTGCAAGAACTCTTCTCAAAATTCCAATCCTAAGCTTGCAGAATTTTCAAAGCTTCTACAGAACTGCACTTGGCTCAATTTAGAAAATGCTCTTAACAAGAAAAATCATTTGATCTTTCGAAATGGATAAATGCCTTACATGTTCACAGCTGCCTTCTATCTATAGAATCTATAGTGGCACTGGTGGGAGAACAAGGATGTCGTTTGCAAGTAAAGATACCTTGCAAATTTTCCTCCGAATGCCTTAGATCGCAATTGATCTTCCCATGAAGTCTCCTCTATTGGATCAAGCTCAATCAGATCATCCAATTTGTGCTTCAACATGAAAAACGGATCAAGGCCCACATGTGCCTTCCTCTAATTGTATTGATGTTGACAAGAGATACTGTCAAACGCAGATCCAATCATGGCGACAAATGGTAGTGGTCTCACAGGTTTACAAGGCTTCACGGCATCGGCAGTGTTCAACAGCATCAATGAAGGCTCAGGTAGCACGCACAAGGCTTTGCAGCTTTCGTGCACAAGAAACAAGTGTTACGTGGCATAAGGTAGTGCATTATGGTTTTACACAGTGTAAATAGGCATGTGTGGCACTTGGCAGTTTGTGTAGCCAAGATAGTATTGCACAGCATACGCAGACTTCTGTGGCAAAGACAATGTTGCGCAACTAAGTGTAGGTTTGCACTACAAGGTTACGCATTCGCAGCTTGGATAGACATTTGCGGCTTCCGCAGAAAATGGTCGAGCCACTAAGGTTTGTGTGGCATGCTCATGAGTGGTGCAGCATTGCACAAGTCTTTATTCACTAACTCTACATATTTTTGGGTGATGCAAGATTGCTTGTAAACCCGATTGCTCCTGCATCACAAGTACAATGTTGACAGAGGATTGCATGCTAATAAAAGCAAAGACACTACGTGCAATTGCCTTGTGTGCTAAAATGGAACAAGTTGGAGATCTATATGATCCTCCACAGATAGATATGATTAATGTACCTCACAAGTTTCAATTTGATCTTGGAAGAAATATTCACCAAGGGAAGAAGAATCCCAAGAAAAAGTTGGAAAGACTTAGAAAATTCAACACCCAGCTTTTCGATTGCTTTGAGGGTAAAGCAATTCAAGAAGAAAGGACTGTAATGTAATATGAGGGGTGCTACTCTTTTGTTCTGCACAATGCACAAGCTTAGGAGAATAACAATTGGTACATAAAGTCACCCCTCGCTTACTTTATGTTAATCTTTTGTTCTACTTTAAGCTAATCTTTTGTTCTGCACAATGCACAAGCTTAGGAGCATAATAATTGCCACAAACCCACAACTTGCCCAACCTTGTGCAAGCACAAAGAGCTCCCGCTGAGCTATGAGGAAAGTTTTGCACCAAGCTACTCGCTCGGCTCACTTGCCGACATTCCCAGCAGAAAGCAAAATCGAGAAGCCAATCTTTTGTTTTGCACAAGCTTAGGAAGGATCATGCAAAGGCAACACAATTCTGAAACATGTTGGTGGATTCCAAACCCGAGCTTCTTGTAGGCAAGATCTGTCACAGGTCTGATAAGGGCCGGATTAAAATCAAGTTCATATTTCACACAAGAGAGCTCATCACAAAGCATGCATTGAGGAGAAAATTACACAGGAGAAAGGCAGCATTTCTGCCATTGTTGTAGAAGTAGATTAAATAAAAAGCACATTAACATAGCTTCAATTAAAAAATACAAGGTTAATGCCAAAGCTGTCCAGCGCCAAACTCTTCGCTGCCAACTAAATTTCAATCTACAATCTCCATCTCACTGCATTATGAGATGTGAAGGCCTACACCACCCACCTCCACTAACCTGTCGGATGCCACCTCTTCTACTCTTCCTTCCACACTACTCTCAATCTCCAACCACCACTCTCCACTCGCATTCACTTCTCCAACTCCTTCACCCACCGCCATTCCTCTACCACCAACTCCCATTACTCCTCCAATGCACCCCTTCACTCCCATTCATATTTATTTATTTATTTTTTATTTTATTTTATTATTATTTTATATTATTTATTAGTTACATTTGTTTAATTTGTAAATTGGGCACTTACAAGCCACATGTTTGGGACCAAGTTTGAGTTCAAGGAGGATAAGTTCGGTTCAAATTTGTCTAAGGACAAACTTCAAACAATAAAGGAGGCATATATATATATATATATATATATATATATATTATATATATATATTCTTTACTATTAATATCATTATGTCAAGGGGACAAAGTGGGGAGAGTTTCCCGACAATTTATTTATATATTCATTTATTTGTTTGCCACAAAAATATTAATGTATAGATATAACTAATTAAACTCCATTTAAACTACTAACACAATAAGAATGAAGATAGCAAATACATCTTGAATATGTCGAATTGGACAAGACTTGGAGGTAACAATCTCTAGGCTCTTGTCCATCTCTCAAGCGTACACCAAGCATTTAAAACTCTAATACCCCCTTGAAAATACTTCCTGAATGGGGACAACGAGAGCCCCTTTTTGAAAAGGTTCCAACTCCAATGCGTTGCCAAGATAGAATAATTTCTCGATTGACTAATCCAAGATGAGGGAACAACAATTGAAACACCCAAACAGAAACCAAATGAGAATACCCCAAGATGACCCACCATGTGTCACATGGAAAACACAAGCAACATGAAGAACACGTTGACACCCTAAGAGTGATGGCAAGAAGGCAAGGAGACTACTACAAACAAGGAGGGGCACTGCATTATATCAGCTCCAAATTTATAGCATTGCAGACCTGAATTTCTTCAGTTGTCTCAGATTTCCTGTAAGTTTTAGATTTCTATTCCTTTCTAGTTTCAGATTTAGTGACGTTTAGAACAGCTATAGCAAGTTTTAGGTTAGGCTTATTAGAGTTAGAAACTTATTGATCTCCAAAACTTGGAAAAACCATATTGAATTTCAGTAAACTGGATTTGAGAGGCTTCTTTTTTAATTCAAATCGTCAAAACTATGTCCAAGGCAACAGTTTCTCAACTAGACAAAACGAACTGGGTGGCCTTCAAATATTTTCTTCTAGATTGATTAGCAACAGGAAGCAAATTTAATAGACAGAATTCTTTTGATGGAAATGTAACTTCTATTTGGAAGATGAACGATACACACCATATAAACAAAACTACAAAACTGAACATAAATCCGAATGAAAAGTTCACTGTTTTGACAAAAAAATCATTTCACATGTAAAATATTGCAAACCTATGCAAGTCAGTTGTGGTTGAAAGGGCATTTTTCACGTCTTATACTATCAAAACGGTATGTTATCTAAATCCACGCAGCGATGTCCAGCACGCTGTGGTATAGTGGTAAAGCCTGGTAATCACGATCATGATGGCTTAGACTGCTTCTAAGCTGAACAGTATCCTGGTGGGAGAATGTGTTTACCAATTAACCCAGGCAAAAAATCCATACATCCGGATAAAAATTGGTGGATATTGTCCAATGGGATATGGTGTAATGATAGATGGATGCACTGCCCAAAGGGTTTGAAGCAAGTGGTGGGAAACGATGCATTAAGCCCGGGTTTCATTCCCACGTTCTTTTGGGTAACTTGTAGTAGTTGCCTTAGGAACATCTGAAGGTAAGGCTCGAGTGTAATGGTAAGATAGACTCGAATTCACCTCTTTAGTTGCTATGAGCTGAGCTCTTCTGATGCAGAGGCTGAGAAAACTAAGACCACAAACCACAAGTGTTAGATTCAAGAACATCAAACTATGCAATTCTTCATATCTTCCCTAGGCAACCCCTAGGCCAAAAGACCAAATTTCATGAAATATGGATTCAAGGGCTATGTTCACTGTACACACTGTTCAAACACCTTATTCCCTTTTGCAAACTCACCCAAGAACTTTCATTAGTTCATCAAACCTTCATTTTCCTCAATGGCACCTTCTTGTTCAAGAATAGGCTCTACTAGCCCTCAAAACATGCAAAGCTTGTTGTATTGTCAGAAGATCATGAACACATTTTTAATTTTTAGATACCCTTTATGGGTCTTCTTCTTCTCACAAACTTTTAGACTATATCTCTTAATGCAACTCCTTCAAATTTACTTAAACAGTTTCAAAAATAGGCCTAATTCTAGTGGCCTCCTTTCATGAAAATCTTGTTGTTTAAAACAACTAACCCCACATCATGGAAAACTAATCGTATATCTGGGCACCCTTTATTGAGTTTGTCCTTTTCACCAAATTTCAAGTTTCGTCTCACAAGATAAGTCCTTCAACAAAGCTCCCAACGTTTGAATTAGGTCTATTAAGTCTATTACTCCACTAAATCTGAATTTCTCAAGACTATGTCCTTCCTCTGGTTTACTGACCTTTACCAACACCTTAGAATGCTTAAAACCACTTCATGTAGGTTCTTGTTATGCCTCAATCTTATACTTACTCTCCAATCTCAACAACTCGCTATCATGTCATCTCTTACACCACTTAACAAGTATGGTTCTTGACTGAGTTTACTAGCTCTTTTACAATAGACTCCATACCTCTTCCTTTCAACCTACTTCACACCTTCTTAGGCCTCTATTCACCTTAAATGCAAGCTTTTTCCGCAAGTTTTAACACCCTATTGAATATACACCTCAATCTCCTCCAAAACTGTATGAAAAACAGAGTTTAGGCCTGTGTTTTCAAGTTTCTACTCAAAACACTCTTTGGCACCTTCTTTAGGCTTTGTCCAACTTGTATGCACCTTCATCAGGTCTCGCTTTACCTTATCAAGAAGACTCGACAGATGTCAAGGACTGCTTCTAATGTATTTTGTCATTTTCTTCTCTAAACCCTCAAAACAAGGTATTATGTGCACAGTCAGACTGTAATTTCTCATTTTGACCTAGAAAAACTCAACAGTTTTCCCTGACATCCTTAGTCATGCCTAAGTCATTCTGTTCACCAATTTCTAGGACTTTTCCATGGATAAAATGCAAATTATAGTTGCTTTCCACTTTCTATATCCTAGACTGGGTTTCTCAGGCTGAAAGGGACTGTATACCCTGTTCTTAGTTTTAGGATTTTGATCTATTTTCCTAGGGGTTTCACACTTCCACCAGGGTTTCTAAACACCATCCTCTTCAATAAACATACTTCACACAAGAGCAACAACATTCAAAAATTCATTCACTATTTATCAAACACATGGATCAATGAGAAATCCTATGCACAGTCCTCTTACCTCTTCAAAGATACATTAATTTTGCCCTTTTTAGAACCTCCATACTTGAAGCATCCTCTAGTTAATCACACTACACCTGTACCATCTCCAAAACCTGCATATTCACAATGCATTTCCAAAAACAAAGAGTTTCCCTTCTACACATGAGTAAACGCTCTAAATGCCATCTAGTTTCAACAAGTAAGAATAATCCTCTCATAATAACAAACCTCCATTCTCAGAATCTCATTAGTCTTAGAAACATCACAACATCCAAGCAAGAGAAACATCATACACATTTGTTCTATCATGAATTCATCATATATTACAAGAACTCAAGCTTTATTAGTGTAAGATCTGTTATGCAAAGTTTACATGATCTCAAACAGATCAATCTGAGGCTTCTTGGCGCTCTAAAATCTCCCTCTACCTGTTTTTCCCTTCTCCAAAACCCAAGAACTCTTCCTCATTCGAATCCTCTATCAAGATTTCGAGGAAAGGTAGTTACAACTTGACTCAAGTCTCCTAACTATGGTAAAGACTGAGTTTACTGGTTTACATGATAATCCCTAATGAGATAGGTGTTCACACTTTATTTCCACCTCATAGGGTCTATTATAACCTCTTACACCATTTATTCTCACTATCCTATCACCTAGACTATTAAACAACTTGTATGAAATTCAATATTCAAAATGGGGGTTTTGGAGGAAACTCCAAAATCACTTTATTACAAGCATAGAGGACCCATATGGACTTGGATCCATCCAAAACACCTAGTTAGACTCCCTATACTTAACACACCCATGAAAAGTTAAAACCAAAAGTTTGATATGTACAATGAAATGATGCTCCTGCACCATCTTCCCTGCGGTTTACCCTAGCATTTTAGCGAGTAAACCAATGAAGTTTTCATAGCGAAGTCCTGTGTTCGAATCCTTAAATGACTAGCTTTTTGCATCTTATTCTAGGGATAAGGCTATGTGCAAGTGCTGGGTGAATAATTTGACCAGATTAATACCCTTAGATCATAGATCTAAGCTGAAGGCATGCCACCTGGGCCGAAGGGGATAAGAGGTGTTATTTATTCATGACCCAAATTCAAGTCCATACAGTAAAATATGGATATCTGAAACCCTGCAGCATTAAAATATAGATGTGAGGTTGTAGAATATTGAAAATTTAAAACATTTGTGAATGGACGACCCATGTCAAGGTGGTTTGCAGTTGAAAGTGGCCCTTAGTTTGTTTTTTTATAAATAGAATAAGAGAGAGAAGAAAAAGAAATGGGTAATATAGACCAGAGAAACATACTCTTACTCTCTTGTTATCAACAAGCTGAATGAACGGAATGAGCTGGAGATATGCATCAATCTCAGCCTGGGACAACCTGAACTGAGAAACAATAGTCCAACCAAGAGCAAGCAAATATAGATAACTCTTATCCTGGCAACTGCTGACAAGCACGTAGGCTCGCCTGAGAGCATCCTCAAACTGTTCCAATGGCTCCCTGGTCTCAGGCCATTCCTTCAGCTCAGAGATTCTGAGTTGTGCCAACAGGTTCCCAATAAGCTTCAGATGATTGGCGAAATGCTTACAGTTCTTCTTGTGTATGTGTGCATTGTTGGCTGCCTGACAATAAGCACTATCAATTTGGCATGGTCCAGGCCTATTATCTGAGCCACATTTGCTATTTCTCCAAGGTAGTCACTGCTTAACTCCATTGCCAGTACCCAAATTAAAAAAACAATGATAAAGGCTTGTTTAGAAGAAGCTCAGGCCATTTGGGTGTCTTTGATTAACTCCATTTCCAATCCCCAAATTAAAAAATAATAAAGGCTTGTTTCAGAAAAGCTCGGGCCAATTGGGTGTCTTTGCTTACTCCTGTTTTAACCCCACCCTGTCAAACACATCTGTTGTGCATATTTGTCATAGCAATGTCAGACTCTGTATGGATTTATTTCCATGATATTGCTCAGCCGTTTTATCAGTGCCATATTGGTTGTGACGTGGCAGCATTGTAGGATTTTGTTTTAAAACGGTACAGATGACTGACATTGGAACAATGCAAGTTCTGTAGTACTATATGGAGGGTTTTCGCAGAGAGTGCCTGATGGCCCTGACAAATATTTGGCATGAAGGTGATATGTGGAAGTTGGAAGCATTTAAGATAAACAATGTGGCATCCAAAGAGCAAAGCAGACAGACATGGCCTTGTAAATGTGTTCTGCTTTCCTGCTTTCCAGGTAAATTTCTGCCCATGTTACCATGTCATCATCATTACTGATGTACGCAAAAGGAAAAGTTCGTTTAAAAAAGGTGCCTACCTACATGTTCGTGTATCACTATCACTATGGAATGTGTACAGGGGGCAGCTAGTGTTTTATACCAGTGTTACGTAGGGACGCGTCCCTAGATTTTGGTGATGTCCCAGACGTTCCGAACGTTTTGGGGACTTGGAGGGGACGTCCCCCTTTTTTAAATCTTTCATAAAACTTCTGATGTTTTTACTTTTAAAAAGCTGTTATTTTTACAAAGAACATTAAATTATAATCTTGAAAGTACCTGAATAGAGTTTAAATCCCTAAATTTCATTGAATAAAGTTAAAATATTTAAATATTAATATTTTATATATTATTTTAATAGTTGTCCCCTTGCCATCCCCAAAATTTGGGAATTTTTTCCCGTCCCGAAACCCCGTCCCTCCGTCTCCTTGTCCCCCATCCCCGAGACTTAGGTAACTATGCTTTATACGAGGAGAAACAATTTCGGAGAGCCTCCGTAATCCCAAATCTTTATGGGATGGGGTTGCGAGGTTATTGTGAAATGAAATGAAATGAACGATTTTAATAACTTCCATGAGACCAAAGGAATCTATCAAACTCAAAGCCATGTAGTCATAAAATATAACCAAATTGTCTCCTATTTTTTCTCTCTTCTTTTTATCAATGAGAGATAAATTCTGTTTTAATAGGGTTTTGCATATTGCTCTTTTTGTTGTCTTTTCCAATCTTCATTCTCATTTACATTGTTTTTTGGGGTCTACCTCTAATCGCTTCGGCTGGCCCTCTAATCAGTCCCCATCCCATCAATTTACTCCCTTATCTTATACATATTACCTACTTTATTATCCTCATTTTACGCCTTTTATTATTTCATTTTTCTTAGCCATATATGTTCCTACGTTTGTGCACAAATAAGAGAATGAAATCATAAAAGTAATCATACATCAACATCACATACACATGATATCAATACATAACAATGTTGTCTCATATATATTGCAAATCATCATTTAATACATCATCAAGGATACAATATTGTTGAGTTGTGGAGCTCAATTACTTCAGTTTAGCATGTTATATTAAACTTGTTGGAAAACACAGTAACCGACATCGGTTATGAAGGGACCGACATCGGTCACCTATGACCGGCATCGGTCAAGCAAGGAGGAACCGTCATCGGTTAGGGCTAACTAAGGCGTCGGTTACCTGTGTGTGAGTGTTTTATTTAACTCATGGGAATTAGATCTAATTTTAGTATTAAAGCAAATCTATTGATTGTAATTGCATGGCTAAGTGCCCTAAGTTTGTATATGCCTATATAAGCATAAAAGCTAGGGTTTAGAAGTAAGGATTGAGAGAGTTAATAATTATTGTGAAAATAATTGTGATTTGGAATTCTTGGAGAAGAAGGAGAAGCTTGAGAGAAAGAACGTATTGTACATCGTGGGAGGTGTGGAAGATTGTAAAGTTTCATTGTATATCTTCTGAAAGTTTTGGATAATAGATTGGCTTTTTTCTTGGTGGATGTAGCCTACACTGGGTGAACCATGTTAAATCTAGTGTTGATTTATATCTCTTGTTTTGTATATTTCTTCTAGTAGAATATCCGCTTTTATTGCATGTATGCTTAGATCTGATATATTATCTATACAACCTTGTGCTAACCCCAACAATTTCTCAAAAAAATATATCATCGATGACTCAAGCATCTTCTCCCTCGACTAGAGGTTGTCTAATGCCTTGAGTCCATGGTGCCCCTGACTTGTAGTAGCACGTAGGGATCGTCTTTGGGGATGTGGCTCTAGACCAAGCCCTCGCAGCCTCTCCCATTTCTCTAGTCGCCCAAACCTACAACTTCAAAATATGAGTCACATATGTCGACAGCGTGCAACCACCACTTGCATATCCGACAATCTCGTTGCCTGTTCTCGTGCCATGCTCCCTATGCCTAGAGAAGGACTTGCACTGCATTATATCCCCTACATCCACGCTGCTGAGCATCCCAATATCTCTGCCGTAGCTCACGAGTTACCTCTCCTACCAACTTGAATGTGCCCACTAAATCTCCGGTAGTCACAAATATGAAATCTACCATCATAGATGTATGAAGAGCACACACTAATACTTGAGAGGGGGTGAATCAGTATTATACAATCTTTTACTTATTTAAAAACTTTAACATCCACAATAAAAACAATCATACAAGATCCAACAATTATGAAACACAAGATTTATGTGGAAACCCTTTCGAGAAAACCACAGAGAAAAGACTGCTTGGATCTATTGTCCAAATCTAGTCACAAAATTAATTGCTTTACAAATGTTTGTAGGCACCAACCTACTGGAGACACCAATCCCCAATGCCAAGCACCAACTCATTTATTTGTGAGCACCAACTCACTAGAGACACCAATCCCCAAATACACTTCTTCAATAGATGAATTAACTCTCTTCCAAAACTCTACTTCTAATGTTGTATCTTTTGCTGCTCCTCAAGTTTACTTTCACCACTCACTCCAACCATTCACACTTCATTCCTCTACTGCACTTATCACACTTCGCTTGCTCTTATTCACTCATGTGTTGCTTGCTCCTCCCTCTTCATCAATTCGGCATTTCAATCTGCTTGAGTTTGCTCTTCCTCCTCTTCAGCAATTCCCCATTACTCCACACTCGAAATCTACTTGAGACTCAAACGGGATGTCTCCATTAGTCGCTTCACACTTCTCCTTATCAATTCGCACTTCCTTCTCACAAGCACGGTTCGTTGTTTTCTCCACTCAAGCGCACTATCTTCATTTTAACTATATCTTCTTTTATACCTCTCTTTGACCTATAAATATTCTTTGGTGTTAAAGATGAGTTGGCCTATAACTTAAATGTCAATACCAACACAAAGGAGAGTCGCCAAAACAGGGAGAATCGGCTAGTATCCTTCAAGATCATTAACTTGTTTTCTTTGACGCCTTGGAATGATTATAAAACCTATCTTTCACACCTTGGAGAGTTGGCCTACAATTTGCAATAAAAATTGTTTTTCACGCCTTAGAGAGTCATTTCATATTCAGATCTCGCCTTATAGTTTAAGTCGGCACTTGAGCATTCATACAACTAACTCCAAACTTCATTCTACTAGCATCAGACCAAACATGTTGCTATCTCCGAACCAAATACATTACTGACCTCTAGACCAACTATTTGAGCTCTGGACCGAACGTGCTTACTAGGCTCGGACCAAACATCCTATTGAGCTCACGGTCAGACATACTACCGAGCTCCGGACCAAAGTACTTCTAGCTCCAGACAAACAACATTGCTCCTCCGAGCTCTGGACCATTTATACTTCTAGCTCCAAACGAGCTACACTTTGCTACGAACTCCTCCGAGCTCCGGACCATTTGTACTACAAGCTCAACCATTGTTCTATGAGCTCCAAACCATTTGTACTATAAGCTCCGAACCATTGTTCACTACGAGCTCAGTACCATTGTTACTACGAACTCCGACCATTGTTACTTCTAGCTCCAGACAATATGCATTGCCAATAATAGGCGAGCTATGTCAGCTCCGGACGACCAACGCCTTCTGTGAGCTCAACTCGGACGGCGAGACATTGGACCAAATCCTTTGACATCAATGACAATAAATCCAATAATGTATCTGTCCAAGTCCAAAGTGAGCCATCCAAGATCTCGTTGTGTGCACCCTCAATCAAGGAGTGCCACTCAGTTGTGGTCCACTCTACAAAACACAAAACCCATATAACTCATTAGCAATATATACCATAATCAATATACTATATCATAACACTCTAAACCTAGATCTACCTAAATCACTTTAAGGCTTGCTGGTTCTCTGAGTCCTTTAACCACAATAGCTTTGTCTGCTTGGCCTCCCAAAACTGCCCCATCATCATCATATCTTTATATGCATGCTCTTACCAATCCTGCCCACCTAACTCGGGGCACCAAAATCATCGACATCACATAAGCCACAATTTGTGCACCTAGAAATGATAGATATCCTCCGCCAAGTTTCCTCAACCATTTTTCCATTTTTCTCCTAGCTACCCTTTCCCAATTTAAAAACAAAACCTACCACAGGATTCACACCACTACATGCCCCATCTCGACCACCTCATCTGCGCCGCCACGTACTCTTGCCATCGTTAATAAAATTGCTCAAATTGGGTAATCTCAAAAGTCAGTTTCTCTCAATCTCAATTAGTAAAGTGACAAATGAATTTCTCCTTTACTATTTATAACAATTCTTATACTGATTTCGATGCGACCTCTGCCAATCTTCAAACCTACGTATCTTTCTAACGACAAACCCTAAAATATTTTGTACATTGTGCCACAATCATGGCGATGAGCCCATCATTTTGACATATTAAACGTACCTCTACAAAATCCCACTAAAAATCCTTATTAGACTTCTCCATCGCCGCAACACTCAATAACATCATCCCCATGGCCTCCTAGTTAGGTGATTTATGTTTTATTTTACTAATTATCTTATAATGTTTCTTTTCGGTTTTATCTCTTTAGGGTTCCAAGCAGCTATTGTGCCCGCCATAAGCAAGTCGAACAACACCAACAAGTATGAAGTAGGTATATTTCATTTGGTGGAGTTCTTTATTTTTTTACAACGCTTACATTACTACTTTACTTTCAACATTTACTCGATTTCAAGCATTGCATGGATCGTTTTCAAAGACCATCTCATGCATCACTATAGTGACACCGTAATGTCCCCTTTTCCTACGCCTAAGGGCCAATTCGAGTCTAGGCCTTGGTCATACCCAAGGGGCTATGAACGCGGGAGCT
Source organism: Taxus wallichiana var. yunnanensis (assembly GCA_018340775.1). NCBI lineage: Eukaryota > Viridiplantae > Streptophyta > Pinopsida > Cupressales > Taxaceae > Taxus > Taxus wallichiana. The sequence goes on from CM031236.1 coordinate 192,562,610, forward strand.
ATTGGGTATGAATATCTAGTCCATTTTGTTATATTTCTTCATTGACATAAGCATAAAGTGTTTTGGAGGGACTAGATATTATGTTTTGTCGTTAGGAAGGGGCCACATGACACTTAATATTCTAATTTTGCGTTGGGGGTCACTTTTGGACCATGGCGACTTAAAAGGGGAAAAGTAACTTAAGTTACTTTTATTTTATTGGCCCTTCCAAGGGAAAAATGCGACTAGGGTTTATTGGGGCTCTTTTGCCTTGGAGAAGTTATATAAGAGTTGGGGGAAAAAGAAAAGGATCACTTTTTGCATACATAATTATTTTCCTTCACGTGCAACTGTTGTTTGCAAATCTACAGCTTGTGGAGTGAAATCCCACAGGAACCCTAGCTTCGGTGGTGAGAGACCCATCCCTAGCTAGTAGGGCATTCTTTGATAGTGAGAGATCTACCCTAGCTTGTCATTTTGGAGCTGCTTTCAGGGCTATTTTACAGAGATATTTTCAGAGGTTTCAGAGGAAGGGTTTTGAGGGTTTTGGGGCATTTGGGGAAGATAATCAGAGGGTTTTCATATCAGATTTACGGCAGCCATTTGGGCAGGGCTTAGCATCACTTTGAAGGCATCTTCATCAATTTCCAACCCTTTTCCAAGCTAGGCGACTTGTTTGGAATATTAACCCTTTATTTGGAGGGTTTCCAGTTGGCCATTTTCAGATCTGAAGGTTGAAATATCATCTCCTATATTTGTAAATGTTATTTCCAAAGTCTCATAATTTTTGCACTTGTATTTGGAGAGTTACGAATTTTAGAAGTTTTCCAGTTGTCTAGGGCACGCTGTAATTTTCTGGCAGCATTTTATTATCTAAAAATTCCAAAAACAATTTTCTTATGTTCTGTATAACATTAGCAAGCTCTCTTTAAATTATCAAGTAATTCGGGTGGATATTTTGGGAGATATTGATTTTCTTTAGTTCGCTGCCCTAACTGTAAAAATCTGCAAAAATCAGTATTTTATTTGGCTGCAAATTTTCAATATTTTGTGCATTTTTAAGTGGTATCCCACAAATAATATTTCAGACACACGTTGATCTTCAATTGGGGCATATGTATACACCTCATTTTTAACACTTGCTAACCATTTCTCTTGTGCAGGGGCTATTGATGCATTTTCCTCCTGAACAAGTGCCTCAAGGGGCTTGTTGGGATTGGGGTGTGATTGGACTTGGTCATATGGGCTAGACCACAACATTCGAGAGATGTCACTATTATGCCATAGTTCCCTTACCCTTGCCTTGTTTCCTCCTTTTGTTCACACATTGTACCCATCATGTCTACTTGTCCCATTATGTCCACTTGTTTACACTTTACACTCATGCATACTCTTATCTTTGCTTTTGGTCATTCTAGACCTTTGTCATTACCTCCATTTATTCTTTGGCTTCCATCTCCCTTTGTTTTCCACCTCATGACCTTAGGTTTCCCTCAAAGTCGACGCCATCACCCATGGGCAATGGTGTCGGGTTTGATTTCTACCATGGCGATGCCATCGCCGCGGCAATCGTGTCGGTATATATGCTTGACCACACTTATTTTGTATCAATCAATCACTAATTCATTCCAAAATGTTGCACTTGCTTGCACATTGGACACTTGCACATATTTTTGCACCTAGTTGTTAGACTTGAGGTTTTGGAGCTTGCCATTTTGCATTTGGGTCACCATAGTGAGCTAGGACTGGAGGTCTTCTTCTTGAGCTTTCCCCTTCTCCACCCATAGCGATTTTCTCTCGATGTTATTGTCTCTAGGGAGGATCATGCATCAACAACCACATTGCAGGTAAGTATTTCTAACCCTTCTTTGTCCTTTGTTGCTTGTTTGTTATTATATAGATGGTTGGTCATTCATTTCTATAGATTAGGGTAGATGCATGTTTGCTTTAATCTATTGCTTTGTCTTATTATGTTATGCCCCTTGGCTTTATCCATCCCTCTTGACTTACTCTATTCTAAATCCTAGTAGGATACCTCTTTTTCTTAGGTATAGGCCTTGAAAACCTATAGCTATCTTAGGGTTAGGGTTATTATCCTCTAGAATTACGACACTAGTGCTCCTTGAGCACCTTTGGTATCTACATCTTGTGTGCAGGCCTAGATTTGATCCCCAACATTTGAAAACCCAAGTGGGGATCCATCTTAGCTTGTCATACACTTACTACTACCACTTGCATCTCACTCAATAGGACGCATCTCATGTTCAACGCATCTGCAACTCTACTTGATATCCCACTTCTATCCTTTAAGACGATGATGAGTAACTCTATAAGAATTCAACACATTTCATGTGTATTTAATTTAATTTCCCGTGGTTTTTGATGAATTGCAGTGCTTGATGATCCATATACAACACAAACTCCTTAGGCAACAAGTAGTGCCTCCACTTCTTTAGAGCTTGCACTATGGCATAAAACTCTTGATCATAAATTGAATATCTCCTCCTCGCATCATTCAACTTCTCACTAAAATATGTGATGGGTCTTCCCTCCTAACTCATCACAGTTCCAATGGCTACTCCACTTGCGTCACAATCAACCTAAAATGCCTTATTGAAATCAGGCAAGGCCAACACTTTGGTTGCTTCGTGACCTTCTTCCTTAGCTTTTGAAAGCCATACTCTGCACCTACAGGTCCACGAAAACTCCTTGTCTTTCCGCATCTCCTTTGTGGTAGGTGCACATATCTCATTGAATCCTCTAATGAAATTCTAGTATAAGCTCACCAATCCATGGAAGATTCGGGCCTCTATGACATTCTTGGGTTACAACCAATCCACTATAGCTCGCACCTTATCAGGACATATCTTCAATCCCTCTTGAGATATTACAAATCCCAAGGATACCAACCTCTTTCACATGAAACTGCATTTCCACAAATTCACCAAAGAACTTCTCTTCTCGCAAGTGCTCCAACACTTTTGTAAATGGACCAAGTGTTTGTCTTGTGTTTTTTTTTTAAAATCAAAATGTAATCTAAATAAACAATGACAAACTTACCTAAGAAAGGCTTCAACACTTCATTCATCAACTGCATGAACATACTCGGAGCATTGGCTAACCAAAAGGCATGACCGACCCTTGATAGAATCCATCCTGCATTTTGAAAGCAGTCTTCCACTCATTTCTTTCTTTGATTCTGATTTGGTGGTATCCACTCTTCATATCAATCTTCATGAAATATCTCGCTTCGCCTAAACAATCCATCAAATCATCCATGCACGACAGTGAAATCTATACTTGATAATAATCTTGTTGATGGCTCCGGAATAAATGCACATTCTTCACTCTCCTTTCTTCTTCAATGACAATATCGCAGGTACTATGCACGGGCTTAGAGATTCTCTTATCAATGCCATCTCAAGCAACTCTTGCACTTGTTTTCTCATCTCCTCATTCTTCATAGGTTTCAACCTATGTGGCTTGATTTGGTAAACTAGACCCTAGTATCAAGTCCATCTAATGATTGATATTGCGTGTAGGGTTATGAACCATTTGGAATATCATTTGACATGATATTTGCATACTCACCTAGCATCTCCTTCACTTCTGGCAGGGTCTCTGTTTGCATGGCTTCACCTTCCCGTGTCTGTTGCGCGAGCCTTAGAATGAACACAAAACATTCACTATCCCCTTTCACAACGCTCAAGAATTCCTTTCCTGAGACCAACAATATCTACAGACTCCTTTCCACCTCTACGCTTATATCCTTCAAAGGATTCAAAGTGTACTTCCATCCATCCTTTACCAAAGTGTAAGTATTTGAGCAGCCATCATGCACCGCCTTCCTCTCATACAAAGAAGAATGACCCAACAACACATGGCATATGCCATGGACATTATATCACACGGGACTTAAGCCTCATATGTGTCAATCTTAATACACACATTTCACTACTCAATCACAAGCAATTGATGCCCATTAAAAATCCACAACACCTTGAACGGGTTCAAGTGCACAATTCTCTTCATAACAAGCTTCTCAACCATCTCGTTAGAAACAAGATTATACATGCTACCACTATCAATAATAAATTTGCAACACTTACCTCCATATTTGCAAACAGTTCTTAAGATGTTCTTTCTTTGCACAGCACCTTCTCTTCCTTTGCGGGCTTCAACACCCTCTTCATCATGGGGCTTCTTTGCGTTGAAGTTATTTGCACCTCTAATAGACGCATTGCTTTCCGCATCCATGAAGCTAAGTAACATGATTGCTAGCATCATTCCTCCTTCCACCACTATTTTGCATGGCTTGTGGACACTTGAATGCACAATGTCCAATTTCTCCACAACAAAAATAGGGTTCGGCGTTCGCCAAATCCTCTACCTCTTTCGCATCTTCTTCCTCTAAAAAAAGATCTTCCTCTGCCTTTCTATGCATGAATTTTCTCATGTGATGGGTCTACTTCAATTTCTTACGCATGGTGTTGAGAATCACGTGATCCGCCTCCTCTACACAGGGAACTTTTTATCCCTCGCGCATTGCTTTGTCATCTATGGGACATTTTCTTCTCCACCTTCAACATAAATTGATAGGCTTCCTCCACAGGTCTCAATCTAACCATACAAAATTCATCTTGAATGGAAATATGAAATCCATTGATATACGTTGAGATCTTCTCTATGTCATCCTCCACATGACCTGCCCGATAGCAAGCTCATAGAACTTATCGGTGCAATCTGTTACACTCAATTCTTTCTAGCGCTAGTTTTACAACTTCCCGAGTGTAATCCTTTACACTCGATTCTTTTTGGCGCAAGTTTTGCAACTTCCTCAACAAATGAGATTGGTAGTCTACAGGTATGAATTTGGCCTTCAATGTTGTCACCAATCTATCCCAACTCTTGATCTTGTCTTTGCCTTTACATACTCTCTCAATCTGCAAAAGTTCCCACCATAAAGATGCATGACCTTTCAACACTACAAGTAAATCTCACCTTCTTGGGAGCTTTCACACCTTTGTACTCAAAATATTTTTCATTTTTTGTGATCCAATCAATTAGCTCTTCTGGATCTAGACTTCCAGAGTAACTTGGAATGTCCAATTTCACCTTTCTCTCAATCCTCATGATTGCGCACAAGAATCTATCCTCTTGCTCATCAACATGCTCTTCTTCAACATCCTGCTGCTCTGGTGCTTTGTTCACACATTCATCATCACTTACATCATCATTCACCACTACACCTCTTTATTGTGTGGTTTCCATCACCTCCAAACAGGTTTGTACTCCTCTCATCATCTCGGCCAAGTTTGTAAGTCTTGGCACTCTGTTTATTCTCTCCATTCTATGTGCCATTACCAATTTCCTCGCAATCCTCTTAAAAACATGACTCGCTCAGATCTACACCTTCTACCCAACAACCCAAATGCTAGAATATGCCAACAACTACTTTCTACCCACACCAACCGGTATGGAAAGAAGCAAATCTACAGATCATTCGCACACTACTCACCAGATAGATGTCTATACCAATCTTCTCAGCAGGACTTCGAAATCCTTTCTCTAATATCAAAATGATACAATCAGGGTCAGGGTCCCAATGAAGGGATGCCTTATACCGTGCAGTCCTTATTAGAGTTACAACTCACCAAAGCATGATCTCAAGCACAACTATAACAAAAACAATAAAATCTTCTTCTATTAATGTCAGGAAAATATTACAGACTCTGGCACAATGGCATTACATGCCAATGACTGTCTTATGACAAGACTATAAGAACTCTTCTAAGAATTCCAATGCTATGACCTATCCTAAGCTTGCAGACTCTGCAAAGCTTCTACAGAACTGCACTCGGCTCAATTTGGCATATGTCCCTAAGTTCTAAGAAGAAAAATCTCTTGATCTCTCGAAATGGATAGATGCCTTACATGCTTGTAGCTCCTTCTATTCATAGAATTTATAGAGGCATCTAGCTGGAGAACAAAGATGCCATTTGCAAGTAAAGATACCTTGCAAATATTCCTCAGAATGCCTTAGATCACCATTGATCTTCCCATGAAGTCTCTTCTGTTGTATCAAGCTCAATCACATCATTTGGTTTTTCCTTCAGCATGAAAAATGAAACAAGGCCCACAACTGTATGAGTATCGATGTTGACAGGAGATTCTGTCAGATGCAGATCCAATCATGGCAACAAATGGTAGCGGTCCCACAGGTTTACAAGGCTTCGCAGCATAGGCAGTGTTTGGTGGCATCAACTAAGGCTCAAACGACTTCCTCACACAAGAAACAAGTGTTGCACAGCATAAGGTAGTGCATTATGGTTTTAGCCTGTGTACACTGTAAATAGGCATGTGCGTAAAATAGTATTGCGCAGAGTAGGCAAGCTTCCGTGGCATAGACAATGTTGCATGGCTAAGTGTAGGTTTGCACAGCAAGGTAAGGCCTTTCTCAACTTGGATTTCCACAAAAAATGGTCAAGGCACTAAACATTGGGTGGCAGGCTCAAGAGTGGCGTGGCATTGCGCAAGTCTTTATTAACTAACTGTAAATATTTTTGGGTGATGCAAGATTGCTTGTGAACCTGAATGCTCTTGCATCACACGTGCAATTGTTGACAGAGGAGTGCTTGCTAATAAAAGCAGAGACACTAGGAGCAATTACCTTGTGTGCCAAAATGGAACAAGTTGGAGATCTATATGATCCTCCATGGAATGATGTGGTTAATGTACCTCACACTTTTCAATTTGATCATGGGGAAAATATTCACCAAGGGAAGAAGAATCCCAAAAAAATTGGAAAGACTCAGAAAAATTTCAACATCCAGCTTTTCGATTGCTTTGAGGGAAAAAATGGAAAAAATGTTACAAATAGACTCTTAGAGAGTGGAGTAAAGCATGTATTTGGAAGAAAGAAGCTCTTCTGCACAGGTCTGAAGAAGTGTTTGCACTCAATTCAACCTACCTCGATTCGGCCTGAGATGGCATCCACATCCTCTCAGGAAAGTAAATTTTTTTCTTGTTTTGTATTGTTTTCTTCTACTTCCAGAAATATGACAACCACAAATTAAGATGCCCTTTTCAGAAGTTTCAGATTGTAGTTTACAGTTGTTTTTGGATTTCACAAGTATAACAGATTCTAGGCATTATATCAGCTGCAACTTTATAGCATTGCAGACCTGGATTTCTTCAGTTGTCTCCAAATTCCTGTCGGTTTCAGATTTCTCTTCCTTTTTAGTTCAGATTTTGTGAGGTTTAGAACAGCTACAGCAAGTTTTAGGTTGGGCTTATAAGAGTTAGAAAGTCATCGATCTCCAAAACTTGGAAAAGCCATATTGAATTTCAATAAACTGGATTTCTCATTTGAGAGGCTTCTTCTTCAATTCAAATTGTCAAAACTATGACCAAGGAAATGATTTCTCAACGGGACAATATGAACTGAGTGGCCTTAAAATATTTTCCTCAAGTTTGATGCACAATGCCAGGAAGGAAATTTAACAGACAGAGGATTCTTTTGATGCATTGTAACTTCCATTTGAAATATGAATGAAACACACCTCATAATACAAACTAAAAGCTGAAAATAAATCCCAACAAAAAGTTCACTGTTTTGACAAGGAAAATCATTTCACATGTAAAATATTGAGAACTTGTGCAACTCAGCTGTTGAAAGGGCAATTTTCAAGTCTGATAATATGAAAACAGTATGATATCTAAATACGTGCAGCCATGTCCAACATGCCGTGGTCTAGTGGTAAAGCCTAGTAATCGCCATCATGATGGCTTAGGTTGCTTCTGAGCTGAATGGTATCCTAAACTTGATGATGCATTGCCCTAAACAAGATGGTGGGAGAATGTGTTTGCCAATTAACCCAGGAAAAATATCCATACATCCAGATAAGAATTGGTGGATATTGTCCAATGGGATATGACGTAATGATAGATGGGTGCACTGCCCAAAGGGTTTGAAGCAAGCGATGGGAAACAATGCATTAAGCCGAGGTTCCATTCCCACGGTCTCCTGGGTACCTTGTAGTAGTCACCATGGGAACATTTGAAGATAGGTATTTAGTGTAACCGTAAGATAGACTCAGATTCTCCTCCTCAGTTTCTATGAGCTGAGCTCTGCCCTACTGTTCACCCTGGCATTTTAGCTAGTTGGGACGAACACATGGGATAAACCAATGGGGTTTTCATAGCGAAGTCCTTAGTTCGAATCCTTGAATGATTAATTTTTGGCATCTTATTCTAGGGATAACTTATAAGGCCATAAGTGTAAGCTCTGGGTGAATAATTTGACCAAATTAATACGCTTACATCATGGATCTAAGCCGAAGATATGCCACCTGGTCCATAGGGGATAATAGGTGCTATTTAATAGTGACCCAAATTCAAATCCCTACGATAAAATACATGGATATCTGAAACCCTGGAGCATTAAAATATAGATATGTGAGGTTGTGGAATATTGAAAATGGAATACATTTGTAAATGGCGACCTGGATGTTAAGGTGCCTTACTGGCCCTTAGAATAATAAAAGAAAAGAGAAAAGAAATGGGTAGTATAGACCAGATAAACATACTCTTACTCTCTTGTTATCAACAAGCTGAATGAGCGGAATGAGCTGGAGATATGCATCAATCTCAGCCTGGGACTGCCTGAACTGAGAAACAATAGTCCAACCAAGAGCAAGCAAATATAGATAGCTCTTATCCTGGCAACTGCTGACAAGCACATAGGCTCGCCTGAGAGCATCCTCAAATTGTTCCAATGGCTCCTGGTCTCGGGCCATTCCTTCAGGTCAGAGATTTTGAGCTGTGCCAACAGGTTCCCAATAAGCTTGAGATGATTGGCGAAACGCTTGCAGTTCTTCTTGTGCATGCGTGCATTGTTGGCTGCCTTAACAATAAGACCTATCAGTTTGGCATAGTCCAGGCCTGTTATCTGAGCCACATTTGCTATTTCTCCAAGATAGTCACTGCTTAACTCCATTGCCGGTACCCAAATTGAAAAAACAATGATAAGGGCTTGTTTCAGAGAAGCTCAGATCATTTGGGTGTCTTTTTATTAACTCCATTGCCGATACCCAAATTAAAAATAAAAAACACCCTGTCAAACACATCTGTTGTGCATGTTTTTGTCAGACTCTGTACGGATTTATTTCCACGATTTTGTTCAGCCTTTTTATCAGTGTCATATTGGTTGTGACGTGGCGGCACTGAAGGATTTTGTTTTAAAACGGGAGAGACGAACTGAAATTGGAACAATGCGAGTTCTGGGTATTCACAGAAAGTACTTAATGGGCCCGATAAATATTCAATGTGAAGGTGATATGTGGAAGTTGGAAGCATTTGACATAAACAAGGTGGCATCCGGAGAGCAGAGCGGACAGACATGGCCTTGTAAATTTGTTCTGGTTTCCTTCTTTCCAGGGGAATTTCTGCCCCTGTTACTTTGTCATCGTCGTTACCGATGCAGTTACACTAAAGGAAAAGTTATTTTTAAAAAACCAAAAGGTGCCCATCTACATGTTCGTGTATCGCTATCAGTATGGAATGTGTAGCAGTACAGGGGCCACCTGGTGCTTTATACGAGGAGAAACAATTTCGGGGGAGCCATCTCAGTCCCCAAATCTTCGTGCGATGGGGTTGCGAAGGCTATTGTAAAATGAAATGAACGATTTTAATAAGGCATTCTGACTTAACCTTGGGAGCTTTGATGTAGCCCATGTGGCGTTTTCTATGTTTTTTTGGTGTTTCTTGTTGCCTTCGTAGCGTTTTGTAGGATAGTAAGTTTTCCGGTTGCCCATGTTAAAGTATTTCTATTTATTTTAAATCAATATAATGGGCAGTTCCAATAGTAAAATATTTTCAGCGAGAATATGGTTGGAAAAATAGGAGAGCGATTATCAAACTCATCAAAAGGAGATCTACATGCCAAAAAGATCTTTAGCAAGTTTTATTGTCCCATAGGCCATCTTTGGTAGCCTCGTGGACGTTAAAATGTCTTCTCCTTCTTCACCATCATAATGTTAAATCTTAGTGTCATACTATTGTAAAATGAAATGAACGATTTTAATAATGTTATAGAGACAAAGCAGTCTATGGTATTCAAGGTTATGTAGTTGTAAATTAGCAATTGTATATGAGTTGTAAATTGTGTTTGAAATATGTCAATTTAAAGTTAGTTGATAATTTCATTTTGATGTGATAGGTTTGTAATATATGTGACAATATTATTTTGTTTTTACCTTGTATTGGAGACAAATGGAGATCATGCGCAAGTTTATTAGAAAGAGTTCAATATCAAGAAACCTCATGCACATTGCAAGGTATGCATCTTATTGTATGAAGTCAATAGCAAGGTTTAGGTATCCAAGCACTTAAAAAGACTATTTTTCATAAACTAGAAATAAAACTTGGTCCCTTCTTTATCGTTGAAGTTCTAACAATGTGCACCTTGTTATGGTGCCAAACTATATCTACACATTGCTTTACCTAGTATTACCAATCTTCGATTAAACTTGGTTACAGTTTGGCAATCAACTCATACACGAATGTTCTTGACAAATCCAATAGTTGTCTCATGGAGCATGTTTAACAATCCAAATGCACCTACCAACTTCGTAGTATGGTGGCGGAGGAATAATTCTAGTGCCTCTTTGTTTATGTCAATCAATACATGTTCTAAATTTTTAAAATATCATGTTGCCTTCATCTCCCAAAATATTTTCTCCAACTTACATAGATCTCTTATATATGTGGGTGTGAGTTGTCTCCTCCACAACAAGCACACATAATTGTATGGCCATCAATCCAATGACATTCAATCATCACTTTAATTCACATATCCTTGATCCAGGCTCCTTACCATTTGAACCTCGCCCCCACAAACACATTTTTGCATAGATATTTGTTAGAAAAACATAACTTACAAGATTTTAAAGATCCAACTCAAAAATAAAAGTTGTTGTAATTAATCATGGCTCTATATTCTTGTGTACTCTATATGCACCAACAAACACATCCACATAACCACCATAGGTTTGATAGGCATGTTGATGATAAACTTTAGAGTTTCCTCAAGTTAGCTGACACGGCCAAGAATGTCAACCATGCGACATAATGATCAATTCTAAGCATAATGCTATAAAAGGCATTCATGCGCTTCCACATTTTGCATACATATCTACCACATGCACTTGCAACTAAAACATATGACAAAAGTTGGTTCTCCATAATGCTTTGGTGGGTGTTATTACCCTATTTCAAAGATCTTATTTTAGCATAGGATGGGGGTATGCTAGCAAAGGTGAAGTGATCATATTGGACATCTATTGGTTGCATTCAGTGAAATAGTATCAATGCTTCATGAGGATACCCATGTCTTCCCTTAGTTGTAATTGGTCTTCTCTTAGGAATTTTGTCATAATGTTCCCACACATGGTTGCATGCAAGTAAAATTAATAAAACTTATAGGGTCGGGCATGTTTTGCTAGGGTTTTGCATATTACTATTTTTGTTATATTTTTGAATCTTCATTCTCATTTACATTATTTTTTGGGTTTTTAGCACATGTTCACATTAAACACAACATTAATTGTACCTTTTAGGTGGCTTAAATTTAGAAGCATGGTTCTCATCCATCTAGTTGCAAATTTTGTTGCGAAATGACAAGAATGGCTCCTAAGCAAGTGTGGAGATTTGTCTCGAAAGTCTAGAATGAGAAAATGAGTCTCAGAAATCCTCAACTTGCTAATGTTTTAACTAATGTTACCTTTGTTAAACCAACTATTAAGTGGCATGAAATAATTATCTTGTTGCTTACTATGTTGGTTGTATTCCCTCTTAGGATTTCCTCTGAGACCTAGATCAAACACCATTAGGGAACCTAATGGGATCCATGTCTCATGTGTTAGACATCTTACCAAAACATTTTAGATTTTCCTTCAAGGAGTCTTTTGCAATTTTAAGCCTTGATCCCTAAATCAAGTTGTTGGTTCTTGCGATAATACCCTCTTGGTGGTTTTCCCCTAGACTCGTGATTTAAAAGTTATCGAAGCAAGTTTCCCTTAAAAGTTGGCATATGGGTCAAGCTCCCTGGAATTTTGGTTCATCTTTATTATTTCATTCCAAAGAAAGTCAAGCCTATTGGGAAAAGTTATTTGCAACGAAGCAAATCACTTCTATTCTTATCGACCAAACAAAGTGGTATGCATTGAACTTGATCTCACAAAAGACTTAAAAGATTCCATTGATATCCATGTCATTCATGAGCACTTTTCTCAAAGAGTCACTTTATATCAGTCTACTAAAAACATATTTCAAGGTTATGTCCATGACCTTAAAAGTCACGATTGTCCCCCTTGCCCTAAACTAGAAAACGTACCTTTATCAATGGAAAATCAAACAATGGTGACCACAAATAGTGGTTAAACCACCATGACCAAAATATGTCTTATTTAATTCACAAAGTAGCAACTTTTTCTCTTCCATGGCTTATTTCTAAAGTGGACTAAGATGTAGTTTCACGAACTAACAACTTATTTAAAGGAAATGTAGAATACATATTTAGTCTATTTTCTTAAAATCCTATTGCAATCTAATTATTTATGTTTCCTAATGTCTTTGGAATAATAGATACTATCTAATGAAAAGTAGGTTATTTCGAGTTATTGAAGAATAAAAATGAAGTTTTGAAGCAAGGATCCAACATCAAAGATCAAATTCAAAGTAGCATGAGAGACTTTACGATTATCTTCGAATATTCTAGCTCCAAATTTCCATATGATGATGGTTCCATAGTAGCACTAGAGTATTTCAACTCTTCTATTGTATGGGTGTTGGTTCTAAGCTAGCTCCGAGAAAAGGCGGATACCATATGACTTGTCAACTATTTTAAAGCATTAACAAATGGCATATGATCTTGTATTTTTTGAAGGTTAAAAAATGGCAATATGATTCTATTAAGCCAAAGTAGGTAGAAAAATGGTGAAAATTCCAAATATTCAACAAAGAAGAGAAAAGTTGTTAGAGCAAAGAGAATAAAGGGGAAACATATGTTTATTAAAATCGTGATATTTCCTTCATTTCTTAACAAAAACTAAAATTTCAAAATGTTATGGAAATCTTAGAATAAGGAGAACAAAACTAGATATTGTTTGAATAGATTCTATTAATTAAAAGATAACTTTTGATTAGAAAATGGGGACATGAAATGTGGCGTTTGAAGAATCCATGAGAGAAGAAAAGTGATAAAATAAAAGTTAAGATACCCAATCTTCTATCCTAAAAGGTTAGGTGAGTTATTGAACATGAAAGAAGGAAATAAGATTCAAGATACCTAATCTTTTCTCCTACAAGGTTGGGGATAAACTATTTGTTGTTCCTTTAACAATAAGATTTATTGTTGTGTTAGGAGTCTAAGTAGATACAAAGGTGATCATCCTTATAACATAGGAATAGGCTTGCATGCCCGATTTCTTGGATGTTGACCAAGATTAGAGGATGATGAGTTAGATTTTCATTAGGAGTCTTGATAAAATTTCTTCCATGGTTGTATCCTAAACAAATGGAATGAGAGTGTTTGCATCCTAACTATATATGAATGTAAATGCGATATGTAAAACAATATATAGGATGTACGGATTTATAAAAGGAGGTTATTCTAAATTACTTAATTTACGATTAACTATACATAATTAGAATAATGCATTAATACTTGCGAAAAACGAAAAGTGATAAAACTATATCTCAAATACACAAGAGGAGATGAAGACTTAGTTGTACATAATGGAACATAGAATATCTAGAAATACAGATAGGAAAAATAGGTTGGTTTGAGACTAAAGATGCTTTTCTTCTAAGACTGAAATAGGAAAGTGTCTTGGTATAGGACCATACAATAGTTGAATGACCTTGCCACGATTTTGTATGGTCCTGACTAGTAGTGTACACTATTGGACCTTCTTGCAGTGAGGTTTTATAACTTCCTTTTCCCTAGTTTTTTTGGAAATATGATTCATTATATGTCATTCTTGTTGATACAGCCTTGGAATAACCTATAATAACATCTAACAAAGTAAAAACCTTATATACCCATAATATCCTTCATTAAACCATTATATATAAAAAGATGAAATTAGTGTGTGGTGAGGCTAGACTACCCTTGGTGGTCAACCCCTTCAAATCAATCCGAGTGTTGCACTACATGCCCAGGAAGATTAATCCTCATGTAGTTCTCCTAAGTGTATGTGCAAGTGTGAATGTAATCTAAGACATCCCTCTATGAGTACCCTCATGTCTCTTGACACAAATATAGTGGGATAACTATAGAGTAGAAAATGTACCAAACTTGGAAGTAATGTGATGTAGTGTGCTTCAACTACTAAACTAAACCCTTATTTCCTTAAAGACCTTTAACAATGCTTAGAGTGGTTTTGTTCTTGCTAAGAAATGTATCTAGAACCTTTGCATGCTTGAAAATGGAGGAAGCTAGACTCTTTGACATGGTTGAGTGCTTTATAACTATAGTAGTGGCTACTTCCAATGATGTGTAACTTATTTAGAAATATTTAGGAGAACTTCGAGTACTTTTGGATTGATATTTGCAAAAGGGGCTTATAAACTTTTTTGGTGAGTCATAAAGTGATATTGACTTGCTTATATAACCTTATGTAGGTGAAATATTTTGATAAGGTCAACCCTAGGAAGATTAAAAACACATTTAAGACATTCAAATTGAAAGCAAAGTCAAAATTTAAAAGGGGCTTGGACCATATAGGTCGTCCTAGATCTGGCAGCCCACTCTAACCCAAACTATATGGTTCTTCCACGGTAGTTTGTGATGTAAGACTAGTAGTTCTGATTGATACCTAGAGGTGTTTTCCACTTTGGTTAGTAAATAATTCTTGAATGAATAACGGAGAGCGAGTGTAAAGATGAGTAAGTCAAGAAAGAGCTATAGAGATGTAATGATTGGACATAGAATGTGAGCATTTGTCTTATCAAGGGAAAATAGCCAAACCTGTCATTACCAAAGGATAAGTTACCAAATTTGAGTGCCTACATTTTCTGCCCCCTTTAAGTTTGTGATTAAAAATTGCATGTTTATAAGAAAAACATACCAGAGTGTACACAAACTTTTTCTTTTTTGGATAGTTGTCTTATGATGTATTGGTGTTGACATGCTCCATGGTGAAACCTACAACACAAAGTGTAGCCAATGTCTATGATAGAAATTAAATTATAACTCAAGGTGTAAATAATTCTTGTAACTTTTTAAAAATTTAACTTGCACAAATTAAATTAGAAGAGATGAAAACATAATGAAGGAATACACCTATTCATGTTATGGATGGAGGAGATCTTGTTCTTGTACTTTAGATATTTGGAGTTGTTGAAATGTTGAAGGATTGAGGTGATTAGTCCCTAATTATGCCAAAGGAGAAATTGGAGCATTGAGTGCATGCAATCCTTCACTAAAGAGAAGAGAGAGAGGAACCAAAGTACTTTCTTAAGAGAGAATATTGTGTATCAGAATCTTTAGTAACCCTGATATCCTCCCCTAAAAATTTGAAAGAGGAGAGGAAGGACTTCTGACGAAAAACTTAGTCACTTTGATACCTTCCATAATCACATGGACCACACTTTATTAAACATATATAGGCCCAATTTTGTATATAAACCGTACAATAAAAAAAGGGATGGATACACCTTACCACTGGCTGTGGCAACTAAAATAAATAGTAGAGCATAATATTGAAAAACTTGTATCTTTTGATCGGTAACTTGGTTTTGAGTGTTGTTTTTGCAAAAGTGTTTGTTTTTCCGTGATCTTTCCATTGGAAATATTTATTTTGAGAATTTCACTATAATTATAAAGTATCATATTGTAACACACACTCATTATAAAGTGCAAAATATAGGGGGCTCTTGTTGCATTGTTTGGGGGTCTTGTTGCATTGCTTGGTTCTTGCATTTCTTTTGGTGATTTTTTTAAGGATGGCGTCTTTATCTACTTCTGCATTAGATTATGTTGAGTGATTAAAAACACATAATTACCACACATGGAAACTAAGAATGGGAAACAATAATTAAGTGGAAAGGATTATGGGCTTTAACTTCTTCAGAACAACTAGTGTTCACTAGAGAATATGAGAAATTTTAGTACCAGTGCAAATTTGATGAGTGTATGGGTTTGATAGGAACTTATGTAAGTGACAATATTTTGTTTCATTTGGAAAAATGTGACTCTCCTTTCAAAATATGGGAGAAATTGGAGGATTTATTTGGTAAGGTGGATCATATGAGAGCCATGCAACTTGAAATTGAGATCACCTCTCTTAATCCTGAAGATTTTCCAACAATTATAGACTATCTTACCAAGTTCAAGAATTTGTTGACACAATTAAAGGGGAGTGGAAGAGATAAGAAATATGAAGAGTGTGTTTACTTGATTCTATCCAAGTTGAGAGGACCATTTCAAATCTTTTCTTCAACCTTTTTCTCTAGCATGGATGCCTTAGGTGACAAATTCAAAATGCTTGACTTAGAAACATTTTGTGAAAGACTTACTAGGGAAGAATCCAAATTATCTCACCTTGAGTCTTCCACCTCTCAAAAGGCATTAGTTGCATCTAATCTTAAGGGTAAGGGAAAACCAAAAGTAAAACCAAATCCACCCCTTCTCCATCTCAAAGTGCTCCTAAACCCAAAGAAAACAACTCTAAACCCAAGGAGTCTTCTAAATCCAAGAATAAGTCTAGCCTTTCATGATCTTTTGTGGGGGTAGTGGTCATGAAGAACATAGGTGTTATAAGTGAATGCAAGCCTTAGAGGATGCAGTCAAGAAACACAAAATTTCTATCTCCACTCCACCTCCTTCTAATCAGCATGGAAAAACACTTAATGTTGTTGGGAGATCTCAATCACCACTTGCAGATAGTTGGGTTATAGATTTTGGTGCTTCTCATCACATGACTTCTTTCAAGGAGTCTTTTGTTTCTCTAGGTTTGAGTTCTACTTCCAAAATTGAGGTTGGAGATTCTTCCTTTCCTTCATTGAGGGAAAAGGTGATATAAAACTTGATGGTGGCAATATCTAAGATGCGCTATATGTTCCTAACATCACTACAATTTTCTTTTGTGTATATCAAATGTCATTACGGTCGAGGAAAATAGTGACTTTTACACCACATGGGGAAAAATTAAGAAATTTGTTGGAGCTTTCTTCATTTTGTAATATCCCTTGTGGGATACTATTTAAAAATGTGTAAAATAATGAAAATTTGTAGCCACATAGAATAATGGTTTTTGCAGAAAATGACTAGCTAAGACAACGAACTAAAGAAACTTAATATTTCCCAAAATGACCACCCAAATTACTTGAAATTTTAAAGAGGGCTTGATATTATTATAAATGACATAAGAAAACTATTTTTGGAATTTTACAGAGATTAAAATGCTACCAGAGAATTATAGAATGCCTTGGGCGGCTGGTAAACTTCTAAAATCCATAAATCACCAAATACAAGAGCAAAAATTAAGGGTCTTTGGAAATAACATTAATAGGTATAGGAAATGACGTTTCAACCTTTAGATCTAAAGGGGACCAACTGGAAAACCCTCCAAATAAGGCTGCAAGTCACCACGCTTGGAAAGGGGTCGGAAAATGATGGAGGTGCCTTCAACGAGCCGCCACGCCCGCCCAAATGGTCATCAGAATCTAATCTAGAAGCCCACCTATTATCTTCCTCAAATGCCTTGAAAACCCTCAAAATCCATCCTCTCGAAACCTTAGATAAGATCTCTGTAACACAACCCAGAAAGTGGCTCCAAAATGACATACTAGGGTAGATCTCTCATTACCGAAGAATGCTCTGCTAGCTAGGGACGAGTCTCTGACCATTGAAGCTAGGGTCCCTATGGGATTTGACTCCACAAGTTTGTAGAAGTGCAACAACAATCGCACGTGAAGGAGGATAAAATGTATGCAAAAAGTCCCTTTTCTTCCTCCCCCGTAGCTCCTTATATATTTTACCTTGGCAAACGAGCCCCATAACCCTAGGTGCATTCCATTCCATGGAGGGGCCAAATAAAATAGAGTAACTAAAGTTAATTTTCTCCTTTTTGAGTCGACATGTCCAAAAGTGACCCTCAACGCAAAATTAGATCATTGGAACCACGTGGCCCCTTCCCATTAGCTCTCAGCGTCCACGGCCCTTAGGTCTGACCACGGCTTGAACTTGACTTGTCCCTCAGGCTTTTGGGGTAGAAAAAGGAGACATTACACACTTGTTGTTCAGGGTATCGTTGATCATAGTTCTAGACTATATCACTTTGAGGGTTTGGATGATACTTCTTCTATAAGGACATGATTGGTTTCTCATGTAGATTCAGAGAGTAAGCTTTGGCATGAAAGATTTGGACATCTCAATTACAAATATTTGAAGGATTTGAGCACTCATGGTATGGTAGATGGTCTTCCTAGAGTTTCTTGTCTTGAGGGAGTTTTCTCTGGTTGTGCATTAGAGAAACAACACCAAGATCCATTTCCTAAGAATTTGTCCAAGAGAGTTTCTTCACCACTTGAGCTTGTGCATAGTGACTTGATGGTTTTTCCTACCCCTCTTTCAATGGAGCTAAGTATGCACTTACCTTTATTGATAATTTCTTGAGGTGTACTTGGGTATATTTTCTCAAGTACAAAAGTGATGTTTTTTCACACTTTAAAGTCTTCAAGGCTTTAGTTGAGAAACAATCTTCGAGTTACATAAAGAGCCTTTGCACTGATAATGGGGGGGAGTACTTCAACAATGATTTTTCTAATTTTTTTGAAACTCAAGGCATTATTCACCAACATTCTATTCCTCATACTCCACAATAGAATAGCTTATCAGAGCGAAATAATAGAACGTTGAAGGAAATGGCTAACTGTATGATGCATTCTAGAGATTTACCTCTTATCTATTAGGTAGAAGCAGTTAATTGTGCTAACTACATTCATAATTGCACACCACACAAAGCACTTGAACATTTGACTCCTGAGGAAGCTTGGTCCAACACTAAGCTAGATGTCTCATTTTTTTGAGTCTTTGGGAACCATGCTTAGGAATTTGTGCCAAAGAAGAAAAGGAAACCTTCGGATAAGAAGAGTAAACCCTTAATCATTGTAGAGTATTGTGAGGACACGAGAGCTTATCAACTTTTAGATCTTGATACTCATGATGTTCTTTTTCGAACACATGTTCGAGTTTGATGAGCACTTCATTCCTCGTACTACAATTTACGAGGCAACGCATTTCATACATGATCTTCCACCCACTAGGCATCATCACACACATTCTACAGGTCTAGACTTTTGTGTCGAGGCAATTTTTAAGGATCCACAGTCTTTTTCAAAGGCTCATGGGATACATGAGTGGGATGATGTGATGACAGTGTAGTATTCTTCTTTAATGAAGAATACTTGGGATTTGGTCTCTCTTCCTAAAGGAAGAAAGATGGTTAGGTGTAATTGGGTATACCGAACCAAATACACAACTGATGGGTCCATTGAAAAGTACAAGGCTCATATTTTTACAAAGGGTTTTTCACAAGTTGAAGGTATTGATTACTCTGAGACTTTTGCACCCGTTGCCAAGATGGATTCTATACACCTTATACTTGTTATTGCTGCATCACAGGGGTGGCCCATATACTAGATGGATGCGAAGAGTGCTTTTTACATGGAGATTTACAAGTGGAAATATACATGGAGCAACATGTTGGATTTGTTTAAGATTCTTCTTTTTATATAGGCTCAAAGATCTCTCTACGGTCTCAAACAAGCCCCTCAGGATTAGTATGAGAAGATGGATTCTCTTCTTCTATCTACTGGTTTTGTTTGTTTCCACTCCAATCATACAATGTATCTCTAGCATGTTGGTAAGGATATTGTGATACTTGTCTTATATGTTGATGATATGTTACTTATTGTCAGCTCTTCTTCCCACATTCAGACTATTTAGAGGGATCTTTCTACATAGTTTGACATGACAGATCTTGGGTTATTGCATTATTTCCTTAGTTT
Organism: Taxus wallichiana var. yunnanensis; assembly: GCA_018340775.1. Lineage (NCBI taxonomy): Eukaryota > Viridiplantae > Streptophyta > Pinopsida > Cupressales > Taxaceae > Taxus > Taxus wallichiana. The sequence goes on from CM031236.1 coordinate 192,582,665, forward strand.
TTAGATTCCTTAGACAGATTCGGGGATTGATTTGAGACAACAAAAGTACACCCATGATCTTCTTCAATGCTTTTATATGGCTGATTGCAAGCCAAGTCCATCTCCTTTTCAGTTAGGGGTTACTCTTACTTCCACATGTACCACTCCACTTTGTGATCCCACTTTGTATAGGCAGTTGGTTGGAAGTCTCGTGTATTTTACCCATACTCGCCCTGATATTTCATTTGTAGTAGGGTTTATATCTTAGTTTGCACATTCTCCTCATAGTAGTCATTGACAAGCTACTAAAAGGTTTTTACACTATTTGCAGGGCACTTACCACTTTGGCCTACACTACACTAGGGGATGGGTACACTAGGTTTATGGTATTAGAGCCGTAGTTAAGTGCACCCGACTCAGAGCAATCTTGGGATGAGTGACCTCTTTGGGAAGTCCCGGCGTCGTTGCCTCCTAATTTCGTTAGGCCTAATTGGGTGAATACGTGGTGGGCCCAAAGCTCACATGGTTGCATCCAGCTCTATCGTGCGGGGGTGTGTTGGCGTAGTAGTTGGTTAACACGATGAGATCCTTCTCCGCCATCAGTTCGAGCTTTTGGTATGACGGCAAATTGTAATGTATATAATGGAGAATGGATGAAGTAATCATTCCCCTTGTATGTTGCTCCTAATTGTGCCATATGTGTCTGGATTTGCTCCAAAAATCATAAAATAGTTGTAAGAATGTAAAATTGTTGGAAATTTATGAGAATCTTCCCCATGCCGGTAACATTCAATAGGGTTAGAACCATACTACAGTCGGTCTAGACCTAAAGCGTATGGTTTCGACCAATATTGATTTCAATCACTTTTGGTATTTGTATGTTTATGAGGATTTTTACCCTGTTAAAACATGTTCTTGTGTTAGGTATTTTGCCTAATGTATGGTTTCATTTGATTTCAATCACTTTTGGTATTTGTATGTTTATGAGGATTTTTACCTGTTAAAACATGTTCTTGTGTCGGGTATTTTGCTTGTAGATGTAGAATATATACCAATGAATTTCCCCTCTTTTGAGGCATGCGTGATAATGTATTTGAGTGCACTATCAAAAGAAAAATGTACTCGTGTAGGATAAGTCCGATAATTTGCATTAGATCACATAAAAGGTTATAAAGTGGCCACCGTTGGGAATTTGTTCTTGTAAAAGGGGTTGCATATGGTGGATAATATAGTGTAAAAATAAAGCAACATGTAATATGCAACAAGGAAGAGTGGAAATAATACGCATATAAAGTGAGAACAATAGTGAATAGATAGACAATCAAGTCACGAAGAAATAATGTAGATAACATTTATACAAAGATATAAAGTCACAAATATGGGACACCCATAATGTCACAAGATAATTTAATAGAAGAAACTTTAGGCTACATACAAAAAGCAAGTGCATACATGAAATATAGGCACAAAGACACAAACATGGTACACCCATGGTGTCACAACATAATAAAGGAACTCAAAACATAATATAATAAGCGATCAAGTAATCAAGTAGTTGAGAAATCAAGTAATACATGCATACGTAAGTAATGTAACAAACAAGTGTAGTAAATAGTGATGGGAAAAACATAGATAACAACATAGATTAGCATTACATAAGACACATGTTAGCCTTATTACCTCAAAAGACATCATATACACAATATATGTAATCAAATGTAATGAAGAAGTGGAAATTATCTAAACGAAAACAATAACACATGTATAGGTGTAGTAGATAACTCAAAAGATTAGTGTCATTGGGAAGGGACTAGGTCGACACCTCTCATTGTGTATCAATGTGTGTGTGTCTGTGTCAAGCTCAATATACCTTGTGAACACGTGTGTAAATAGTAAATAGAAAAAATATGTTATCCATTAAACCAATATGAAAAACAACATGTATAAAGTAAAAATATAGTTAATCAAGTTATGAACAAGTCTTGATTTTGTATTTTTACAAATATGTGAATTTTTTTATATTATGTAATTATTTAAATGTTTATCATTTGTAAATAACTATGTACGTAAGATAGGGTAGCACAAGAGAAATCCAATAAGAGCATCATTATGAGGTAAGAAAAACTTATAAGGTGAAGGAGGATTGATCCCCATAAGTTTCATAACGAAAGAAGGATACTCGAAACCATAATATGTGTTGTTAAAGATATGGTATGGAAATAATCATGATGTATAGAGAGGGATCCAATAAGATTCCTATGAGAAAGAAACTAACAAGAAGTAGTATGTAATCTAGATGACCTAACATAAGGCCTAGAGAGAGAGATCCACTAGAAGTAGCATGTGACCAAGAAGACCTATGTGTAGATGCACTTTGGATAAAGTGACCCACTAGAAGTAACATATGAAAAAACTACCTAGGCATAGATGCACTTGAAGAAAGTGACTCATTTAGAGTAGTGAACTAGAAGACCTACTGAGAGAGATGCACTAAGACTAGGAGTAGCATTTGCATTTGTTTATTTGGCCAAGTCTCTTAAGTATTGGGTCCTTGAATGGTATACCCATAATTATAACTGTTGATGAGGGTTTTTATACCCACATGCGAAAATAGGGAATTTTTACACTCCTACTCATTTTAGAGCCTAAAGGGGTTAACTCAATACACGAGTTATGGGTATGCGGTTTATAGATAACTAAGTGGTGGAATAACAAACATGTAGCTTGTTATCACTAAGATATTCTCATTGTACTCATAGTTTCCCGTATTTTTTCGGTAGTATACGTAAAAGGATAGTTTTGATGTTAACAAGGCTTGCCAAAAAAGTTGTAAAAATGAGGAGGCAAGGTAGGGCGAGAAAAGATAATTGTTTGGAAACACTAAATGTCTACTATCTCAAAGATAACACCGTATGATTGACTAAGGATACATATACCAACTTAATCCTATCTTAGCACAAGATTAAGATAACAAGGAAAAAGTCCATGGTTTGATTATTTTAGTCAACACCTATTAGAAAACCCTTATTATTTCCAAATTTCTTGTAAAATATTGTTAACATCACAAGTTTGCGAGATATGATAGAGCCACACATGTTTTGAACTAGATGCTCAACTACTCCACCTACCCAAATTTAATTTTAGTAGTGTCATTCTCCTGCACTCATGATTTGATGGCATGTGCTTGGGGAAATGTTAAGCACCCACACCTAGCCTGTGAACGGTCCTTGGTGGTGGTGGGTGGTTAGGTTCATTGATCATTGGATGTGACCAATCTCTTCTCCTCTTTCCCAAAAATTATATAAATGTAAGTGATTTGGTGCATTATATGAGTTCCTTTATGCTAGATTTTTGACTCCTCATTATGAGCCCGAGAAAATCTTATCTATGGCCTCTTTAACTCACATGTAGAGATTTCTTGCCTCGGCTTTGTGTCTCAGTAATGTGATTAAGTGTTGATATTAATGTAAGTGTGTCCTAGTTTCTTTGAAAGTTTCATGTTTAATGTGAACATATATGTCCTCTTGCACGCCTTCACTCTTTTCCATTTTTTTACTTCCAAGTTGTGTGCATATTTTAAATCTTTACATGTGTTCTTACATATGTGTCTTCTAGAGCCAAGATTGATATATTTTCTAGTTTGGTGCATCACCTCCCTTTATTTCAGTTTTCTCTCTCTTACACTATCCCCTTGGATTTTATTAGCTTAGGATTAGATAGGTTAGAGTAAAATATGGTTAGATTAGTTACGATGAACTGGGGTGAGAGGAACTAACCCTCTCACTTGAGGTTTGATCTTGATTCCCCCACACTTTCAAGATCATTCATGTTTTCATGTAAATGTTGATTTCCTATTCAAGATGCGAGTGCAAATTTCAAAGACAATAATAAACAATTAGAAAATTTCCAAAAATGGTCGTAGGACTTGATTCATCATCCTCGTGAAGGAACTCAATGCATTACTCAATCCAAATGACATTATTAACCACTTATACAATCTTTTGTACATCTTTAATGAAGTCATCCACTCATCGCCTTCTCTTATGTGAATCTATAGATATATTCTGTTCAAATCAATCTTGTTAAAGGATATCACTCCACTCAAATAATCCATGATGCCATCTGTGTGTGAAATGGAAGCTTATACTTGATGGTGATCTTATTGATTGTTTTGGAATTTGTACACATGACATTCTCTACCATTCTTCGGTGTTAAAATTGTTAGTACTACAAAAGGGTTGATACTCTCTCTTATCATTCCTCTATCCAAAAATCCCTACACATGATTTTGTGTTTCTACATTCTCTTATAGTGTCGTCATCTTATATGCCACCTTTTTAAGTAAACTCAATCCTGGGATTAAATCCATGTGGTGATTTATGTTTCTTATGGGTAGTATTCCCTTTGGTAACTCGCTTGAGACTATTTTTACAAACTCATTGAACATTTCCTCCACTTCACATGGTAGTATTTCGTCACTCTTATTGTAATATATATACACTTTTATTTTTATCAAGTCTCATTATTAGCACAAAACACACATTATTTTTCTTTTCCTCACTCAATAATTAATTTTTTTAATAAAAATTTCAAGATTTACACTACTCCTGCACTATTCTCCTGCATTAGGCTTCAAGTGTCTTCCTTTCTCTCCTTTATCACCTTGTATTAATTTATGTATCCATCATGTTGTACCTTCTAATCAAACTATCATTTCCTTCCAAGTATCACATGTCATGTGTTCATAGACATGATGTCACACATAAATTCATCTTCATCTCTCCCTATCTAGAATTTGACTAGACATTGCACATTCACCAAAAGTTGGTGTCCCTTTTGCAACCATAAATATTTGTAGGGATTAGGATTTTAAATCCTCTTCAACCCTAACATGCATACCATTTATTTTGCAACCAAATTGTCTATGTTTTTACTATCTAGTATTAATTTTCATACTTTTCCTCCCGACTTACACATTTTCAAATTAATTTTTCCTCTATTCCATACTAACTTCTTCCTTTTTTAGTTTCAAAAATACACACTTGAACATTAACACCAATCTCATCATTGGGTCCTCTCCTTGATTTGTTATATCATCTCCTTTAGATTACGTAATGTGGACCCTTGTATGTTTATGCCTACCACCTCTCGGGTGTACGAGAACTTGAAATCTCTATGCCTTGTTTCTTCACACCTATAACACATTCATTAAATTTATGAATTCTTTTGTATCCAAAGGATCATCTTCCTTGGATGTATCTTATCCTCCTCTAAGTGTTCCTTCATTGTGTGGCATTGACTTATCCCCACCTTCATGATGTGCTAAGTTTCCCCTACTACCACCTTATTTATGGCCTTATATGGCCTTTCCTTTTCCTTAGAATTATTTTTTCTACTTACATTTCATCTTATCCTCTATCATTGATGCATATTGATATATCTCTTCTAATAAATGTACTAAAATAATTTCAAATTCACCATGAATTAAAATTTGAAATCCATTTATGTATCAAGACATCTTTTACATGTCAACTTCTACATGACCTACTTGCTTTTTGGGTCAATAAAACACTTCATTGTATTCCTTCACACTAAGCTCTCTCTATCATAGGTTATATAACTTCTTAAATATGATAAGTTGTTAATCCATGAGGAAGAAGTTTTATTTGATATTTTATACCATCCTTTTGGATTCTCTCTTTGTTTTCTATATTTTTGGATATGCTCCTACAAGAGATGCTTGACCATTCAAGTTTGTGTAATTATATTTGATTTCTTGGGATATTCCATATCATCAAATTCAAAATACTTATAAATTTCCATCATCCAATCAATGATTTATTTTAGTTTAAAACTTCTAGAATAATTATGGATATCCAATATTTGATTTCCCTCCATCCTACCAATTATGTGTAAAATCCTATCTTTTGGTCCCTTAGATTGTGCATATTATTCTTCCTAATTTATGTGATACACTCGTGTTACATAGTTTCTATCTAATTATCACTTTGTGATCCTCCACTACAACACCTTGGTATTGTGAAACTTCCATATCATCTAAACATACATGTATAGTTCTCATCAATTTTACTATGTCCTCAAGTCTTGTGATTTGGTCTACATAACCTCTGAAAACATTTCTTCTATGAGCCATTATGTTTCCTCAAATGAATGTGATATCTATGACGTTTATAATCTACATACATTTTTCCCAACAATCTTCTTGATGGAATATATTTCCATGATTTTATACCAACACTCACAAATGTGCAAAAATATCAATGTTTGTTATGTAATCCTCGGAGCTTCTACCCAACAATCACTTATCAAAATATGTCCACAATTATTTTCTACCTACACTCTCAAATGTGGAAAACTACCAAGATCCATTATGCTTCAATTTATGAGGAAATAAAACCTTTCTCTAATACCAAAATGATGCAAACACTATTCTAGAGCCTAGTGAAGAGAATCCTTATACCACACAACCTTCATAGATTCACACAAAAATATAAAAATATAAGTATATGAACACATATTAGGGTTAGGAAACATGATCATAACATCAAATTTATCAATCTAACTCAAATAAATAATACACCGACTCATCACCAATGGTGCAAATTTAACAAAACATTCAAAAAATAGAAATAAATCAAAAGTATACACTTAGACTAGATATATTACTTGAGATCTCTACTCTTGTCAATCATCTACTACTTTTCTAAAGTAATTGTACTTTGTTTATATAGGATGCAAGCCACATAATTGCTACATCAAACTTAGCTACCACTAGACTCCTAAAATTATGGAACATTATAAAGATAAAGCCCAAAGGACCCATCACAAGACTTAAATCATAACCAATCATATAAACTAAAACCTTCACAATGTTCACATGGCTTTGCATTTATTCAGGAATCTTGTACTATTTTTTATCTTCTTTTAGTCTTTCTTGTCTTACAAACATACTTGTAGTATTGCATAGCTTCATCTAGTACTTCACATCTTCAAGATAATTTGTAGTATTCTACATATTCCTTTGGTACTTCAAATATTCAAAAAATTTACATGGCTTGTACTAAGCTTGTGTGGTCTACCTTCAACACAAAATGCTACACAAAACTAACTTAACTATTTTTGGTTGATACATGATTTCTTGTCAACTTGTATGCTCCTACATCAATTACATAGACAAATAAACAATACATTAATAAAATAATGTAAATTGGAATAATTTTTTAAGTGAATGTGAGAAAGAATGAAAGGCATGTTAATGAAGGTTCATTGTTGAGGTGAGTTAGCAGTTAATGAATGAGGCTAGTGGAGATTGGGTGGAGGTACATGTGTGTCATGGTTGGTAGAGGAGGAAGGGATTTCTTGTAGTAGGTTATACCATCATGGGAGCTTGTGGGTGGTAGACTAGGTTCCCTCTCATTGAGGTGAGAGTGGGTTTTATTTATTATTAAAATGTCTTCTTAGAAGGCAAGTATGAAATATTTTTAAATATGTATTAGAGATCTCAGAAGGTTTTAAGGGTTTATGTATGATAAAAAAGTGTAGTGTTGCCTTGAACTCATTCTCTATAAAGCACTATGATAATTAGATTTAATTTGGTAGTAGATGGGATTGTCTTAGGATTATAGTGGGAGCACCCAGTAGGATGAACCATTTTTCAAAATGATTCAAAATAATGACAAAATGGTAGAATATAAATGTAGTCTCTTTGAGCATGCTCTGTTTGATAGGTATAAATCAAAGTCGTAACCATCTTAGCATCCTCCTATCTTACATCAAAGTAGGATATTTAAAAAAGGGTATGAATATCCACCAAAGAATGATTTTTGAAGTATATTTTTGTCTTCTGTTGTAGTTTCAATTTCATGAATAGACAAACACACATAATGTGGAAGCATACACTAGGCACGTGGAAGGTTTTTCAAATGCCAAAAAATAAATTTCATTTCATGGGACTTGATGATTGTAGGATATGAAAAATTTGGTTCTTTGATAAGGCCTTGGAAATATTTAAGAACCACAATTGTCATGTGTAAATCCAATGAGTTTTTAGCGCTAGGTGTATATATGATTTAAGGAGTAAAGGATACAATCTTATCTATAAAATGTGGGAGATGAAACATCCCTCCTCCATATTACTCACTCAAATATAAAACATCATCTCGGTGTATTGCTTTTTACCCTTCATTATAAAGTTGGGACTGTAAAAGAGATGATTTGGAAAAATAATGGGATAATGATCTACCCATGCTTCTTCATCTTTTGATGATAATGAAAATGAAGGATTTTGGAATGAAATAAGACTCATAACCTCTTGGGATTTTATTTCCACATGATGGGTGTCATATATATATATATATATATATATATATATATATATATATATATATATATATATATATATATATATATATATATATATATATATATATTGATTTGGACCCTTCCTCAATGAAAATTAGAGGTTGGTTAGAAGATACTTCGCTTAGTGAAAAAATTCTTCATTTCTGAAAATTCTTATAGTAAACTTAATGGTACATTTAGGAAGTGTAAGAAAATATTGATTTTTATGAATTATTTTATGCCTCAACTAGATTTTACATACAACTACATGGAAGATATAGCTTTAACAAATAAATTAGGTGATAATTGTTAAATTTATAGTGAGGTAAGATGGGAATTATTGTCTTATGGGTAGGATTAAAACTGGAGTCATAAATGATATTGTCTCCATCTTCGTTATCCAGATATTTCATGCTTATATTCATTTGCTTACTTAGTAGAGTGAAGCACATGCCAAATTTTATGTTGACTCATGATATTGTGGGTTGCAGGATGCTAAAAATGAAGAATGCAATTTATTGAATCCCATAAAGATTTATAGTTGTAATTATACTAGTAACTTGTATATTTTTATGTGAAAGGAAGAATGAATTTTTTTGATTATATGAACTAAAAAAGTGTGACTAATGCATATATGAGTAGCCTTATTTTAATGCAATGTTATAAAATTGTAGCTCTTGAATATTAAAAAGTCATGTGAAAATATGGTACGATGTGAATTGAAACCATGAAAATGTGAGTTGTCATTTAAGTAGTTTTTCATCGTAAACTTTTGATACATGTTGTAAATTCAATTAAAATCTTAAATAGGATTTTTTTCCATTACTCATGTGGGAAGTAACTTATTTTCATCATTGTATTTTTATCATGTTATGATTGTAATAAAGATATTCCTTTATTCAAACCTAGGGCCAAAACATTTTTCTTGAATATTTCCTACACAACTTATGTGAAACATTAAACCTCGTCACTTCTTTAAGCCTTGTATCAAGGTGATCATGTTAATTTTATCCTCGTAGATACCCTATTATCAAAAGGGACTTTAAACTTTTGAGTTATTGATTTTGATGCACTTGTCAAATATACACAAGCTATTCTTGAGTAGTGGCCATGTGTTGGCCATATAATCCAAACGAAATGTGATGTCAAATCCTTAAGCCATGTGGTATGTTCCTAAGGAATGGGAAAATGGTAACTAATATGCAATTTTACACTTTATGCCTTATGTATCAAATGAAATTGTGGAGGGTAACCATTAGTTATTTTAGAATCATTTATAAGTAGTAAACCTTTGAATACAAATGTATCATTTTTTGTTAGATAAATCCTCTTCTTGCAATGCTTCAATTGTTGGTTTCATTTAAACTGATTATTAAGAGTATTAAAGTGAGTGTTAACACCATCTTTAATATCGAGAACATTATAGCTATCTACTTATTTTGTGTCATGTATTAAACCCGACCCTTCATAAATTGTTCTTACGTCTACCTCTCATAAAAAAACTTTCATATTTTCCCTCACAATATCAACCTTTGTTGCATGTATCTTGGATTTTAGCCTTTTAACGAATCCTTGTTATTTTTCATTGGGGTAGTTCCTCTTAGTAAAATATGTTAAGTGATGTTGTAAGACCTATTAATAGTAATATCATTTGGATCTGGAGTGTATTTATTTATGGTTAATGCTTGGGTAAAGATTAATTGTAGGATGAAGTGATGAAATATGTTTTAATTACCACTTATAGAGCATGTAAGTTTCTTTAGTATTATCACTTCTTCTTAGAGAACCACCTTGAAGATTATTAGCAATCTTAATGCATTGGATGATAATTGGTGAAATACATTACCCTACTCCCTTAACTTTGATCAAGCTTTGACCATGATTTACATTCCCGTGTTCTCAAATAATTTTACGAAAATGTTAGTTGGACTCACATAGTATCATAAAAGTAAATACTCTCATGTCGGGATCATTCTAACACCACCTTTACCATAACATGAACCATGCATAGTAAACATTGTACATACAAAAATTACATATTATTACACTCAATCAAATACACATAAATTGGAAATTACCTCCACTATATTCACAATCCACTATCTTGTACAAGGTGAGAGTGTATATTAAATAGGTCTATGATGTGCTTACACAACAATGAATTGGTTGTAGTGATCATCTCAAAAATAGGAGGATAAAATATAATTGATCACTTAACAAATTTTCATGCACAATTAGTTTACCCCCATAATAATTAAATGAACTCCCAATTAAATATTGACTCAAGAGTTGTAGTGTGATTTAACACATAGGTTAGATAATATCCAGATGAATAAGGCCTAGTTTGAACACACAACTCCAACATCCTCCTTTTAGTAAAAATCGAGGAGTGAGAAGATAAAAATCTAGGAGACAAACCCAAATATGAGCCTTGGAAACTAGACTTGATTAGGTCCCCATTTACAAAAAACTTGAAAAAATAGTTATCATGGATTAAAAAGTGTCACCGTAAGGTACCCAAAAAACCACTAAAACAACAACTAAAGTGGAGTGAGATCTTATGTTGTAAGGTATCCCAAGAAACATGACTCAAAGACAAACCACAATGTTAAAGTAGGTAAACTAGATGGACAAATCCTGTCAAACATAAGTGCACTTAATGGACTCAAAATTCACAAAAGATGTGATGAGAAGATGTGGTCTAAAAATACTAATACTAATAGGTTTTGGTCATTCTATACTTATAAACACTAACAATTTAGAATCCACTACTCTTCTTGAGAGCTAAAGTTGTCCTAACCACAAGGAATTTTTGATAGATAAATGTTCACTTCAACTCATTTTGTACTAGAGTGCTTTAGATCCACTTCTTGATAACAAAAAATAAAATAGATGATAAATCACCATAATAGCTCCATGCAAGGAGAATACCAACAATGTCAATAGTTCACGAGTTCACCAAACTTTAAAATCAATCTATTTCCAGAATATGTGGTGCATAAAATACCAAAACCAATCGCCAAGGCAATGGACACGACACCTAAAGTATGATCAACACCATACCCCCATATTATTGAATGGGTGGAATGATATTGCAAATTTGTATGATTGTATAAAACCAACTACTTAAACACTAACAAGCTGACATTGGGCTTCAGTAGACTAGATCCACTATAAATGGGACTGTTAACATGTGGAAATAGTGTCAAAAATATAAATGAAATATACCTCTCAAGAAAAAACCTTAGTGGTGATGGGAGAGTCATTATACTAAAATAGAGAAAAGTGCTCAAATACAACACAACCACATAAAAATATCCATGGCTCTATAGACTCAAAGATGGCTAAAAATGGTCACATACAAAATAATATCACCAAATAACACACAAAAAATCTATAATGTTGTCAATCTCTAAAGTGCATTGTATATAAAAAGAATTTCTCTATATATTGTAGAATAATGCTCATTTTTAAAGGTTGGACCCTCTTTGTTTGCAAGGAATTATTCGAGTAGTGTTATTTACATTTTGAGTTACAAGCCTCATATTTGAGCCATTGTATGTATATCTTTGTGTATTTCATCTTTGTAATCGATTGTGAATCACTTGGAAGCAATAGAAGTTATATTTTGTGGTTATTCTCTTCCCTAGTTCATATTTTATTGAATTTGTTTGACTTCTTTTGCATTGTTGATTTGTTGTGCATATTTCATATCTCTTGCAATGATTTTGTTTGTGTGCCCATTAAGCAAGTGTGTGAGTGTTGTTCTAAACGTGGCACGTTAGTTTGCCCTCCCTATGTGCATTTTCTCTTATTTTCACTCATTTAAGAGTGGTCATCCCCCTTATTTCTGGTGTTATCACCTCCCCTTAGCTTAGCTTTTCTTTTCATGCATCCCCTTCCCTCCTTGGTCCCCATGAATTAGAGAGTAGTATTAAGTAGTTGCATTTCCCTTCGTAGGAGTAGGTTTAGCAAGTAGAAATAGGTAGAGGAGGTTGGCCTTCTCCGGAGGTCTGTCTCAAGCACAAGTACCACAACTTGGAGACAGTCCCATGTTGCCTCAAAGCCCCAATTCATCTTGATCTAGGACGGGTGAAATTTTGAGCTCCTACGCTTTTGGAACGCTTGGTAGGACAAGTCTAAAGAGCTATATATCTTCATTTCAACAAGTTTGATGTGTTCTTGTTGATTTTTAGCCTTTAGAGGCTTGTTTTAACACATTTGGTGACTCCCAACATCAAATATATTGTTTTTAGTAGTCCATTCACCTATTTCATGAGAATGATACATACCAAATAGAGCGCAACAGCTTAAAAAAATCCTTTAAATATCTTCAATTGTCTCCAAGAAGAAGAAGTAACAGAGCCACTTGTGCATCTCCATCTTCCACGTGTAGGGCACAATCTATCCCTCCTCTTGGAAGACCTTCCATGTGCTCTACCAGGGTATTCAAACCCTTTCTAGCCATGGTACGACAAAGAAATCTACCTTTTGTTAGCTTCAGTGATGAAAGTCCTTTGGCTCTTCCCACGCAACATGATATACCAGTAACTACACTCAAAAGTATTTCATTTTTCACTAGTGAGAATCAAGTTACCCCTATTGAGCATATTCAAGATATTATAAATTAATGCTCTATTCATCTAGTTACTGAAGACGATGTAGTTGTAAAGATGCTTTCTTCTTCACTCAAAGGTAAAGCACTTTAGTGGTATAGAAGCTTAAGACCCACCTCTATCACCAATTGGGATAGACATGGCATTGTACTTTGCAATCAATTTAAGGAGAAGGCTGACAAAATATCCTTATTAGAAAAATCACAATGATCAAGAGAGCTCCTAATGAGCTCATGGCTAACTTCAACTTCAAATTTCAGAAGACATGGGACAAAATTCCAACCCTCTTAAGACCAACTCCTCAAGGTGTTTTTCTTTACTTCTTAAGGGCTTTGAATTCTGACATTGTAATAATGATACAGTCTATGGGTGTTGCACAACTTCCTAATGCTTATATTTTAGCCATTAGGGTAGAAAATTATCCAATCCAAGCTGGCAAGATAGCCCTTAGACTACCCATTCCCTTATTTCCTGAATTACCTCAAGAACCCCAACCTTCTTTCCCCCAGGTCCTTAAGCAGAGTTCCCAACCTATTGCCTCCACATCCTACTCTCCCCAAAAGAAAAAAGAAGATGAAGAAATGAAGGCCTTGATTATAAATTTGTCCAATAAAGTTATATCCTTAGAAAAGTAGTAGGCACAAGCCTTCAAAAGTAACTCTAATCAAAGGCTCAATCAAAGCCATTAGCCCTTTAGAAATCATTATCCAAATCAGATATATGGGAAAAGCACTAGTTCCAGTACATAATAATATAGTCCAAGAGATATAATGGTGCTTTCCTTGCAACTTTCCACACAATAATTAGTAAACTACGCAAATGCCTTGCACGCAAGCTTTCATAATCTTAAATGCTTTAAGTTATGAGCCTTCTACTAGTGCACATGAACCAAAAATTAAGAAGTGCCATAAGTCATTCCTGAAACCAACCTTATGTTCTTTGGGGTTGAAGACTTTTGTGTAATAAAATAATATATGGACAAATTAAGTAGACCATGTGTGCATGTTGCGATAACACAAGGTACAAGAAGAGAATGTTGGAATCCAATGTGCAACCTTCCACTTCTACCAACTAGACCGATCCTCAAATGCGTAAAGATGGTGCTAGTCAGCCCAACAATGTTGGTGTGCAATTTCTTATGCACAAGGTTCCACACAATGTTTCAACTAAAGCTACATGTACCCTTGCTTTGGTGGGTCAAGCCTCTGCACAACCAAATGTGACTTCTCTAGTAGCAGAGCAATCAAGAAAAGATGATGTGCCTCAAATGTACATGTCCATGGGCCTTCCATTGAAAATTATGGAAAAATGAAGAAGACAAATTTGAATGTCACAATGTGGGATGCCTTGGCTATTCCATCTCAACGTGACTTATTGCATGAAGCTCGGTGTAACTCTCGCAGACCGATCCAATTATCCAAAGACCTAATGTTGTTGTCAATATTTTTCAAGCAAAGGAGAAGAAAGTAATAAAAGTTGTCAAACCCCACCCTATTATATGTACTTGATAGTAGGAAAACATCTTGTTCACAATTGTATGTTGACTCGGGGGCTAGTACTTCACACGCATAAGAAAATTTTTGATGTCCTAGGTCTTAAGTACATCCCTATGTCTAAAAGATTCTTACAACTTGATGGCTCAACTGTTACCACTTTAGGAGTCATCTGTTGGAACATAATGATTAAGTGGTCTGACCAACCCTTAATTAATATGGGTCCATCACTATTATATAGGTTAAATATTTAATAATATGAAATACTTTTCTATTATTAAATATTCATACCTAGGTAATATACATTAGGTAAGTATTTAATAATGTGAATCATTTATGTTTATATTTATTAAATACACTCACCTAGGTATATGTGTCAACCATTTAGGTTGAAAAGGTGGGTTGGGAGACATACCCGATCACCTTATATAAAAAGGACTTTAGGTCCTCATTTGATATATTTGGGAAATATATCAAAGGTGTGCAAATCAAGTGATTTGGTTTTACCCTTGGTAAATAGGGTTTTAAGGAGGAGGTGATCTTACTGGATGTAAAATAAGTTCTCTGAAGTAAAAGGTTATTTTCAAAGTGGTTTTTACCCTATTGGGGTTTTCCACTATAAATATTATGTCACCTGTGTTATTTATTTCATGTAAGTATTTCTTTATTTACTTATGTTATGATGTAATGTTTATTTAAATATTTATTGTAACATTATATAATATGTAAGTTGATTAAATCCGTATTTATTAGAATCCTCAAATTCTAACATCATCAAGGATCTTGAGTTAACCCTACATGCATGTCCGAGCCTCACTATAACTCAAGATGTGTCAATAATTGATTTACCTCCTTTGTTTTCCATTTTCTTATCAAGAGATTTCACTACCAAGGTGGGTGGCTACTTGTCTTTTGATTGGTCTCATATGTTACTAAGAACAAGGTATGGTACTAGGTTTACCATATAAGTTGAGCCTATATTTTCCTATTTTATTAGAGTCATATGATCTATCCCTTCTCCAATCCAATTGCCTAATCCAAGAAGGCCAAGAGCGAGTTTCGGTTTCAGAAGAACATCTTATTCCTCCTTCCATACTTGATCTATTGTTAGATGAATGGGCCAAAGAGCACTATGAATTTGATCCCTATGATACAACTATTGAAACTGGTCTTGGTACTTATTACATCCTTGAAGAAGAAGCCATGTTACCTACCGCGCTCAAGAAAAATGATGAAACTTAAGGACTTTAGAAGGTGTTATTTGATGGCTCTGAAGCGATGATGTAGGCATAGTGTTGTTCTCATCTCTCCCAAGAGTGAGAAATTATTATTTGCACACAGGTTGCAGTTTGCATGCTCCAACAACATAGCAAAATATGAAGCGTTGGTACATGGCCTTCTTATTGTTGAGAAAAGATAGATTAGGACATTGCGGAGATCTTTGAAGACAATGAATTGGTCATCCACCAAGTCACAAACAAGTGTGCAACAAAGAATAAGATTTTAAAAGCTTACAAGTAGATTTTGGGACCTCTTTGAGAGATTTGAAGCTCTTGATATACAAGTGGTGCCAAGGAAAAGAATAAAGAAGCGGATCAAATGACAACCCTTGGTTCACAATTCTCACGTGTTGAGGATTTTTACAAGGAAATATAGAACACATCAAAATGGTAGTCGTGGCCATCCATTATAGATAATGAAATCAACTGGAAAGTGTTTGATAGTGACACATAGATTGTCTAGTTCATTCAAAATGAAGCTAAGTTTTCTTCAAGTATGCAAGCTGACTTACATGATAGCTATGGTGACCAAGTGATTCAACTAAAGACAAACAAGTTACCTAAATGGTTGGTCACCTTAGAGCACATTTTCAGTCTTGATGATAATTTCAAGGGTGAAGAAAAGTACATGCGCGCAACACAAGAAGAGTGTAGCCCAATCATTATTACACACGATAGAGATTTGTTACTTGAAAAAGCATGCACACAAGATGAAAAGCAAGCCTTTATTTCTCTATGTTAGAAATATGTTGACATCTTCTCATGGGAATATGAAGACCTCAAAGGATTTGATCCAAGTGTTTCTCAACACTCCATTGAACTTGATCCTAGTATCAATCCCATTAGACAAAAACAAAGGCCCATCAATCCTAATATAGAGCCCCTCACGAGGAAAGAGTTATCTAAACTCATTGAGGCAAAGATTATATTTTCTATCAAATATTATACTTGGGTAGTGTAGACACCTAAAATGTCTACATGACTAATTAACATTAGTCATGTCCCGCATTTTAGCCTCACCATCATTTATCTCGCTACAAGTTTGTTTTAATCCATTATTCACAAATATCCCATCATCATCCATATAATAAATAATCGCAAGATTAATTATTATTATTTAATCCATTTTATCATATTTCCCCTTTATCATTATTTATCATTTTATCCTAACATTCCATTATTAATCCTTTTAAATCATTATTATATCCCATTTCATCCTTTTAATTCATTAATCTCATTAATCCATTATTATATCATATTATCCTATTTTAATCCTTCATTAACATTTATAGGAATTTAATATTCCTACATCTCACCTACCACCTACTCTATACATCCCTACACCTAGCCTTCTCATCAAATCACATCCCTAATCACATTTATTATCCTAATTTAATCCTAATCATGTGCACATCCTCACCTCTAAATCTCAAGCTTCTCCATCTTTCCCTCTCATTTTAAATATTCAAATATTATACACTCTTCTATGAAATTAAAAATTTAATAAACTCTCCACACAAAATCTAGAACCCTCCACATCTAGAAATTTCTACACTCTCATGCAATTTCAACCATTGGATTCAATCCAACATGGATTGATCCTCACCCTCCATTTTGCCACTTCTCAACTATAAATTGAGCTCTCTTCCTCCATAAGAGATAGCTAGTAAGCAATTTAGCAAATGTTTGTCATTTCAATTTGTCCTTCATCAATCATCAAAGGGAGGTGCTGTCCAAGTGCATCCACATCCAAATTTGAAGCAATAAATCACCTTCCAAGCACATCCACCCATCAAGGAAGGAGAATTGCATGCTAGACAGTAAGTGTAGGTATAATTCCTCTTCCTTTCCTCTTTTCTTGATCTGAGGTATTTTATTTGTTGAGTTTGCATGTTGCATTTGAATTGGTTTCATATTCATTTTATTTGTGCATGGTAATTTGATTTTTCATCTACGGGTAGTGAATCTTGTTCCAGTGTGCAAGAAGAATGGTAAAATCGATCGTGTTGATTTCGAGAGATTTGAATAAGCCATATTTGAAGGATCATTACCCTTTTCCTTCTACGGAGTAGATTTTACAAATAGTGGAGGGCACACAAATATTCTCCATGTTGGATAGATATTCAAGTTTCAATAAGATCATGGTAAAGGAATATGATTAGTTCAAAACAAAATTTACAACCAAATGGGGAACACATGATTATCGAAAAATGCCTTTTGGTTTTTCAAATGCAAAGCGTAACATTCTAGAGAGCAAAGTGGTCATTGCCTTTAAGGGATATATCAATAAGTTAATCCTAGTTTACTTGGATAACATAATTATCTTCTTAAAGCAGTGTAGATCACATGATGCATTTGGAGAAATTCTTTAAGAGATGCAGATAATTTGGGGTATCTATTAACCCCAAGAAGTGTAACTTTGTTATTGTGCAAGGCAGGGATTTTGGGCCATGTGGTCTCCAAGGATGATATTGCCATTAATCTTGAACATGTCTCAACCATATTTTCTCTTTATTTTCTCGTGCACAAGAAGGCCTTGCAATCATTCCTAGGAAAGATCAACTTTGTTATGAAATTTATTCCTAACTTTGCAGGATTAGTTAGGCTCATCACCCTAATGCTCAAGAAGGACACAACCTTCAAGTGGATAATAGAAGGAAAGAAAGCTTTAACAAAATCAAGAAAGAAATTTCTTGTGCCCCAACACTCATCAATCCAAATTACTCCAAGGATTTTATCCTTTATGATTATGGAGCCGATGCTAGTGTTGATATTGTCTTGACTCAAGAAAACAAACAAGGACTGGAGAAACCAATGGCTTTCTTCAACAAATAATGAATGAGTATGAATTGAAATACAATCATACGGAGAAAAGGTCTTCGCCATCATGTGCGATCTTAAGAAATTCAAGAGTATGTTCGTAACCAATCATATCAAGGTGTTAGTTTCACACTATAGTGTGAGAGACTTCATCATGAGAGTAGAAATCAACAAGAAAATATCTAGATGGGTGACCAAAGTCATGGAGTATGATGTGACCATCAAAGCCATAAAGCTAGTTAGAGGTAATGTGCTCTACAAACAACTTGCTGAGGATGCACAAAATGCTCAAGAAACTTCATTATTCTTGGATGAAGAGCTTGCATATGCTAAAGTTTATAGAAATATTGATTGTGGCACATGTAGATGGATGATAGACATGAAAACATTCCTCTCTTATAAAACATACCCTCCTAGTTTGAACAAAGCAAAGAGAAGACATTTGAGGCTGCAGTCTATTCCCTATACACTCATTGATGGAATTCTCTTTAAAAGAAGCATTGATGGCATTTTGCTGAGGTGTCTCGATGGTGTGCATATCAACAAAGTGCTAGAATAATTTCATAATGGACTCTCTGGTGGACACTTCTCTGCCAAGATAACAACGATGAAGATCATTAAGATAATATACTTTTGGTCTACTTTGTTTATAGATGTGTACAAGTGGATCATGAAATGTAATGAATATGCTTTATTTGCATGCAAGAAGAAATTGGTTACACTTCTCCTCCTGTAGACACAAAATCACGCACTTGGGTACATTTCTAAGTTATAATCACATATTACTATTCATATGATTCCTAAGCGAGAAAACTAGTAATTGACATCTATCTTTGACCTCTTTTCTGTCTTTATGGTTTCCTCTTTGGTCTTGCACACCCCATGGCCTAGTCTGATCTTCATTGCTTTATCTTTATTGACTCTGACACACCGGTGCCCTCATCCCCTCTGGGAACCCCGACCTCTTTGTATCTTACTCACCTCTTTTGGGCCTCTTTTATCTTTTGGGCATCTTGTTTTCTTATGGGTTGGCCTTTTAGTTGTCAATTACAAAATTAAAACAAGGGAATCATATAAATACAAAGCTATGTGACCATAATAAAGGACCAAACTCTAAGCATCTATTATCATCACCTAAGGTTACATCTAAAGGCATTCTAAGAGCATTAAAGCATCCATCTAGCACTCACTCAAGGGACAAAGGATTGCATTTTCTACATACACACATAGGAGGGGAAGTTCATTTTTCCATCCACACATCTATTTACATTGCTACATCTAGTTATTGCTTGCTATCAAGTGCATCTTGCATAAGAGCTACCTAGGGCACAATTTATACACACACACAAAAAAATACATAGAGTCCGAAATGTAAAGCAACACTCAGTCATAAGTTCACTCTGTCAGGTGACTGTTGGGGTGAGTCTGATTCCCCATTTGCATCTTTCTTTTTAGGATTTGATGTAGTTTGGGGTTTTATAGGATATCATTTGTTTTACAGGTTACATGAGAATTTTCAATCATCCAGTGACATATAGGTGGCCAACAACGAAGGTTAGAGACCACCTTGTGACACAAGAAGAATCAATTTCTTACCATTTTCTCAATCACAGGCACCCAACAGAGGTCTCCAACACACAGCACCCTTGACCTAGTTCACGCACCCTAGTCTAGGCTTACTCGATGATTCTACAAATTTTTTGGGTGCGGTTGTGACAATATCCTCCTCTTGTTCATCACTCTTCTAGTCCAGAACACTTCAATATTTATTGTGAACTCAACTAAGTATTTTATTCCCTCTATTGTAGTTAGGGTTCAATTTTCATTAGATTTTTTCTTGCATCAATTCTATGTTATAGGATTTATTTATCATATGCGACTCTGCAAATTATGGTCTTACAAATTCCATATTTGTAAAATCACTTCCGTCCAATACAAATGAATCAACCTTTCACGCAATGGGGTCTTAAATTCATTGGTATGATCAATCCTCCTTTGAGTGCTGGTCACAAGTGGGTATTGACAACTATGGATTATTTCACTAGATGGACAGAGGCCGTCGCACTTAAGGAGGCAAAAGTCGGTCATCCTTGACTTTCTTCAAGGTATTGTAACATGACTTGGTATCCCTCGGACCATTATCTCTTATAATACAAAAGCCTTCCTTGGTACAAGAATTTATGATTGAGCTCTTAGTCTTGTAATCTATTTGAAGAATTCTTCCAGCTACTACCCTCAAGGTAATGGCTTGGAAGATTCTACTAAAAAAATCTGATTAGAATCATGAAGCGGATAATGGATATCAACCAGAGGTAGTGACACACAAAGGTCTCGTGTGTGCTCTGGGTAGACAAAATCATGGTGAATAAGGCAATAAGTACTTCACCTTACAAAATTATTTATTGTAAAGAAGTAAAGCTTCCTTTATCACTTGAATTACCTTCATTAGAACTAGCCCAATAGCTGGAGTTTGAGGGTGCAAACCAAAGAGAAATCAAAATGACAGAGCTGGTTGAACTTGAAGAACTAAGGAACTCTACCATGATCAAGTTAGAGTAGCATCAAAAATCAACCAAGCGGTGGTTTGTGAGAAAAACTAGAGCCCATATTTTCTAGAAGGATGATATAGTCTTAAAATGGGATGTTGATAGAGCTAAACATGGGTGCCATTCAAAGTTTGATGCACTTTGGGGTGGCCCACACATCATCACCTATTGTATGGAGGCTAACTTTTTTGAGTTGTCTCCTCTTGATGGAAATGCATTACCAATCCCAATCAATGGGATTTATATCAAGAAATTCCATCGAGTTTCTCCGCATCATGTTCATATTAGAGTAGTTTGAATTCCTCCAAGTGCGATATGCGCATAATGATTTCTTTGTATGATTCTTTCCTTCGCATGTTATTGCACGTGTACTTTTGTTACTTCCGGTTGTGTCCATGTGCTCATAATCTCAAAGAGGTTTTTTTAGCTTGTTGGTAATTTCCAACATTTTTGCACACAATTCTTAATTAGAGTTCAGACAGTGCTTCAAGTGACTTTAGGGCTGATTCTTCAAGTTACAGAAAAGAATTTCATGATTTCAAGAAGACTCCATGCCCAATGAATGCTTCAAGGCTACTGATCTCCTTCATCTAGTACGCAAATGGCCCCAAAAGTTTCCAAAATGTTGTCCAAAATAACTCCCATAGTTATTCTTATAACTTGCGCCCATTCGGCTCTGGTCCAAGTTTGTAGGTTACACGCTACTAGTTTCTTTCCTTAGTGCATATGCATGGCTGCGCAGCTTCTCCGCATGCACCCTCACGTGCCCTTCTTCCTTCTTCCTTGTGCTTTTCCTTCTCTTCACTCCCTCCTTGGAAAATTTTATGCACTTTCTCCTTTCTCCTTTATTCTTTTATCTCCTTCCATTTTCCCTCTAGGCACACTCCTTACACATTCACCTTCCTTCCCGAGTTCCATGCATCCCCTCATGTGAACGTGTTGCCCTTTCACATCTTTCCTTGTGCATTTTCTTCTACATATCCTTTTCTTACACGCTCACCTTTCTTCCTTACATATTTGCATACCTTTGCGAGATATGTGACTTTTCTTCCTATTCCTTTACACTCCCTGCGTGCACTCTCAAACATCTACATTCTTCCCTCTTGCGCATCCTGCTCCTATGCATGTGCCAAGTCACAACCTCTTACGTTAGTCATTGAGTGCCATGTGTCACTCTTGGGAACTTATCATATAAAGTGCGCAACACATAACCTATCATAATACACCAATTGCATGTTAAATCCTTGTGGTAGGTGGATGCATAACACGTGGCAAAAAAGGACAAAACAAATAGACAATCAACTGAATCCTTTAGCCGATCAGATCATGACACATGACCTACGTGTTCATCTTGTACTACAAATCTTTAAATAATCATAACTTCTTCTACATAGCTCAAATTCATATGCAATTGGTCTTCTTGAAAAGCTACTGATGTGGGCTACACTCTAGGCTATTAAAAATCAGATTTTGGCTAGATTTGGTATCTAGAAAACAAGGAAATGTGACTCAGGTCATTAATGCACACATTTAGTTGACTCAACCACCCAAATTTGATTAGATTTTGTCCTCTTTCTTCTTCTACAAGTTAACCTAACATGGGGAGGCAGATCCACTGCTTCTGGGTAGATTTACAAGCATTCAATGTGGGTTATTGGTGGTTGGATTTGAAAATATGAGTTTACCTCTCTCTTTTTCCTCCTCTTCTCTCCTTATTCTTCTTCTATATATTGTATAATAATGCTCATTTGTAAAGGTTGGACCCTCTTAGTTTGCAAGGGCATTATTCAAAGTAGTATTCTTTGAATTTTGAGTTACATGCCTCAAATTTGAGCCATTGCATGTAGATCCTTACCTCTTTCATCTTTGTAATCGATTGTGCATCACTTGGAAGTAATAAAAGTTGTATTTTGTGGCTATTCTATGCCCTAGTTCACATTTTATTGTATCTGATTACCTTCTTTTGTATTGTTGATTTTCTATGCATATTTCATATCTCTTGCAGGGATTTTATTTATTGTGCTCCATGAAAGTGAGTGTGTGAGTGTTATTCTAGATCGTGGCATGTTATTCTCCCTCCTCGTGCACATTTTCTCTTATTTTCACTCATTTGAGAGTGTTCATCCTGTTTTTTCTGGTGTTATCACCTCCCCTTAGCTTAGGTTTTCTTTTCATGCACCCCCTTCTTTCCCCGGTTCCTTGAAATTGTAGAATAGGGCCGGATAGTTGCATTTCCCTTCGTAGGAGTAGTTTTAGTACTAGAAATAGGTAGAGGAATCTGAACTTCTCCATAGGCCTGTCTCAAGTGCAAATCCTACAACTTGGAGATATTCCCATGTTTCCTCAAAGCCCCGATTCATACCGATTTGGGACGCATGCAATTTTGAGCTCCAAAAAATCCCAAATAAAATGGATTAAATAACAAATACCATTATAATGTTGGACGAGAAATGAGCGGCTCAAAAATTTGAATGGTGGAGGATTCACACCTATAATTCCCTCTTAATAACTGCTTATGTTACTACCAAAAATGATTAGACATACATACTAGATGGATGTGAATGGATGTGGAGAACAACTGCATATGATTTGGTGTAAAGTCTACAAATGGAACATGTAAGGAAACATCAAAATGTGTTTCAAATTGATAATGTCTCGAAAATGCAGGTCTTAGGTTCCTCAAGCCCAAGGAATGTGTAGCAAAACTCATGTGTATTTCGTGATGCTCATGAAGATTTAAGTAAATAAAAACATGATCTTTGTTAACAAGTGATCCTATATAATATGCATTACGTAATTTGTAAATAATTGCATGACATGAATTCCAATAAATAGGTTGGATAAGAGTAATACCGCCTTGAATCTATCTACCAATACCTCCACCAAGATAACCCAAGGAACAAAGTGTGAGAGAATCAAAATCAATATTGTGATTCTCAAAGGATCTAGGATGATAAGTAGGAGGAGAAAATTTTGGGTTATGAGAATGTACAACAACATAAATAGACTCAATAGTAGTAGGTGCAACAATAATCACAACATGCTCGGTAGAAAAAAGTTGTAATAGGAGCATCGGGGCATGGGTCCGATCAAGTATTTAAAAAATTTATCAAGACTTGTGGTAGTATTATGCGGACTAGCAGAGGGTTTCTGATCTACATTAGGAGAGAAGTTGCAGGGGTCACAATTTTTATTGTAGGAAGTGAATAAGATCATTTTTACCATGAGAAAGGGAGTGAAGAAAAGTGTTTTGCCTCTTGCATTTTCTATTATTTTCTACAAGCTTTACTAGGTCTCTTGAATGACATCTATTTCAAATAAAAACATCTCATTCTTATATTGAAAGGAAGAAAGATCGTGGTATCAATCCATGATAAAGAGCAAGAGAGACATGAAAGCAAAGAGAAAGTGTGGGGTGAGCAAAAAGTAAGTCAAGTATGAAATAGAAAGAAAATACAAAAAATTATTGTGAGGGGGTTTGACCATTTGTTAGAATGGACATCACCCTATTCAAACATGTGAGGGATAATAGAAGGAATCAAAATTTCCCTCCTTAAAATTAGTATTCCATAACATGTTTCCAAAAATATAGATCGTAAAAATCCCCTAAAGAATAAATAATCCCTTTTCGAGAAAAAAATCTTCCATATTATAAAATTTTATCTCCTTTATAAAAATTCTCCCTTTTAAAAAAATGCCTCCTCAAATATTAAAGCCCCTCATGGGAAAATTTACAATAAATTATAATTTACATATAAAAATCTCAAAACATTCACCTCCCAAAATAGTTTTTTTCTCCCTCTTATAAAAATAAAGGTCCCCTTTAAAATAATTTTCTAATAAAATTAACGCTTTTCACTTTACAATATTGCGAAAATGTTTTTTCTCGCAAATTAATTTTAAATTAAGGGAAGAAAGATCGTGGTAGGAAGCCATGATAGAGAGCAAGAGAGATATACAAAAAGGAACAAGTGTGGGGTAAACAAAAACCGGGATAGAAAATAGAAAGAACATATAAAAAAAATATTGTTAGGGGGTATGACCGCTTGTCATATTAGACATCACCCTCTAGTATTTGACACACATGGATTATAATAAAAGGAATAAAAATTCCTTCCTTGAAATTAGTAGTCCATAAAATGCTTCCAAAAACATAGATCTTAAAAATCACCCTTAGTAATAAATTATCCTTTTTAAGAAAACAAAATAACTCCCACATTATAAAATGTGATCCCCTTTTATAAAAATGCTCCCGTTTTAAAAATACCTCGTGGATATGGGACTTTTGGCAAAAGAAATTTGTTTAGCTCTACGACTCTAGTGTAAAATCGAGTCGGCTCTTCTAGGGTTTCCCCCATCTAACCGTCATACATGCAGGCCTTTGCGGAACTACGGGAATTAATTTCTATAGTCTCTCCTAGGGTTTTTGCCCTCTAGGAATACCCTATAAAATGACTTCACCATCTTCAAACCCGGTTGTTTAAACTGTAGGCAGGAGATAGTGAAGCGAGAAATGACACCGCCAAGAAAGCATCCAGAAATTCGTCTCAATGTTTTTCACAAGGTAATCTCTATCCTCCTGATGTTATTCTGTCCATTCCTAAATTTAATGTTGCATGTCAGTGGTTAGAACAATTTTACCTCATTGAGTATTTTGTGGGTAGAATCCCCTCTAAAAGCATGCTTAAATATTAGGCTAACACACCTGGACCCCTCATGTGGTCTCGTCTAGATAGTTTCCAAAACATGACAAAGGGTTTCTTTCTTTTTTGTTTCTCGACCCTATAAACACACCCAACATTTTGGCCAAGCAAGCCACTTGGTATGTCCGTAACTCACTACTTGTATTAACACCCTGACATAAGGACTTTGTGGTATCTGAGTATACCACCCTTAAAGTTCCAGTGTGGATTGAATTTCTTGGTCTTCCTCTAGCCATGCGTTCATTTCCTACTGCAAATCGCCACTTCACTTGGGTGGGTAGTCTTCCTGGAAGCTGATAAGTTTTACCATGCTCGTCCCTAGAAGTGAGTTTGTGTTGAGATTGACCTCTCGCAGGACCTCAAGGAATTTGTGGATATTCAAATGGGTGATAAATGCTACTCCTAGCGGGTCATGTATATAAATCTTCCCAATACTTGCTTTCATTGTCAAGCGTCTGATCACAAGATCAGAGATTATCTCGCTTTATGTCCCCCGTAACCACCCTGTAGCAAAAATAATGCCCGAGCTAGTCAAACCCCAATAGGAGGAAGGTTGGCAAGTGGTCGGAGGTCGGTGAAATAAAAACAAAGCCCAACAATCCAAAGCCTCTAGCTCCCATGGCCATTGTGAACTAGTTATTAAGGAACATTATCACAATATTTTGGCCAAAGAGCCTACAACAACTACTTAAGGAACCAACTACATCAAGCTAAGAGCCGATCTTTGCGCCATTTTGGCTACCCTGTTCTTAAAATAATCCAACACACCCCTTATGACATCGGTTCTCAAGGAGAAGATAAATTCGAGCTTTCTCACACCCCCATCTCACATTCAGTTCCTCTGCTACTTCCAAGCAATTCACAAGGGCCTTCCAAATGACCCCGAAGTCCACCTCGTATCTCTCGAGACCATAACCCAACACGCAGTGTGGACTCCACTGAAGCGGAATACAACATTGAGTACGCCGAATGAAAAAAATTGATCTATAGGATTTTTTACAACATAATACTACTCATTTCCTGCATAATTAGTATGATGCCCTTAAGGGCTTGGAGGATGGGGATATGGCTCTTGACCAACGTTCCCCATGAATTGTTTATCCTGAATGTTAGGGGTCTCACAGACTCCTATCGTAAGTATGTAGTGCATGAAACTCGCAACGATGTATAAATCTGGATGTTTTGTTTTTACAGAAGTTAAAATTATAGGTTTTTAGTTATAGATGGTTTTTAAATCCACCTGGCTTGACAACTTAGCTTTTGTAACAATCATGAGGCAGGCGTGGGGGATTAATTTCACTTTTTGCCCTAAATGGCATCCCTTATTAATTGACCATGGAATCGACTCCACCAACCGCATTATATGGGTCCTCTTTAATACCGAGGGCTGTCCTTTTGGGCTCATTAATATTTACACCTCTAATGATGTGGCCGAAAGGGTCGTGGCGGTGGATAGCCAACTCCATTCCCGATGCATACTGGGTTATAAGTGGAGACTTTAATATGGTTGAAAACCCAAATGATAAATGTGGCCACCGCCCTATGAGGTGGACACCTAGTGAAAGGGAAGTGTGGTACTTCATGCGAAATAAATTTAGATTCTTTGATCCTAATGCATCTCACTTTCCCACCTCTGTAGCTTGGTACATGTGGTCCAATCTCCGTGGAGGGACAAATTGTGTCCTTAAACGGTTTGAAAGGGCCATCATGTCATTAGCTCAATTTTTTTGAGTTTGATAGCATTTATTCTATTCCAATGGAGGTTATGCCTGACTTTGTCCTTTTAGACCACTCCCTATACGATTTCATATATGTTGGCATGATGCACACCCATTTTTTCATAAAGGCTAATTCTTTCTTAATACTACCTTGATGCAACATGGCCCCACCGTTAATCATATCAAGCGGATTTGGAATTTAATTCCATGACCCAATCACTGTTAGTGATTTCATCCACCTATGTAGGCCAGCTAGTTACTTTGGTGGGAAGATGCTTTGACTTGGACTAACATATTTCTTAGAATATATGGCCACCAAACACCAAAATTTGGTGCCACTCATACACCACTAACACCTCAGCTCTCAACCTGCAATGATGGTGCTCCAAGGTGATCCCTTCTTTGATGCTATGCAACTGTAAGTTACAACTCTCTCGACATCAAATCTAAATTGTAGAAAACTATAATGCTAGAGGTGCTCAGATCCAAGCTCGAATGCACTGGCTCAAGGTTGGAGATCGGGTCTCGAAAGAAGTTTTTCTCTCTCTTCGAGCCAAAAATCCTTCTCAACAGATCCGAGCTATCATGGATATAGAGCTCAAATCACTGACCCATAACTTATGTTGCAAGATTTTGTGTGATATTACAAGCTTGTTTTCCAAGCTCAGCCACCCTCCAAAGCTTGTCGCTACTCTTGACCAATGTTTGGGAGTTGTTCCTCACAAGGTTTTAGAGGCTCAAAAGGTGCAATGTGAAATAATGCTCAGTATTGAAGACCTTCATGAAGCCACAATGAAAATGGCTAATGATAAAGTGCCAAGCTGCAATGTATTCCCCTATGAATTCTATAAAACTCTTTGGGATTCTGTCAGGCAAGACCTCTATCAATTTTATCTTGAAGGGTTTCACAACCAATCCCTAGGGCCTGGACATTAACAAGGGGAACATCAAATTTATTCCTAAGAAAAGATATCCCAAGAAAATCACTTGTTGGTAGCCAATTACTTTGCTAAACATCTCCTACAAAATCATTTTCAAAGTGTTAGCTCTATGATTACGCAATTTGCTACCTATTATTATTTAGCCAAAGCAAACAGCTTCATACAGGGATGCTTCATCCTGATAATATCATCATAGTTTGGGAAGGCATGGAATGGGCCCAAAAATCTCACCAGGCCACTATGTTTATCAAGATTGACTTTGAGAAAGCCTTTCATCCTTGCCATGCTTCAGGCCCTTGGATTTGGCCCCATCTTTATTCAATCCGTCAATATGCTCTTTGCAGATGCCTCTACTCAAATATCTATCAATGGCCTTAGCTTGGAGCCCTTTGGGATTTTCAATCTATCAGACAGGGTTGTCCTCTAGCCCCTGCACTATATGTGCTAGCGGTCCGAAGGCTTTGGTTATCTATTAGCCCATGCTAAAAATAAAGGTCTTGTTCATGGAATATCGCTCGCTTATTGAGCCCACCTCTCAACTCCTTAATGGGAATTTTGTGGGTAATTCGTTCCTTACACTTATCGAGGATGAAATTACTAAATGCAATGCCATGCAATGCTTGGATACTTTCTTCCTGGCTTCTGGTTCCTCCATTCAATGGTGAAAAACTCAATGCTATAGGCGATCCTTCCTTCCTGTGCTGGTCTGACTCCCCACATATGATTGGAAAATTCTTCAACATGGTGAGATCTTCAAATTCCTTGGTATTCCTTTTTTTTTCAAGCCTCCCCAGATGATCTATGGAATTATGTCATTTAACGGTGGTGAAAAAAATGGAATATTGGCTCATTAGACCTTTATCTCTGGCTGGAAAATTCCAATTTTTTTCCAAAATTCTGGTGGCCACCCATGTGTATTACTTGTCTTGTTGGGTGCCTTCCAAAGCCTCCATCCAAAAGATGGAAAAGCTACTTAAATATTTCTTACGGGCTAATGCTTCTTCTATAAAAGGTTTTCATCATGTCACTTGTGATATATGTTGCTTACCTCACATTATAGAGGCCTTGGGCTTATCCACATTTAGTGCCAAGTGGAAGCATCACTAGTCGTGAAGCTTGGAAAGTTCTCATACGACATGGCATTTCAGAAGGCTCTCCTTATGCCCGTCTTGCATGGAAAGTTTTAGGGTTTTTCAATTTTCTCATCACTCATGTGCTTGTAAAAATCATAGGCACCTTCATGTTTAAAAGCATCTGAAAGCCTGGGAATGTGTCAAACCTTGGCTTCTATGGAAAGGGGATGGCTTTCGTAATGGCCTATCTCCCAACCAACAATCTCTCTAGTGGTTGCCGATTTTTCAATCCCAAGATCAATGCCTTGCGAGAGTCCCAAGAATCTTTGTGCTCAAATTATTCAAATGCAGAATTCATACCATTGAGGATTTTTTCTATAAGGACAAACAATCCTAGTTTTATTTGTTAGAGTTAAAAATTTGTTTCGGATCTCCAACCAGGATCAAGATACTTTCAATTCTATGATCAATTATGTTCCTGGTCACATGCTACATAAGATTGTTGTGTACTCTTCTCTCTTTGTGGATGATCGAAGTAGTATGCCGATACTCCTTTTTATAACTATAAAGCCAACAAAGGCTATCGATGGCTCTCAGCCCATTTTCCCATGGTGGACAAGCTTAATTATCACTTTGGGAATTAACGCTACCCTATATGTCTC
The DNA here is from genome assembly GCA_018340775.1 of Taxus wallichiana var. yunnanensis. Classification (NCBI taxonomy): domain Eukaryota; kingdom Viridiplantae; phylum Streptophyta; class Pinopsida; order Cupressales; family Taxaceae; genus Taxus; species Taxus wallichiana. The sequence goes on from CM031236.1 coordinate 192,612,857, forward strand.
TGGGAAAACGATTTGAGATTGTTTGGACTATATGTGTTGAGCCCAAAATTACTCATTTTCTGTGGTGTATTCTTCACCAAGGCCTTCCTATTGGGGCTTGTCTTGTTCAAATTGGGATTCTAGCTCCCAAATTCCCTTATGTGGGCATCTGGAAACAATTATGCATGTTTTCTAGTTTTTTCCCAAAGCTCAAACTGCCTAGAATTGGATCCATACTTTTTTCTTTCCTTCCCGGCCCCATTGTTTCACTTGGCAACATATCCTCTTGGGAGACAATCCCAAACTTCTGCCTATGTTCACCCAGATTTGACATGTTTTTAGAGGGGAGATTTTATTTTGGATATGGAAAGAAAGGAATTCTTTTTTCTTTACTAATTCTATGGTTGATTAGTCCTTATTGATTTATAATAAATCTATGGTGATCTCCAATGTGCTTTTGTAGATTCAAGTTCAAGCGAATAAGGTGGCATTGGAGGTGGACCACCTCTTGACTTTGTTGTGACATTGGGGGAATCCCCATGTAATGTTTCTTGGGTGCCTCCCTCCCCCACCAGGCACTCCTCACCCTTAGCTCATGGCAACCGATGCAACATATCCTAGCGCCAGGCATTCGGTCACTCCCGCTCGTTCTCCTAGACCGAGCCACCGACATACACACGATCACTCACCAGGCACCGCCGAAGTCGTGGATTACTACCACATTCATCACTCACCACCACATTCTTGGGGCTCACCGCCTCGGCAACTTGGGTGGGGTTCTCCACCTCGATCGTCACCTCACTAGCAGGGTTGGGGCTCTCCCTCCGCCACTTCTCAATAGGACACCTGACATCCACCGCCATCCTTGCCTTATGCTAGAAAATTTTCCCGGCTCAGCTTAGCCATTCCTACGCTTGAGGAAATAGATCCTAAGGAAGAGCATGCTGATGGCTGGGAGATTCCCGACACTGGAAAGGATCTACCTGGTTCGGGGTGGCCGGATGATCGGATCCGCCCACCTTAGGGCATGTTTAATCGCCGCCACCGATTTGGTCTTTGTCTTTTGCCAGGATTGGTTTTTTTGTTGTATATCCCTAGGCTCAGCCTAGTTTGACTTTTGGTTTCCTAGGCTTGACCTAGTTTGTTCGTGGTTTTGGGGTGTGCTCTCATACCACTCGCTTTTTGTTGAAAGTTATCTTGTATCTTATTACATTAATATAATATAAGATCTTTTTATAAAAAAAACCTCGTGAGATATAAATCTCCCCTCATAGGAAAAATTACATTAAAATTACAATTTACATATTAAAATTAATATTTCTCTCCCTCTTAGCCCCCTTTAAAATATTTTTCTAATTAAATTCTCGCTTTATGATTTACAATATTGCAAAATCAATTTGCTCACAAATTACTTTTAAAAGAAATAAAGAAAAATATTATGCTTTATTAGGGGATTCAACCCTTATAGTATCCCCATGTGCATGAGCCTTGTCAAGGTTCATTTAATCTCTTACACTATGAATCATTGCACTTAACAATATGTAAAATTGAGTTTTAAAGTTTTACCCGTAGGTTATGAATAAATAAACTTGCGACCTTCTATTACCAATTGATTTTAGGTTAAATTTGTTTTGAAGAAAATCAGTTTACTTATTATTGAATCCATCAGTAGGATGTAACCAACATGCATGGGTATTGTGCTACCAAAATAAAGCCACCAATGTCTTTAATGCGATTTGAGAAATTGATAGTGTATTCTAAGGAGAAAAGTTAGGCAAGTTATGTTTTCCATTCCAATTATAGACTAATCTAGAGCTAATGTCTATAGTTAGCATGGAGATTTTACGGGGTTTAATATGTTATGTATATAATGCCTCCGAGATGGAGATGAATATGGAGAGTCGAGAAAAACATGGAGGGATATAAAGTTGGGAAGCTATTATTTTCTTGTGCCACAAGTGAAGATTATTTTAATTTATTTTATAGAGCCATACCAAGCCACCACTTCAAATAGTAGAGGAGTGATGGTAAGGATGAGTCTAGATGGAAATATCTTTACAAGTTGGGATAATAATGATGAGTCTAGATGGGTATATCAACGATTAGGAGTTGATTATGAATACCAAGACAAGGTTATTTAGCACCTCAGGGAAATATTTCTTACCAAGAAGGGACACTACAAATTGTAAATCACTTTGGAAATTTGGGAGGTTCAACCTGGAAAGTTAGGTATGGGATGAAAATCACCTATTTTAAGATCTCATAAAGAGCTCGAGAATTTGTATAAAGGAGCTGCAAATTCTCAATGTGTTTTTATTTTTATATATGATCTATTAACTATTTTTGATATAATATTAATGGAATATAAATACAATTTTTTACTTCACTATGCAATATGTTAAAGTTGTCCCAAATTGGGAGAAAGGTTTAATAGACACATGTTCACTTAAACTCATTTTTTACTAGTGCTCTAGATCCACTTCTTGATGAACATAAAAAAAATATCCGACACTATAAATCACTATATTATATCCATGCAAGAAGAATACCAATAATGTCAATAGTGCGAGCTCACCAAACTTTAAATTCAATCTATTTCAAGAAGATGTGGTGCATAAAATAACAAAATCAATCACTAAGGTAATGGACATGACACCAAAAACATGATCAACACCATACCCCCATAAATTGTTGAATGGGAAGAATGATGTTGCAACTTTGCATGCATGTATAAAACTAACTACTCAAATGCTAACAAGTGACACTAGGCTTCACCAGACTAGCTCCACTACAAATGGGACTATCAATATGTGAAAATAGTGTCAAAAATACAAATGAAATATACCTCTCAAGAATATAACCTAAGTGTGTAATGGGAGAGTCATTCTACCAAAATAGATTAAAGTTTCCAAATGCAACACAACCACATAAAAATATCCATGGCTATGTAGACTCAGCATGGCTAAAATGGTCCCATACAAAATAATATCACTAAAGGACACATATAAACTCCATAATGTTGTCAATTTCTAAAGTATGATGTCTACAAAAAAGGGTTCTCTATGAATACCAAAGAAAATGGCTCAAACAACAAGGACCATTACAACGTTGGACGGGTGATGAGTGGATCAAAAATTGAATGGTGGATTCACACCTATAATGCCCTCTTAATAACTACTTATGTTTCTACTACAATTTATTAGAGATCCATACCAGATGGATATGAATGGATGAGGAGAATGCTTACATATGATTTGGTATAAATTGTACAAATGGAGCATGTAAGATCACAAGGTGTTTATCATGTATGGAAACTAAAATCTTAGGTTCCTTAAGCCAAAAGTGAATGTATAAAAAAACTTATGTTTAGCTCATGATTCTCATGAAGATTTAAGTAAATAAAAATATGATCTTTGTCAACAAGTGATCCCATATAATATGCATTACCTACTTTGTAACTAATTGCATGGCGTGAATTCTAATTAATAGGTTAAATAAAATCAATAATGCCTTGAATATGTCTACCAACACCTCCATCAAGATAACCCAAGGAACGAAGTGTGAGGTAGCCAAAATCAATATTGTGATTCTTAAAGGATATAGGATGATAATTAGGAGAAGCAAAAGTTAAATTATGAGAATGTGCAACATCGGGATAGATTCAATAGTAGCGGTGCAATAACAAACACAACATGCTTAGTAGCAAAAGTTGTAATAGGGGCATCAAGGTCGGGGTTGGATCAAGTATTGAAAAATCATTATCAATACTTATGGTAGTAGTAGGTGGACTAGGAGAAATTTTCCGTGGTCTATATTAGGAGAGATGTTGTAGGATCACAAGTTTTTATCATAGGAAGTTGTAGACACTAAATCACGCACTTTGGGTACATTTCTAGGTCCTAGTCATATACCACTATTCATATGATTCCTAAGTGAGAAAAGTACTAATTGACCATTTTATTTGGCCTCTTTACTATCTTTTTTGTTTCCTTCTTGGTCTTACACACCTTCTTTCCTAGTCTGACCTTTGAAACTTTAGTTTTTCTGAGTCTGGACACCAACGCCTTGATTAGACGCCAACACCTGTGCAACCCCGTCCCCTTTGGGTGCCGCCAACCTCTTGTATCTTGCTCACATATTTTGGGTCCTTTCTAGCCATTGGGCAACTTATTTCTTTAGTGGTTGACCTTTAAATGGTTAATTACAAAATTCAAACAAGGGAATCATAAAAATACAAAGCTATGTGACCATAATAAGGGACCAAACACTAAACATCTACTATCCCCACCTAAGGTTACATCTAAAGGAATTAAAAGAGTATTCAAGCATCCATCTAGCTTCATATAAGGGATAAGGGATCGCTATTTCTGCATATATGCATAGAGGGGAAGTTCATTTTTCCATGCACACATCTACCTACATTTGATACATCTAGCTATAACTCTCGCTATTCAAGTGCGTTTGCAGTGACAAGAGCCACTTTGGGCACAATTCTACACACCCATACACAAAACTACATGAAGTCCAAGTGTAGTGCAACGCTGGAACATAAGTTCACTCAATTGGGTGACCACCGAGGTTAGTCGACTTCCCATTTGAATCTTTTTATTTTTAGGATTTGATGTTTTTTGGGGCTTTGCAGGTGTTGTTTCTCTTTGTAGGTTTCAGGAGAGCTCATCGATCAAAAAGTGAATTACAGTGACTAAAGGAAACATCTAACGAACATCTTGCAACCCCGTGAAAATCATTTTTTGAGGTCTTGCACAATCACAGGGCCTAGAGGAGGTCCTCAGTGCCCATTTGCCCTTAACCCCGCATAGGTGCCCTAGTCGCGATTTCCTAACAGCTTCTACAATTTTAAGGTTCGGTTCCGATACCATGCTTTCTGGATTCATTAGTGTTCTAACTCAACACAACTTCAAATTTATTACGAATCAACTAAGTATCTTACCCTCTCTCTTGCACTTAGGGTTTCAAATTTTATTAGCTTACTTGCTTGTGTCAAATCTATACTTTATTGCATATCTATATCTGTGATGTAACTTAATTAGGATTTAGCATTTATTTTCCAATATTTGCTTAATCATTTGGTGAACTTGTTGCTCAATTTGAACCTTATTTTTAGGGTTTTCTTCTTATACCTGTCACCCATAGTGGTCATTTTGGGTATTTTGAGCATCTCGAGCTTCCTCCATCCTCCCGTAGGGTTTATAGATTAATGGTTAAAATCAATAACCCATTCGATAACTCTCAATAAGTTCCTCTTGAAAACATTGAAGCATCTAATAGTGAGAACTCATATGATGAAGACACAAATGTTGATCAAGAACAATTAGACAAGAAAATTTTCATCAAGATTTACATGATAATCCTGCTCATCTTCCACATATTCTTCATGATTTGATTACTACTAAAAACTCTCGTGATGTTGCTTCGACACCCCTTATTTGTTCTTCTTGTGTCATTACCTCCACCCAACCCCTTCATATTCTTGCTTCCATTCCCACTACTACCACTCCCATCATTCCACCTAATGCTTCTAATGCACAACCTGACGCTTCTTCAAATACACTTGATTTAACTTCTTTATATTAGGATTTGAAAACTCAAATTTGTCAACTTCAATTGGCTACTTCTCGTACATCTCCATCTTTGGATTCCACTTTGTTACTTCATACTCCTTTCGAACCCACCATTTACATGTATTGGCTCCCTCTAATTATTTCACTCCCAAGTTGCCCATTTTCAAATGCCATGGCGACCCTCAAGGGCATCTTTAAGAGTTTCATGTAGCATGTCTCGATTATGCGGATGACCATACTTTATGAGAAAATCTCTTTCCTCGCATCCTTCAATATTATGCAATGCATTGGTTCTATGATCTACCTATCCACTCAATAACATATTTTACGCATTTAGCCGATGTTTTTCTCGCTCATTTCTCTATCAATATTGGCTCTAAGATCTCTTATGCTCAACTCATGTAACTTAAACAAGGATCTAATGAACATCTAGTGGATTATGTCTTGTGATATAAGAAAAACTTAGCTAAGATGTCTAATGTGCTTCAGGAATCGAACTTCAAGATCTATTACTTTGCATCTCCAAGAGAGTGTTATCTTCGAGACATCTCCATCATTCAATCATTTGTGTCATACTCTTAAGCTATGTGAAAATAAAATGTTATCTATAAGAAAGCTTAAGTAATATGAACATGCTTCATCTTCTGTGTGCTTTCAAAGTAAATCAAATTTCAAGCCATCAATGAAACCTACTATTCATCTAAGGTTATCGTCAATAATTTATCTAATCCTGAAAAGCTTTAATGGAAACCACCTAAGCGTACGTTTACTAAACTTCCTATTGCTTGAAATCTTCTATTGCCACAATTGGTTGACAACAATCTCATCACGCTTCCTCCTCCACTCAATTTGAACCCATCTCATCCTAAAGGTCACAATTACAATGAAAATTTTAGATGTGATTATCATCAATGCATTGGGCATTCTACAGATCGATGCTTCAAATTCAATCTTATTCAAGATCTTATTGATAATAATGTAATTGAGCTTCCTCAGCCTATAACTTTTGCGTCAGTCAATGAAAATCATAAGCTCAAGATCTTAAAATCCTCTTCCTAAGCATGACAAGCAAGTGATTGATTCTTCAGCTAATCATACATATCACGTGATGCCTCCTCCTTTATCGGGGCTCTATATTTTTTTGTTGCTCAAGCCGAGGCGTCTCCATCGATCATTGCTTTCTTTGATCATGATTATCATGCTACGTTATCTTCTGATCACTTACACATTAATGCTTCTATTGGATCTATTTCTATCAATGACACTATGGTCTATTCATCATTTCACATAAGCGCATGTTCTATTGCACTTCTCATCGATATCAACTATCCAATCTCATAAATTTCATATCTAGTTCCTAAATCATATGGTTATGTCGAACTTCCAGTCACAGTTGGTCCTTTTATCATGCTTGTGAATTTTCTTGTGGCACCTTTAGTCAAAGGGTGTGACATGCTCTTAGGTCTTCCCTGGCTCCATGCAACTCAAGCTATTAACTCCTTGAACCATGTGTGTCTAAATTTCATTCATAACAATAAAGTCCTATTATCAATGGTGTTTTTCCATCCACACCATGGCCATAACCTCCCTCTGAGGTTTCCATCACACTTCTTGCTAGAGCATTTAGCTCCCCGTGACCTCTCTTAAAGCACAATCTGCTCCTAGCTCACTTGGTCGCACATGACATACTAGGTCTCATAGGTCTACTAGTCCATCTCATTAGTGTAGGTCCATCACATAGGAAGTTCCTTCACATAGGTATGCATCACCTCCTCATTTCCTTTTGTATAGGTTTTCATCACCTCTACGCTCTGCTTCACATAGGTGTTCATCACCTCCGTGCTCTCCAATATGTGTTCATCACCTCTAACTCTCCTTCACATAGGTGTCTATCCCCTCATAGGTCTCATGCATATATATCTCATTCACTTCTACATCATCTGCATCTCATACACCATCGGTCTTAGATCATGGTCACATACCTTTACCTCCGCAAGCATCGGGTGGAGGACCCTCATCTTTCATTTTTATTTTGTAGCATACTCACCATCACACACTTGGTGGGCATCATGCTTATTATCCTCCCCCCTCTAGCATTGGCGGGGCATCTTGCATTTCTACTTGTTCACTCTACACTTCACATTCAGGTCCTTCACAAACATCTTGATGCACATGTATCGTCATTACCCTATGATGCACTCTCATGCTATGGTTCACACTTGACTATTGAGGGCATACTAAATTCATGAACATCAAATCATTGCATACTTCACACTATGCACATTCATCACATCTCTTTCTAGTAGATATTATTACACATTATACACACTTTGCATGCTATACATTCAAGATATCTATTTTTCGCATATATTATCACACGTTGCACTTATTTCCCGATGACACAATATTGTTCTATGGTTCATTCTTGATTGGTGAGGAGTCATTTATAAATGAACCTAATCATATGCATACTCATTCACATTCACTCGGGGGGCATGCTGCTCCTATCACATTCACTTTGCATGTCATTCCATCTCACTCATAACATACTGCATATCTTTGTCGCATTTACTCTTGCTTTCTTATGCTTACATGTATGCCTTGTTACACATGCTAGACATATACTTTATATGTCATTATCTTTCTATATACACATGCGTGTTCACTTGTCTTCTAGTTGTGAATGCAACCTTTACACAAATCATTACACGCAACATGGATGCGTGGCATAATACCACTTACCAGTCCCACAACAGCTCCTGGGGGCATCTACTTTCGTACTCATAACAGGTGTTATTGTTTTGATTCATACTACTTCTTATTCATACTAACACACTATCTTATATTAGACTCTACACACTTTGACATACTTTTTATCTTTCTAACATGCTAACGGGTTCTTCATGTGAAAAATTTGTCTTGCAAGTCTATTTGCCACCTTGGTTGTTTACTAATTTGTTTGATATTGTCTTCTATTGTTTGCCATTGTTTACGAGATTTTCCCTATGTCTTCCTTGTTCACTGCTTATGTGATTTTGGACTCTTCGGGTTTGATTGTATTGCGACATTGTGAGTGATGTCCCATGTTTGAAACATGATTTTCATAGTCTACTTTGTCTTCTTGTGTGCTAGTTTAAATTTTATTTTCTATATGCGTATTGGTCTTTACTTTTACTAACACATGTTTTCATCCACTTTGCTTGTGTGTGCCTTGGTTTTTACTAAGAAAATTCCCTCCCCATGAGGTATCAGTAACAGTTTAGTGGTAGGTCCTCCTTTGGACCGCATACTCCTGTGATGATGTCACGTGTACCCCAAATGAGGGGGGGTATACATTTGGTGAATCGGTCACCCCATTCAACAGCTCTACAATCACAATACAACACACTTCAATATCGGTACATCACAATCTTTAGTTCTGACAACAATGACCTAGAATATGACTTGGGTATTCAACACAACACAAACACCACTACCTAACACCATACAATAGTGCTTGGGGTGCTTGGGTAGCCTTGACACTTCCTAGGTGCCTATGACCAGGGGGCAGTGACACAATTTTTCTTAGTTTGGCATAGTTTACATAACGACTTTTACAGTCAGAACAATCCTTCAAAGACTCTCGAACATGCATGTTTTCATCTCTTTTCTAATTTCATGTTAGATCAAACTAGATCAGATTTGAACACACCATATGTAGTGGTGTTTACACTTTGAGAAGTAGTCAAAGGTTAGATAATAACACTAGACCTTTCTCCCTACACTTCTTTCACACTTAGCGTGAGATCACCCAAAAACTGCACTTGCACAACCGGTGTGAGATATCCCAAAAAAACTCAGTATTGGCGTGAGATCGCCCAAAACTCATTCTTCTACAACATTTTCAGGATCATTTCTACACTCTTCACTCATCGCGGATCAAGTGCACATGTTCCTTTCCACATTTTACACACTTTTTGTTCGTTTGGGTCAAATCTTTCATATACACATAATTAACTACTCTTTTACAAGTCTCATCCTTATGGGAAATAATAGTTACATCATCACACGCATTAATCGACACCAACAATATGTACAACATAACACCGTACACTCATATGCTTTCACCCCTAGGGTCACTTCCTCTTCTCTAGCTTCCACGCTTCATATTAGTCACTTCATGCTTTTTCTTGTCTCCTTGACACGCTTTTTGAAATTGATCTACATGGTTATCGGGTACACATCCCTTATCTACTTTATGTTATTGAGCATTCACTCAACAACATAAAGTGGGGGCAAATGTAGACACTAAATCATGCACTTTGGGTACATTTCTAGGTCCTAGTCACATATCACTATTCATATGATTCATAAGCGAAAAAATACTAATTGACCATTGTCTTTGGCCTCTTTGCTTTCTTTCTGGTTTCCTTCTTGGTCTTACACACCTTCTTTCCTAGTTTGACCTTTAACACTTCAATTTTTCTTGAGTCTAGACACTAGTGCCCCTGACGTCCCCATCCTCTCGGGTGCCCCCGAATCTCTTTGCATCTTGTTAGCATCTTTTGGGTCTTTCTAGTAGTTGGGAATCTTATTTTCTTGGTGGTAAACCTTTTAGTGGTTAATTATGAAATTCAAACAAGGGAATCATATAAATATAAAGCTATGTGACCATAATAATGGACCAAACACTAAAATATACTATCACCACCTAAGGTTGCATCCAAAGGCATTACAAGAGCATTCAAGCATCCATCTAGCTTCACACAAGGGACAAGGGATTGTTATTTCTACATACACACATAGGAGGGGAAGTTCATTTTTCCATGCACACATCTACTTACATTTAATATATCTAGTTATTACTTGATATTTAAGTGTGTCTGGAACAAGAGCTACCTAGGGCACGATTCTACACACACATAGAACTCGTATGGAGTCTCGAAATATAGTGTAATTCCTAGATCATAAGTTCACTCAGTTGGGTGACCGCCAGGTTAGTCTGACTCCCCATTTGCATATTTTTTTAAGATTTTGATGTGTTTTGGGGTTTTTCAGGTGCTCTTTCTCTTTGTAGGTTTCAAGAGAGCTTAGTGATCAAAAAGTGAATTACATGTGACATCCAACAAACATCTCGTGACCCTATGAAAATATTCTAAGGTTTAGAGTCACACCGGTGCCTGAGAAGAGGTTTGCTAGCACCCCAAGTGCCCCTAACCCTGCATAGGTGCCCTATTCCCAACTTTCTTGATAGTTTTACATTTTCTTGGGCTTGGTTGCGACACCTCGCTTCTGGATTCATCGCCTCTTCCAACTCGGCACAACTTTGGATTTATTGTGAATCAACTAAGTATCTTACCCTCTCTCTTGTATTTAGGGTTTCAAAATTTATTAGCTTACTTACTTATGTCAAATCTTTACTTCATTACATATCTATATCGTGTTGTAACTTAATTAGGATTTAGCATTTATATTCTAATATTTTCTTAATTAGAAGTGAATAAGATCATCTTTATAGTGAAAAATGAAGTGAAGAAAATATATTTTACCTCTTGCATTTTCTATTCTTTTATACAAGTTTTACTAGGTCCTCTTAAATGACATATATTTTAAATAAAAACATCTTATTTTGATATTTGAAGGAAGAAAGATCAGTGTAGGAAGCCATGACGAGAGATGAAGAGAGATAAGAAAGAAAGGAGCAAGTGTGGGGGAAAAAAGCAAGTCGGAAGTATGAAATAGAAAGAAAATTTAAAAAATATTGTGAGGGGGTTTGACCACCGTCGATCGACATCACCTTATTCAACACACATGAGGGATAATAGAAGGAATTGAAATTTACCTCCTTGAAATTAGTATATAAAAAAATGCTTCCAAAAAATATAGATCGTAAAAATCCCCCTAGCAATAAATTACCCCATTTTAAGAAAAAAAAACTCCAACATTATAAAATTTGATCTCCCCTTTTAAAAATTCCTCCTTAAATATTAAAACCCCTTCATGAGAAAATTTTCAATAAAATCACAATTTACATATAAAAAAATCTAAAATCATTCACCTCCTGCAATTAGTTTTTGTCTCCCTCTTATAAAAATAAAGCCCCCCTTTTAAATATTTTCCTAATAAAATTCCCGCTTTACACTTTACAATATTACAAAATTCATTTTTCTCACAAATTGCTTTTAAAAGAAGGGAAGAAAGATAGGAAATAAGGAACAAGAGAGATAGGAAAATAAGGAACAAGTGTGGGGATAAGAAGCCATGAAGAAAACAAGAGAGATAGGAAAATAAGGAACAAGATATACAAGAATGAAATAGAAATAAAATATAAAAACAATATTGTGAGGGGTTATGACCGTTGGACATCACCCTATATTATTTGACACATGTGGAGCATAATAGAGAATCAAAATTACCCTCGTTGAAATTAGTAGTCTATAAAATGATTCCAAAAATATAGATCTTAAAAATCACCCCTAGTAATAAATTATTCCTTTTGAAAAAAAAAAACCCCACATTATAAAATGTGATCTCCTTCATACAAATGTTCTCTTTTATAAAAAAATGTCTTGAGAAAAATTACAATAAAATTACAATTTACATATTAAAATTAGTTTTTCTCCTCCTCAAGTATAAAAATAAAGGCCCTATTTATAATATTTTCCTATTAAATTTCTCGCTTTATGCTTTACAATATTGCAAAAATCATTTTGCTCACAAATTGCTTTTAAAAAAAATAAAAAAAATATTATGATTTGTTAGGGAATAGTATCCCCGTGCATGATGCTCATTTAATCTCTTGTGTTATGAATCATTTTTTTGATGAATAAGATCTTATATACTATTTTTTTATAATAAAATGCTTTTGACCGGAGCTTTGAACCGCGGGGTTCTTGGGTCCCCTCCCTTACTACATATAATACATTGATATTTCAAGAATTAGGGTGGTTTACAAGGAAACCATGAAGAGAGACCACCTTGATGCAAAAACAAAATCACAAAAAAACACATATCCTATACGAACTAGACTACCATACTTAGTTAGAGACTTCAACCACCTCCTCTTTCACTTGCTTGCTAGCATTTTCCACTACCTCGAACTTCCTTTTGTGGCCACTAAACTTATGTGTCACTTCTTTAGCCTTGGAAACTTTCAGGAGAAAATCGTACGAGAATTTTCCCTGGGTTATGAGCTTAACCACCCTGGGGAACCGGTCCAATGGGAGCATCCAACTCTTCCAGGTCAAGGGGGATATGTATGCAAGCTTAAAACCTTTCATCCTACATTTTTGATGCATAGTAACTACAAAAAGCTAAAGGATCTTGTTACATATATTCCATTTAGACACATATTCCATAGTCACCACGTTTGAACCGCTCACATCTGAAATTTACATGGAGCTTGAGGGCATGCAAAAGTTCCACATTGCTTCCTCTAGACCAACTACATGCCTTGCATAGATGAAATGGAGAGCAATCAGAATGGCCTCGGCCTTGTCCTCCCCAATTAGTAGAAGATTGGTCACAAAAATGATGTTATCTTTGCATTCACACGCGACCACCCATGATCCTACAAGAAGTTTTCCCTAATGATGCACTCGATTGTTTTGCCCATGGGCCTAGAGGGGATACAAAAGACGGTTTTTAGCCTAGCGGGAGAGTAGGCCATAAAAGGCCATCTCCTAAGTCTCACCCCTTAAATAAAGACATGGGTAGGGCACATTCGCCATTGAAGCAACCTTAGAAAAATGCAAAAACTAGAGCAGAGGAATGTATGTCATGAAAAATAGGCCCAAACTTCCAGTTTAAAAGGACTTCCCATGTGCCACCTCAATGAAAATTACTCATGACCTCGGATGGCTTCACTGTCCAAAATGATGGCCAATCCCGACCATACGGATTTATCATTGGAAGTGATGGCATCATTTTCTTGTAACACCCCATGATTTGCAAGGTGATCTCGCCACCACATTAGCCTCTCTGAACACATGACCAATGTACCAAGTCTCCAATTTGGCCAACCAAAACATAGTGTTGGATATGTAGAAATCGAGATTCCAATTAGAAGCCTTACCTGAAGTGATGGCTTGAATGATTATTTGTGAATCACCCTCTATGTATAAACGGGTGCATCTACATTCCATTACTCTTTTGATGTTGAAGAGGAGAGCTTGCGCTTCTGCTTGATTACAAGTGCCTTCCTAAAGGTGAAAGGAGCCAATTTTGATTAAGTCACCTATCTCATTATGAATTACACACCCTATCCCCGAAAGCTCCTGGGTTCCTTTGGAAGCCCCATCAAAGTTTAACTTGCAAAACTAGGGGGTGGGGACCATCTGATTCGGTTTCTTATGAACCTTTTTTCTGCATCTGATTTACCTTGATTTTGAAGGGAACCTAGAGGGGGAATCTTGATGAGAGGCCATGCCTTCCTTATCAAAGTGTCCCAATTGGATAAATTAGCCACGTTTCTGTAATTAGAGCTAACATTTTATGATATTGCTACTTCCAATTTCTGGATTACAAACCAACCCCCGAGGAAGAATCCTGGAAGATGTGTAAGTTCCTTTCCCACTAGATGTGCTAGATGAGGAGGAAGGGACTACATACCCATATGGAACCAAGGGAGTGATTTTTCTTGAGGACAGGACAGATTCCAATGTATTTTTAATTGTGGTGGCAGGAACCCAAGCCAATTCCAATTTTGAACATAACCAGGACCAACATTGGAAGGTGAATGGATAATGGAGCATGAGATGGTCTATATCTTCTTCATCTTATTCACATAAAGGCATCAAGAGGGCCTTAATAATCCCATTTTCTCCTCCTGATCTGCATGAGAATTTTCCCTTTATAAACTATCCAGCTAAAGGCCCCTACTTTTGGCATGCAATTGGGACCCCAAAAAACTGACCATGTAATGGAGCCTCTTCCTTCCCATAGCAAGAGGGAATCATATCCTGATTTTTATGTGTATAGGCCTGATTTCTTTCCAAGCTAGAGAACTTGATCTTAGAATTAGAGAAGATGGCCTTGGGATTTTTGATGATACTTTTGAAGAGGGCTCTGGAGACTTGAGGGACATCTAGATCCTCCACCTTTTTCCACGAAAAGGAAGGTGAACCATCCTCCATTTGGCAATTGTAATTTGTAATCCCGTCACCCAAGTTGTTTTGTGGTCGTGGCTGCTCTGAGTGGCTCTAACTCAAGGATATTTAGGAGGGTAGGATGACCATTCTAGGAGTCCTCCTAGAATTTGGCTAGTTCCCCATTCCCTATCTTCCAGGAGGTCAGAGCTGAGAAAACATTTATGCCAAAGGTCAAATGTAATTCCATATGTGAGAGCCTCTAAGGATTTCTTGGCTTGTTACTATGCATTTTGGTCTCAGCCATGGGAAGGTATTTCGTAGTAAGTTTCTATTGAGTAGGCTAGATGGATTGGAGATCAAGTTCCAAATATGTTTTTATCCCAGTAGTGTTTTGAAGATTTAGATCTAGAATGCCTGCACCACCTAATTCCTTTGGAAGCTTAACCTCTTCCCATTTGACTATATGATTTTTTTCTCTATACTTGTGCCTTGCCAAAGGAATGTTCTCAACATTTTCTCTATTTCTAGGAAGATAGTTTTGGCATTCGCAAGATAGATAACATGTAAATTGGGAGGGCACTGAGAACAGATCTGATAAGCAGATGTCTTCCTGCGAAGGTGAGCCACTTTCCTTTCCAAGAGGACAATTTTTGATCAAAGAAAAGGATTAAATCATTCCACAAATTAGTTCTCCCCTAGTGAAAAGAGGGATGCCCAAATATTTCGTGGGAGGGTACCTTCTAGAGAAGCCTAGGGTTTGTTTGATGTGCCTTTGTAAAGAAGGGGAAGAATTAAAGAAAAAAATCAAGGACTTGGGAAATCTAATTACCTTGCTTGCCACTGGGAATACTGATAGAGGATGCCCCTAATTTCTTTTGCTTTAATCATTAAATATTCTCTAAAAGAAATGTGTCATCTACAAATTGATGGTGGGAGATGGGATCCAACCCATCTGCTATGGTTAAGCCTTATAAGCTCCCATCCTGGATTACTTTAGAAAATTCCCTTCTAAGGGAATCCACTACCAAGAGAAAGAGGAATGAAGATAGGGGGTCACCCTATCTGATCCCCCTATTTCCAATGAAACTTCCTTTCGCTGAGCCGTTTACAAGGACAAAGAAGCTTGAGATAGTGATGCAATTGAACTCCCAATTATAGAAAGATTCATTAAAACCAAGCTTCAACATCACTTGAATGAGAAATCGCTAGTTTAATCTATCATAAGCTTTACTAAAGTCCAACTTTAGTAACATACCTAGGCAATGATTAAGGGACAAAGAATGCATGAGCTCATGGGAAAGAATGATGTCATCAAAGATTGATCTCCCTGGCAGAAAACCACATTGCTCTTTAGAAATGATACTCTCTAGAAAAGGTTTGAGACGGAGAGCAATGGCCTTAGATATTATCTTATAAGAGGTATTGCATAGTGAGATAGGGTGGAAATCATCTAGGGATTCCGTAGGAATTTTCTTAGGAAACATGCAGATGAAAGTGTGGTTCAATGTGCTAAGAATTTTACTAGTGGATCTAGATTCTTCTGCCACCTCCCAAACGTCTAAACCCATAATTTCCCAAAATTCTTGGAAAAAGGATGCAGGGAAGCCATCAAGGCCATGTGCTTTATCTTGCTCCATGGAAAAGACCACTATTTTGATTTCTTCAAAAGAGAAAGGGGGCCATGAGCTTGAAATTCCTAGCTTCATTAACTAGTTTGAGAATTAGGGACAAAAAAGAATCTTGTGAGCCTCGATGTGAAAGGGAATCACCGAATAATAGATAAGAGAAAAAAGAGATGCATGCCTCCTTGATTCTTGGTTGCTTGGTGATCTAATCCCCTTGAGATGTCTTCAACTTTGAAATGTAATTAGAGCCCCGCCTTGCCTTGAGGGAGGAATGGAATTTTTTCATATTTTTATCCCCTTCCTTCAACCATGATTCTTTGGACTTTTGCTTACAAAATATTTCCTATATCAGAAGAATTTCTCCTAATTCTGAAATCAAGGATTTCTCTTTCGTATTCAACTTGATGTTAGGAAATAAGAGATAAAATATGCGGAATAATCCCTTACAAACGAATCGCAATGATGAGAAACTAATATGTAGAAAATATTACAAATCTCAAATAAAAGTACGTAATAAATAGCACAACACGAGAGACAAGATTTAACATGGTTCACCCAATTTGGGCTACGTCCACCAAGAATCACTTGCTCGATTTTATTACAAGCCTCCACTCTCTCAATACAATACCTAGATCTATTTGGAGCTATGCTCAACAAACTCTGAGAATTCACACCCCGAATTCAAAAACACATCTATGAATACATTTACTTGTACATCTATCATATGCATAAGACCATATAAATAGATAACTACTTAAGCGAGTTTTGATACAAAACCGTGGGTATCAAAACCAAGGGCAAAAACCATGGGTATCAAAACAATGGGCAAAAGATCCGAAAAAACCATGGGCCCAAAAACAGCCCATAACGGTTACCCATTACCCATGGATTAATAGACCACCCATGAAAATTTGCTTGGGGCTTCACCCCCGAACCTCCCTGACCCACTCACCGCCAAAGTGGGACCGCTGTAAAAATACCCGAGTGTAACACATAGAAGGTGTACCACACTCTAACATGAAAATAGGCTCCAAAAACATAACAATCTCCCACTTGGAGACTGATTTCCACTAAGCAAGCTTCTCGACCCTTCACTTGTCATCCGCGAAGGCTAACCAAAGTTGAACATAGCTTTAGTTTATCCTCTTGTGACCACCTTGGTCATCATGTCTATAGAATTATGACTAGTATGAATCTTCTCCAACTTCAACTTATCTTCCTCCAAAGCTTCCCGATGAAGTGATATCTCAACCGTATATGCTTCGTCACAGAGTGGAAAGCGAGTTCTTAGCTAGGTGTATAACACTCGACTATCACTATGCAGCTTACATTCCTCCCGCTTATGCCCCACTCCTCAAGTAATTTTGTAACCAAATCATCTCTTTGCTTGCCTCTGTGGCGATAACATACTTAGCCTCAGGTGGTTGGCAAAGCCACCAACTTCGTAGTCGTGAAATCCGACTCACTTGCTGTCCCACCTACAGAGTGTAAATATAACCTATCGTGCTCCTCTCCTGCTGTCTACATCTCTAGCCATGTCTCGAATCTACATAACCACGTAAAGTGGTGTCTCGATCCATCAGTAGCACAAAAATGTCCCCATGGTCCCTCTCAAATACCAAGGATCCACTTTACTTTACTTGCCGTGCTCTTTACCTGGATCACTCATAAATCTACTCACAGCTCCCCGCATGGGCAATATCGGGCCTAGTGCACACCATAGCATACATCAAACGCTAACTTTGATGAGTAAGGTACCTTGGACATCTAGTTTCTTTCTGCTCTGTCATGGGACACTACTCCTTTGATAACTTGAAATGGCCTACCAAAGGAGTCCCAACCGGTTTAACATCCCGCATGTTAAACCCGTCCAATACCTTCTTAATGTACTCTTCCTAGATAAAGTCAACTTCCATTCCTTCCTATCCCGAGTTATCCTCATTCCAAGGATTTGTCTGCTGCCCCAAATCCTTCATATCAAAGGATTCACTTAGTTTGTTTCTTGAGTACTTTTATTTCTTGCATGTTTTTACTGCGCAACCAACATGTCATCAACATACAAACATAGGATAATATAACTTCCATCTTGAAATTTATTTGTATACACATAATGGTCGAATGACATCTAATATAACCTTGCTCCATCATGAAGCTATCAAACTTCTTATACCATTGTCATGGAGCTTGTTTCGAGTGCCATCAAGCTCTCTTTCGGTTTGCACACCATCTCCTCTTTACCTTTGACCTCATAGCCCTCTGGTTGCTGCATATATAGTTCCTCCTCCAAATCACCATGGAGAAATGCGGTCTTTACATCTAACTATTCTAAGTACAAGTCTTTTCTTGCCACTATTCCAAGAACAGATTCGATAGAAGTCATTTTTACTACGGGAGAAAAAAATCTCATCAAAATCTATACCTTGTTTACATGCAAACCCCTTGACCACCAAGCGGGCCTTATATCTTTTCTTTCCTCCTTCATCTTTAAATCTATACACCCACTTGTTCTGCAATGCTCTTTTGCCTTCGATAGCTTCATCAAATCCCATGTCTCGGTTCTCCATGAGAGACTTATGCTCCTCATCCATGGCTTGCTCCCACTTCTTACTGGCATCTACCCGCATTGCTTCATCAAAGCTCTCGGCTCTCCGCTATCGGTGAGTAATAAATAATAAAGAGAAGGAGAAAAGTGTTCGGTTCTTTTCTTACCCCGAGAAGACCTCCTCACCGTAGGAGTTTGGGGTTCTATTGAGTAGGTTCTGAACTGATTCATGTGTCACTTTCCCATCCAGAAGATCCTCTACCGCTGCATATTCTTTCTTGGATTCTTCCCTATTTTCTTGCAACTCTTTACTTATACATGACTTTCTCATTAAAGACCACATCCCTAGATCGAATGATTTTCTTGTCCTTAATACTCCAACATTTATATCCAAAGTCATCACCACCATAACCAATGAAAGTACATTTTTTTGATTTAGCCTCTAGCTTGGTCCTATCATCCTTGTCTATATGAACAAACACCTCACATCCAAAGACTCTAAGAAATGAATAATCAAATTTCTTACCATACCAAGCCTCCTCAAGTATGCCTCCATCCAAGGCACTTGAGGGTCCTCTGTTTATCAAGTACACAGTTGTGCTCACCGCTTCTACCCAAAAAGAAAGAGGCAGTCCTGCATGTAATCTCATGCTCCTAGCACGTTCCATTATTGTTCTATTCATCCTTTCGATACCCCATTCTCTCCGAGTTCTGGAATTGTCTTTTGCTGTGGATTCTATTCTTAGAACAATAGTCATTAAATTCATGGTTCTGCAATACTCCCCTCCATTATCGACTAAGACATTTTAGCTTAAGACCTGTTTCATTCTCTACCAAGGCTTTCCATTTAACAAAAGTGTCAAATACATCATATTTGTTTCTAATACAATAAACCCAAACTTTCCTTGTTGCATCATCAATAAAAGTAACATAATAACTTGAACCCCAAGAGATGATACAGAGCCGGCCCCATACATCGAATGCACCACTCTAACTTCTCTTTCTTTGTAGGTCCAACCTTGAGAAACTTTACTCACTTCTATTTCCCATATATGCAGTCCTCACGAACTCCAAACCTGTTTTACGTATATCTAGGAAAATTCTTCTTTATGATATCCATGCCCTTATGGCTCATATGACCGAGCCTATAGTGCCATAATGTTGTATCTACATCTAAAGCCACAAGATTACAATCATTAGTACTATCAGTGGTTAAATACAAGGTTCCAACCTTCTTACCTCTTGCAGACCACAAGAGCACCTTTAGTAACCTTCCAAGAGTTAATCAAATATCACAAGTCAACCATCACTTCCCAATTGCCCCGCTGATATCAAATTTCTCCTTAATGTAGGCACATGTCTGACATCCTTCAATAGCCATGTATTCCCATTCTGCATCTTAACCTGAATAGAACCTTTTCCAACTATACTGCAAGGCTCATCATCACCAAGAAAAACATGCCCAAAATCCCCTTGAACATAATCAACAAAATAATGCCTATGTGGAGTAGCATGAAAAGAAGCCCCTGAATCTAAAACCCAAGATTTAGTAATATTATGCAAAGAAAGAATCAAAGCATCCTGACATACATTACTCGATGCCACATTTGCCTCCTTGTTTTCTTCCTGTTGTTTCTTCTTATCCCGAAGCTCCCAACAGTCCTTCTTTGCATGCCCAGGCTTTCCACAATTCCAACATACAATCTTGTTCTTAGATTTTGACCTTTCCCGATCTTTTGATTTTCCACGGTTTCCTCTATTCTTGTCTCCCTCTAGTTTCCACTTTGTCAAAGAATTCCCTGAAGTAGAAGATTCCCCAGAGCTTTTTCTTCGCATTTCCTCGCTTAGAATCACCCCTACAACATCCTCAAACTTCAACTTCGAGTTAGCTGGAACCGAGTTACTTACCGCCATTACCAGGCTATTCCAACTCTCAGGTAAAGAGCACAGAATTAATAAATCCCTAACTTCTTCATCAAATTCTATTGTAACCGAAGCTAGCATATTTACAACCATATTAAAATCATTTAAATGATCTCAACTCTTAAACTATTCTCGACATCTTCATATTAAACAACTTTTTCATTAAAAATATCTTGTTAGAGGCAAGAGGGTTTTTCATACAACTTCCTAATGCATCCATTAGGTCTTTTGTAGTCTTTTCCTTTGAAACATTAAATAATACCGAAGATGCAAGACACATAGCCGATTGTCCCAAGTTCCTTCCTATCCAAAGCAAATCCCATTCCATATCTGTCATACTCGGGGTTTGTTCACCTTCTCAGACAACGGAGTATAAAGATCCTTTTGATAAAGGTAATCTTCCATCTGCATCTTCCAAAGATTGAAATTCTACCCGTTGAATTTATCAACCCTAGATCTTCCATCATCTGCCATAGCTCCCACTCAAGCTAAAAAATTTCCCTGTGATTCAACACTTCAAAAAACCAAACCAGGCTCTGATACCAATTGTTAGGAAATAAGAGATAAAATATGTGGAATAATCCCTTACAAAATCACAACAATAGAAACTAATATGCAGAAAATATTACAGATCTCAAATAAAAGTGCAGAATAAATAACACAACATAGAGAGACAAGATTTAATGTGGTTCACCCAATTTGGGCTATGTCCACCAAGAATCACTTGCTCAGATTTTATTACAAGCCTCCACTCTCTCAATACAATACCCAGATCCATTTGGAGCTATGCTCAACAAACTCTACAAAATTCACACCCGAATTCAAAACACATCTACAATACATTTACTTGTACATCTATCATATACATAAGACCATATAAATAGACAACTACTTAAGCAGTTTGATACAAAACCATGGGTATCAAAACCAAGGGCAAAAACCATGGGTATCAAAATAATGGGCAAAAGACCGAAAAAAACCATGGGCCCAAAAATAGCCCATAACGGTTACCCATTACCCATGGGTTAATAGACCACCCATTAAAATTTGCTTGGGGCTTCGCCCCGAACCCCTTCCATTATGGGGGCTTGACCCCCCAAACCCCCGACCCATTCATCGGCGGCGGGACCACCGTAAAAATACTTGAGTGTAACACATAGAAGGTGTACCACACTCTAACATGAAAATAGGCTCCACAAACATAACACTTGACCCATACCATTTTTGAAGATAAACTCATTTAACTCTTTGATCTTTGCCTCAACTCTCTTTTTCTCTACGAAGATGTTCTTGAAGTGACTTGTTCCACTCAAGTAATCTGTCCTTTGAGCCTAGATAGTTTCTGGGAGAGAATGAACATCTTCGTACCTTTTATATTGAAGGAGGACCACCAATATTTGATTATCCCAAACAGAGAGGGGTCTCTTAGCCACATCAATTCAAACTTGAAAGGGGATTTTCTAGGAGGAAGATCTAGTGAGATGTGTAAGGAAATGGGGAAATGATCCGACCCAGAAACCGGGAGAACCACACTTTCTAGAATGATATTTTGTTGGAGCCAATTTCCATTAGCCAGAATCTATCCAATCTTTCAACAATCCTACTAAAACCAAACCTTCTATTTGTCTAGGTGAACCATCCAAGTTTGGGTTCCAAATCAAGAAGAAAAAGTTCTGAATGAAGGAACAAAAATCAATCTGCGATTGAGGATTTCTGAAAATGCCACCACTCTTGTCCCTGTCTGAAGTTATGGAATTGAAATCCCCAACAAAAAAAATCAAAGCATCATTGAATGTCTCCAAATATTTGGAGAGGTCGGACCAAAGGTTCCTTTTGGCAATTAAGCTATTTGGTGCATAGACATTACAAAGAAGAAATGTGATATTTATGTGGAGAATTTGAACTTGACACCATTGTGTGTCGTAGCTAACCTTAATCAATGAAACATAGACTTTATGAGACCTCCAAAAGATACCTAGACCTCTGGAAGCACCATTTGAGTCAACAGAAAGCCCTAACCATCCTTTTATTCTAGAAAGACCACAACCTTTGATCTCTAGATGAGTTCATTTTAGTTTCTTGTAAAAGAAAAATGTCTGCCTTTTGCTCGAGAATACAATGCTTGACTAAGCATTGTTTGTTAGGGGCATTGAGACCCCTAACATTCCATGAAAGGATCTTCATTTGTCCTTCAGGAGGGATGGGCCCTCCTACT
This sequence comes from Taxus wallichiana var. yunnanensis, assembly GCA_018340775.1. Taxonomy (NCBI): domain Eukaryota; kingdom Viridiplantae; phylum Streptophyta; class Pinopsida; order Cupressales; family Taxaceae; genus Taxus; species Taxus wallichiana. The sequence goes on from CM031236.1 coordinate 192,635,791, forward strand.
TACTTTTGAGAAAAATCACTAATTTAACCCTACTTACCTTCCGCGATCTCTTTGGTGGTTTTGGCTTCGGTGTTAGGTTTGCCCACTGGAGCTGAGGGGCCAACATTAGGGATTTTGGATAGGCCCAAGTAATAACTAGAGAGCATTCCAAAGTTACTCCACCTGCCACTAGAGATGATCCTACTTCAATCCTCAGTGAATCTACCAATGGAGAGGCTTGAGGGGAATTTGACATTGGTTCCCTCCCTTGCATCCAAGTTTCTAAATCCCCCACCGATTCACCATGGCCCGATTGAACCCCTTCATTCACAAGATGATATAATCGGCGGATTCTTCCATAAGAGCTATAGAATCCTTAGAAGGGTTTTGGGAGAAAGAGTTCCATTCAAAGTTGAGACAGGATCCTTCGATGGTGAGAGGAGAAGATTTCATGACTTACTTCCTCGATTGAGAGGGTTTTTACATCCATTTTGATCCAAATGACTTCGAGGGTGCTTTACATTCCATTTGTAGGTGCCCAGAGTTGCCACATTTGAAGCATTTATGAGAAAAAAATTCATATTCCATAGCTTGAATCAAGGTACCCAAAGGTCCATAAATGGATATTATATCAAGAAAATGCCTAGATGGATTGAAAACAATGCACACCTTGAAAAAGTAGGTGAGTGAGCCTTCTAGAGTCCCAGTCAATCGAATGACTTTACCCAAGTTTCCATAGATTTTCGACAGATCTTGGGGTTCCAATATTCGATGGGTAAGGCATAGAGATAGACCCAAACCTATTGGGCTTCCACTTCGATCTTGGAAGGGTCGAGATTTAGTACCTAAGATTGCAGGAGGAGCCCCCATTTTGTCAAGGAGCACTTGTTAAGTAGGAATTCTTCCTTATTTTCTTCGCTTCAGAAAAGGATCAAGAAGAAGCCTTTGGCTAGGAAGCTGGATGTGCAAACCTAGACCCCACTTTGGTTTTTGCACCATGAAGTGATATCACCTATAGAGAGCCATTTCCAAATGAATTTGGCTATGACTACTCTGCTTGTGTATAGGGTGATTTTCCCTACCAAACCATCCTCCTCCCCCAAAATCACCTTAACATCTTGGGCCAAACTTGCTGGGGATATATATTTCGTGGCAAGTTCCGTGCCCTCCCAAGCATTGTCAATATCAACATATCATGGTGAAGAGGATTAGTCCAGTGAACAAAAGGATGGTCATTTTGAAGCGAGAGGAATTGAAGTTCCTTGAATGATCGAGCCATGGGGATTTAAAGCTGATCGATCTACTTGTTTGAGCCTTAGTGGAATGAGAGCTTCCGGGAAGGGGGAGGAATGGTATTCCATGATATGGAATGCAACTTTCCCTTTGAAAATTAAAAATTTGAATTGTGATGAGGTGGGAAACTAAATTTTGCCACCCTATCGAGTTCATTGAGTATGACTTCTCTAGCCCACCAAGATTTGATTGACTTTAGAAAAAGGATGGTTGACTCCCCAACACTTGGGGGATACCGAAAGGGTGATCCTTTGATCTTTCGAGTGTCATTTGGTTGGCAACCCCATGGTGCCAATATGAAACCCCATTTAACCATTTGTCAAACCCTCGAATTCACACTTTTTCACTCTGTGACCTCCATCTTCCCTATATAGATCTTATATTATATTAACAAGTAAAATGATACAAGATAATTCAACAAAATGCGGGTGGTATGGAAGCATGCTTGAAGCCACACAATCAAACTAGGCTTAGCCTAGGAGAGTCAACTATAACATAATAACAAAAAAACACAGAGTAGATGATATTAAGCCACCGATGTAAAAATTTTACCAATAGAGGGTAGATCATGATCGTTTGGCTAGCTAGATCTAGGGAGGTCCTTGCCACTATCTGGAACTTCCCAACCAAAATCAAGTTGGTTTTCTTATTCATTTTCTTCAGCACCCCAAGTGTGTGAGATGACAAGAGCCATCATGGGGAACTTGTCTGGTGGTGGTGGGAGGCTCCAATTATCATGGGAGCATGGATTGGGGGCAGCTTGTGAGCCCCAAATGATCTGGTGGGGTAGTAGAGGAAGCCCCAACCTTGGTTGTGAGTTGGAGGTGAAGGAGAGAAGCTCCTCCATTGTACTTGGCTGCCACGAGGACTAGTGAGCACAAGCGAATGAGTGATGCTTTGCGAGTGGATCCGATGACCACCTCGGGGACAACCACATGGGGCGGAGAGCACTAGGTGGGGAAGGTGGTTCTGAGTAGTGTTGCGAGGGTGTTGTCCCAGGTGTTGAAGAAGGGCTTGGAGGTGCTCCACCTCGAGGGCCACTTTGTTAGCTTGAACTTGAATCTGCAGTAGAACATTGGAGATAACCATCGACTTATTATATATAGAGAAATACGAGATCAAATTCAACATTAGAAAATAAACAAGAATTCTATTCTTTCCAAAGCCAGAAGAGAATTTCCCCTCTAAAAGCATGCTAAATTTTGGAGAACATGTGAGGCATTTTGGGATTGTCTTAAAAGAATATGCTGTTAGGTAAAACATTCTAGTATAAAGGGTAGAAAGAATGAATGAATCCAATTCTAAGCCTTTTGGGCTTTACTACAATACCAGAATAAATGGGATAAGGTTTCCAAGTGTCCACAAAATGGGAATTTGGGGGCCGAGACACCAAGTTGAATCATATGGACACCAATGGGAAGGCCTTGGTGAAGAGCACACAAAAAAATGAGCAATTTTAGGTTCCACACGTGCAGACTAGACAATATAGAATCTCCTACTCCATCTGGATGGAGAAGAATGAATCCCCCAATGAGTATTGAGTTTTCCAAGTATGGTAGAAGGGGAAGAATCCAAGCATAACCTTTACTAGCAGAGTAATTCTGGAAGGGGGTGTCCACAAACCACTTCCGGTTGTCCACTAAGGACGGGACATAAGCACAAAGATTTTTTGGCTCATATGATCAGGAACAAAAGAAATGATATCATTGACACTGGCATGATCATGCAGGTCAAATTGAATTGAACTTTGAGTTCATTCCAAGGGTGCCAAGCTTGGATACATTTGCAAAAAGTTCCTAAATGGTGTAAATTTTGCACTAGAACAACTTAAGCACATGAATCTCGGGACCTCTTGCAAAGCATTGATCCTATAATTGAATGATCATGAACCACCATAGAGAGTGGTGGTTAACTGAAAGGCCATTATGGAAGCCATTTTCCTTCCATTGAAGCTAGGGCTTGATTTTCTCCCAAGATTTCCATATGATTTTGAGCACGAAGGTGTCGATAAATTTGACAGAGGAATAAAGCGATGAGAAGATTGGAAAAGCCTAAACCCTTCCAGGTTAGGAGGCCATATGGGGAACCCTCCATAATGCCATGATACATGAACACTTTCCAAGATTCTTGTCTTTCAATGTCATTTGTGAATCATCCATTTAACACATAGCCCTATCCTTGATGCAAAATGTCAATAAGGTATAATCCTCTAGATTCTCTGGGAAGACAATAGGTCTCCCATGCAACTCTGTGGAAACCTTTGCCAGAGGATGCATTAGACTAGAGAAAATATTTGAGAAACTTTTCCAACTTCTGCACATATTTTTTGGATGGGACCCAACAAGAGGAATAATAATTGTGCGTGAATTCACAAAATTTTGAGAAAATATGGAACTTTTCCGCTAATGACAATAGTTTGGTTATCTAGTATTCCATTTTTAGCCACCCATTGAACAACATATTGCCAAAGATCCACATGTGACACTTGGGAGGCAAAGGGAATACCTAAAAATTAAACATCTCGGCATGGTTAATCATTTTCCATTCATACAAAGCTATCCAGGGGGTGTAGGGAGGAAGGATTACCTGTAACATTACATTTTTGCCATTGAATGGCAGATCTAGAGGCTAAATAGAAGGTGTCCATGAACTACATGAAATTTCTAATGTTGTTTTGATATTCAATTAGCATAAGAAAAGAGTCATCGATAAAGTGACCATTGAAAAATTGGTCATTATTAGAGGATGGTAAGGAAATTCCCAGACAAACACTTGAGATTTAGCTTTGGAAAGCAGATAGTCAAAACCTTCTGTCACAAAGACATACAAAGTAGGTGCCAAAAGGAAACCTTGCTGTATGGATCTGAAAATCCCAAAATGGTCTAAGTTATTTCCATTGATGGAAATTTGGGCAGAGGAATTCTCAAAGAGCATCTTGATAGATTTAATGAAGATGGGGCTAAAACCTAGAGCTTGAAGCATGGTAAGAATGAACATCCACTCAATCCTATTGTGTGCCTTATCAAAGTTGATTTTAATGAAAAGGTCTAATTGGTTGGACTTATGAGCCCTTTCCATATCTTCTCAAATGGCTATGATATTGTCCAGGATGTAACGCTCTTGGATGAAAATAATTTTCTTGAGATGGATAATGGTTTGGGAGGATATGTCGTAACCAAATGATGAGATATTTGGAAATTACCTTGTAAGAAACATTGAGTAGTGTAATAGGATGTCAATTATTAATAAGACCGGGGTCTCTAGGCTTAGGAATGAAATTGATCTTCCCTTTGTTAATGTGAGCACCAAACGTTTGATTCTAAAATACTTCAAGGTAAACCTGGTGAAGATCCGAACCAATGGTATCCCAAAGTGATTTATAAAATTTGTAGGGAAACCCATCGTAGCTAGGGGCTTTGTCATTAGCCATTCACATGACCACCTCTTGAAGGTCATCGAGGGAGAGAATGCTATTGCAGGTGATTTTATATGCTTGGGAGAGTTTTCAAGGCATCATGGCCAAATATTGATCCAACATAGCTCAACACTCTTTTGAGGGCACTTGAGCTTGTAATGATTGATAAAGGCTTGCAACATGAGTTGGGGGTCAGTGAGTTGATTTTCACCATAAAAAATGGCATGAATTTTTAAAAGGAATGTTTGGATTTGAGGGAAAGAAAAAATTCCTTTGAAACATAATCTCCAACTTTGAGCCAATGAAGGCAGGCACATATTTGAGTGCCTTGAGCATTATAATTATCCACAATATAAATTTTCGACAAAGATTTGCCACAGGTTGTAGAGTTTCAGAAAATGGATTCTCCTCGAGCACCATCACTTCTCAGATAAGGGTGGAGGAGGTAACGAAGTAGGATCTACGCCAAATGTTGGCAAGTTATCGATCGTAGATTCTAAGAAATCTGGTCATCCTAGTCATTACATCTTCCCACCATTAAGTCCAACTAGATTGTAGAGGTGGATGGTAATTTTTAGATGACATGGCCGAGGTGTTAAGTTCTAAACCCACTTGATGTGATTGAGAGTGGGACCATTTTCCATCAAGGTAGTATTAAGAAAACACTGGACTTTATGACAAAAGGCCTCCTATCTTTCCAAGTGATACAAAATAAAATAGGGACATAGTCAGAAAGGAAAAAATATGGCATCACTTCTATTTTCAAAGAATAAGTGTTGTCAAACTCAAAAAAATCTTAAGTAGATAGCATGGCTTTGTTGATCTATTTAAGAATCCGATCTAATCCCCCTCATAGATTGGACCAGGTGAACCATGTTATAGAGGTGGGTTTGTGAAAAGCATTGGGGTCATCAAACCCAAATTTATTACGCATATAAAAGCATGTCTCCCTTTCTCCAACTATCCATCACATAGGTAGGTGAACCTATTTATCTAAGGGAAACTTGACCATATTAAAGTCACTGCATATGACCTAATAAGCATCAGAATTTCATTTGCTATCCACCGCTAAAGATCGACCCTTTCAGCCACATCATTAGAGGCATAAATGTTGATGAAGGCAAAATGGAAACTTTCAATATTAAATAAGGCCCAAATGGCATGATTGGTGGGGTTGACACCGTGATCCATAAATAAAGGAATCCATTTAGGAGAAAAAATTGATTACCCATGTCCACCATCATGATTATTGGTAAAATTTAGGTTGTCGGGCGGATGGATTTACAAAGCATCAACATTGAAAACCTATAATTTTCACTTCCTGTAGAAACAAAACATCTAAATTGGCAATTTTTTGACAAACATCACAAACGACATACTTGTGGTTGGAGTCTGTAAGACCCTGCACATTCCATGACATACCATTCATGAGAAATGATGGTTGAGGGCATTACCATCCACATCCAAACCATATAAGGCATCAAATTGATTTTGTAGGAATTGAACATTATTGTTCTTAAAAAATCTTTGCAACTCAAGTTTCCTTTTCCCAATATATTCTATTACTACTCCTTTGTAGAATCCATGTTGTGTGTTAGGCTATGTTCATTACTAGCCATGGGGTGACAAGAGGGAATTCAAACCCTTTTGGATGGGCCATGTGAACCGATTATTAACAACAAATACAAGATCAAAGGTGATGAGGGAATGGAGATGGAATTTTTGGGTCCATGAGAATCATGGCCACCTTGGGCGTGCTGTAGAAAATTTAGGTAAGGGGATGAGGTGTCTTTGGAAATCATCTCCGTGTGTGCAACGCCGACTAGAGGTTTGTTCCTTAACAACTGGCTCTTTCAAGCCATGGTTACTGTGTACCTTGGCTTGAGCCATTTTATTCTTGTTCTTCCACCCTCAAATAGTTTCCCACCCTTCCTCCTGCAGAGGTTTGAAATATTCGAGAGGCCACCTTAGGTGCTTGATGATTGTGCATAACATAAAGGGGGCAATCCTTGATCTTATAATCAAGAGGTCTAACAATGAAAACAAGTGTTAGGCAAGTTGATGTATAACACACGTTGAGAGTAACACATGTCTCCCATTTAGATCTCCACAAATTCCTTCAGTTCTTGGGAGAGGTCAACTTCAACACATACACTTTTTTGAGGGAGAGTGCTATAGAAACATTGTGGTTCCATGCAAACAACTCACATGATAGATGAAGCAATTTGGTACAAGAAATGAACACACGACAACGACAGACCGAGAAACTCCACCCAGACATGGAATTTGAGGGAAACATACTCGGACACCACAAAGTATTTAGTCCATGGAGAAAGAACCAAAAGGGAGTTATGCACATACCATGTGGTGAGCGGTTCAAGATAGTTGGGGCATGCGAGGGGTCAGAGAAATAGAAGAGGAAAAACCCTTTAGTCATGTTTTGCACACTTTCAAGCCGGATGTCGTGAGCGGCCCAGGCTGAGTTAACCCATGATTTTAGCATGCTTTCAGAGGGGATGTGACCCAAAAATACCCAATAAGGAAGAACTATTCTAGCCACTAGCACACAACATTAAATTCGAAACATGTAATACAACATCAAGAGGAGAAACATTACCTTGTGAAAGACCTTCAGCAATTTACTAGGGTGTTTCTATGAAGATCCATTGCTTGTATCTCCACTAGCTCTAACCTCGACACTAATATCCGGGATCGGGGTGGAAGGAGGCATTATATAGGGGCACCCGGAGGGAGGGTAACCTAAAACTTACCGAGAAAGGTATAAATCCCATGACACCCAAAGAGGCACGTGGTATGACATACAAGCATAAAACCATAACACATCTAAGAACCTTCATCGCCACTCCAAAGTAGGGCTAAAAATGCTATGAAGAATTTCACATAGCAATCTACAAAAATTTAGTTTTAAAGTTTTACCTTTGGTAGTTGTTGAATAAATCAACTCATGACATGGGTATTGTGCTTTGATTGATTTTAGGTTGGATTTTTTTAGAAGAAAATCGGTTTGAGTAGAATGGATATTGTCTTTTGCCAAAACAAAGCTAATGATGTCTCGGTGTGGGATGAAAACCACCTATTTTAAGATCTCATGAGGAGCTCGAGGATATGTATAAAGGAGCTTTGTAAAATATTAATGTATTTTTATTTATTTATGATACGTAAACTATTTTCAATACAATATTTTATGAAATATAAATGCATATATTTACTTCACTATGCAATATTTTCTCATGTAGGAGCTCTGCAACATATCTTCCACAATTTTCCTCCTCTTACAAACCATGTGGCCCTAGCCAAGTAATAAAATTTTACAATTTTGTTAACAATTCTTGCACTCGAACAAACCAAGTCGAATAATCATCGTTAGGATGAATCTAATACCATACTAAAGAAATCAATACTCTATGTCATGATCATTCTAGTTCCACCCATTTCCACAACATGAAATAGGCACAAAAAACATTGCACACACAAAAAATTTCATATTACGACACTCAATTAGAGACATAAAAATTGGAAACTACCTCCATATTATTACCTCCACAATATTCACAATCCACTATCTTTTACAAGACATGATTACCCATTAAATAGGCTTATAGGGGTGGTTATACAACCGAATGGGAATTTTATCACCTCAAAAATAAGAGAAGAAAACATAATTGAGAACTTAACAAATTGTCATGCATAATTAGTTTTATCCATGAAATGATTAAATAAACTCTCGATTGAATTTTGACTCGAGTTATAGTGTGAATCAACACTTAGGTGGATAATATCTATATAAAGAACGCTCGGTGTGAACACACAAATCTAAGATGTATGATCATTAAATGGATTTTAATAATTGTATCTAGGTAATTTTAATGTGTAATCAAATCAATATATATATATATAAAACATTTGTGTGGTTTTACATCTTTTGGGTTTAAAAATTATGGGCATTACATAAACTTATTGAATTTAAATTAGGAACGTATTGGTGTGTAATTTGATGCAATGGGTGAAAAATAGGCAACAAAATCCATAAAACTCTTGAGAATTCAAAATCGGGGATTGTGGGGATATAGTATGGTGACCATTTCTATAATGGCTATAGAACAATACAAAAAAATTCACTTCCCAAAACCATGGAGGAATAGTGGAATGGAGAAAAATCCATGGAAGAGAGAAATTGGGGAAATAGGGAAAGATGAAGAACAAGGAAATTAATGGGAGAAAAAATGTCAAAAGTCACATAAGACACGATGGAAACAATTCAAAAGTTGAACAACACAAGGAACACATGTCAAAAAGAGTCTAACTTAGACCAATAATCAATAAACAAATAAATAAACTACTACCACATAACTTAACTAATCCTATACAAAATTGGGTGTCTACCATTACATAAAATGTGTATGTACTAAGTGGTACTATTTATTATTGGTCCTTGATAATGCGGCGGTTTAAGATATTGATAGAAAGGTGGTGACCTTAGGGTCACTTTGCCTTCTATTAGTCTCCAACATTTTTAGCTCATAAGTTTGCACATACATAATCAAAGTATCTATAAAAATAGCTATGACATGTTTTGGAGATGAAACATAAACCCCCAACGTGTAATAAGCCGAGACACTGTAACCTTTTGGGAAAGTTCCATTTCAAAGATGTTTTGGAGGAAAAAAACAAGTAAAGGGAACAATCTAAGGAAAATCATAAGTGTTTGACACCTAGCTCAAATAAAGTTCTTTGCATAAGTTGAGTGATGAGAAAAAAATCCGAAGAAGGAAGGAGTAGCAATGTGTGAAGAAATTCTAGGAAAAGGTGGGAATTTTTATAAAAAGTAAAGAGAATTATGGGCGAGATGTAGTTGGAAAATTTAATCGGTGGGCATCAATCAAGGGATACAATGTCACTTTAGTATTCTAAGGAAGTTAAGGATTAATGACACTCGAACCTACTACCAACATTAATGGCATTTCCTAACCACTTGTGGTAATGGAACCGCCTTAAGGAAAATGGTTCATTATGATTTTTACTGTAATCTATAAATAATAAGTCAATGCCTAATAAAAAGGGTTACCAACATGTAGTTTGATTGGGTGTTATTTTCATTGAACACCCGGGATATGTTTTAGTTAGATTATTGTTTATGGTGTTTTAAGTGGTTATAAGCTTAAAATCTACATATAACCACCACTAATGGACACTCTATAATACATCTCTTCATTAATAATGAATGAATGTTATTTCATCCAAGTGCACATTTGTTATAGTTATGGGTATTTAGTCACTTATATAAATGCTTAAATGTATAATGTGTCATTTGTGCAATAATTCTCTATTTATTCTATTCAATGTTAGTAGAGTCTTTCACTCAACATGGGTGCACACACCCTATTACCTAAAATAGCATGGGATCCAACAAACTAAATGAATTTTAACGAGTGCACGAAGATAAATCCCACATGATATGTCGGTGTACATAGTGGGAAGATAAGGCTTATGCGCTTGGGGGCACAAGTCCATCTAGACTAAATGGAACAAGTATACTACTAGGTAGAGAAATAAAACCACAACATTTTTGTCCCATTGTCAAGACCATGCTCATTGAGGGAATGGAAGATGTTAGAGGGAATATTACTCAAGTGCAATGACAAATGGTTAGATGAACAAGAATAAGACTACACACATAAGCATCTAATTTTAGGGGTTGAAATTCCAAAAGTGGGTGGAGAAAATAAATATCGACCTCTTATACTCGATATTATTTTGTGAGCTCCCTCACCACATATATGTTTGGATTACATGATCATTACTAGATAAATCAAGAAATTTGGGAAGAGAGTACCCACAGATAGAGTATCACACCACATTCCTAAAAACATTGAAATAGTATGGACATGAATTTTTAATGTGTGGTGCAAGGGTGCTATGGGTATATACTACTTGGAGTTTATAGTTTCAACATACTCTTATCCAAAGGAGGTGGAGTACCATTTAATGTACAAGCTAAGAGGGAATATGTCTTCTCATTACCACTTTGAATAAACATGTTTATCGACTAGGGTTTTGAGACCTTACCCATGAGTAGATAAACACTTTTCACATTATTAATAGATGATGCATAAAGGAAGTTTATGTAGGAAGCAATACTAAAGGGTTTATAGAGAAATAAATATATGTAGGAAGAGAATGAAAGAGAACTTAAAAGGTTTAGATATGGCTAGGGGATGATTTTTATTGGCCATTAGGAGGACCTAGAAAGGAAGTGAGAATGTCAAGATAACTTAAACCGATGGAGGAAGGCACACAACCATTGATAGTATTAAGAGGAAATCTATACTACACTGAAGATATGACTTGATAACCCCTAAGTATGATTAAATTTGGAAGGAGATGAAGGGTCTTTACTCATACCTTTACTAGTTACTAGAATTTGCACAATCTTGAACATGATAAAAGAAAGATGAGTGCAAGGTGGACTATCAATGGAAGAATAGACCATCACCTTTAAATAGGCACCAAATTTATGTTGCAGTATATTTTCCCATACCCATCCTTACCAAGGATTAGAGGAAATAATAACCACGAAGGAACAATGTAGTCAATATCTAGAAGTATGGATGGAGTGATGAATAACCCACCACTCAAAACCAACCTCTAATAAACTTGACCCCACTAGTACAAAACCTCCCCATTCATAACCCACCTATTCAAAACCCTCCTACTCAAAAACCACTTGTTCAGGGAACACTCTTGAGAACTCCCATGTTCAAAACCCTATCCTACGTAAGTGCATGACTACTATGACCAATTAGTGATGATCTTAGAGTATAGAGGGATTGATAATGCATCAAAGCATATGCATTTGCATGATATTATATGGAGGGAAAAGGAATAACAACCTCATAGAGGAATTAGACAAGCAAGATTTCTACAACACGTATGGACCTTGCGCATATATGGTACCAAAATTATGACCCCATGTAAAGAGTAGTTGACTATAAATTGTTGAAAAGAAGTTCCATAGGAGTTTAACATTCCAAACTTCAAACAATAGAGTCTAGCACTCATGAAGCAAATAAAACTAAGCACCACCAATAATATGCATGCATATGATACAAGGTCTAATACCTTTCTTTCAAATCTATCCGTTGAACTCACCCCATTTCAGCACATGCAATGTTTTTTTAGTGGCCTACTTACATGTGCCCATTATCATTGAACACATTTGAAGATCCATGATGAGCTTTAGAGGAGTCATTACATGCAAAAAGGTAGGAAGTTTGGATACCAGTGTGATCCCCTTCTTAGAAGTGAAAATATCCAACATGGGAAAGAATTTGAGGTTACTCAAACCCAATAATGTATAGGAGATGTGTATGGGAAAATGGTGCCTAGATTTCCAAGTTGAGGGACACACTAAGAATAAATTACCAAGAAAGAGAGTGTCTCTTGTTGCTAAAGTGTGCAAAATCTATCGATATGATCAGGACATGTAGTGTTTTTAGTGCTCCAGTGGGACAAACATGTAAGGGTTTCCTTATGGTGTAGGGTCTATGAGACCAAAACCCAAAAATTAAGCATTACAATGTGATTGAATAATAAATGGAAGTATGCTCAAAGGGTGCACTCCTAAAAACTATCGTGCCATCAAAACTAAACCAAGGATTTCTTTGGAGGAAGAGGGTAAAATTGAATACGAGTAGGAAGAGGATTTATATTCCCCTTGAGAAGTTTTTATAAATGTGGTGCACCTAGTCACTATTAAAAAACCCACCTTAATTATCTAACTTACAAGTATTATAAGGACGTGCAAAAAATGAGCTAGAGGCTAGAAGGCCCAACCAAGGGCATGGGTATGATCAAAATTAGAGGATGGGTGCTTAATAAGAACCAAAAACCTAAGTAAAAGATAAGTTTGGTATAACAAGGCGTATTGATGTAGGCGCTCAACAAAAAAGAGTTGAGGTTCTGAAGGAATTTGCACAAGAGACACTTATCAAGGTCATGGACTACCCTAATAGAGTTAGGAAAAATATCATTCTATAAGAGGGCTAGAAGATGATAAGGGATCTCCAAGTTGATATCCAGGACCATGTAAGAGGTTGAGGCGTGCATGAGGGAGGATGACCAAAAGGGTCCCATAGATAAATAATTCAAGGAAGTGACTAAGATCCTTGACCTATAAAATTCTAGTGGTGTATTACCAATCCTCAAAAATGGTTAGAGGAATTTCTTGGAGTCGAAGTGATCCTGAAAAATAAGTAGCAAGTGTAGAATAAAGGTGGCAAGGGTTTTATAGTAAAATATTGTTGGATATAACATTCAATGGGCATGATATATGCAACATCCTTATTGGCACATGCCCCAAAGTAAACACCTCACTAAGTATTCTTCTTGTAGATACAAATATTGCACATTAGACAATATTTAGCCTAGTCTTATACTACTATTTAGAAGGTTATCAAGTGTATAAAGTATCAATTAATCCCACCTTTCTACCATCTTTGTTTTATATTTTACTTTGTCTTTCCCACGTATTTATCGATACCTATCCACCCATTTCGCAACTTCCCTGAGATTCTAGCCCTAATTCCGGGTGCCCTAACCTATACTGGGGCACCCAGGGGTGCCTTGGTCCCACCTTGGGTGCCCCACTCTATGTTTAAACTCTTTCACTCTTCTTTGGGTCACTTATAGCCGTTGGTCTCTCTTTTCTTTTCCTCAGTTGGCATTATCGGGATTAATTACGAAATCAAACTTGAGAGCCCTATAAATATAAAGCTTATAAGACCATAATGAGGGTCGTAGGTCATTACATCCTATCACTACTATCACTCCATCTAGGGCTATATCCATTGCACCATCTTCATCCACATAGCTCCATGCATCATAGCTAGCAAAGTCTAAATCACATCCACTCACACATTCTTAGAGGAGGGATTCTATCTATTATATTCTACATTCTACATCTTCTATAGCTATCATAGCTCACTACTACAATAAGTGCAACTGACACGAGAGCACATAGGGTACGACATACACACACTCACTAGAAATACATCAGGGTTCATAATATAGTGCAATGCTCAATGATAAGTCCATCAGTTTAATAGATGAGGCTAGTTTGACCCCTTCTTCTTCTTCATGTGTAGGGCGTCATCTAGTAAATCCGAGTGTGACAGACGAGTGCAAGGTTTCGAGACCTAGTTGCGACACTTGCTTAAAATAGTTCTGAGTTCTTGTAAATTTCACAGCACCTAAAATCTAGACCAGGGCACCCCAGTACACTCCCAGGTGCTTGTGTCACTTCAAATAGTCTAGATCTACCCTTCACAGGGTCCATGAGTGATTGTCTGTGTAGTCGAGCTCCAGTTCTAGATTTGCGACAACTTGTAACAACCTACAGTAATCAACTAAGTTATTTTCCTACTCCCCTCTTTTCATATTAGGGTTTTTATTTCATTTAACATAGTTTATTACTATTCATTACATATTACTTTGCTTCATTTACTCCATTTATACAACATTTTAGTCCTCTTATTTAGATTAACACTAGAACCCTAAATCCCCCTTTAAGTCTTTTAGGTAGTTGTTTTAGTTACTCATTTTAGTGAACCCGTCGTTTCTTTATCGCACTTTCTTCGGTATAGTTTCCCCTTTTCTCATGGCCAAAACTCATTAGGAATTTACCAAAGCCAGCCTCAAAGCCATTAATGATCACCTTCTTTGAATGCCCATAGGATTTAGATTTAATTCTACACGTGGCTCGCAAAGAAGCCACTAATTTGGCTGAGCTCAACCCTTCTACAATCTTTCCCACTCAACCTCCCGCCTCTACGCTTCCACCCATTTCCACTATTCTAGTTTTGGTTCCCACTCCCACTAACCACTTCACCCCTCCTTTGGTGTCATATCAATGACAAACATCCTCTTTTCTCAACCAATATTTAGCCTCCTTGTATCATGATCTCAAGGCCCAAATCCACAAGTTGCAATAGGCCACTACATCTCCCTCTTTAGATTATACCTTATTGGTGCATACCCCATTTTCTACCCTTATCTCTACTTACCCTCTTCCTCCTAGCTTTGTCACCCCTAAATTGCCCATTTTTAATGGACACGGTGACCCATAAGAGCATCTTCATGCGTTCTATGTTTCTTGTCTTGATTTTGCTTGACGATCGCCTCCTGTTAGCTAAGATTTTCCTCGTAGTCTTCAGGACTATGGCATATGTTGGTTCTATGATTTACTGTTCATTCCATCACCTCATTTACTCATCTCACCGATGCTTTTCTCACACAATTTTCCATCAACATTGGTTCTAAGATGACCTACGCCCAATTAGTGCAAATTAAATAGGGACCCAATGAGCACTTCGCTAACTATGTTCTACACTATAAACATAATCTTGCCAAAATGACTAATGTCCTTGCGATTTGGAGTTACAAGATTTATTTATACAAAGCCTTTTACCACCTCTCTACAAAAGTGTTCTCTTTGAAACATTTCCTTCCTTTGACCAATTATGTCATACTCTTAAGCTTCGCGAATCTAAGCTTATCTCTATTGGAAAGCTCAAGTATCAAGAAAAATCCTCATCCTCCTCTTGTTTTCCAACCAAGACACCATTTAAACCTTCTACGTCTAAGCCTATCGACACTAAACTCACAGTCAACACTAAGAAGAAACCATCCCAACCACCTTAGTGTATATTCATCTCTCTCCCTCTAGCACCACATCTCATCTTGTAGCAAATTCTCGATAAAGCAACCTCATCACCCTCCCGCCACCACTCGAGTTAGACCCATCATGACCTAAAGGATGCAATTATAATGAAAGCTTCCATTGTGATTACCATCGGTGTGTAGGCCACTCTACTAACCGCTATATGAAACTTCAAAACTTATCCAAGATCTAATTGAAAATGACCAACTTGAATTCCTTGAACCTACTAGCCCTCCTCCCACTAAGGACAAGGATAAAGTTAAAATTTTTAACGAAGAATCCTACCAATGCGACACAAAGGCTAGGGACTCCTTCACTAATCATGCCTACCATGCCACACCACCTCCCGATGTCGGATAACTTGACTTCTTAGTCATCAGCGCTGATACCACCCCACATGTTATTTCTTTCTCTCACACTGACTATCACACCACATTTGCATCTGACCATTTATACATATAGGCCCTTATCACCTCAACCCCCATCAACAACACTAAGGTTGACCCATCCTCTCCTATTAGCACATGTTCCTTGTCTCTTCTATGATCTATTAGTTACCCTCCATCACAAATTGAATTTCTATTCAAGAGGCCTTATGGTGTCATTAAGTTACCTATCACAGTTGGTCCTCTCACTCTTCTCCTCCCTTGCATCGTTAATCAAGCCATCCACCACTATGACCTACTTCTCAGATTAAATTGGATCTCCAAAACCCAAACTATTGTCTCCAAAGAACCACTTGTGCCTCAAGTTCATCCTCAATAACCAAGTGGTCTCCATCGATGTCATTCAATATTCACCTCTAGCATCCTTGCCCTCCCATCCCGCTTCTCCTCCCTACCCTCTTCCTCTCCCTCGTATAGCTCCTTTACTATTACCACCTACGTGTCATATTCATAATTACCCACCTCAATTGGCCCCCATGTGATCACTACATTCCCTTTGTCCTGCTCATCGACATACCCCTATTCCAAAAGCCATTACCGCTTCTCGTCAGTAAATCACTACCTCATTTTATTCCACGTTGTTGGTGAGAAAATGTCTTGTGGACAAATTTGTGGATTTTAGGCCAACGCTATGGGAATCTAAGTCCCTCTACATTTGAATGGTGCAGCTCCCATTGTTTAGCATGTAAACTCAAGTGGATTTATGGTGGTTTTTCAACCAGAGATCCACAGGAACACTCCACTGTCCCTATGGCAATAATAACAACTCCTTGCTATAGCAGAAATCGATCTGAGAAAGGGGAGGGAGTGAGAATGAAGGAGGGGGAAATCAATGTTGTGGGTAGAGTGTCAGATGCCCACACACATCAACTGGAAGTTTCATTACATGCATTAATTAATAAAAGAAAGACAAATTTACAATTTCTGAGCACAAGACAGAATAAAACACACTAGTCACAAAGCACCAATCAATTTTTCCATCGAGGGGACATAAAATTCCTTCCTTTTTATTGATCTCAGAGTTGAAACTTGTACAATGAGTGGGAATAGAAGAAAAATGCAGAGGAGGAGAATAGAAGAAGACTAACAATCATTTTTGTCCTCTGTTCGCAAAAATGCTTCTAGTTTCCAAATTTGATTGCTAGCCCCGGTAAATGACATTGAAGGGTCATTATATTCCCAAATTCAAATGGTTACAAACTTACAAATTATCCATGCCTCTTTGAATTCCATCCTTGCGAAGAAAAATGCCCATGTCATGTCAAAAACCAGATCCTGTGAGCAAACGTTACACCCGATTTTCTAGTTTGAATATAAGCCATTTGATTTGCTCCATGCATTTGGATCTTGGGCCATCCACGTGGTAGGAGGGAATTGGAGTGGGCGTGGGGAAAAGACCTTCACATTTTTAGATTTTTGCGAGATTTGGAAATTTGGAACAAAATGGTCCACAGTAGCCCACCTTGACTTTTTGGCTTGGACACGTGGCATGTTCTCATTGGAAATGGGATCATGGCTCCTTCCTGATCATTTTGACCAAATTTGGAAAATGGCTCAAAATCTCACTTTCCTCCACTGGCCCATTGCTCCGATCTAGCTTTAGACATGTGGCACTCTCTGATTTGTTGCGGGCCTCGGGAAATAGCTAACCCTTAAACCTTTTTTGACCTCAAGAGCTAAAAACTTGAAGTCCCACCGAAGGTCCGCCTCCCGCTTTGACTTTTCAACTATGACCACGTGTCACCCATTCATTTCTTTGTGAGGACACTGGTCGGTTCATCACCTTAAAATTTTTAGACTAAAAGACTTAAAGTCTCAAAGTCCCCGCCAACCCATGCTTCACTTATGAATTTTCAACCGTGACCATGTGCCCATGCCTGATTGGTTGTGGGCCTTAGACCTCATTCTTTACACTGCTCTGCTTCGGGCTCACGGGTCCACGGGGAAAGTCACCCTTTTTGCCAAAAATGACAAAAATGCTAAGTTTGCCACAAATCCCGTTCTTCCCCATCCAATGAGATCCATCCACGTATCTGTCTTTGTTTGGGCCTGAAATTTGATGGAAGGATGCTAGTCATCCCGACTGCAAAAAATACAGAGGAGAACTTCCATGTTTTGAGTCCATTTTTGATTTTTCTTCGTGAACCAAAAGAAAATAGGAAGAATAATAACTTGATGACCCAGGCCAAAGAGAAAACCTACGATTTGATCCAAAATGGAGGTTACAAAACAATTTTTCATGCACAGGCCGGGAGATGGAGCATTTCCAAAAAATGAGCAAAATAGGGATCAAAAATAGCTCCAGGGCATGGATTTTTCTATCTCCCTGATCCACAAACTTGGCTTGGGAACTTACAAAGGGCATGAGCACAAAAATTGGAATTTGGTTGTGAAAACACGAGCGAGTTTTCGGAGACAACAACTGGCTCTAGCTCGGGGACATGGCATGGATTGAGCAAGGTGAAGACATGGCATGAGGATCTAGAATCACAGGTTTCAAAGCATATAACATTGACCAGTGCCTTATCCATTGGGCCTTGCAGAGTCATTGTACAATTCTGAGGAAAGAAAGAAGGAAGGAAGGAAACACACCAACCAAAACCACACCAAGACAGAAAGGGGAAAACTGAAACACACAACAAAAAAGGGAAACAAAAAAACTATGGTACAAGGTGAGGGACAACTCACTTTCACTGAAGCACTTTCCATTTTTCAAAAGTTACCCATGAGTAGGCAACACTGAGTGATGTTGTTCTGTGAAGCCATTGAATGGTTCAAGAAAATACCCTCCCCTCCTCAGTTGCTTATGGAAGCCAGGTGTTCCCATGATTGCCATTTTAGTTTGCAAGACTGAGTCCATGTGAGTTTCTTGATGTTCATGTCTTTGCTTGAAACTTCCACTGCCTTTATGCTCTTTAGAATTAGTTTCATCATACCAGTTGCCTTCCATGTTTATCCATATAGTTGACTCTCCATAGTGAGTTGTTTGAGTATTGGTGGCAGGATCAGAAGTAGGATCACTCTTGCCTTGTATGTCCATGACACGAGTGAAGAGGTCAAGAATTAGCTCAAGCTCTTCCACAATTTCTATTGTTTCCAAGATTTCTTACACGGAGTTATGCTTCATTGTTTCCTCAATGTCTTGAGAATCATTGCACTCTACCGATCCTTCCTCAAAAGGAGCCTTACCTTCAGAGGTCTCAAAGCTCATTGCTTCAATTTTTTCACCATGGACAGATTCTTCCTCTCCGAATGAGAAAGAAAATACCTCAACTTTGTTATTGCATCCATCAACCATTAGCTCGTAAGTGGCATCATAATTGTCAATGTGGCCAACCTTCACATTGGTTAAGGCTTCCAAATCAGCTTCACACTTGTCTTGCAGATTTGTGGCTCGCATCAGGAGCTCAAGACTGATCTTAGGGTCTTCAGTTTCTTCTGCCTCTCTCAGTAGTTCTTGTATGGATATTTCTTTCAAACCTTTCATGGGTTCATCAGAAACTGATTTTGATTCTCCATAGATGGCTTGACTGAGATCATCTTCATCCCCAAATGGGAATGAGAATAATTCCTCATCTTTGATAAACATACGAGCCAATTTTTCTTCATGAAAATTTTGAGAAACATCTCCTCTTCCTCTTGGTCTGCATCATCTGGTAATTCTGAGTTGTCTTCTTGGAACTCGAATCTCCTCAATGCTTCTTCAAAATCCAAATCTCTCGGAGAAGGCATATCTGTGCTATCAAGATGGATATATCCTTCTCTTCCTCCTCAATCACAAAGTGATTCATCTACCTACTACCATGGTGTAAAATGTTGGTGTCTGGGCTTTTGAGCTTTTGCACAGTGTACCTCATTTTCTCTTCAGAAGTAATTTCTCCATGTCTCCCTTCACTGGTATGTTTATGGATGACCAATTCATTTAAATTTTACCTCCCAAGTCCCAGAAGAAATTTCTATTCAACAACATCCCGAATGAGGCTGGGACATCGGCAACCAAAATCTTCGTTGAAAATTTCTTGTCTAGAAGTCTAGTGAGAGCCACCTGTGCATCTTTGATCTTCCCTACAAGTGGGACCTCCTTTGATTCCAAAGAGTAACAAGATCCACTGGGTGGGGTCATGGTAAGTTTGAGAGATTTAACAACCTTCCAAGGCATCACGTTATCTGAGGCACCGAAATCTATTATGCAATTGTTCAGTACATATTCCCCAACAAGTAGGGAGACGTAGAAAGGTTCAACTTTATCAGTATTTGATGCACACAGAGAGCATGTTCTGTGAGGGACATGTAGGGGGTTTGGTAGCATGCCTTTGGAACTAGAAGCTACAAAAATTGGTGTTAGGCTACCATTTTTGATTTATCGGACAAACCTCTCAAACTGTTCAGGATGAGTCCTCAAATATTCGGTTTCAGTAATTTGGAATTTGGCTTTGTTTGCATATTCTATGAAGTAAAAAGGAGCGTATGTAGACAAGGGAGGTGAAGGGACTGATTTCGGAGTCAGGGTAGGTTTAGGAGTAGGATTTGATGTTTGAGGAATGGAGGGTACTTTGGATGGTGCACTAGGAGCTTTCGAGGTACTAGATTCTATAGGAGCAGATTTAGATTTAGAAATGGAAGAGGGATTAGAAGACTTACTCATAATTGTGGGAGCCTTCATTCTTGCTATGGGATCAGGCTCCAACAATGCGTAGACTTCATGGAAGGTGGAAGTGGGGATCCTTGAATTATTATTTTATTTTACGGAGTTTCCATAGGAGGATCATCAACCTTCTTTTTCTCAGTAGTAGTAGAGGAAGATGTTCCTTTCTCAGATTGAGAATGAGTGAATACTGCACATGAGAAAATTAGAGCTTCTTCATCACCTTCCTCTTTGTCATCAACATATTCAATCAGACCATCGTGTGTACCAACCTCTTCAATTCCTAGAAAGTTTTCATAGTCATCCATGCTTTCCTCTTCACTTTCCTCAATGTCTGCTCCTTCCTTAGGTTCTCTAGTGTCATGAATGACATTAATTGGTGGTGCTTCAAGAGAAGTTCTAGGAGGAGGTGGAGTAATTCTTGGTCTATCAGGAGGATTTGGTTTTCTTGGAGCGTTCCTCACTATGATCGTCATAGCTACTTCTTCAAGGAAACTAATTCATTTGCCATTTTTTGGAGCATAGGATCAGTGATGGCTGAATTTGAACTCTGACCCTTTTTCTTCCCATTTGGTCCATTCACTTTGCTAAAAAGAATTAGATCATCATCAGTTTCAATTGCAAATTATTGAGCTTCTTTCAAAGTGGTTGGTTGGGCTCTTCTAAGGAAGAAACCAACTTATGATGGCAAGGCATTGATAAAGAATCTCTTCAGGTTGTTCTCAGGTGGCACCACATCATCAGGGATTCTTCTTGTCAATCTGTCAAACCTTGCTACAAAATCCCTCATAGATTCAAAAATCTCCTTTTTCATTTGGACTAATTAAACCATCAGGTCTTGGTCATCTTCAGTGCTTTTGAATCTATTTTCGAATGATCTTCTAGATGTCATCCCAACCAGTAATGGATCTTGGAGGAAGCATGTAAAACCATTCAATCAACTTTCTCCTGAAGTGACTCCACAAAAAGTCTAACAGACACATCTTCATTTTCAACTCCCAACACACCACAAGTGGTGATGAATGCTACGACATGTTCTTCAAGGATTTGAGAGCCATCTCCTTTGAATTTGGGGAAGTTTTTTCTAGAGCCTCTTGGCAGATAATGGAGAGGTTGTTGGAGAGCGAGTAGACCTGTATTTCTTCCCCATGCCACATTGGGTCTACGTGCTTCACATTCATGATCACCCATCTTGATTCTATTTCGGCTTCTTGATCAGCTAAGGCTACTTCTCTTTCAAATGCCTCTCTTGGAGTCTTTCAATCTCTTCTAATTGAGCTCTGATCACTTCCTCTCTTTCAAATTGAGCTCTTACCTCTCCTTCTCTCTCCAACTCTTCAAAAGTAGGATCAACCACTCCTTCTTGTCTCTGTAACCAAGTATACCTTCTATCATCCAACTTGAAGGCTTATTGTCTTCTCTGAGGTGCTGGAATCTGTTTTTGCTCTTCCAACTCAAAAGTAGGTTCTTCTTCTCAGTCCAAAATCTTTGTAGCAACAGAGTAATGTTTTACACTCTGCCTACTATGCCAAATAGCCTCCTTTAGGTCTGAAATGATATCTTCTTTGATATGAAAGAATGAAGAAGGTATCTAGGAGGATTTGCAAGAATAGTCATACTCATATTCATGTGGATCACAAGGAACTTCAGACTTTAAAAACTTAAAAAAACTTTAAAACCTTGTGGTCATTTTAGGGTGTAGATGCTGCAAACTCGCCCCATGGTGGGCGCCAAAAATTGTTGGTGAGAAACTTTGTCTTGAGGATAAATTTGTGGATTTCAGGATAATGCTATGGGAATCTAAGTCCCTCTACATTTGAATCGTTCAGCTCCCATTCTTTTGCATGTAAAACCAAAGTGGATTTATGGTGGGTTTTCAACCAGAGATCCACAGAACACTCCACTGTCCCTATGGCAATAATAACAACTCCTTGCTATAGCAAAAATCGATTTGAGAAAGGGGAGGGAGTGAGAATGAAGGAGGGGGAAATCAATGTTGTGGGTAGAGTGTCAGATGCCCACACACATCAACTGGAAGTTTCATTACATGCATTAATTAATAGAAGAAAGACAAATTTGTAATTTTTGAGCACAAGATAGAATAAAACACGTTGGTCACAAAGCACCAATCGATTTTTCCATCGAGGGGACATAAAATTCCTTCCTTTTTTATTGATCTCAGAGTTGAAACTTGTACAATGAGTGGGAATAGAAGAAAAATGTAGAGGAGGAGAATAGAAGAAGACTAATAATCATTTTTGTCCTTTGTTCGCAAAAATGTGCTTCCAGTTTCTAAATTTGATTGCCCACCTTGGTAAATGACATTGAAGGGTCATTATATTCCCAAATTCAAATGGTTACAAACCTATAAATTATCCATGCCTCTTCGAATTCCATCCTTGTGAAGAAAAATGCCCATGTCGTGTCAAAAACTAGATCCTGGAGCAAACGTTACACCTGATTTTCTAGTTTGAATATAAGCCGTTCGATTTGCTCCATGTGTTTGGATCTTGGGCCGTCCACGTGGCAAGAGGGAATTAGAGCGGGCACGGGAAAAGACCTTCACATTTTTAGATTTTTATGAGATTTGGCAATTTGGAACAAAATGGTCCACACCCATGCCTTGAATTTTCGGCTTGGACACGTGGCGTGTTCTCATTGGAAATGGGATCACGGCTCCTTCCTGATCATTTTGACCAAATTTTGAAAATGGCTCAAAATATTACTTTCCTCCACCAGCCTATTGATCTAATCTAGCTTTAGACATGTGGCACTCTCCATTTGTTGCGGGCCTCGAGGAAATAGCTAACCCTTAAACCTTTTTTGACCTCGAGAGCTAAAACTTGAAGTCCCACCAAAGGTCCACCTCCCACTTTGACTTTTCAACCGTGACCACGTGTCACCCATTCATTGGCTGCGGGGACACGGGTCGGTTCATCACCTTAAAATTTTTAGACTAAAAGACTTAAAGTCTCAAAGTCCCCCGCCGACCCACGCTTCCACTCTGAATTTTCAACCGTGACCATGTACACGTGCCTGATTGGTTGTGGGCCTTAGACCTCATTCTTTACACCGCTCTGCTTCAAGCTCGCGGGTCCACGGGGGAAAGTTTCCCTTTTTTCCAAAAATGAAAAAATGATAAGTTCACCACAAAGCCTATTCTTCCCCGTCCAATGAGATCCGTCCATGTATCTATCTTCATTTGGGCCTGAAATTTGATGGGAAGGATGCCAGTCATCCCAATTGTAAAAATACAGAGAAGGAGAACTTCCATGTTTTGAGTCCATTTTTTTATTTTTCTTCGTGAACCAGAAGTAAATAGGCAGAATAATAACTTGATGACCCAAGCCAAAGAGAAAACAAGCCGATTTGATCCAAAATGGAGGTTGCAAAACAAGTTTTCACGCACAGGCCGGAGATGGAGCATTTCCAAAAATGAGCAAAATAGGGATCAAAAACAGCTCCAGGGCACGGATTTTTCTATCTCCCTGATCCACAAACTTGGCTTGGGCACTTACAAAGGGCATGAGCACAAAAAATTTGAATTTGGTTGTGAAAACACATAGCAGTTTTTGGGAGACAACACACGCCAATCGTCATCTTCTTCCCATGTGGCGTCTCCTCGATCCCCTCACCTACACATTTTACTACACCCTACTATTCATCTTACATACACCTTCGCATGCATATCGACTTCATTCTCCTACACAACACTTATCTCTTATACCACCATTATTAGAGTATCCTTCTCCATCATCATCCTCTCATGTGCGGGTCGATCGACATACATTCTTTGACCTTATTGGTTGATTCCTCCTTCCTACCGACCAAGGGCCCTAGCCTTTAGACCCCCTCTATATCCTCTCACACTTTCATAGAATTACATTACATATTTTCTCTACATCTTCATCCTTTCCATAACCATCCTCACTCATACGTTATAATGCCCTCGTTACTGATGATGCACCCTAGTGCTTCGGTTCCTGATGGATTTGAGAGGATCATTCTTACATTAAACCCCACACACTTTGCACTACCATACCTCTACATATACATCATATATCATCCTATACATACCTCCGGTATTAGTCATTTCCACACCATCTCTCTCCTATAGGCTACGCTATTCATCATCCTATATGAGCCTAGTTTCCCTACAGCTACATACTATACATTCTACATGTTACACTAGATTCCATTATGCTTGGATATAGTCTTATCTCTCTATCATTGCACATTCTATTCCTATTTACACACTTCTTGCATTTACACACTTACCTACACTACATTCATACACCCTACCTATCATACACCTTACACTATATTTCCTTATACTTGGGTCTAGTTTCATCTCTCATCCGTACACATTCTATTTCTACCTACCTACACACACTACATTAAATTTCCTACAACACACATTCACCTCCCTTGGTCATCTACACTACATTGTTCTACGCACTACACTCACCACCCTATGACGCACTTTAGTTCCTTGGTCCATACTCGATTGTCGAGGGTTTACCAATCAAATGGACCTTACCTACATGCGACATGTCCACTAGACTAGTGACCAATGCTCTAGGCTCTATCGTCACTCACACCCATCATCACGTAGTGGTATACACCTTAGGTTAGATAACCACTCCTTCCATCAAATCTACATCCTTCTATCATCTTCTCTTATATCATCCTCTTTCATTTATCAATTCCAAACTTATTCCATTACACTGTCATGCCTTCACTCATCACTTAATGGTATACACCTTAGGTTAAATCACCACTTCCTTTATCCATTTCACATTCTCCTCTTACATCCAATCATCACTTATTATATCATCCTATTCTCAGTCGCTCTATTACATCATCATTTATTCTACTCATCACTTAGTGGTATACGCTTTAGGCTAAATCACCACCCTCGTCTTATTCATCACATAGTGGTCTATGCTTAGTGCTACCATCACTACCTTTTGGTATTCACCACCTACTTATCTACGCTTCATACACCCTCATCCCCATTTTCGTAGTGACATACACTATAGGCTAAATCGTCACCTTCTTCCACCATCATGTAGTGATATACACTTAGGGCTAAATCATCACTCCTCTATTCAACAAGTTGTGGTATACACTTAGGCTATAGGTCCACGACCATCTTTCTATACATCTTATCATCATCCTCTCATCTTCTATAGTGATATACACTTAGGGATAAATCATCACTCTTCTAATCAAAAAGTCATGATATACGCTTCGGCTATAGGGTTCACGCACATCATTTCTCCTCATGTCGCATTACATCACCACTACACATACACACTCATCATAACACGCTGGACACAACCACAACTACTTGACCATTTCCTAATGACACACTCTTATTTGCGGTTCATTCCTAATTATTGAGGGGAAAACAAAATGAACCTCACTGCATACACTTCCATACACTTAAGGGGCACGTTGCTCCTATCATTCCATTTTGCATTCCATTCCATCCATCCACAACATACTTTGTATTGTCTTGGTAGCATTTACTCTTGCTTAGTAGTGTTTTTCATGCTCATTCTACTACACATGTTTAATTTCTTTCTTATATGTCATTATCATACACAAATGTGCGTTCATGCATTTGTTTAGTGTGATCACAGATACAAGATTCTACACGCGACATGGATGCTCGCCTTCTACCCTTTATCTTTAGTCACTAGGGGCATCCACATTCGACTTATATAGGCGATGTTGTTTTATTTTGTACTTAGAATATTATACTACTTGCTTATACACGCTTTGACATATTGGTTTTCACACTAACATGCTAATGGGTGTTCCATGTGCAAAACTTGTTTTTCAGGACTACATGTTCCAATGACTACTCATATGCTTTGTTTTCCATTGTATGTGGGCTTTTCCCTATGTCTGTGTGCACACTTGTCTTCTTTTTGTGACCATGATGGCCTTTGTGTGTCTTGTGACATTGTGAGTGATGTCCAATGTTTTAAACCCGCTTTGTGTGGTCTCATTGTTTTCTTGCGTGTTTACACTACTGTACTTGGTAGTTTTTCTATACTATTTGCATTTTTACACTTATTTGCATGCATGTGTTCGGACTAACACTTGTATTGGCTAGCCATCCCCTTTTGTGTGTGCCTTGGTATCTACCAAGAGATTCCCCTTCCCCCTATGTATGGCTAAGTTGGTTACAAGGCTAGAGTGTGGTTGGTCCTCTTTTGGGGCCGCATTCTCCTTCTAGTTTGGTCGTTGTATGCACCCCCAAAAAGGGGGCATCACTATGGGTTTTATACTAACACAATGTATTTATATTGTTTCAAACACAACGAATGAGTTCAAATCATACTAAAATCCATATATAATGAGTGAGTTCAAACCAAACCAAACTCCATACAAAAACGACCTCAACATGACATGGTGTCCTTCGATAATTATGTGGAGCATTCCCGGGATTAGGGGTTACATAGGTGACCTCTCAACACTTCTCCATCCAAGTGGCATAGGATCACCCAAAAACTAGCACACAAGAAAAAGATCTCTTTAACAAATTGCATAGAAGCGGTTAGGGTTGGAGGACACCAAGCATTTTCTCCCTACAGTTCTTAAGACAAGGTGGGATGAGATCGTCTCAAAAAGCGGTGACATCACAGATATGCTTCTACACCCTTTCTCTCGAGATGGATCAGTGCACATGTTGCATTTTTTCCATTTACACTTTCTATTCTAGCGTAATTTACATTTACGTACTTTACACAACGTTTTTACATACATATATATTTGACTACTTGAGTGTTTTCTCCTTGCAGGTCTACCGTATGAGAAACAAGGAGTCAAATTGGGGGAAACAACAAAAAAAAAGTGATAGCTTCTGACACACACCGTGATGGTACTTACCATACGAACCATGCAAGTACACCACACACATGCAAAACTACACACGCGTTCCACCCTAGGTTCACTCTTATCACTTTTACTTACAATTTCATCTTTAGAATCCACAGTCCTCCACGTTCAAGTCTAGTCCATCAACGTGATTTCTTCTACACTCTGTATGGATTTTAGGTATGCTTCTCTGACTACTTTATGTTACTGAGTTGTTCACTCACCAACATAAAGTGGGCACAAATGTAGACACAAATATTACACATTAGATAATATTTAGCTCAAGATTGTACTACTATTTAGAAGGTTCTCAAGTGTACAAAGTACTAATTGATCCCATCTTTGTTTTATATTTTACTTTGTCTTTCCCACATATTTCCCAATACCTATCCACCCATTTCACAACTTTCCCGAGATTTTAGCCTTGATTTTGGGTGCCCTAACCTATACTGGGGCACCCAGGGGCGCCTGGTCCCACCCTAGGCACCCCTCTCTATGTTTAACCTCTTTCACTCTTCTTTGGGTCACTTCTAGTTGTTGGTCTCCCTTATCTTCTCCTCAGTCAGCATTTTCGGGATTAATTGTGAAATCAAACTTGAGAGCCCTATAAATATAAAAATTAGAAGACTATAATGAGGGTCCTAGGCCATTGCATCCTATCAATACTATCACTCCATCTAGGGCTGCATCCATTGCACCATCTCCATCCACATAGCTCCATGCATCATATCTAGAAAATTCTGCATCACATCCACTCACACATTCTTAGAGGAGGGATTCTATCTATTCTATTCTACATTCTACATCTTCTATAGCTATTATAGCTCACTACTACATAAAGTGCGACTAACACAAGAGCACCTAGGGCATGACATACACACACTCACTAGAACTACATCAAGGTTCGTAATGTAGTGCAATGCTCAATGATTAGTCCATCGATTTGATAGATGAGGCCATTTTCACCCCTTCTTCTTCTTCTTCATGTGCAGGGCATCATCTAGTTCATCTAGTAAATCTAGTGCGATAGACAGGCAAGGTTTCAGACCTAGTTGTGACACTACCAAAAATAGTTCTTGAGTTCTTGTACATTTCACAGCTGCCCAAAATCTAGACTAGGGCACCCTAGTACACTCCCAGGTGCTTGTGTCACTTCAGATAGTCCAGATCTACCCTTCGCAGGTCCTTGAGTGATTGTTTGCATAGCCGAGCTCCGTTCGGATCTGTGACAACTGCGACAACCTACAATAATCAACTAAGTAATTTTTCTACTCCCCTCTTACATATTAGGGTTTTTATTTCATTTAGCATAGTTTATTACTATTCATTACATATTGCTTTGCTTCATTTACTGCAGTTATACAATGTTTTAGTCCTCCTATTTAGATTAACACTAGAACCCTAAACCCCCTTTTTAGGTCTTTTAGGTAGTTATTTTTGTTAATCACTTCTACACATATGGGTAGGCCTAAATTGGATGTTATCCCAAATACCTTTTTATGGCTAAAAAGATAAGATTTTTCCAACATGGTGTGCTCAAGGAGTGTCTTTAGATATTATGGGTATAATGTTCACAATATACTTTGAAGTCATTGAACTTTCCAAAACTAAAAATAATATTCCTTATTAGAGGTCATGATGCATTGAAAATAACGAAGATATGAAATTCAAGAAGTGTTACATGAGTTTTTATAATGGAGAAACCTAGAAGTGATCTAATTGGATACTACACAAGATCTCCCTTTCATGAAGAATGTGGATGTAGAGGAGGATATAAATTACATCTACAACATCACAATGCATGGAGAAGATTATATCCAAATGGATAAATAAGTTTTTATTGAATGGGTAAGTGGTACATCAATCTCATACACCACAAGAAATTCTTGTAAGAGATGGGTTGAGAAAGCATATGATGTTGTAGGTATATACTATGTCAAGGTTAAAATGAGTCTACAAGGTGCTTGAGGAGAATATTGTTGAAGTGTACTAGTAAATCCCTTAAGGATTGACCCATGCCTATATAAATATGGAGACTCAATCACGTTTATATATCTAAGTGTGTGCCTACATTCAAGAGATTATTAAGGATCCAAAATGGAAAGATTGTAAAATTACTAAGGTATGAAAAAATAACCTACTTATAGACATATTTAGTTGATTTTGATGCATATTTTCTAAACGAAGAAAAGAGGGTTAAATTCCTTGGTATACACACTCAAGAGTACATTTTTAAGATGTTGGGTGACCCATGAATAATCCTTACTTATGAAGCCACATCAAGGAGGCACTCATAACCCAGTTTGAAAGGAGTAACATGAAGCAAAATTTACCTAGTTATGGTATGAGCACTTTCCAAATTTATAATGTGAAGTAGTGTGGGTTAGTTTCCCTTGGGAGTTACCTATCTATCTATGGGTACATGTATTCTACAAAAATTTCACTACATAGGCATGCATGTGGTATGTTATGAGAGAGACAAGAAGAGAGAAATCATATTAGGAAAATTTGAAGATGGAAGTGGTTCACACCTTCTAGTTAATATCCAAAGAGGATGAATGGAATGAACAAATGGAAGAAATGAAATAGGTTATATTTCAAGATGATTCTCTTAGGAAGGAGACATTTGGATGTGGTACACACCTTTCAATTTTTATCTAAAGAGGCTGAATGGAACAAACTTGGAATAAAAGAAACAAAATATATACTTCAACAAGATTATCTCTTGGAGGAGAGGTTTATACAACTCTTTGATAATGAGGCTTATAGACTTGAGTAATTATTAAATGAAATAAACAACCCTTTCTCAAGTAGATGCAAAGAAAAATTAAATCTAGAATAATTAAGGGTATAAGTGAAAGGTAAGGCCATTATGAATATTGATGAACAAGAAAACCCCAAAGATCATTTAATCATCCCAACAAGTAACTTGAGCACATTGTGAAAGACTTACATGACAATGAAAGAAAATATTACATTGATCCCATGAACACAATTTAGGTTAACATCAAATTAGAGAAAGAACCACATATGGATATTGTAGGTGATCACTAATTTGAGAAGGATATAGCGCACATGGTGGCTATGATTTGCAAATTCAAGGACTTGTTACCAAAATTATATCATGAAATGAAGGGAATTAACTCATCATTGATGGAGATAAAAATTAAGATAAGGGAAAATAATCACCCAGTAAGAAAAATTCCATATTGTATGACCCTCAATCTGGGATGAAAGTGAAGGAGGATTCAACAAGATCCTAAAAGGAGTCATATATCCAGTAGATGAGTAATTAGGATCATCTTCATGGTTATTAACATAAAAAAGATAGGTGTATAATAATTTGCGTTGACTTCCATATACTTGAATGAGGCTTTTTTCATAGACCCTTTCCCCACCCCTTTCACTTAATATATGTTAAGGGGGTGGAAGGATAGAACACTACACCTTCATTGATGGATTCTCTAGATATCACTGAGTCTATATTGTAGAGGAAGATAAGGTAAAGACAAAATTTTCAACTAAACATGGCTCATTGGCTTACAATAAGATGTACTTTAGTCAAAAAAATGATCCAATAGTCTTCTTGCACATAGTGATTTAATATTTCAAATATTTATTCGCAAGTTCTTATGGCTATACTAGTATGATTGGACCATATATGGTTTAACAAGAGACTACCATGTCAACTAGAGGTTCATGTTCAAAATATGTAGGTAAATTTAAATATCCTTCAACCTCGAGAAGTGCATACTCATGACACAATTTGGGATCCTATCATAAAAATGATTTACAACGAATCCATGTTGATAGACCTCGCTAATATTGTAATGATCTTAAATTTGGAATAACCTACCACCCAACATGATGTGTGTGTGTTTTATGGGCATGTGGGTTATTACTTTGGAAGCTCATAGGTGACTACACAAAGGTGGTGGCCCCTAGAGGAGTTGTTAAAGAAATATGGTCCATTCAAATGGATGTTGCACTAATAGTTAGTATTCGAAACATCAAATGAAAAGTTGGCCAACATGCCCATTTTACATTTCCAAAATTAGAGGAAACCCTTCCTATAGACACTCAAACTTGACAATTCATTCTTTGAAATTTCTATTATTGATAATGTACTATTGCTAAGATAAACACAAATTTTCCATTCCTACTTAGTACATTCCGAGGTCTCATGTTTAGATTTTTTATCCTTGCACACTGATATGTTGTCAAAATTTGAGAACATAATGCAAAAATCCATAAAAACATTAAGCAACAAGTCCCATAATTTGGATTGCATGGTTTCTTTCCTAGGCAGGGCCATAGAGATTGGTCAAGATACATCCGATCCTAACCGACTTGTATAATATTTGACTAACATGGCCTCAAATTTTGATTTTAAATTCATATTATTTGTTGTGTCTTACAATCTCTCTTGGTTGGAATTTCATCAATAAAATCATATACAAAACCCTATATAAGAAAGTAAACAAGTCCCATAATTCGGATTGCATGGTTTCTTTCCCTAGGAAGGGTCGTGCAGATTGTTTAAGATACATCCAATCCTAACCAACTTGCACAATATTTGATTGACATGTCCTCAAATTTTGATTTTAAATTCATATTCATTGTTGTGTCTTACAATCTCTTTTGGTTGGAATTTCATCAATAAAATTATATACGAAACCCTATATAAGAAAGTAAACACTACCTAATTTTCTAACCTAGATATCATATAGTACTACTTTGGTACACTCACTTCCTACACTTGCAAAAGGAGCCCAAGGCTTCCTAAATTTCAAAATAACACATCTAAAGTAATTAGGTCCATCTCTATAGGTTTGAAGCTCTTTACCAAGTCAAGGTAGCAATCCCCTCATCTAAAAGTACTCAAACATCCCTTCCCCAAGTATCTTAGCAAGAGAAAACTCAATTCAAGCATGGTCAAAGATGGTTGTCAAAATTATTTGCATTCATTTAGATATTACATACTAGGTGGAGACTGATGTATGGTTTGATGCCTCTTTAAAGTAGTTCCAATGCGTCGACGATGCACGGGGGTGCCCATAACCCAACTAATATTTTTTTTTGCAAGACTTCTCATCTATGATTAGGCTTTGAGATGATGATCAAAGTATTCAAAGAGATTCACTGATGATCACAAACTAGGGTTTGATAAAAATAGAGGATTTTAAACAACCAAGAATGTGCATAAGTTATAGAGCCCAAATCTTAGCAAGTCCAATATCGTACAAAAGGTATAGAACTGTAAAATACAAACTTGATAGTTTGGTACCCTCTTCCCACCCATTTTTAGTGACAGTCTCGAGAATGAAGCTTGCTCAAGTCCAAATCTTCTTGTTCTAGTAGTGCATCCTTCTATAACCTTCCGAAACATCTATAACCAGCTAAGTGCACTAATTCCTTTACGTTTTTAAGTTTATATCTTATTTAGCATATCACTTACTAGTATAAATCATTAGTCTAATTGTAACAATTAATGTTGAAAATAAATTAATCATAATATCCACTTGGGGCTAACCCTTACATCCATTAGTGTACTTAATCACTAAATTCAATTAGGTTTCATGGTAAATCTAATTAGCATGTAAACATTTTGGTGAACCTAATTTGTGACTCGATCCATATTTCAAATCATGTTTTCCTAGGGTTGTGTATCTATATTTTATATTCAGATTCAAACTTAATTTTCATCTACCACCTACCCTAGATCTAGTTTACACAAATTTTCCTAGGGTTTCATGGTTGGTTTTCCTCTTTGGTTCTCATTCTAGGGTTCCTAAATGCATAATCACCTTTCATTTCATATTTCAAACATAACAAATCTATTTTCAAATTCATTTGAGGTTATTCTTAATTTTTATATATTTAACGAAAAAAATCTTTTCGTTTTCCGTAATTTTTAGCACACTTTTCATAAATTCAAATTTACTATTTTTAATAATAAGGGCATAATTGGATAAATATACATTTTTGGAAAAATTAATTGGAGGTTTATCTCCCATATAATTTGATTAAAAATAGATATATATTTTTTAAATTCATATTTTTTAAAAAAATTCAATTTCTATTTTCATATATGGTTGTTTCATTAATTTGACGACGATCACTTTTTTCTCAACATCACTTTTTAGGTATTATCTCCTATGATATTTCCACTATCATCCCTCCATGTGTTGATTCTCATTATTTAATACATAAATGAATTTTATTCTATCATTTTTCTGTTGTCATGCCCCATGCTAAAATTTCTCAAGTCTCCTTGTATAATTTACTTCAACGTCACCAAGCATGTAGAGATACTTTCACAAAACTAGTGCACGAAATAATGCTTCTGATAATACAACACATTCCCATGTGAATTCAATTTTTATCCATATTTCATCTCCTTATATTATTAATGATGAAAACTTTCATAAGGTTATATTAGAGTTTATTCAAGCTTTACACTTACTTTTCAAGATAAATTTCAAGTTATGAATACTAAGATCACATTTCTCAAGTATGAGATAACACACCTTAAGGATTATTCCAATGCACATATTCATCATATATCTACAAATCATTATCAATTTAGTTCTAAGCCACTAAGAAGAAATGTTATACACACATCATGCATGATACATGTGTCCATATAAGTGAAGTCAAAGTCCTACAACATAAACCACCTCTTTAGTTTGGAAATCATGTTCGACAACATGATATTCTATTTGAGCTACTCAATAATCAGTCAATCACTTTATTACCTACTCATTCTAACCCTCGGTATTGGATTACAAAACTAAAAGGTGAACCATTTTTCAATTATCATGGAATTAACATACATCATTACAATGATTTCTATGTTTAACAATGAAACATCTAATAAATTGAGCATAAGGGATTTGTATACTTTGATACATGAAATTATCCTATGAAATGATCCAAGTTCGAAAATCTCAGTAGAAACCAAAAGTTACAACAACTATATTTTATGAGCATACTAAGATACTAAATGAGACACCATTACAACAAGAAGAGGATACAAATGTAATAGCCCCTTTTGTAGAGCCACTCTTAGTGAATGATTTATCTCCTATGATTGTGTAAACCAAAATGAGCATGAATAATTTCACACCATATCAATATCAATTGAGCATGAATAATTTCACACCATTTCATAGAATTTAGAGCTACCACAAGCCCAATATGGGGGAAACATGATAGTGAATTATATAGATATCTCTACTATTTCACAACAACTTGAGATAGATTATAATCCACATATCGATATCAATTGCAATAACAATACAAATGATTTATACACCAATTACTAGTAAGGTGAAACCTATTATGTATGCATGGAATTATCCAAATATTAATGAAAGTGATAATATATGGATATATACAGCCATAGGAACATCCAAGGATAAATCCTAAGTTTTCCTCTAAAAATTCTTCTAGGTGCAACATGCAAAATAGTCTCATGGATAACATTGATTCATCACTACTACTCAATTCTAATGATAGAGATGAATTTGATTCTACCTACTCTTGTGATGAATATAAACACCTTGATGAGAATTTGCAAAGTCTTGAGCCTATTGATGAAGAAGAGGACATTATTTCACTATAAGAATTACATATTTCTTGATGTCTATCTACTGAGCATAACATTGAAAAAATGGAAAAATATAGAACCCCAATGAATCCACCTCCTCATCCTCTTAATAATTTCTTATGGTAAAACCCATGTGTCACTATTCTACAAATTCAACATAGCAACCATTCATACATCCAACATTACATTCTCGCTCATAACATACTATTGCTAGTAGGCCTATCAATTGTCACCTCAATCTTCACTCTTGGGCTACATACACCAATGCATCATCCCTTCTAAATTACTTGGGGGCATATGTGGATCTCCCTTCCTTATTTTCCAAGAATATGTTTCCTTGCACTATATATGCCCCTATGTAATTTTTCAAGGGTCACATTTACAATATGTTTGCTAATCCTACTAATCATATCCCTAGTCATCACATGATATGTCATATATATTCTATCATAATAGGTTTCATGCATCAATAAAAATTAATATCAATCATCAATGCAAACTATTCAAGACATGATATTATAATCATAAGTCTCAATTAAATGTATTCTATTTCCTACACTCCCCATATGTATCTATCCTCCTTTTGATCCTCTTTTGTAATCACGACCACTATTGTGCCTCTTGCATTTGAGTCACCTCCCTCCACACAATTGTGGCCTAAGCCATCATCCCATTCATCAGTTTTTCTTCCTCCTCCAAAGGATATCATCGGATAGCTTCATGCTACCCTCTCTTAATGTACATAGCTAAGCACTTCGAAAATACAAAAACATTCATATAATTGTAAAAATACAAAATAAGGATTTGTGCATTTCTCTTGAGTTGTTATATAAATGTTCTTTTTCACTTTATTTTGATAGATATGATGCTTCTTTAATCTTTACACCCATGTATTCACAAGGTATTCTGAGCATGATGCAAGAAATACACAAAGTGATACATAATGATAGGTGTTGGCCGGCCCTTTACCCAAATTTTCTATACATTTGGGGCATCAATTTTCCACTCCATCCAAGTGATATTGTTCTATTATAGTTCCTTTTTAATTCCTCATTATGCTTGATTACAACTATTATGTATATGTTATATTTTGAGCTAATATGATTAAAATGTGTGCCTTGTGCATCATTGACATCTCTTGTATCAAATATTTTCACCTATCATGCCTACTATACCATGTAGACACGAAATTATGCACTTAGTACTATTACATCACACATCTAGTATTTCATTATATGCATGATTCCTAAGAAAGAAAAATAGACATTAACAACACTTGTTTTGCTTTGCATTTACATTGATTTATCTTTTTATACTTTTGTCCTTTTATTTTTGTAACTATCCCTTTACTTTTGGACATTGCATAACATGTGACCCCCGCTCAATGTATTTTGTTTTAAATATTTGGATCCTCTAGAAACTAACACCCAAGTAGGGACAAGAGTGCTAAAGTGTTATTATCCCCTTTGGGTGATTTTGTTGTCTTTCCTCTTCTCCTATGTTTAAAATGCCACATTGACCATTATCTTTTCTAAAATTCTTATTACCACTTTGGGTTGGCTTTTAGGGTTGTTAATGATGAAATTCAATAAAGGAATCATATATATACATGACTTACTATTCTAAGGGGTTAGGAAATTTGGGATATTACTTCCTATCTACTACTTGGGAAAAGAGCAACATTCAAGGAATGCATTTGGGTTGCATCATTCACTACATAAGAAGGGAAAATTTTGAATTCCATCTCACACATTCATCTTGGGGGAAAAGTAGTTATATCCCGCTATCTTGGTGCAACTAGAACAATGGCAACCTAGCTTTAAGGGACATAATTCTATCACACACACACCAAAACTACATTGAGTATGGAATGTAGTGCAGTGGTAGGTGATAATCACATTGGGGTGACTGTTGAAGTCATTCTGAATCAAGTATATGCATATTTTATTCCATCTAATATGTGTTTGAGCCTTTTGCAAGTAGCTAGGGTTTGTTTTGTAGTTAAAAATATGAAAGTAAAACCCAATAACAAATTCAAAGTGACAAAGAGAAAGTTGAAGGTGAGATTATCAAACCTTGAAAAGATTAGATCCAAAATCAAAGCTAGAACACTAGTGTCCAATACGATACACTAGTTCCCTAGAGGTTTTGTCCTCTTATGAGCACTACTATCAAGAAGATTTGCATATCTTTGTTTTCTAGAAGAAACATATACAACCCATATCCAACCTATTCCACCATAGATAAAAAGTAATCAACTAAGTCACTCTTATCCTCTCATTACTTGCACTTTCTTATCATTGCATGTTAGATCTTGTGTGTTTATGATATTATCTATTTGTTCTCAGTCCAATTATAAAAATTTAAATTTTGTTTAATAATTTGGTGAAACCAATCCGTACATGTCCATTATCAGATATGTTTTTCATATCCCTAATGGATGTAGGTTTTATGTGCTTCCTCTTTCATGTCTATTATTAGTAGTGGTAATTTTGGTCTCCCACATCATACGAAGATTCTCTTGTAGACACATAATCATTCCAACAAGTATGGTTGTTACAATACATGATAATCCTCTCTTCAATTTATGTCGATTCCCCTCCATGACATAGAAACTTCTGATAGTGAACATTCTTATGATGAAGACACTAATGTGGATCAAGAAAAACTCTATGCTCTCACCAATTTCCATTATACATTATGTGAAAAATATGACTTATGTACCACATGTCCTTGATGCTTTATAAGTCACCCGGTGAGCCTCTCGACAATGTTACTCATGTTAGTATGGTTTGTCCTGTCATCACCAACTCGGCACTATGATAATTCTCCACCAGAACTCCTCGTGCTATGATTATTTACTAATGCACAACTTTTAGTTTGGTGGAAGTAATCTGGAAACACAATAACAAACATAACACAAGAATACCATAGACTATGATACAAAGGAATGATGACAAATCTGAAATATAAGTGTAAATTATATTATCAACATGAAATTGTTACAATCTCACCCATGAGGTACTTCAAGTGTTACCAACTCCACTTGCCTTCCAACAATAACTATGGGAGAAACTTCACAATTACACCTCTTAATGGCTTCTTTAACACACCTTCTAAATGATGGATTCCTTCACACACTTTCTCATACAATATTTCTCACTACTTCCTTCTATGCTAAATTAGGGGGGTGGCCTTTCTATTTATAGAACTTTTAGGATTCTCCACCTTATCTCTAAGATAGGATAAGAAATCTACTCTGACGAATCATATTCCTTACCTTAACTCTTATCTTTACATGTAAACTTATCTTTTAAGATAAGATAAACCTTATCATTTCACATGGGTTCCACCTTTTTAGACTTTTTACAAATAAAATACACAAAATATTTATGACATCACTCCTTGTCCTTATTACAAATATAATATTTATAATTCCTAATCATGTAGACCCTACTTCTCTACTTACCCTAACTTTGACATTTTAACATTACCGAACCACTTACGAAAAATATTTACTTTTACCACAACATTCCTATTGTACTTTGATTGTTACCGTATCTATACATTATTGGCGCACCGCACGTAGAGCACATTATCTTCTATCGAACGCCACTACTAATTATACTTAACAAAATCCTATTCCTAATACATACATTAATGAAATAGAAATTATGGAGGAAAATTTTAGTGTCGACATCTTCCCCCTTCCTAGCTTCTACTCCGTCCTCGAGTAGACTATTCTGGTGCTTGGAAAATCTTTAACTTGTCATGGTTGACCCATTTCATAATGGGAGTGCCATCTAATTCCTCCAGTTGATATGTACCATTTTCATGCACAACTACTATTTTGTAGGGCCCCATCCATTTGGGAAGAAATTTTTTTGCCTTTTTTTTTGTATATGGAATCATATACTAGAACCAAGTCATTCACATGAAATGGAGACCAACGGATCTTTTGATCAAAGTATTCCTTCTGCTTCATTTTCTTCTTATAGCTTGTATCTTTTGCTATTTCTCTCATTTCCTCTAGCAAATGAAGATGTACCAACCTTTCCTTTACTGAATCACTTTCATCCATCCTTTCATTTTTCATGATTCTTATAGTGGGAATATCAAACTCAATAGGAAGAACTGGATCAATGCCATAAGCCAACTGAAATGGGGAGTATCATGTTGCTTGACTTTGATGTTGCCCTATATGCCCACAATGCTGCATGAATCCTTTTATCCCACTTATGTACCTGCAAGGTTGTATCTTTTGCTAGAATTTGACACAACACATAATTTGTTTGTTCCACCTGTCCATTTGTGCTTGGCTTGTAAGTTGTTACCTTCCTATGCTTAATAGAAAACTTGTTGACTAGGGCTTCTACCACCTCATTAATGAAGTGGCTTCCTTGATCTGTTATAATTTCTAATGGACAACCAAATATGGTGAAAATACGTTCATATATGAACCTTGCCACTTCATCCATGGAAGTTGTTTTCAATGGCCTAGCTTCAACCCACTTGGTTAAATAATATGTGGCAACTACAATATACTTATTTTGGCATGGGGTAGTTGGAAGTGGACCTACAATATCTATTCCCCACTTTTCAAAGGGACCAAGTGGAAGAATAGGGCATAATGAAGTTGATGAAGTCTTACGGTTCCCATGTGTTTGACAAATATCACATGTCTTATAATAATTATAACAATCTCTAAAAAGAGTGGGCCAGTGATAACCTGCATCTAAGATCCTTCTTGTTGTAAGTTGTCCAAAAAAGTTTCCTCCACATGTACCATTGGAATTCTTCTATTAGCTCCTTCCCTTGATCACGTCCAACTGCCCTCTTATATTGTCCATCAGGTCCTATTCGAAATAATACTCCATGTAGAATAGAATATGGATGACTGGCTTGAGTAATCTTCCTCTTAGTCTTTGCATTTGAACCATCATCAAAACTTGAATTCATTCAGATAATTCCAAATATCTATGTATTCACTAGGGATTGTGTCAAGGGATAACAATACTACATCTAGGAAATCATCATCATCACAAGATGAACCTAAACCATCATAGGCTTGAGAGAGTGCATTTGCATTGACATGCTTCTTTCCCAGCTATCTATAATATCAAATTAAAATTCTTGTAGCAAAATTATCCATCTTGTTATCCTCCCTGATGGGTTAGGCTTATTTACAATATATTTTAGAGCCTGATGATCTGTTACAACTATAAACTTCTGCCCTAAAAGTAATTTCTAAACTTTTTATAGCAAAAATGATAGCTAGAGCCTCTTTTTCAGTTACAGTATAATTTACCTCAGCACTGCTCATTTGTCTGCTCCCAAAGTAAACTGGATGATCATTCCCATTTTCATCATTTTGGCTCAGAGTACTTCCTAGTGCTGCATCTGAAGCATCAAGTATACACAATGAATGGCTTGCTCCAATCTGGATTCTTTAAAATAGGTGAAGACACCAAAGCCTCCTTTAGTTGTTCAAAAGCTTCATGCACCTTCTTTCCTGGTTCATAAGTAACATCCTTCTTCAAGAACTGGGTTAGTGGCTATGTAATCTTTGAGAAATTCTTGATGAACCTTCTATAGTAACCCACATGGCCTAAAAATTATCTCAACTTACTTCTATTCATAGGAAATGGTAACTCTTTGATTTTTAAAACCTTATTAGGATTAGTACCAATACCATCTCTGGATACAACATGCCCTAACAAAATGCCTTTAGAACATCCAAAGACACACTTTGTAGGGTTTAGTGAGGCTTGTGCTTCATCTAACCTTTGAAATGTTGTTTCCATCTGGTGCAGGTGGTCCATCTTGCTCCCATAGATGCAAAAATCATCTAGAAATACTATAATGAAGTTTCCAATGTAGGGTTCAAACACCCTATTCATCAAGTGTTGGAACATTGCCGGAGCATTACACAACCCAAAAGGCATAAGTCTATAAGAAAATGTTCCCAAGGAGTGGTGGACGTGGTCTTCACCGATCTTTCTCCGCTATATGAACTTGGTTGTATCCGCTTATATCCATCAAAGAAAACTATAACACTCTCGCCAACTACTTCATCCAAGATCTGATTTGAGAATGGAAGAGGGTAATGATCCTTATTTGTTGCCTTGTTGAGCTTCCTATAATCAACACAAATGCATAGCTTCCCATTCTTTTTTATTGAGATCACAATGGGAGAAACCCATTCTCGAATTCTCCACAAAGAAATATGAATCCCGCATCAAACAACTTATCTATTTCTTCTTTTACAATCTTGGAAAAATTAGGATTCATTCTATATGGATTTTCTTTATAGGCTTAGCACCATCTACCAGCTCAATAGAATGTTCTACCCAACTTACTTGACGAGTTCCTTGTAATCAAAAGTGAATAGGTGTATGTACCTTCGAAAGAGCTGGAGGTAGGATTCCTTCTCACTCTCCATCACAACATCACCAATATTTATTTGTTGGAGACAATCATCAATTTCTTCTTTAGATAATTTTATGGGTTCATGAGTCGGTGTGATTGGAAGGATATCCATGACCGAAACATCAACCTCACTTTCTTCATCTTTTGTGTCCACTTCACTAGGTACTAGAGTAATCAGAGGATGTCCAATCATCAGTTTCATCACTTGAATCCACAAGTTCTTCCTTATGATGCCGAGGGATCACGTTTATCTTCACCCTCTCTCTGCCACATCCAAGTGTCATGAAGCCTTCATTCCAGTAGTTTCTTACATGAACTCTTCTTAGCCATGGCCTTCCCAACAACATTGGGTATGCAACAGTACCATTTTTCATCACCTGAAAGTCTACCACACATACAACACCCATAATAGATATTTCCACATCTGAAACAACACCTTTTGGTTTAGTTTTTCCTTATTTAATGACCTTAACATAAGTGTTGAGGGGCGATCAAATTTTAAACCTAACATATTCATTACAGACTCGGTCATTACATTAACTACAACACCTCCATCTACTAAGACATCATGAATTGAAATACCATTACATAATACCTCAGCTTGTGGAGCGTAGGGATCCGCCTTTGCTTCCAAAATAGGGACCTCAACCTCCTTCCTTCATCAAGCATTGAGTCCACTTCGTAGCTCCCGCCTCTTCTCAGAAGACATAGCTTGAAGTTGACCATATGTAATATTTGTAGGCCTTTTGGATAGATCTTTTAAGATGGAGTATGGTCCTTGCCCCTATGAAATCAAAAAATCCTGCACACCCAACTTTCTTCTCCTATGTTTCTTACTAGTTTCTCCTTTCATCTTCTTAGGATCATTTCCATCTTGGTTATCTTTTTTTTCTTTTTTTTTTTACAAACACATATGCTTCATTATTTATGCTCCTATCTACTACATCAAAATAATTCACAGGTGATTTTCCTTTATCATTATCTCTTGTACTAGATGTAGAAGCTCTATCTGGACAATTATACTTATAATGACCCTTTTTATGACAACCATAACATACAACTTCAGATATATTTCTTTTTGGACCTCTATCTCCTCCCTGAGAACTAAATTATTTTCCTTGAAGAAGATTAATAGTTAACTAGCCCATCTTCCTGAGTAGATCTTCATACTCAGTAGATGTACTAGGAGAAAGATTTGTGCTCACCGAGAGTGGTTGTGGATTCTGGACCAAAGGTGTTGGTGTAGGCTCTACCTTAGTAAAAATTTCTTTGGGCTCTTCTTCCATGCTTTCTTCTTGCCTTCTTGTAATCTCCTTTGCTTGTTCGAGGGTCATTGGGCGGTCATACTTCACTCATTGTCTGATCTCTAGCTTCATCCCAAGAATGAAGTGCTTACAGAGGAGATTATCCATGCCATTCATCAACCCATCCACTAATCCTTCCTTCCAAATCTAGGCATCGAGCTTCCTCCTTAGCTCTAGAACATGAGCATGATAATCCCTTATCTTCTCCTTCTCTCCTTGTGATAACTTTGTGACCTTGATCATGAGATCTGCATATTTCATTGTTCACCAAATTCTTCAAGAAAACTTTCAGTTAATAAATCCCATGAGTTTTTCACATTATCACCTAGTGTTTCAAACCACCTAAGGGATGAACCATCCAAAAAGGTAGGAAAAAATTTAGTCCATTGTTCCCTTCTTATGAGGCCATTACAAATGCAAGATCGTTTAAATTCTTGAATGAAAGATGAAGCATCTTCATTAGATTGGGCTAAAAACAAGAATCTTCCCCATTTTCAAAAGTAACCACAGTGAAATACCAACCCACAAGTACAATCAACAAGACTTATGTACACAAATAATTGGAATCACTATAATAGAAAGTGAATTTACACCTTTCTACAAGGAAATGACCACGGTAA
The DNA here is from genome assembly GCA_018340775.1 of Taxus wallichiana var. yunnanensis. Taxonomy (NCBI): domain Eukaryota; kingdom Viridiplantae; phylum Streptophyta; class Pinopsida; order Cupressales; family Taxaceae; genus Taxus; species Taxus wallichiana. The sequence continues at coordinate 192,679,163 of CM031236.1, forward strand.
ACTATGGTAAAACTTGACTTATATGTTGACTTTACTATGGTAAACACTATTCATGGTAAAAAGTGAAGTTACTGCAGGTAAATACTATTCATGGTAAAAAGTGACTTTATTACGGTAAATACTATTCATGGTAAAAAGTGACTTTACCATGGTAACTACTATGCATAGTAAAAACAAGGTTACCCTCCAAATGATTTCTGACTAAGTGGGAATATCTCTCCAAAAAATCCACCAATGAGGAATGGTCTCGACAACGGAACCAAAATGTCATCACCAATCCGACACTATGATAATTCTCCACCGAACTCCTCATGCTATGATTATTTACTAATGCACAACTTTTAGTTTGGTGGAAGTAATGGAAACACAATAACAAACATAACACAAGAATACCATAGACTATGATACAAAGGAATGATGACAAATCTGAAATATAAGTGTAAATTATATTATCAACATGAAATTGTTACAATCTCACCCATGAAGTACTTCAAGTGTTACCAACTCCACTTGTCTTCCAACAATAACTATGGGAGAAACTTCACAATTACACCTCTTAATGGCTTCTTTAACACACCTTCTAAATGATGGATTCCTTCACACACTTTCTCATACAATATTTCTCACTACTTCCTTCTATGCTAAATGAGGGGTGGCCTCTCTATTTATAGAAATTTCAGGATTATCCACCTTATCTCTAAGATAGGATAAGAAATCTACTCTGACGAATCATATTCCATACCTTAACTCTTATTTTTACATGTAAACTTATCTTTTAAGATAAGATAAACCTTATCATTTTACATGGGTTCCACCTTTTTAGAATTTTTACAATTAAAATACACAAAATATTTATGACATCACTCCTTGTCCTTTTTACCAATATAATATTTATAATTCCTAATCATGTAGACCTACTTCTCTACTTACCCTAACTTTGACATTTTAACATTACCGAACCACTTACAACAAATATTTACTTTTTACCACAACATTCCTATTGTACTTTGATCGTTAATGTATTATACATTATTGGTGAAATCGTTATCTTCTATCATACACCACTACTAATTATACTTAACAACATCCTATTCCTAATAAGTACATTAATGAAATAGAAATTATGGAGGAAAATTTTAGCGTCGACAAGACTTATAGCCTCTGTTGTTACCACCCCCTCTATCCTACTTTCTACCGCTCCCTCCAATGTGGGGATATCCACCATCCATATGCTTATTTCCACACCTACTACTCATTTTTCTTCTCTAATCATTTCTTATCTAACCCATTCTTCTTAAGGCTAAATGTCGACAAGTCCACAAAAGTAAATGTGAAATATGATGATATAAGAGTGTGGAATGATTAGAGTTCAACAAGATAATGTTAAACTTAAGACTTACGAAAATGGAATATCAAGGTGATCAAGAGGGTTCTTGACCGTGATAAAGCGAGTATCATGATGTTAAGACTTAGTGAATAAGAATGAAAGTGCTCAAGTGCGAGATATGGATTTTTGTAACTCGAGATTTGGATGTGTTTACAAAGCGAAAAGGTGGATGAGAGAGAAAATTGAATGACCAAAGTGAAACATAAGAGTGTAACATGTGAGGAAAATGAGAAGTGGTGAAGTGACAGGTTTTGCTTCTACCTTAAATTGGCTTGGACAAGCGTGGCTTCCTAGGTGGTTCACTCAACTAGGTGTCAACAATATACCCGAGAGAGCGTGGTACTATTGCTAGATACCATATTTACTTTACCCAATTTGAAACCCTAAGAAAGATATTTCTTAGAATGAATCACACTGGGGTTGCCACTATTGGATATCCATGACTCTTACTCACAAGGCTTTACTAGCTTGACTGAGATAAAAGGTGCTCATTTCACAGCCAGTTCCCTCAATGTGCCGACTATTTTGGGTTTCCAGTGGTAATCCTCAAAAGATTTTTATGGCTTATGCCAAGGCACTTCCCAAACTTATCAAACTTACAATACAATGTGTAAAGATGTTCATTTTATCTTAGTTATCTGTAATTTCTTGCACACAAGAATGGGTAGTTTGAAGCTCGTGAGCAAAGGAAACTTGCAGTTAGTAGTTAAGTGTTTTTTCAACCATCGTGAGAGTGAGTCCTGCAAGCAAGGATTATAAATTTTGCCTAAGGTAGGTAGAGGACAAGACGACAGAAGAAAGTTCACGTTTTTTATTTCCAAAATCACTTAAAAAATAACGAGGAAAGAGCATACATGTAAAACAAGCTTTGATTAAGTGAAAATTTTTAATTCCCCAAAAATAAAAAATAAAAAAGAAATGATCACATTTCTGATTCCCAAGATCACTTAGAAAAGCACAAGGGAAGAGCATATGTGTGATCACATAGTGATTAGTCTTACCAAAAATAAAAATGACAAAGGAAACATAAGAAAAACATGTTACAAAGTGTTAGTCTAGTTTGAAAAATGATTGTGTACAAAATGGCTAAAAAGTGATAAAAAAATGGATCGAAATGTCCAATAACCCTAGATTAAGAACTTGTACAATGAGTCTAATTGGAAGAAAAATACCGAAAATGTGAGTAAAAAGGGTCGATGCTAGTAAATGTTGAGAAAATTCTTGATGAAAAAAAAAAAATTGGAGTGAAAAGTACTGCTAGCGCTACTAAAAATGAGATGTGTGATTATCCCTACAATGATGAAAATGATTAAGAAAAAGATCACAATGTTTAAAAGACTTAACTCAATGGATAACACTAATGGATTAACGCAAATGAAAGAATTAGCTAATTAAATCTAATTAAATCTCAAAAATAAAATATAAACTAAAGTAATTAACTAATAGATTATTTGAAAAAAGTCTAATTAAGTAATTGAAAAGAAATTAAGTAATCCTCTATATTAAAATAAACACATTATTAAATAGATTAAACACAACTAATGCTATATATATATATATATATATATATATATATATATATATATATGAAGGCATAACATAAAGTTAAAACGAAAAGAAATAACCTAAACCTAAAACAAAAACATAACACAAAGCAAAACTTATACAAAAACCTAAGTGTTCTAACCTAAGTTTTGACGACCAAGGGGTGGGGGGAGGGGGATATATCATAAGATTTTAAAACCTAAGTGGGTTATTTATTTGAGGTGGACTGTGCGTGGAGTGATGGAAGTGAGCTATGATGCGACATGGGTGGGGGCTTGGTGAAGGAGGGATCCATTTGGGGTTGGTCGAGAGAGTTAGATGGGTGGGGAAGAGATTTGGGCTATGGGGATCAAAGCATACAAGATTTGTGTAGGGATGGGTGAGGAGCTCCTCTTGGCCGAAACGAGGCCAAGTCGGGGTGGGAAGGGGCTCGATGTAGTGTAGGAAATAGCTCGGCTCGAGAGGGATGGCCGGGGGTGTTTGGGGTGTTGATAATCCGAATGGGGGAGGGGATCTTTAGGGGCTTGCGGGGTAGTTTAGGTTGGGTTGGATGAGGCTAAATGGGGGTCGGTTTGGGCTGCTTGGGGTGGGTGTGTGGCATGAGGTCTATGGGGAGTTAGGAGCTAGGGCTCGGGGGTGCGTAGAGTAGGGGTGGGGCGAGTGAGGAACCACTCGGTCAAGATGACCAGGGAGGGAGTGGGGGTTAAGGGGAATGAGTAGTGTAAGGGGTAATAATTTTTTTATATCTGATTTTATTTGTAATAAAAAATCTAATAATTTTTTTGCTAACTTATTTAATAAAAACTAATTCTTGTTGTTTTTTGTGTTGTCATGGAAGCAAGTTTTCTTTTAGGAAATATAACAGAGTAGTAGTAAGAAATAAATTTTTTTAAGGGTAACAAATATGAAAGAATAAAATATATTTTTAAGCAAACTAATCAAGAATTAAAGGCCATCACAAACACTCTGATATAAGTCATAACCTACTAATTCGATATAAACCAGATCCTGCAAATCCCGATACAAAACACCCGCAAAATAAGCAACAAGATAGCAATTTATTTTTGTTTTTGTTATACCAATTTTTGCTTCCCAAAAAGCACCGTAAACAATGGTAAACTTCCAAACATTTTGTGAAATTTGTACACAAATTAGAAATTTATTTTCACACAAAAAGAAATTCACTATGAAAAAATAACAAATGAAACAAAAACAAAATAAGATGGGGATGCGAGTCTCACCGGGCATGCCAAAATGTGAACCATGAAAAACTAACTCTAAATGGAAGACAAACGATAACAACAAACCTTTTTGTAGCTTTCCAGAGTAAACCTCAAGTAGGTTGTGAGAGATTAGAATTTGTATAACCTTATGGAATTTTGGGTGCTCTTGAGTGACCTCCAAAGTGGATTGACCAATGCTACGAACATATATTTGGCTTGGATTATTGCTTCCAAAATAACAGAAGTTGGAGCAAAATTGACAGAGTAATTGTGCTTAAATCCAAGAGGGTTTGATAAAGTGTAAGCCTGCATTTTATAAAGGAAGAATTAGTTAGAAGTTGGTTAAAAGCGGGTGAATGCACATGCTAAAAATAACATTAGAGGTTACAGCAGCCCGAGACATTTAGGGGTAGTAATGGAATTTATTAGTAGAAGTTGCATCCAGAAAGGTGGTTGTACGTGTAATTCAATTGCCCCCACCTTTCTAGGATTCTAGAAGTGTAGTTGACTAGGATGAGGATGTGGAGTCCAAGTGGAGTTCAAGTGGTCTTGTGACTGAGAATCTGAGTGGAAGTTGACTAGGATGTGCACACTTAATTAATTAATCATTTAATTAATAAATGATAATTAACTTAGCACAAGGGGGTACTAAAGATTAATTTAATTAATCCAAAAGGGTACAATGTACATGATTAATCAATTTAATTAATCAATCAAAAATGGGTGAATAATTAGATGTACTAGGACAATACTGGGAACAAGTGAGTGATTTTAGGGTGTCTACATTTGCCCCTATTTAAAGTGCTATTGCAAAGTAATAGTGCTTTAAAGATAGTGTACACGTGAAGATCAACGACTGGAAAGCTATAAAGCCTTTGGATGCCCCGACAAGTAGGAAGTGGTGAAGCATTTGGATGCCCCAATGAGTAGAATGGTGGAGGAATTCCCCCTCAAGTAGGTGGGCGACGAAGCAAAGCGATGGACAATCGATTGATACGAAGGAAAACAAGGGATTGGAACAAGGATGGGAAAAGACTGTGCTTGTAGCATGAGCATCATTTGGAGAATAATTTTAGAGAAACCTTATTTTTTTGTATAATAGAGTTTTCACCATGATTATGAAAGAATCAAGATGGTTAACCCAGATGCACATAAAAACACACACATCAAAGAAAAAGATAAAAAGGAAAACAAATCCAATATACAAAGTAGGTTCTAGCATTAGGGTTATAAAGGAACCAAGATGTAATCACACTACTTGTAAGTGGTCCAAAAAGTAAATATCAACAATGCAATACAAAGTCAAAAAAGAATACAATTAGCTATGCCCTTAATGCGTGCCACAATGATGATTAAGTAGATACAAATGCTCCCAAGCGGGAATAGGATCAGACTAGAAGAATGAAGTTAAAGCAAATCCTTATGACACTCTTGTTGGATCCCTTGTGAAAATAATCGAAGAAAAATTTCCCTAGGCAAAGTTATGTCATGAAGGAAATTTTTGTGACTTATCCCAAGCAGAGTTAACATATCATGCAAAGGGAAGAAAGTGATAGTTGTAATATTGGAATGATCACTAGGGTAATAGATAAAGGTATGACGTTTATCAAGATTGTATTGAGATGTTGAAAGATTCACTTTAAGGGTTTTCCAATTGTAGGATTTCTATGATAAGTGAATGTTTGTTTAGATTTTGTAGTTTTAAAAAAAATTTTTGGATTTTTTTGAAAATATTTGATTTTTTTTTTTTTGAAAGTTTTGAAAGGTTTTAAATACAAATGCAAAGAAATGTAAACAAACATGAATACATAGTAAAAAAAGGAAAAAAACATTCCATGGCTTAAATAAACTAGGAGGAAAACACAACATGTGCAAGTGACAAGAAAACATGAAACAAACATTGCAAACAAACCCAATATGAATAGGAAGGAACCACACCAAAGTTATATATGAATTGAGATGTGAATAAATTTCCTGCAATTGGTCTACAATAAAGGTAAACAAAATAACAAACTAAAAGAAGCAAAAGCATCATCACAATGTTGATAAATTGCAACAATACAACACAACGCACAAAAATGATGTCTAATGAAAATTTGAATGTGTTACACATTAAAGAACTAGAAAGAATTAAATGACCCCAAATAATAGCTTAGAATGCGAGAGGATTAGATCGGGTCGAAGATCAGAGTGATACTTAGATACTCCAAAAGATACTCTTGTTGGATCCCATTGAAGTTTGATCTGTATTGGATTAAAATGTAAAGTGCAAATGTGTCCCAAAAAAATTATATTGTGAAAGGGTAAATGATTTCCTCGAGCATAGATATACACCAAAGGAAATAATGATAATCTAGAAGGATCATGAGGAGTTTCAAGTTAAAAGGTGAAATTGTTGAACTGTGTTATCCAATTGAAAGCTTTCTAAACATTTTATGAATGTTTTGTTTGTGACAATTTTATACTGTGTTGTTGTGGATTTTTGAACAATTTTATATTGTTTTTGAAGTTTTTTGAAACATTTTTGAATGTTTTTGTAATTGTACAACTTGGTAAAGAGGTACACTGCTTGAAAGCAAGTGCAAATAATTAGAAGCATTCCATTCCATTAAGAGTAAAATGTAGATGATAAAATGATAGGGTGTTTCACTCTGCTCGTGACTCTGCGCAACTAGGAAGATGTGAGGGCTCATCACCGAGAGCCAAGAAGGACATGAAAACGAGATGAATAATGATATGGAAGTGAAGATAATGGATGCGATGACACAAGGTGTAATAATGATCCATATGAGAAAAATGTAACTCATCTCTAGTCAAGATTATCTGACCGATTCCAAGATGATTCCACTTTATAGGTTTTGACTCGAATTAGATTCATAGATGGCCTATTGATTGGCAAGATCTGGTTGAAGGAATTATTGTCTCTCTTTAACATGAGAAACTAAATTACTTCTAGGGATTGTTTGATTAAGCACTTTGATTTAAGATTTCATAAAGGATTTATTGGTTAATTGTTTTTATTTTTGTGAAGGACCCCCTACATGTTGCCCCATGCCATCAATAAAAGGAAAGGGCTCAACACTAAAGAAAAAAATGTAGGTGTGTAAGAGCTTCCTCCTTTCCGAGTCTCATACTTCCAAGTAAGAAGTATGGGCTTATCATCGAAGAAAGGTGTAATGATTATATATATATATATATATATTATATTGTATTTTTAGATTGATTTAATTTACCTTGTATGCCGATAGTGTTCTTCTTGGGAAGTAACATATTGCCCTAAGTCTCAAATTCATGCGACTAGTAAGACACAAGGTTTCAACACAATAGATTTGAGAAGGGTGGTCAAAAATGACCGGGTAAATAAGCTTAGTGCTTTATGTTGAATAGATAGCTTATTTAAAAGGAGGAGTTACCATCAATAAGCTTCGAGACAAAACCATAGGTAAGAATATATGAAATGGTAAGAACCATAATAGGGATAAGACACACAATTCCCAATATGAACAAGGTTAACTTGTGTTGTGAATAGATGAAGAAGTTGAATATATGATAATGGTGTGATTAAGATATCTCCCAGTAGATAAAATGCTTAACGTTATTTGTACTCACTTTTTCATTTCTGATTTAAAAACAATGCTTTAATACGAAGTTGTGTTCTCTTTTTATGATTTTTAAGTTTTTTGAATTTTGGTGGATAAGGATTTGAAATGGACTCATCAAGAAAGAGGTCCATGTTTATTGAAGTTGAATGGTCTTGAAATACGAGACTTGTGTGGAAGAAACCAAGTCAAGAGGGGATAAAAAAATTAATAAGTCCTACAATACGAGACTTGGGCGGACATGATCCAAGTCAAAAAATGAAATCAATATTTAATAAGTCCTGCAATATGAGACTTAGGCAGACATGATAAAATTCAAAGGAGTGAATCAAATGATTCAATGGGTCCTAAAGTACGAGACTTGGGTGGACAAGTTCCAAGTCAAAGGATGTGTGATTAGATAAGTCTTCGATGAGATCAAAAGACCTATGCAATGTTAGAAGAAGATTGTTGATGCAGGGAATATGTTGAGATACATATTCATCCTGATGAGTGAAAGAGTGTGAGGAAAGAAGGATGGATCTCGAGATGTATACTCGAGGCTCCTTTCAAGATGTAAAAAGGATATATTCAATGTTGCTCCTTCTCGGTTGTGAGTTAGTTGGTTTGACAACAAATTTGAAATTAAATCCTGAAAAGGTTGATTAAGGTTAGTACGTATAATGTATGCATGAAGATGTCTTGATAGGTATAAAGCATCATGTTGATGAGATTCCTACAAGATTGATCATTTGAGGTGTAATGGACATAGAAGGTTGTGTTGTCGCAAGTGTCCAAGCTTGTTGTGGTTGTATTTTGACAATAAGACTAGATATGTTAGATGTAGGAGCCGAAATAGGAAGAATGGAATCAAACTCAATTGTTCTTGATGATGGAACCTCTTCTTATGTCAAGGGTTGAAAGAGAGTCTTGGAGAAAATTCAATCTCTCGTTAGGTGTTAGAAGATTGTTGTCTGAAATAGGCTCAATGTTTGTTGAGACTATAGGAAGAAAATATGTAGAAGAAAAGGATTGGTGTGAAGGGCTAGATACTTGAACTTCATCATGATCTCATTGAATGTTAGTATGTACAAAATTGGGGACAACAATCAAATCTTTAGTAGAAGTGGAAATTGACGTGTCATCGGTTGCGAGAGCTTCGTCATTGAGCTATATGGAGATGGTTCCATTGTTAATTAAGTCTCAAACATAATGACGAAGATGTATACAATTATCAATAGAGTGGGCATGCATGCGATGGTATTCACAATATTCAGATGCATTGTATGACGTTCGATTGGGATCCCCATTAGAAATGGTTATTATAAGTGGATATTCGATCATGTTAGCCTTTACTAATTGTTGAAAGGCACTAGATAGACTCTCTTCGAGAGGTGTAAACTGATGTTCAATGATGCGCGGAGTAGTGTCATCAATATAGTTTATGATGGATTTATGATCAATGTTGTTTGATTCCCCATGTTCATGATTTTTCCTTTGTATCATGGTTAGGTCATAGGTCTCCAGCCATTATGTCTCCGTTGTTAATAAGGTCTTGGATGCAGTTACAAAGTTGTTGGCACTTGTCTATTTTATGACCATCTATGCAATAAAAATCACAATATGTGTTCGGTATATACCAACCTGGATTAGGTTCACCTTTAGGGAAGGGTTACGTGATAGGATAAGTGACCATATTGGCACTTATAGCTGTTTTAAGACACTTGAAAGAGATTCCCCAAAGATGTATATTGTCTTCAATTGTAATCATGAGGAGGAGGAAAGGTTTCTCTTTTTGGAATTGTGACAGATGGTTTAGACTTAATCTGTTTTAATTAATTATTCTGTAAGTTTTGCACATTGCGATTATCTATGACACCATCATTAACAACAATACAATTGTGATTTATATACCTAGGTTTATCATGAGAAGTGATAGGGTTTTTATTATTGTGATGATTATGATTGTGCCCATTATATTTGTAATGAGGCTTGATCAAGCCTTTAGAAATGAGGGATTTTTAATTTGAGTTCCCTTTTCAATAACTTCCTCAAAGTTGTTGAGGTAGTGCATCTGCATGTGAAAGGACAACTCATCGTTAAGGTTAGGGACAAAGATACTAACCATCTATTTCTCAAGGATTGAACATGGGAATCGACTGGCGATTCCTCGCCATCGTTGTAAAAACTATGCAAAGCTCTTGTTTTGTCATTGTTTGGCATTGCATAAATCCATCATGGTTATTTTAAATCAAGGTTGAAAGAGAAGTGTTTGAAAAACTTCTTTGAAAGGTTTGCAAAGGTAGAGATAGATCCCTTTGGAAGGTGTAAGAACCAATCCAAAGCTTTTCCACCTAGACTCTTAGGAAAGAGGCATAAGAGAAAGATGTCGTTATAAGCCACCTCTTGGCATGCCATGAAAAATTCCTTGACATGCTCTCTAGGATCAGTTTTTCCCTTGTATTTGTCAAATTTGGGCATCTCGAAAGAGCATGGGAAGGGTATGTATAAGATGTCCATGTCAAAGGGTATGGAAACAATTCATCAAAATTAAATTGTTTGCATTTTTTTACATACCTAAAATAGTTCCCATCATTTTCCACTCTTGAGAAAATGGTGAATTGGTTTGTGGGATGAATGGTGATTTATCATTCTTATGATTTTCATTCTCGTTATTGGTCTCGAATGATTTTTGAATGTGTCGTCACTTTTCTTCATGTGTTCGATACCTTTGGTATCGTTGTTAGTGACTATAGAGGATAAGAGAGCCAATTTTTTCGCCATTGCATTGATTTGATCAAGCAAGGCTTGGTTAGGATTAGAGGATGAAGCATTAGATTTTCCTTTATTATTAGCATTTTTTTTACTTGGTCCTTCATCGTTATGTTTGTTTGACTCAAGTGGTGGACCCTTAGGGGATTTAGGTTGTCCCTTTAAGGATTTCAATTCATCCTCATCAAAGTCTAAGGGAAATATTTCTCCCATTGTGAGGAGGTGAAGAAGGAATTGGTTTTGTTTTGTCACAAAGTGGCATCAATGGAAAGATTTTTAAGTTGGTCTTTGTCCTCTTCATTCAAGCTGATATGGAAAGGATTTCTTTCCTCCCATCGAAAAGGACTATAGTCATGATGTCATGTTCCCACCATTGTTGAAAGAGGGGAGGAAAAGAAGATGGTGTGATAGAAAACTCAACCCTTAGCAAATTGAATGCTAAGATGGAAGAGGGAAGAAGATGAAAAGGCTCGACCCTTAGAAAAATGAGTGCTAAGAGGGAAGAAGTGAAAATGGTTAGTTGATGGACCAAATCTTAATCAAAATGAGAGTTAAGAGAAAAGGGACTAAAAGAGGTTAGATGTGCTCTACTTTGTAACAAAAATGAATGTTTAAGAGAGAAGAGACTTTACGAGGTGAACACGGTCAACTCTTTATCAAAATAAGTGATAAGAGTGACGAAGGTATGTGAAAAGGTTAACTTCTAACGTGATAACCGCTAAGAGAAACGACAAAGGGGGACTTCACAATACTTAGAAAAATAGGTGATGCTAAGGTGGAAGAAACTTATCAAAGTGAATGCAATACAATATTAATAAAATGAGTGATAAGAGTAATGAGAAGAAGGTGGAATTCGCAACACTTAACAAAATGAATGTTGTTAAGATGGAAGATGGATTGAAATGTTATTTTAGATGATTCTTAACAAAATGAGTGCTAAAAAAATGAAGCTTGAAAGATTTCATGACCCTTTACAAATGTGAATGTAAAGAGGGGAGATATGAAAGAAGTTAGTGTGCTCAACTTGTGACAAAGTAAGTGCAACAAGATGATACTTAAAACATGATGGACGATGCTCAACTCTTAAAAAAAGTGTGTTAAGGGAAGAGACTCAAAAAAGAGAACGAGTTTTCTCATCTTTTAAAAATATGGATGGTAAAAGGGGAGACTTAAGAAGATGATGAAAAATGTCTAATTTGAACAAAAGTGTGTTAAAAGAGAAGAATCAACAAAGAAGTGTGAGTACTAAAATAACAACAAAGTAAATGTCATCAAAAGAAGTGAGGTAATGACGATGATGAAAAGGTCCAAATCTCGCAAAAATGGAGATAAGAGACAAGGGAAAGTGATGGATTAGTGAGCTCAAATTAAAGCAAAGTGAATGCTTTAAAGAGAGAAGTGATGAAGTGATGAGGATGTCATCAATGCAATAAAGTGATTGCAAAGTGCAATAACGTAAGAGTGATGGAAGTGAGATAGAAGAATGTCATCAATTCAAAAAAATTGAATGTGAAATGTGACAACGTAAGATGATGAGAGAAAGAGAGTGAAAATTTTGACAAGTCCACAAAGTAAATGTGAAATGCGATGATGTAAGAGTGTGGAATGCTTAGAGTTCAACAAGATAACGTTAAACTTAAGACTTACGACAATGAAAGATCAAGGTGATCAAGAGGGTGTTTGACTGTGATAAAGAAAGTATCACGATGTCAAGACTTAGTGAAGAAGAATGAAAGTACTCAAGTGTGGATATGGATGTTCGTAACCCGAGACTTAGACATGTTTACAAAGTGACAAGGTGGATGAGAGAGAAAATGTGAATGAAAAAAGTGAAACACAAGTGTGTAACACACGAGAAAAATGAAAAGTGGTGAAGTGAAAGTTTTGGCCTCTACCTTAGATTGGCTTGGACAAGGCATGGCTTCCTAGGTGGTTCACTCAATTAGGTGTCAAGATACCCAAGCAATCACTAGCTACTGTATTTACTTTTCCACCTTTGAAACCCCGAGTAAAGATCTTGCTCAGAATGAATCACACTGGGGTCACCACTACTGGATATCTCATGACTCTAACTCACAAGGCTTTACTAGTTAGTTGGGATAAAAGGTGCCTGTTTTGTTAGCCAATTCCCTCAATGTGCTGACTACTTTGGGGTTCCTGTGGTAATCCTCAAAAGAGTTTTATGGCTTATGCCAAGGCACTTCCCATAGTTATGCGGATGGGTTTTTACCCTTATCCGAACTTGCAAATACAATGTGTAAAAATGTTCATTTTATCTTATTTATCCATAATTTCCTACACACAAGAATGAGTAGTTTGAAGCTCACGAGCAAAGGCAACCTGCAGTTAGTAGTTTTTAAGTGTTTTTTCAACCGTCATGAGAGTGGGTCATGCAAGAAAGGATTAGAAAGTTCACCTGATGTAGGCAGAGGATAAGACAACAAAGCAAGTTTATGCTTTTGATTTCTAAGATCGCTTAAAAAATGCAAGGAAAGAGCATACACGTAAAACAAGCTTTGATTAAGTGAAAAAGTTGATTCCCCAAAAATAAAAATAAAATGAGAAACGATCACGTTTCTGATTCCCAAGATCAATAAGAAAAGTGAGAGGGAAGAGCATACACATGATCACACAATGATTAGTCTCACAAAAAACAAAAAATGACAAAGGAAACATAAGAAAGACATGTTTATAAAGTGTTAGTCTAGTTTTCAAAATGATTAAGTGTTTACAAAAATGGGTAAAAAGTGATAAAAAAATAGGTTGAAACGTCCAATAACCCTAAATTAGCAACTCATACAATGAGTCTAATTGGAAGAAAAGGACTGAAAATGTGAGTACAAAAGGATATGATGCTAGTAAATGTTGACAAAAATTTTGATGAGAAAAAATATTTGGATTGAAAAATGCCCACTAGCCTGCGAAAAATGAAATGCATGATTAGCCCTACGATGACGAAAATGATTAAGAAAAAGACTATAATGCTTAAAAGACTCAACTCAATGGATAACACTAATGGATTAACAAAAATGAAAGAATTAGCTAATTAAAATCTAAAAGCTAATTAAGTCTCAAAAATAAAATAACAACTAAAGTAATTAACTAATAAATTAATTGAAAAAAAGTCTAATTAAGTAATCCTTTATAAATTAGAAAAACACATTGGTAAATAGATTAAATATGATATATATATATATATATATATATATATATATATATATATATATATATATATATATATAAATATATATATATATATAAATATATATATATAAAGGCATAACATAAAGTTAAAATGAAAGGAAATAACCTAAACCTAAAACAAAAACATAATACAAAGCAAAACTTATACAAAAACCTAAGTGTTGATGGCTAGGGGGGGGGATATATCATAAGGGTTTTAAACTAAGTGAGTTATTTGTTTATGGCGGACTACGTGTGGAGCGATGGTAGCGAGCTACAATGCGACATGGGTAGGGGGCTCAGTGCAGGAGGGATCCAAAAGAGGTTGGTCGGGAGTCGGCTATATGGGGAAAAGATCGGGGTTGTGGGGATCGAGCTATACAAGATCTGTGTAGGGACGGGTGAGGGAGTTCACTCGGGCCGAGTCAAGGCCGAGTCGGGGGGGAAGGGGCTCGATGATGTGTAGGGAGGAGCTTGTCTCGGGGGGGTGGTCGAGGGTGTTTGGGTTGTCGGGAGTCCAAGCGGGGGAGGATCTGCGGGGCTCATGCGGGGTAGTTTATGTTGGGTTAGTCGAGGCCAAATGGGGGTTAGTTTAGGCTACTTGGGGATGGGGACATGGTGTAAGGAGTGTGTGGGCATGGCGTGGGGGTCTACAGGAGTTCGTTGGGGTCTACGAGGAGTTAGGAGCTAAGGCTTAGGGGTGGGTAGAGTAGAGGTTGGGGCGAGTGAGGAATCAGGCTCGTCCGAGATGGCCGAGTAGAGAATGGGGGTTAAGGGGAATGGGTAGAGTAGGGGTAATAATTTTTATTTTGTTTAAAACTTTTAGATATGATTTTATTTGCAATAAAAAAATCTAATAATTTTTTTCTTGCTAACTTATTTAATAAAAACTAATGCTTGTTGTTTTTTGTTTGTGTGTGCAATATTTTTTTAGGAAATATAACAGAGTAACAAGAAAGACAAACAATGATGGGTCAAAAATATGAAAGCGAAAATAAATTTTTTCAGCAATTTGATCAAGAATCAAAGACCATCATGAACACTCTGATATAAGTCGAACTTGCAAATCCTTATATAAACCAGAACACAAATCCTTATATAAACCAAACTAAATCTGATATAAACTAAACCTAAAAACACCTACAAAATCAATAACAATATAGTAATTTAATTTTTTTTTTGTTATAACAACTATTGCTTCCCAAAAACACTAGTAGACAATGGTAAACTTCCAAACAACTTGTGAAAGTTGCACACAAATTAGAAAATTAATTGAACAAAAAAAAGAAATTAACTATGAAGGAATAACAAATGAAACAAAAACGAAAGAAGATGGGGGCATGAGTCCCACCTGGAGTGCCAAAATTTGAACCGCAAAAAACTAACTCTAAATGAAAGACAAACAATAACAACAAACCTTCCTGCAACTTTCCAAAGTAAACCTCAAGGAGGTTGTGAGAGCTTAGAAATTGTATAGCCTTGTGGAATTGTGGATGCTCTTGAGTGACCTTCAAATGGATTGACCAATGCTACGAACATAGATTTGGTTTGGATTATTGCTTCCAAAATAGTAGAATTTGGAGCAAAATTGACAAAGTAATTGTGCTTAAATCCAAGAGGGTTTGATAGAGAGTAAGCCTACATTTTATAGAGGCAGAAGTAGTTGGAAGTTGGTTACAAATGCGTGAATGCACATGCTAAAAATAACATTGGAGGAGGTTGCAAAAGAGTTCTAGGACATTTAGGGCGTGTAATGGTATTTAATAGAAGAAGTTACATCCGGAAAGGTGGTTGTACGTGTAATTCAATTGCCCCCACCTTTTTAGGATTCTAAAAGTGTAGTTGACTAGGATGAGGATGTGGAGTCCAAGTGGTTGTTGACTGAGAACCTAAGTGGAAGTTAACTAGGATGTGCACAGTTAATTAATTAATAAATGATCATTAACTTAGCACAAGAGGGTACTAGGGATTAATTTAATTAATCCAAAAGGGTACAATGCACATGATTAATCAATTTAATTAATCAATCACAAATGGGTGAATAATTGGATGTACTAGGACAATAATGGGAACAAGTGAGTGATTTTAGGGTGTCTACACCACATGATCCTTTATCTACAACTTATATTGCTCCTACTCCTTCCATTGATACACACCTACTTTTACATTTATTTTTGATAGTCATATGGCATTGACATGTAATACTTTTCCATCTAGGACTCTTATCACTTATTTTGCTACTTTCACGACTTCACCTAGATCTCTTACACACGTGACTTTTGCTTCTCACTCACAACACACACATCAATCCCATATCCTCCTCATAGGGATATGTCTACACATCAGATACATACTATACCCGGTACCTCTAGGCTCACTTCACTATTTCATTCCCCACATGTATGACATAGTTTTCCTCCGCACATCTCGACACACATACACTTAGACATAACACTAGGTCCTCGATCATGTTTACATGCATTTATATCCCACATTAGTAGATAGTGGACCCTTTCCCTCTATATTCATTAGATAGATCTCTATGGTGTTCAAATTTAGGGGGCACGCTATTTTCCCTTGCTACCTTATTACACACTCTTGTTCTATGTTCAAACATTACTATTGAGGGTGCAATTACCTACATGAACCTCACTTTGCACATATACACAAGAGGGAAATATTCCTCCACTCCCTAATTAGATTAGTTCACATTCTAAAAATTCAAAAACATGCAAATCTTGGCAAAAATACAAAAACATTAGCTTAAATCTTAGTTGCATGTATCCTTGCTTGCTTATACTATTTTATGTTGCATTTTTCCTATCATGTTACTTTAATTCATAGTATGTTATATCATTTTACATATACACATGCGAGTTTACTTGGTATTTTGAGGTGAATGCAAGTTATCTATAACTTATCACATGATGCATGATGCTTGACATTGTTCTCTAATAGTCTCACTGAGGCTCTTGGGGCATGTAGTTTCCTACTTTTCTATAGTTAGGTACTATCATTGCAATATCTGTTGCTTTCATTCCTATTTTCATTTGTATACATTGTAACATGCTATTAATTTTTCTAACATGCTAACGGGAGCTTCATGTGTAGAATTTTGCTTTACAGCCTACTCTCAACCATGGTTATCTAATTTGCTTATCTTCTATGTTTGTATCTTATTTGTCATTGTTTATAGGCTTTTCCTTATGGTTGATTGTTTGTTTAATTATATGGTCTTAAAGACCTTGAGTGTCTTGTAACATCCTGAGTGGCGTCCCGTGTTTTCTTCCAGCTACTATGTTGATCTCTTGTTGTAATATTGCACTTTTTGACTAGTTTCTATTACATTATGCCATGATTGTTTTTCACTAACACTTTTTGCTAGCTTATTCCCATTGTTTTGCATGTACCATGGTGGTTACCATGTACATTCCCTTTCCCCTGGTAGGATTCATTCTTCATATGTGATCATCAGTTTCAACTTTCCATGTTTAAATCTCGCACTCACATTGGTTCATATCACGCACCCCAAACGAGTGTGGGCGATCATCACATGATTATTTCACCCTCTTAGCAGTACATAAACTAGACACATAAGGGTACACATCAAAATCTTACCAAAAAATAGCTAATAAAATGGTTCAAAATCATACTTGGGCCAAATGCAATGCAGAGATAAAAGCATCCAAAGTAGACAAGAATGGTGGGCACTAGTGTCCCACCTAGGCACTTTTGTTCTAGGGGTAAAAAATGCACATTACAAGTTGAGCAACATATACTTAGTGACACGTTTTATCAAAATCCAACATCATATACTCGATTCTGAGGTTGTCAAGATAACGTGTAAACAAAACCAAAGTGGAAAGTTTCATACTTTGAGTAAGGGAACCGATTACTTTCTTTCTCAATTTACATTTTTTTCTATTGGTATCAAATATGGAGTGGCACCTAAAATATATGCAAAACAATGATATGCTTAGTACTATCATCCATGGCTAGTTTCTATTAGGTTTGTGACCATCTGTAGTAGCACTTACCCATGGGGAAGCATCAAATGGATGGAGGGAAAATCTTATAGCTCTCCCGACACTCTTACCTTGGTGACATGACACCTAAATCCTTAGTATAGCGACAGGATGCCTAAATCCTCAATATATTCAAACCAGTTCGGGAATTGATCACTCTCGACTCTTCCAACCATCTCCAAAGAAACAACAAACATAAGAACAATTCTATCTCTTCTCTCATGACATTCAGTGTATTTTATCCTTGACTCACTTGTTTTTCATACACACTTCTATGCTGATTTTTCTAAGTTAAAGTTCAATTTCATATACTATAAGCATTGACTACACTTTTCTTCTTCTTTTCGCAAGTCCGTCCTTATCCAAAAAAGACAATACAAATGGAATAAGGAGCAATCTCAAGCACATACACTCAAGAAAAGGTAATACCCAAGCTACAAATGTAAACATCACGTCCACTTTGCACACAAGGTCACCCCCTAGGGTTCTCATCCCATCTTAGATTCCATGATACACATCTTACAATCTCCATTTGGCATGCTATTAGTTACAATCTTCATTCAACACGCTATCGGTTACAACCTCCTTCAGCTCTCCACAAGGTACACTCTTTATATTTACTTTATGTCAAAATATTCATTCATCAACATAATGTAGGGAAAAATGTAGACACAAAATCATGCACTTAGTATTATTACATCACGCCTCTAATATGTCATTATATGCATGATTCATAAGCAAGAAAATTAGACATTAACAACACTTGTTTTGCTTTACATTTACATTGATTTATCTTTAATACTTTTGTCATTTTCTTTTACTCGAGCTATCCATTTACTTTTGGACATTTCACAACATGTAACCGAGCTTAGTGTCTTTTGTTTTACTTTTAGAGCCTTTAAGACACTAGCACCTACGCGTTATTGTCCCCTTTGGGTGTTTATGTCCTCTTTCCCTCTTCTCTTATGTTTAAAATGTCACATTGACCATTATCTTTCTAAAAATCTTATTGCCACTTTGGGTTGATTTTAGGTTTTTAATGACAAAATTTAAGCAAGGGAATCATATATATATATATATATATATATATATATATATATATGTATATATATATATATATATATATATATGTATATGTATGTGACTTACATATATATATATATATATATATGACTTACTATTCTAAGGGTTGGGGAAATTGGGTTATTACGTATCTACTACTTGGGAAAAGAGAAACATTCAAGGATTACATTTGGGTTGCATCATTCATTGCATAAAGAAGGAGAATTTGTAATTCCATCTCACACATTCATCTTGGGAGAAAATTAGTCAGTAGCCTGCTATCTCGGTGTGATCGGCACAAGGGAAACTTAGCTTCAAAAGACATAATTCTATCACACACACGCGCACGCGCACATGCACACACACACGCACACACACACGCACCTAACTAAATTGAGTCTAAAAAGTAGTGGAGTGCTAAGTGAAAATCACATTGAGGTGAATGTTGAGGTCAGTATGATGTAAGCATATGCATATTTTATTCCATCTAATGTGTGTTTGAGCTCTATGAAAGTAGATAGGGTTTGTTTTATAGGTATAGGTGTGAAAGTGAAACCCTACATCGAAGTCAAAGCGACAAAGACGGAAGTGAAGGTGAGATTATCAAACCCTAAAAAGGTTAGATCCAGA
This sequence comes from Taxus wallichiana var. yunnanensis, assembly GCA_018340775.1. Classification (NCBI taxonomy): domain Eukaryota; kingdom Viridiplantae; phylum Streptophyta; class Pinopsida; order Cupressales; family Taxaceae; genus Taxus; species Taxus wallichiana. The sequence goes on from CM031236.1 coordinate 192,698,568, forward strand.
CTCATCGCCATGACACTAGTGATTTAACAAATATTGGAACTCGTAAAACCCTAGTTATTTCAAAGTCACATAAATGAAACACTAAAGTACATATTTAACACAAGAAATAAGGTAAATAAAAATGAAACCCTAGGTGCAAAAGAGGGAATAGAAGACTTAGTTGATTTCACAATTGATCCCGAAGTGTGTTGGACTGGAAAACTGATAAACAAGAGGAGGATACTTGTAATAATCGAGCCTCGATAAATTGTGGAGTTGCTGGATCTTCTTTGTAGTGCCCACACTTTTTATAGCTCAGTAGCTTGTTGTTTCTTTGCTCATAGACATGTTTTGACAGTGATTGGTTATATCTTGGACATTATATTTAGATATTTGATCTTATTAGACAGGTGTGGACATTTAGGCGTATAACGCCAATTTAGCTTAATTTCTATATTGTCGCATTTTCTTGTTATGTCATGGAAACTAATGAATATGATGATGTGTTTGGAACCTAATTATATTGATGGATAGTTGTTGCATGGTGGGATTATATGTCACTTTATCATCTTGTCTAACTTTTGGAATATGGAATATAATTGTGCACGTTGTCGCATCTTGATTTTAGTAGGATGTTAGGCTAGTTTAGAATGCATTGATATCTTACTATGTCATTGAATTATATTGTATCGGACAGGTGCGGTTAATGTGTGCAATGAGTGTGCAGGTGACAGGTTTACAGGAGAACGTGGGATTCAGGCCAGCTACTCAATCTTGCACAAGCAGCCTACGGGCTGAGCCCTAGCCATGTTCTTTGTGTGAAGCCTTAGTATAGGTGATTATTATTTTGGGCACTATGAGTGACCCCAATGTATGTAATGTATTGTGCTTTGAATTATTAATTTTGGTTAGGGTAGTTGGTTATGATGTAAACTTGTTTAGGGAGTTAATAACTCCTCTTTCATTTAAATTGTTGATTATGTTTAATGTGCCACTTAATCACAAGGGTTTAGGGTCACATGTGAGACCCTTGGGTGGTCCCCACACCCTCTACCCTTGTGCCAAAAATGCAAAACCCGAAATTAGGGTATTTTGGGCATTTTTGGGGACCCCTTTGTAGCTTGGGAGTCCCCCTAACATAAAAATGAGCCCTTGGACCCTACCTAATGGGTAGGGGGCTTATTTTCAAGGCTAGAGGGAGTTTTCCCTCCCTTTTTACCTCTTGTTTAGTCACATCCATGTAAGGGATGTGGATTTGTGTGTTTTTCAAAAGTTCCACTAGTTTTGTCTTACTAACATTTAGGGGAATTTGGGAGAAGAGGGCAAAAAGTTAATTTTACCCTTTCTCTCTTTTGTTTTGGCATCTTTGACCTTGATGAGGGAGAGGGGTGACACATGTCACCCCCTCATTTGTGAGGATGCTTGCTTGCTCCTCTTCAAATTCCCATCCATGGGAAAAGAGAGGGACTTTTTTTGAAGCTTTTTGCTTGGATGCTTGGGTGATTTGGAGCTTGTGATTTGCTTGAGTCAAGAGTGAAGAAATTTGAAGTTGGAGAGCTTTTTGGAGAGCTTTCCTTGAGGTAGGCTCTTATGTCTTTTGCTTGTGTTGCATTTATCTTAGTTGTTAGATGGGTTGCATGATTTTTTTATTTGGTTATTTGTTTGTTTTTACTCCCTCCATCATATGGCATGATGGGGTTTTGGAGTGTGGGGAAGAGAGAGAGAATTTTCCTCTCAATCCTCAAGGCTTGATGGACAAACCTTGTAGGGTCTTAGTGTTTCCCTCAATGGTTGAGGTGGGGAAGTTGATTCATTTGGCTTGAATCTTCTTCCCCATTCTTGTAAGGAAACCCCTTGGGGTTTGAAAATCCTTCCAAGAAGGACTTGGAGAAAGGGTGGAGGAATAAGGAGGGTGTTGATTGAATTTAGGAGCAATAAGGAGGGCATGGAGATTTCTTACTTTGTGCAAGCAATTTGATATATATCTTTGGAGAACTTTCTCCTCTCTTCCCCATTTTTGAGGATGAACATGGGTTCTCCTCCTTGTAAATTTGGAGTCTTGTGTTGTTGTGAACTATCTTTGTATGCTTGTATTATTGTTAGTAAACCCTTCTTCTTGTGCAAGTTTTGGTTAGTTGACCTCTTTCCCATGGGCTTGGGGGAGGCTAGCATGCATCCCAACCTTGGGAAAGGCATGTGATGATGCCTATGGTTGGGTGGAAAAAGCTCTTCTCCTTGTAATAAAAAAAAATCTTGGGGTGTAGTTTTTTAGTAGATGTTTTTAGCTAAAGCTAATAATAATTAAATAAATGAAAATTGTGTCGGGCTAGTGGTTAAGTAACGGGGTTAACCAAATTAGTTAAAATAAAAATTTCGAGATCGGTTTTGTATCATTGGTTTTAGCATGGTTAGTAATCCCTTTCAAAAAAAAAAATTACCCTAAATTTTTGCTATACTTTGGTTTGGTTTCTCCTTGTCCTGACGGGTATTGCGGTATGGTATCGAGCTTGGGGTTCGCATTTTGCATGACCACAACCTTTGGTAACTAATTAAAATAGTTAATGTCAATTTTAACACAACAAAATTAACTAAATGAATAAAAATAAACAGTTAAAATAAATCACCCACAAATGCTGTTAAATTTTAAATTAATAAATTTCTCGCTCACCTCGTGCGCAGGATGGCACCCAAGCGAGGACGATCAGCTAGAGGTTTGGGGCGTAGTGCATCTACGCAGGAGCCACCGACGCCCGATTTTGGGCCTCGGATATTAGAGGCCTTGCGCCAGCTGATAGGCATTGTGGAGCAGCGCCTACCACAACCGCAGGAGACGAGAGTGGAGGCACCATTGGGAGACGAGGAGCCGATAGGCGAGGACGCGCATTCGGAGCCGCCAGAGCACGATACACCGAGGCGGGAGAGGTCACGTAGCCCTTCCGTTCATCACGAGAGGGTAGCCTCATTCCATCGTAGCCGCTCACACAGTCTCGAGGGACCATTCGAGGATAGGCGACCCCCTTCGCCTGTTGGGCTTCATCGTCAGGATCGAGATACAGGCAGTGTGATCAGGGATCTTCTTCGTTTGCAGCCGCCCACCTACACCGGCTCTATAGATGGCTTTGGGGCTGAGTCATGGCTCCTTAGCTTGGATAGTTGCTTTGGCTTGCACTCTTACGAGAGCAATGTTAAGGCAAGGTTCGCTATACACCTCCTCCGAGATGCAGCAGGCGTTTGGTTGGAGGAATGAGGAGCGAAAGCTCCATCGACTCGAGAGACAAACACTGGAGTTAGGAGTTGTTCGAGGAGCGTTTCAGGATCATTATATGTCAGAGCATTTTGTACAAAAGAGGATCGATGAGTTTCGAGATGAGAAATTGCGCAGTTAATAGGTTTATTCGAGGGCTTAATGCGATATATAGCGAAGGGCGATTAGGATGCTATCTCCTCCCACACTTGAGAAGGCCGTTGAGAAGGCCTACTTAGCTGAGGAGAATAGGACCAAGGCACAGGAGCATTGTGATAGAAACAAGAGCAAGTTTCAGGAGAGGATACAGGCCTTCCAGAGTCAGAGGTCACGAGGTACTGCACCACCCCCTAGAGGAGGATTTTGGCCTCCGCCGGCAACCACGAGGGCTCCACCGCACCCACAGTGACAGACACAGCAGCAGGGCCACCCACAGCAGGGGGCTAGACAGACACAGGATTTCAGAGAGGTGTTTCTAGAGGAGGTTTTGGTGGAGCCAGAGATAGGAGGCAGGCACTCAGCAGACACAGCCAGCTCACACTCAGCAGTCTGCTAGGGTTGGACCGTAAGAGGATCAATACACCCGTAGTACATCCTAGGGACCCCATCTCAAAGGGGTACAGGAGGTTGTTTTATTTGTGGATCTCCAGATCACTATGTGCGCATGTGCCCGCACAAACCCAATACCATGGATGCACAGAGAGCTGCTAGATCCGAGCAGACGGTGGGTGATGTAGGACGCACCCATCGGGTATATGCAGCGGTTGACAACCGCTAGGCCGAGCATCAGGCCACAGTCATTGAGATGACAGGTACTATCAGGGGTATTTCTGTCTCAGTACTTTTTGATTCAGGTGCTTCAGATTCCTTTATATCACCTTCTATAGTGGACTAGTGTGGGCTAGTGGTGGCTAGGCAACCAGATAGTTGGCAGGTTAAGTTGGCCTCTGGGGCCAAACTCGCCGTGGACTCGTATGTGGAGAGTTACGTACTTGATTTAGGAGCCTTCCCCAATACTCTTGACCTCCTAGTTATCCCTCTAGGTTCCTATCGATGTAGTTTTGGGTATGATTGGCTCGAGTGTCATCGAGCTAAGGTGGATTGCAAAAATAAGGTCATTGAGTGTCGGGATGATCTTGGGAGTGCGATTGTGATATCGGGGATGCGAGGCCTATATCCTTGCGCATGATTTCGGCTAAGCAACTCAAGAAGAGCATGTGTAAGGGGTGTCGGTTGTTTGCTATTACCATCGATGATCAATCGAGAGCATTCGAGCATTCACCATTAGATGATCATGCATCTTGAGGGAGTATGCAGATGTTTTCCAGTAGCTTCAGGGTTACCACCCCAGAGAGGTGGATTTACCATTGATTTAGTACACGGATCAGCACACCGTTTCTAGGGCACCTTATCGGATGATGACCCCAGAGCTTCATGAGCTCAAGATTCATTAGAGGAATAGTTGGATAAGGGTCTCATTCGCCCAGTGTATCTCCTTGGGAGTGCCAGTCATATTTGTGAAGAAGAAGGATGGTTCTCTCAGACTTTGTGTAGACTTCAGGCAGCTCAACAAAGTCACAATAAAGAACTGTTATCCGCTCCCTAGGATTGATGACTTGTTTGATCAGATGCGGGGAGTGAGAGTATTCTCCAAAATTGATCTCAAGTCAGGGTATCATAGTTGCGCATTTCAGATGCAGACATACACAAGACATCGCTTTTCGCACACGTTATGGGCATTATGAGTTTACAAAGTGGTTCCATTTGGTTTGACCAATGCCCACTGTCTTCATAAGCCTCATGAATGGTGTATTCAGACATTTCTAGATCACTTTGTCTTAGTGTTCCTTGATGACATATTGATATATTCTCGTTCCGAGGAGGAACACGAGGAGCATTTGAGGCAGTACTTGTTTTGAGAGAGCAGAAGTTGTATGGAAACTTTGAAAATGCAGCTTCTTTTAGACAGAGATTCAAGATTGGGTCATATCATTTCGGTGAGGGTATCTCAGTAAATCCCTCTAAGATACAAAGCTATCTTGGACTGCCAACACCCACATCGCCATCGAGGTAAGGAGTTTCATGGGTTTGGCAGGGTATTACCGCAGGTTCGTACAGGACTTTTCTAGGATTGCTCACCCTATTACTTCTCTTCAGAGGAAAGGGAAGAAGTTTGATTGGTCAGAGAAATGTGAGCAAGCCTTTCAGTTGCTTAAGGAAAGGTTAACCACGGCGCCCATCTTAGCAGTTCCAGACCCGACAGAGGATTTTGTTGTTTGTATTGATGCATCACTAGAGGGTTTGGGAGTAGTTCTTATGCAAGAGCATCGGGTTATTGCTTTTGAGTCTCGTAAGCTCAAGGACTACGAGCTTAATTATCCTACCCATGACTTGGAGCTTGCAGTAGTTGTTCATGCTCTAGTTCGTTGGCGACATTTCCTTTTGGGTAGACCTTTCATTTTGAGGACAGATCATCGGAGTTTGCAGCATATTTTCTCACAGCCAACCTCAATGCTCATCAATGGCGTTGGATGGAGTTCCTATGTGAGTATGACATGGAGGTTCAGTACATCAAAGGGAAGGAAAATGTGGTTGCAGATGCTCTTAGCAGACGACGACATGTGCTTGCTTCTTTGACACTTCAATCAGATTTGAGAGGCAGATTCTTGAGCACCTTCTAGAGGACAAATTTTATGAGGGAGCTAGACAGATGTTAGAGTCACAGGGTTCTTTAGAGGGCAGATATTCTGGGTGTGTTTTAGAGGCAGATGGTTTGCTTCGGTTCCACAGGCGCATCTACGTGCCTAAGTCAGGTGATCTGCGTAGCTTCATCCTCACAGAGGCTCATCGAGCCCCATATGCGGCACATCTAGGAGTGAAGAAAATGCATGCCGATCTGAGAGAGTTATATTATTGGCCAGGTCTTCGACGGGACATAGCAGATTTTGTTGCACGTTGCCTTGAGTGCCAGAGGGTCAAGGCAGAGCATTCTCATCCCAGCAGGAATTTTACACCCCATGATATTCCGAGTGGAAATGGGATGTGATTTCCATGGATTTCATAGTCGGACTCCTATGTCTTCTTATCGTCATGACACCATTATGGTCACCGTGGATAAGTTGACTAAGGTTGCACATTTTTCGCCAACCAAGGTCACCTATAATGCACAGGCCATCGCCAAGTATTTATGGAGGACATTGTTAGGTTGCATGGGATTCCGAAGACCATCATCAATGACAGGGATACTATCTACACTTCAATTTTCTGGACGTCTTTTCAGGCCGCTCTGGGTACTCAGATCAATTTCAGTTCAGCTTATCATCCAGAGATAGATGGGCAGACAGAGAGGGTCAATCAGGTGTTGGAGGACATGTTGAGAATGTATGTCATGGATCAGCAGAGGAAATGGGAAGATTATTTGCATTTAGTTGAGTTTGCCTACAACAACAGCTATCATAGTTCCATTGGTATGGCTCCTTACCAAGCTTTGTATGGACGACCTTGCAGGACACCTTTGAGTTGGGATAGACTAGATGACAGGATTATTCTGGGACCGGCCTACCTTCAGGATTTAGAGCAGCAGGTTGTGTTGATTAGACAAATCTTGAGCAGGCCAGAGCATGCCAAAAGGCGTATGCAGACACCAAGAGGATTGATCGTCACTTCTCAGTGGGTGACAAAGTCTTCTTGAGAGTTCGTCCGCATAAGAGTCCAATCGATCCGTTATGGAAAGGGTTCTAAGCTATCGCCTCGTTTTGTGGGGCCTTTTGATATTTTAGAGGTCATCGGTCCAGTTGCCTATCGCCTAGCTTTGCCACCACGCCTTGCACGGGCCCACGATGTATTTCATGTTTCTGTACTACGTAGATATGTACCTGATGCTTCTCATGTTTTGGATTGGTCGGCATTACAGGTAGAGGATGGAGGACAGTGGAGATTGGAGCCCGTATGCATACTGGAGCACCGAGGTTGGCCCTTCGGGGTCGATACTTGGACCAAAGTTAGAGTACAAAGTGGGACCGATGCACGAGACAACAAATTGCTACACCCGGAGGATACGATACCTTTGAGGGCTAGATATCCCTATCTCTTTTAGTGACTTCCAGGAGGAAGTCTAATTTTAGTAGAGGGGGATGTAGTGCCCACACTTTTTATAGCTCAGTAGCTTGTTGTTTCCTTGCTCATAGACATGTTTTGACAGTGATTGGTTATATCTTGGACATTATATTTAGATATTTGATCTTATTAGACATGTGTGGACATTTAGGCGTATAGCACCAATTTAGCTTAATTTCTATATTGTCACATTTTCTTGTTATGTCATGGAAACTAATGAATATGATGATGTGTTTGGAACCTAATTATATTGATGGATAATTGTTGCATGGTGGGATTATATGTCACTTTATCATCTTGTCTAACTTTTGGAATATGAAATATAATTGTGCACGTTGTCGCATCTTGATTTCAGTAGGATGTTAGGCTAGTTTAGAACGCATTGATATCTTACTATGTCATTGAATTATATTGTATCGGACAGGTGCGGTTAATGTGTGCAATGAGTGTGCAGGTGACAGGTTTATAGGAGAACGTGGGATTCATGCCAGCTACTCAATCTTGCACAAGCAGCCTAAGGGCTGAGCCCTAGCTATGTTCTTTGTGTGAAGCCTTAGTATAGGTGATTATTATTTTAGGCACAATGAGTGACCCCAATGTATGTAATGTATTGTGCTTTGAATTATTAATTTTGGTTAGGGTAGTTGGTTATGATGTAAACTTGTTTAGGGAGTTAATAACTCCTCTTTCATTTAAATTGTTGATTATGTTTAATGTGCCACCTAATCACAAGGGTTTAGGGTCACATGTGAGACCCTTGGGTGGTCCCCACACCCTCTACCCTTGTGCCAAAAATGTAAAACCCGAAATTAGAGTATTTTGGGCATTTTTGGGGACCCCTTTGTAGCTTGGGAGTCCCCCTAACATAAAAATGAGCCCTTGGACCCTACCTAATGGGTAGGGGGGCTTATTTTCAAGGCTAGAGGGAGTTTTCCCTCCCTTTTTACCTCTTGTTTAGTCACATCCATGTAAGGGATGTGATTTGTGTGTTTTTCAAAAGTTCCACTAGTTTTGTCTTACTAATGTTTAGGAGAATTTGGGAGAAGAGGGCAAAAAGTTAATTTTACCCTTTCTCTCTTTTGTTTTGGCATCTTTGACCTTGATGAGGGAGAGGGGTGACACATGTCACCCCCTCATTTGTGAGGATGCTTGCTTGCTCCTCTTCAAATTCCCATCCATGGGAAAAGAGAGGGACTTTTTTTTTGGAGCTTCTTGCTTGGATGCTTGGGTGATTTGGAGCTTGTGATTTGCTTGAGTCAAGTGTGAAGAAATTTGAAGTTGGAGAGCTTTTTGGAGAGCTTTCCTTGAGGTAGGCTCTTATGTCTTTTGCTTGTGTTGCATTTATCTTAGTTGTTAGATGGGTTGCATGATTTTGTTATTTGGTTATTTGTTTGTTTTACTCCCTCCATCATATGGCATGATGGAGTTTTGGAGTGTGGGGGAAGAGAGAGGGAATTTTCCCTCTCAATCCTCAAGGCTTGATGGACAAGCCTTGTAGGGTCTTAGTGTTTCCCCTCAATGGTTGAGGTGGGGAAGTTGATTCATTTGGCTTGAATCTTCTTCCCCATTCTTGGTAAGGAAACCCCTTTGGGGTTTGAAAATCCTTCCAAGAAGGACTTGGAGAAAGGGTGGAGGAATAAGGAGGGTGTTGATTGAATTTAGGAGCAATAAGGAGGGCATGGAGATTTCTTACTTTGTGCAAGCAATTTGATATATATCTTTGGAGAACTTTCTCCTCTCTTCCCCATTTTTGAGGATGAACATGGGTTCTCCTCCTTGTAAATTTGGAGTCTTGTGTTGTTGTGAACTATCTTTGTATGCTTGTATTATTGTTAGTAAACCCCTTCTTCTTGTGCAAGTTTTGGTTAGTTGACCTCTTTCCCATGGGCTTGGGGGAGGCTAGCATGCATCCCAACCTTGGGAAAGGCATGTGATGATGCCTATGGTTGGGTGACAAACAAGCTTTTCTCCTTGTAATAAAAAAAAAAGGGGGTGTAATTTTTTAGTAGATGTTTTTAGCTAAAGCTAATAATAATTAAATAAATGAAAATTGTGTCGGGCTAGTGGTTAAGTAACGGGGTTAACCAAATTAGTTAAAATAAACAATTTCTGAGATCGGTTTTGTATCATTGGTTTTAGCATGGTTAGTAATCCCTTTCAAAAAAAAATTTACCCTAAATTTTATGCTATATGTTGGTTTGGTTTCTTCTGTGTCTCGGACGGGGTATTACATTCTTGGATTGGGATGCTTGGACTAGGTCGGGGTGCCTGGCACCGGAAATTGCTTCTAGGCGCTTGTGATTGTGAAAGACCTTATAAATTCTTCATGTGTCACAAAATGGTCGTTAATCTTTGTTTTTTGTCACATGTATGTTGTTGGTTGATCGCATATTTCCCTGTAACATGCAAAGAGAGAGATAGCATGAAAAACCCTAAAACACATCAAATCTTAGAAAGAAAAAGATGCAAATGGGGAGTTGGACTAATCTTGATGGTTAACCAACCGAGTGAGCTTACAATCCAGTGTTGCACTACATTTCAAACTCCATGTAGTTCTTGTGTGTGTGTGTGTGTGTGTGTAATAATCATGCCCTAGGTGGCTCTTGTGCAAGATGCACTTGAATAACGAGCAATAACTAGATGTAACAATGTAAGTAAATGTGTGGATGTCAAAATGAACTTCCCCTCCTATGTGTGTATGCATAAAATGCATTCCCTTGTCCCTTGAATGAAGCTAGATGGATGTTTTGATGCTCTTAAAATGCCTTTGGATGCAACCTCGGGCGTGTGATAGTAGATGCTTAGTGATTATTTATATTCTAGGCTTGAAAACTTTTTGTTGATAAATTATAAGTGTTGTATTTATATTTTTATTTATTATTTAATAATAAATAATTACATATTTATTAATTATTTAGAATTTACATAAAATATTTAATTGTTTTATTTAAAAAATTAAATTAAATTAAATTATAATATAAAAATTCTTTCTATTTAAGATTTAACAATAAAAATTGATGAAAGTATGACTCAAGCATTTAGAAAGAGACCTCATTTTTAGTAGTTGTGTTTAATTAGGAATGCCTTTTAAATAAAAGAAAATTTATGTCATATTCTTACGTAGAATGTCTAAATATAACATGGATTACCCTCCTTAAAAGTCTCTTTATAAAAGCAATTACTAATCTATATTTATATAGAATTAGATATTGAGGGTAACTGAACTCTTATCATTTTCTGCCTCTCTTGATATATCTCTTATTTTTTGGAACAACATCTTCAAGCTGAAAAACATCAGCACCTTCCAAAACATCTTTATCAGTGTAAGCAGCTGCAGCCTCTTTAGTGTAAGGACTTGCAATCATTCTCAAAGGCCCTTTAATTTTCTTTTCTTTTATTTGTTACTCTGGCATTTTCCAATTCTACTTTCCACATTCGGTTAAATAAATTGTATGTTGCCAGCCTTCCTGCATCACTGTCATTCTGCTTAGTCTCAAATAAAAAACATCAATATATTGCAGACCACTGTTTCTTTCTTACCTCGATTTTAAGCTCTTTCTCTGGCTCAATGTCTCGTCTGCATTATACATACACTGCATTTCATTGACAATAACCATAAATGAGAAGGAAAAGAATATATACATACATACATACACATATATATTTAATACACTCCTATATATATATAATACAGTCCACTAGAAATTGAAGAATACCTTGCCCAATTGTTGCATTAGTAGCATGCCTTCATAAGGCTCTATATTTCCTTGCTGAATGTAATATATAATGGTGCTCTGGAGGGCCCTGCCAAAAGGGAAGTTTTGTATATTTCCAAACTTGCTGGATTTGGCCCTTCCTTCTGCTGCTACTCACAAATTCTTTTAATTTATGTTGAGTATGGTTCGTCTTCCTGATTTTATTAATACATATGTATATTTTCATTGGGCACTTCTCCAAAGGTTGCAACCCCTCAATAACCTGACAATGAACTTGAACAACACAATAGTTTAATAAACATTAACACACATAATTTCTGCGCCTGTTCTTCTTCATGTGGCTGCAATATTAGGGAGAAAAAACTGAAACAAATGGTTTATCTTATTAGCAAAAATATTTTTCAAGGTGGCCAGATACTAATTTAAGACGAAGGTATATTTTTGTTAGTCAACGGATAATATTTTTTTATCTCTGCACTGCATATATGAGATAGTTAGAAAAGGATGATTAAAAGAGTTAGTTAGGTTGAATGTTATTTATTTTCGTGGGCGAACACTGACTTATAGTTGTGGCACAATTTTTAAGGTTTCTTATGTGGTTTTTAGTCATTACTCAAATGAATTCTACGAGTCTTTCTTCGTGTATTTTTTTAATAATAATTACAAGATAAGGGGATTCGCTTTAACGAATAATAACAATAAGTATTTGTTAATATGGGGAAGAATGGTGAATACTTAGGATGCTTGTGTGCTAAAGTGGGTAACCCTACCTTGTAATTATTACCAAAAACATATGAGCAAAAATGTCATTAGAGTAATTAGGTCATTTGAATGATGACTAAAAATCATCAAATCCCACAAAAAAAAAAAAAACAAAATTGTTTGTTTTTCGTAACTTGATTAGGTTTCACAATTAAGTGTGTTGAAAATTTACTATGTAGTGTTGAAATTTTATTGTTATAAGTATTACAAATTAGGTATCAAACTTCATTTTTTTTTTTTTTATATTGTACCATGGTGGATAGTGTGACAACCACACTTAACCATCATCCACATAAATTAGACTACAACATTATGTTGAAGAATGTCAATTATTCATGCAATGGATACTACCGTGTGTAAAGTGTTTGAGTAGAAAACTATTGTAGGAGACCTTACAAATTAGGTAGGAGCACAATTTTTATATGCATTCTATGTTTGCATTTTATACTTCTATATTATATATTTGAACATAGTGAAAGTGGAATTAATATGAATTATTACTAGTTAATGTCATGGGGTCAGCTTTTAGGTGTACATTTTTTCCACTTTCACGTGTGTCTACATATATATATACATGACATTAACTAGTAATAATTCATATTAATTCAAAGACACTTGTTACTTGGTTCAAATTTGTCAATATGGACTCTTATTGACTTCTACCTTGCTTGAATCTCCATGCCCACCTACCTCCCCCAACCACCTTACATCTTCTAGCTTATATTATTGTATTTCGAAGTCCCCTCTTATCCTCATATTATCATGTCTTGTAGACCCCCTTTAGTTGAGTGCTCTCATGTTTCCCCTTTTTAGGTCCCAGGTCTTTACAAGGCGACATGGGTGTTCTTAACGTTTAATTTGAATCCTAATATCACATATAAGTAAAGGAACATTGTAGTTCATTTACACGTGCATATGCATGGATTAGTTGTTATGTACCTTGGGATATGATATTATAATGTATATGGGTTGATGGAGATGTCGACATGTGGCACACATCCCCCTTAGTTAGTTATATGTTTATAATATATGGGGTCACATAGGAATTAGTTATATTGGGTAATGAGTCGGCCTACATTGGGATTAGGTGTTACCCATCCATTAAGAGTAATGTATGTCTATATAAAGGATATGAGTATCATTATGAGTCATGTCATGGATGTATGTGTGGAGTCTTCTACTTGGTAGAGGTATATTGGAGGTGTCCCCCTCGAAGTGGATTCCCATCTTGGGAGATTGTGGAGTTACTCCTTCCTTAAGGAGCGTTGTATGTTGTTGCCTACCTTAAGGGTTTTATTATGCATATAATGAATATTTGGGCATTTTGGCCCCCAATATGTCATGTGTTGTGTTATCTTCTACATATTGTTCAAATTATTCATTTATTATATGCAAATATCTTATCAAGTGGTATCAGAGCAATTTGTGGGATGAAACCCTAATGTTGGTGATTCGCCTATATGTTGAGATCAACTTTGAATTTTTCATAGATTTTTTGTGTGCAGTGGAGAAATCATTCAAATAATATTCCCTCCAAATTTTAGTTTTTTTGGAGCTATTTTACGAAAGATATGTCAATTTTAGGGTTGAAACCCTAATTTTCATGTTTCGTCTATATCTTCCAAATTTTGGTGAATTATTTATTGATTTTTTTTTGAGTTGAGGTTAATACATTTCAAGGTGATACCTAAAAATTTCAGAAAGTTTGGATCTGTTTTAAGCTATTTATTGTAGTTTTATGGTTTTTTCACAAATTCACTCCATAGGCCAAAATATTAGGAAATTTTCGAATTTTTACATTTTTGAAAGGTCTCAAAAATATAATTGGGTTCTGTGTTTTGTATTTTTTGATTTTTGGCCGACCTCTAGCCAAAAGGGTTAGGACAAGTTTTGATCAAAAGGGTTTATTCTTAAAACCCTAGTTTTTGGATCATGGGGATGAGAACTTTTTATGGAGATGGCAAGATTGATGCTAGAGAATGGTGGATCCAATTTAAAGAAAATAGTTTTCACATTCAAGTTTGTGGTTTCCTTTTCATCTTTGGCAGGGTGGTTTAGCACGCTTCTCTGAATTAAAACAAGGGAGTACAAATTGGTCTTGGGAGGAAATGGAACATGTTTTCTTAGATTGATGGGCCAAAGAAGATGAAGAAGAAGAGGATGTTGTAGATGAGGATGAAAAAGAATATTTTGATGAAGAAGATGAAGAATATGAAGAAGACAAAGTTGATCATGAAGAAGCTATGCAAGATTCAGAAGGAGAGACAACATATTATGATACGATAAAATGCCAATAGTTGTCGATTTGAAGGCTTTCATCTTGGATTTTCTACATACCATATTCATTAAAAATAGATCACCTTCTATGAAAATTTCCCATCTATTGGTGATAAATGGCATCAATATCGTTGATTGATGTGTCGAGCTCGAAAAATATTTCTAGGAGGAAAATAGGGGGACTTTAAACTCCACCCTATGGCCACAATATTATAATTTTGGTTGACTTCTCATAGCAAAATGAAAAAAAATTCTAAGTGACAATCAAATAAGTGTCAAATTTAAGGTTGAAATTACCTCGTGATGGTTAAATGGGCGTCAAATTTAAGGTCTCTATCCACAACAATTACCACCCACCAACACCGCACTTGGTTGGTTCTTCATTAATTGTTTATCCACGGACATTACAACCCACCACCACCACCACACCTAGTTGGCATTGTTGGATGCTTATCGCCTAAAAATTTATTGGGCACTCACAAACATTCTAGAGGAAATCAAACAATTATTGGAACATTCATTTTTGTTGAAAAGTCTTGCTCCAGGAGCACTTTTGGAACATGACCTAGGGTTTGCAAGTCAATCGAATGGTTTACATTTATGCAAATTATTGGTTTACAATGTATTTTTCTAGATTTGGTTTCCACTACTCGAGACCTAATAAATATGAAAAATACTTCCACTTGTTCACATAATTTATCTGCCCCCAAAACTCACTTTGTTTTTCTTAAGCTTCAAACGTCGTGGCTATTGGAGCACAAGGAGGAGAGGTATTTGTTTTATAGGCACATTGGAGTTGTAGATTCATGATAAGAGTGCCCAGTCAAAATGTGGATAAATAACATTAGGAAAAGGTAAACATCAAAACCCTAAACAAACCGCCTTGGTTTTAGACTAGTATAGATATAAATACATCTATTTAAAACACACACACACACACACACACACACACACACACACATTTCCCTTTCAAGGTCCTTATCTTAAATTTTTCATATACCACATTTATTAATAACTACATTACATTCTCTACCAATTCTATACTAATTGGTGACTAATGGCATCAATCTAGTTGCACCATTGTGTCGAGCTCAAAACAATTTTTCCAGGACAAAAGTGTCCCAAAGTCTAGCATATGGCAAGATACTATAGTTTTTCAACGTCCAATTTAAGGATGAAATTTCCTTGTGATGGTCAAATGGAAATCAAATTTAAAGTCGAGAATAAAAGTGAGCATGCTCACTCCATCAAACCCCACCCCTTGTTGCCACCGTAGAACACCTATAAATGTAATTACTTAATTAAAGGCATTATTTTTGTATGGTAGAATGTGATGCCTAGCTAAGTAATTAGGTTAATTATGTTGCATTTAGATGTAATCCATTTATCCATATTACAGTGTGCTTGAAACCCCAAGATATGTGTTATAGCGTGATGACTTCCAACAATGAGTTTGGAGAAAGTAAGCATGCATTTTTTTCTATTTGACCTATTATATGTAAGTTTCTTGGTAGGGTGTAACTCCTTACAAGTGTGTACATGGCTAAGTACAAGAGTGGAGAGAAGCAAAGTAGAAACATTCAAAAGAACGTTGTTGAAGCTCTTGCTAACAATGTTGATTAAGTATGGGGATAAAAGATCTCCTTCTCTAAAACCTCTAATTTGGGACAAGTTAGTCCAATATCATCACTTGTGCTCATACGAAGGAATTAGCCGTGACAAATTTGTAAATCTATTGGCCACCTCTTCCCCCATATCCAAAGAACCAAAACATTTAAAATAGGAAGGACTAGGCTCCTTGACATATATAGGTTGATCATAACTAGTGATTACTTGGCTATTTGAGTACAACTTCTCATAACTACAATAGTACAATATGTAATATGGTTTGCTTTGAGAAAAGCATACTAGATTGGGGGTATGAATTTTTTTAAGAACAATTATGTGTGTTATACAATCATCATGGAGATGATTGTGTACATCATACTACACTCAAAATGCATTCAAACTCATCCTAAGAAATTGCATCATGTTGCTTCTAAACAAGGACCCATTGATTTACATTGATGCAACATAGCATTTTCTAATTTTTCCTTGATTTTTCCACACATTTAAGGGGGTCGATTTTACATTGTCTCCCAAAACTCATGGTAAAATAGGTCCATGACACCATGAAGGTCTAGAGATCTATTGTTAGCATAAGAAAAAATAATGGATTTAACCTCTATACCAAATTCATAAGAGTAGCATTTTTTTACCGTTTAACTAACTCATGAATATGGGGTTGAACTTGCTTTTGTGCCAACAATTAACATTATACTCCTTAAGAAGGAACCACAAATGTTGTGGGGATACCTAAGTGAAGCTCGTAACTTGACTTGATTGCCTTGATTGAGTTATTTGTGTAAGGATTTGAACAATCAAAACAGGTTTGTTATTACAATCCTACTCTTTTATCAACATGATATTGCTCTTTTGTTAACAATATTTTTCTTCCTGCCATTGAAAGTTTTGCAATTAAATGTTCTTCTTCTCGGTACATATGTCCCAAGAGAAGTTATCATCCAAAACATTTGGAGTCGATCCAACATTGTCTTAACATACTCAATGCTAGTGAAAAGAGTGCCAAAAGCAATCTATTCCACTATGTGAACTTATGTCCTATCATAATTTGTGCATAAATATATGCCACATTATGCACGTGAATGGAAACCCTCTCCCGCTACTAATCCTATATTAAGTCAAAGAAATGTGGATGATAAATCCTTTATTTTCAAACTTGAAAGAGGCTTAAAAACCTAAGTGTACTTCCTAATATCCATTTGAATAAACCAATAATTAGATAAGGTAGTGTTGTGCACAAGAAGGGTGCATACCAAACAATTGGTTAATCAAACATCGCGTGGGGTGGGAAATTATCAAGATTTTCGATAGTGCAATGTTACACTTAGTTCCCTTAAGAAAAATCAATCTACACCTATAAATAATCTATGAATAAAATGAAGAGCATTGTGGGCAATTGGTCTAATGGCTTGCATTATTTTTATTTTTTTCCTTCCATGTTGAGAACTGTCATTAGATATGTTCTAAAGCTATGAGACAACTTGAGCCATCGTGGCAAAGATTTTCTAAGAATTCCATAAAACAAAATGCACACCAATATGGCAATAAAAGGAACACATGGTTTTTCTAAATACAAATTAGTTGAAAACCCCCAACTATGGGTAGTAGATTCAATTATGGAGACCTAAACATGGCCAATTCTAATTATTCGCTCATGTCATCTTGACAAATGCAAACTCTTATTCCCCCTCAAACAAGGTTGTCCTTTTACTTCTTTGTGGAAGAGATATGTTTCTTGGAGCAAAATTAATTATACTCAAGCTCTTAATCAAACTTTTGAAGAATGATTTCTTATTAGTAGCCCTCAAATTGTGAGCATCCCATACTATAACCTTCATTTGGAAAGTGAGGGCTTGGCGTCCTCCAAGACTTGTTACAAAGTTAGCTCTTTCATGCATTTATAACATAATTGGGGGCACACTTTAGCTTTACCACTACATGATATTATCATTGTTGTTCCTTGTCTTCCATTAAAAACTAGCCCATATATGACCAACATGAGGGGATTTATATGTGTCTCGGCCAATGAAATTGCTCACAAAGTGGGTAGGGATCATGGTGGACAAATGATGCCCATTTTGGGCCCTATAAAAACATGATTTCCGGACTCTACAATCACGCCTAAGTTGGCAACTTCAATGTTGAGTAATTATGCTCACAAGCTCTTAATCAAACTTTTGAGGAATGATTTCTTAATGGTAGCCCTCAAATTAGGAGCGTCCCATACTATAACCTTCATTTGGAAAATGAGGGTTTGGCATCCTCAAGACTTGTTGTAGAGTTGGCTATTTCGTGCATTTATAACATGATTGGGGGCATGATTTAGCTTTACCACTACATGATATTCTCATTTTGTTATGTACCTTCCATTGAAAATTGACCCATAGATGACCAACATGAGGTGATTTGTATGTGCCTCAACCAATGAAATTTCTCACAAAGTGGGTAGGGATCATGGCAAACAAATGATGCCTATTTGTGGCCCTATAAAAGCATGATTCCTAGACTTTGCACTAACGACTAAGCGCACAACTTCCATGTTAAGTGCATTTAAAGAATGAGGTGATTGGCATATCAATATGGAAAAAGTTTTGTTATTTGTCCTTACATATATGGGCAAGTTTCAGATTTGCCACTACCCCCTTCAATTTTATGTAATTTTATGCTTATACTACGCTTTAATTTATTACTCCATATCTTTTTCCTTCCATAAATTTGCTTGGGAGACTTCCATGTTGAGTACATTTAAAGAGTGAGGTGATTGGCATATCAATATGGCAAAATTATTGTAATTTGTCCTTACAGAGATAGAGGCAAGTTTTGGGTTTGCCACTTTGCCCCCTTCAATTTTGTGTAATTTTATGCTTATATTATTGTTTAATCTATTACTTCATATCTTTTTCCTTCCACGGATTCACCTTGGGACCCTTAATGTTTTTGAAGGGACTAAAGGCAGATTTTTACATGCTATGAATGTAAAACAAAAACACCTAGATAAACATGGTCATCACAATTGAAAACAAAGAAGGTATATTTTTGTAGATGATTGGTTGCTCCCATTCGATTCCTCCCAACTCTAAGGGTCTATTTGTCAATGGATTTCTTCAAATCCAATGGTATAAATCTATGTGATTTGAGATCACCTAATCTTGTAGTCAATGCATTATCCTATAATATCCTCCAATTAAATTGAGAGAAAATTCATCACAAAATTTGTTAGGGAGGATAGGTAATGAGACCAAAGCGAGGATGATGTCAATGCATTATCCTATAATATCTCCAATCAAACAGAGAATTCGTCACAAAATTTGTTAGGGGGTGAGTAATGAAACCGGATGTGGGATGATAATGATTTTGGGTTCAAATTTGGGACCCAAGGTTTCATTAAAAAGACCACATCTATTGTGAAACCATGGCTATCCTTGGAAAGTAGTGTTCTTCATCTTGGAAGATAAAATGGCCACAAATATATTTTGTGCATAATTAGGAAACAATTGATATTATAGATTATGAATTCTTATGTACCCAAACCTCTAAAGTCATGGCGTCATGGTACATGCCCATGAATTGACATATCAAATCCCTAGCTTAAGATATCATTGTTTGTTATGTTCAAGAGGTAAGTAGATTGCAATGGGGTCACCCATTTTTCATACAAGGAAATTTGGCTTCATGATAAAAAAAATCGGATGATATTGTAGGCTATGAATTCTTATGTACCCAAACTTTCAAAGTCATAGGGTTATGGCACATGCCCATGAGTCAACCTATCAAATTCCTTAGCTTAAGATATCATTGTTTGTTATGTTCTTCAAGAGGAAAGTGGACTCTAGTGGGGTATCTATTTTTTTAAATGCACCTATTTTTCACTCAATAAATGAAGTTTGGCTTCATGTTAGTTTTTTTGTGTGATGATGAAGAAATTTCAACAGCTCGCCCTAAGCAAATTGGTCTTTACCTTGAGTCATTTTGACTTTGTAATAGCTAGAAGGGCTTGTGGAGGAAGCGCACAGCCTCCCCATAAGCAAAACCTAGAAAGAGTTTTGATAATAGATTGAGGGGTGCATCCAAAATAGAGAGGGATGAGGAAAATGTCTAATCCTAGAGCTATAAGAAAGCATTCATAAAGAGGGTAGCAATAGGGATTTCAATCTAATGTAAGGTGGACTGTTTGCTATATTTAGTTTGTCTACAAATATTTCTGCTCAGTTTGATATAGGTGTGTTTGTTTTGCAGCTTCCATTGTTCATTCTTCTAACAATAGGTGAAGTTATTTTGAACCATACTTGTGTGCCAAAAGAAGCAACCAGCTATGAATCATTAGCCTCCAAGGATCATATAGCTAAATGAGACTTCTAAAACATGAAGCACATTCGAAGTTGTCAATTGAGCTTTTGTTTCTTGAAACTCTAGTTATGTGCTTGAGTAGAAAATGGAATGATCACAATTAAGTCATTTCTAATTATTGAAAGGAAAAAAAGTAAATTGATCACCATGGCTCAGAAAAACTTAATTAAGATTGTTAAACATTAAAGCTAGAATATAAAAATGTCCGATTAAGTGCATTAGACATTACAGCTAGAATAATGTTAAACCAACATTAAGCTAATATGAAGACAGATATAGGAATGTCCTCAACTTAGTTTAGTTTGTTAAAAATGATATATTTCAGCGTGTTGAAAACTTCATTTCTTGGTGTGTTAAGAGAAATAATTTGTCACGGATGTTTTTATCTTAGTTAGGTTTGTTAAAAATGATACATTTCAATATGTCAAGACACTTTATTTCTTGGTATATTAAGTGATTATATTGCTCGACACAATATAAATAGTGGGTGCAAGAATTACTTTTGCAACAATTAGCAACCAAATTCCTGATTCAGATATTCTAACCAAATCCAACCATGTTTCAACAACTTCCGCATTAAACTAGGTAAATATTAATTGCAATTAATCATCATTTAAATGACCAAATACTTGATCCCACTCTTTTGAAGCTTCCTCAACTGTTCGAAATTTCCAAATGTGTGGCTGATCTTTCTCTCGTGATTCTAAGATTGCCTGTGTTCAAAACAAAATATTATTATATGAATTTAAATAAGATTGATCGGATGTACACTATGATAAGATTGATTAGCTGTACATTATGACATGCCTATTGCATATCCACATGTAAGAATTGATTCATATGAATTTTGAATGGCAAAAAAAGCAAAGAGGATGATATCATTGTATGGATTCTGAACCTAGGGCAAATGAACATCAATTATAGATACTATTGCCACCTTAAAGATAGTAGAAATGGTGGTGTTTTTGCAATAAATGTGTTACATCTTTTGTGACTTTCTAGTAATAAAACTTATAACAACTTTTGAGAAGCCAATTTGTAACTTTGCCAGCCCATTCATTCCTTCTTGTATATGAAGCATCTTAAATGGTTGGATTGTGGAGAGAGCGATTCTCAGATACACTAGCACCAAAACTACCATGTAAGTTTGTCCCAAATACGTTGTACTTCAAATCCTGATGTTTGAGCATTTGCAATTTGCAGATCAAGATTGTGCTGGGAACTTGATCAGTTAGTCTCTAGAGAAAGACTTGAGATATCCAAGGATGGAGAACTTAGGCCACCAAACATTAGATCAGAAGCTTTTTCCCTACTTGAGGCATTCTGCATGTGTTGTGATGTCCACATGAGATGACCCTGGATAGGCAGGAAGAAGTAATTGCTAATCCTTCAAAAGATGATTTGTAAACCTTTTCAAAAAGAGAATAGTTTTGTGTTAGCTAATAAGTGTTAGACCATAGCTTTCCCGTCGATGTAGCAAAAGATCCCATGTCCCAAATTACATCTTGAAAGGAAAAAGAATTTCTTCAGAACATGATAATCTAGACTTCAATCAAAAGCTATATTGCTAATAAGTGACCATCGCATGGTTAAGATGTTCTACACAATAACATCAAAATGTAGAACTGGTCCAGAACATAGAGAATGGCAAGGCCAGAAAATAGTCCCAAAGGATCCCAAGTACCCCCTACACCCACAACATCAGCACAATACCTGAAGCCTCTTAAAAGTCCTCATTTCTGCCTCAATCTTATACAAGGGAATTGTGAGATATGCCGCCATCTTAAGAGAGAATGCAGTCAAAATAAAGGACTGCAGGGAAGCCAATGCTGGCAAGGGATAGTAGTTTTTGTCATTTGAGATGGCCAATGCAAACCATAAGGACTGTTGTTGGCCCTATATTTATTGAAAAATGCAGTAATTCTGAAATGTTAAAAAAGTACAATTATGCACTACTTGACATTGTTTATTCCATAGATTTCTACATTATATGCTTGTTTTATTCTTGAAGAAGGAAAACAAAAGAAAAATGCGGGTAGCTCTGTTCATCCCTGCTAACATGAGTATATTTGTACCTTATGAGTAAAGCCCTCCTGATAAACTGGCTAGAATCTTTTGAATTAATATATTAGTGGAAACCGATAATAATACTCAAACATTGTTGTAGAGATGCTCTAGCTTTGGCAACTCTAAAAATGACATTCCCGGGTGATTACAAACAAATATGGAGACTCTAATATAACAAAGAGTGGTGAAGACAAATAGAATAGCTGTCCTCAGTGTTATCCTGCTGAACGACCAACACCATGGGCAAGGAGGAAACATGATGGTTATGGACAAGCAAACAAATTATGATTTAAACCACAATAAGAAACTTAATGGTTATGAGCAATGATTTCAAGGATATGAAAAACTACTTATCTGCTAAATTTTCCTATCCGCCTCAAAGAATGAGTAGGACACTTCTTAAGATAATATGTTCTGTTAGATATGGGAAATAATTATGACCCTTATCTCTTGTAGAAAATGTCACCCTTCAGCAATGGTAAAGTGATGAACTGCGAGAATTGTCTCACATCATCAATGGTGACTTTTGCAGTAACTGGAACTGTTGAAGACTAATATTAGCCTTCCAAAAGCCATCCTACTCAAAAACTCAGCATCGTTGCATATGAGGGATAAGCAAGCACTTTATTATTCCAGTAAGTAGAGGAAAGATGATTACCAAAATAAATACCAATAAAACATGTTCCATTGTGTCCCCTTTTGGGTGAATGTGAAAAGAAAGCGCTTGAAGTGCCCTCAAAAAGGGAATGGCAAGGAGAGCTGTACCAAAAATTAAAAATACACAGTATAAAATTATATTAATACTGTAAAAACTGCAAATTAATATAATCGTACATGCGAAAATAGCAAAGTCTAAGTAATTGGAGGTTTTTCGTTTATAATAGCAGCCAAAGTATCAACACAAAAATACAATGATATTCATACTACAGCACAATGTCACACACTGATACAAAAACTAATTATTTAAATACTATGTAACAATATGAAAATTCGACTCTTATAAGTACTACGGTCCACAACACACAATTATAAAGAAAATAAAACAATATGTCATCTCGATTATTTTTTTATTTTTATGTTTTGTGTTGTATCTTCTTTTTATGTTTTAAGTTGTCCTTGCTTCAATTGTATTGAAACAGAACAAGGTGGGGACATAAATTTGTCATTGGGACAGCATAGGGACGTCCCCATTGCATCCCTCATTTCTGTTCCCATTAATATGTGTCCCCTAGGGGACTGAGGGGTGTGGTGCATCCCCATGGGACATAGTTAATATTTGATTCCCTGATATAGACATATCCTATAGCCAGACGATTCATGCTTTCTAATCAAGACAATTTTAGAATTGGAAATTTGGAACCAATTTTAGGATTTTTACCTTGAATTTTAAAGAAGGCTGAACCTACTGGATAGAATTAGAAATTGTTAGGTCAACACATTGACTGTGACATCGACCATCATTTTTTTGATGTAAGTGTTGTTTTCCATCCTGCGTATTTTCAAAACCATGATGGGCATGGTGAATATTACAGTAGTGCATATGCATTGGATCAGGGTTATCACTGATTGTGTCAATGATTATGAATTAAATCTTGTAGAATTTTTTTATTTCAAAATATTTAAATTGTCATTTTAGAGCCTATTGACCCTAGGACCTGACAATGAAAATTGGAAAGCGACTGCCACTCCTAAATATTGTATGATGGAAATTTTCCTATTTAATTTTTGTGAGTATGCATATGGCTTTGAACCTTTCCAAACCTTTTGAAAATTCGAAACTTCAGAGGACCTTTCAGCTTCTTGACCTACCAAGTTTTTCAAACCTTGTTAATATGAGGTCAAACACACTTCTCTTCATAGCCTTGACCCGGTCTTATATACTTTCCATGTAAAAGATTACTGAGAAAATATTTTACCAATACCAAGAAGACACTCTAGTCCATTGTCATTTGCAATAGTATGCAGAATAATAGAAAACTAAGGCACAAAGCAGAATCATCACTATTACTAAAAAGTAAAACAAGAACATGTACGGTAGCTTAACAAAAGTTAAATTCTTGCATATAAATCTGACAAGAAGATATTCAGCAGCTAAAAGCATGTGAATGCTTGCAACTAAACTTCACTTGAAAACACCCACAAATCTTGAGTAATTCCCATAAAAAAATAGAGAAAAAAAAACAAATTTGGACCACCTTGACTTGAAGTGTGAAAATTCAACAATAACTATGCCATTAGTCCTTTATATGGTTGAGTAGATGTGGACAAAAATTAGAATAAACCCAGAAAAATCACTCCATTAAACATTCCCATGACCATATTTGGTAAAATAATGTAAGGAGATAAAGCATGCACAATAATTCTGTCTTACGTATAGAAATTAAAAATTGGAAAGTGGTGAGATGAGTCAAAGCAGGCAAACTAATTTAAGGGGCTCCTCATCGAGGATTTTTCCAGAACTGGATTAAGGGAAAATTTAGAATAAATCCAGATAATTACTTCAATCAATGATCCCATGACCATAATTTGGAAGAGATAAGATAAGGAGACAAAATATGCACAATAGTTCTATCCGAGATATAACACTTGAAAGTGATGAGATGAATCAAAGCATGCAAACTAATTTAGGGATTTCTCTAAAATGTAATGAGCCTAGCCACAAAGCCAAATAGTGTAAGCATCAACTTGCCATAAACGATCTTGGATGAGCGCATTACTGATAAATTGTGCACCAGGCTCCATTTCTTCAACATTAGTTTCCTTCGGAAAATTATCCATCTAAAAGCTTTAATTTAAACTTGCTAGAGCTAAGCATTATTTTACATAAAGATTACACATCAAAATGAAGCTAGGGGAAAGCTAAAAGAAGCTAGCTATTTTAAATAAAGAGCTTATGTAAAAAGTAAAAGGCTACGGGTGCATATATTAAAGATTTGCCTTATATGGTGAGCTACCCAAGGTTTATTTTAAGATTTTAATAAAAAGAAGCTCACGGGTGAAAAGTTAGCTAGCCTTTTATTCAATCATAAGCTAAGGATAAGCTACAACTATGGGCAGGGATCTGAAAAGAGACAAACAGCTGCCAAAATCTGCAGACAGCTTGAGCATTTAATTGACAAATATTTCTTAAGCCACAAAAGCCTGCAAGAGTTGGACATTTCAACAAGGATCGTGACAACTTTGCATTTAGTTTTTAATTTTTTCTGATCTGGGAAGCTGAAATTAGATGCTTCTTCTTCCTCTCACTTCTTCTTCTAATTCTATCAAAGAGTTAAGTCTCTAATTTTCAAGTAGTTGTTTTTGTTGTATTGCTTCAAGCCTACAGCTTTTTGCTAGAAGTCTATTACTCCCAAGTAGCGTTTCAAACCCCTTCTATGTATGTATGTCTGCTTATTGTCTAGCCTTTGGCTTGTGAATACAATGAGTGTATACAGCACAATTGATTGAAATTTCTGAGGCCAGATGCCCTTTTGTTTCCGTCTTGCTACTCTATTCTCATGCTCATATTCAAAATAGAGCTCACCTGTGTTCATTAAGTTGATTGTGCTTATTCTATACATTTGCATGCTTGCTGATTAGTAGTTGTGTTTATAAGATGAACATTTCCAGTACTTAAACCATTTCTGTTCTAGTGCATCACCTTGTTTATTTTATTTCTCTAACCCCCTATCTCTCCCTTCCCCCAAAACAAGGTTAGAATATATTGCTTTTATGCATTAGAGTAGATCAGAACCAGTTGTCCCTAGAGGTTGTCTACAAGTCATAGTCCCAAAATGGTAGACATCCCGTGTTATGCTTGGTATACGGGTGCAATTGAAAACTGACATTTCCAAACATCAATAATTTTTGTCATGCATTGTGGGACAGGATTTGATTTTAATTAAAAAAGTTATGCACAAATCCTCCTGGTTTACATTTAGTTTAGATTTTGGTGAGAATCTCACTTTATGTACTTTATTGAAGCAATTTCCATCACCTGGCGACACTATTGGTCGTAGATCCTTCATTCACGAGTTTGCAGACCTTGCCCCTTTCAAATTTTATGTTGCAGTAATGAAATTAGCGTTATGGCTCAACCAAGAACTCTGCCTTTTATGAGATCTGGTGGTCAGCTACTAAGGCAGCATTGGAATGATATTCCAAAATATGCCTTAAAGGAAATTCCAACGTTTTACAGAGATGGCTCTATCACCTCCATCGACCAAATTCAGGATGTGGCCAACCTCTACACAGCCACCACATTACAGAGCAAGATGAAACCCTCATGCTGCTAGCATTATCTATCAAGGAAAAGCCCAAGACAGGTTCAGAAGTTTGGATTCACAATCAATTTCAACATGAGGACGAGCTGGGAGATAGGTCACACTTGCAGTTCAAAGAAGATATAGGTGTGCTTGCGCTCATTGAGCATCTCAGCACAATCAAAAGAGCTGCTGATGAACACATCCCTAACTTCAACCTCAGATTCAAAAGAACCTGGAGAAGGATTTCTGCTGAATTCAGGCCCTTACCAGGTATTTCTCATTTGAATTAATTGAAAGATTTTGATTCTGACCTTTATGTCATGATACAAATACTAGGAGTGACACTTCTAGAAGCTTATAACATTGTTGTTGTAGCTGAAAGAAGTAACATACCAGCTCATAATTGCTCCAATAAGGCCACAATCATTATTTCCCCAACCTCGTAGCATGCAAGCCCACTTGCAAATGCAGCCCACTTGCTCACCCCTACCACCTCAAACTGAATCCCTGACTTCAATTCATTGTCTGAGATTAGGAGCCTTATTACAAAAGTTTCCAATGATTTTTAACCTTTAAGAGACAGCTCAACACACAAAAATGTGAAAAATCAGTTAGCTGTCCCAAGCTTTGCCAGACCCTCCTATAAAATTGGTTGTAGTCCTCAGCCTAGACCATTGCAACCATTTATCCTATCACAGCAAAATAAGTTGCTGCCTCCTCAAGCCCTTCATGCAACACTAAAAAGGGACTGCAACAGCCAAAACACATGCTCGTTTCAACCTCCTACTATATTCAGAGCTGGGCATGAGCCAAAGGTGGTGGATAGCATTGTTTTTCACTTATGCTGCGGAAAAAGGACTCCAAGCTAGCTGTCAAAAAGGATCACTCACAGAGCTTGGACAAATTCTTGAAGGAAGGAGAAGACCTTGAAACAAAATTGGTGACGATGTGTTGCACTCAGTTCTTGATTCATGTTTTTCTACTAATGACTGGCTTTTTCAAATGGTAATGAAGAGCTTTCTCTGCTTCTCTTTCTTTTGAAGATGAGCAGGAAGATAAGGAAGATTCAAGGGAAAATCATCAAGAGGTTGATGCAGACCTATGGGTGGAGATATCAGAATGGATTGAGTCCGATAATGAAGAAGACTATGCCCCTGGGGAGCTTGAGCAAAAAGAGTGGTGTGTGCAGAGAAAAAGAGGCGTGTTGATCAAATGAAGAGGAAGATTACACAAGAAGAGAATGTGCGTTCTTGAAAAAGAAGTGTTGTCTCCGTCTACTCAGCAGCTAAACTCTTAGTCTACATTTCCATGTGAAGATCCCAATTGCGCTTATTGTTATGAGCTACAATTTGTTCTTAAGGATTCCAAAACAGAGATCCAAGGAGATACTGGTTTTGAAACAGTAGCTGAAGGAAAAAGATGCATACAACCTCTGCGTACAACAAAGAGGGAAGCTCAGTTCTAATGAAGAATGCAAGGGCCCCTGTGGGAGAGAAGGCTTCCCAATAAGATTCCAATTCCTACTTGAATCCTCTGTGCTTCCCATGACAAATCTAGGCAACTGTGAACAGAAAGAAGATAAGGACCAGGCCAGCACAAGTGGCACTGAGCCACCATCTGTCATTATCTCAGAGCAAGAATAGCAATTATGTTAATAATCAGCCAATGCACCCACTGAAATAATATATAAAAGAAGAATGGATGCATTCTACAGAAAAAGAAGGGAAAAATTAGGTTATGCTCCCATTCCTCTCATAGGTCGTTGCTTCCCCACAGCTAATTGACTGGAAAACATCTTCAAAAGGGTAGTATTTTGCATACTCAGTCATGGATTTGTTTAAGTTTTTGTATAGCTGGTTAAAGTAGGATTTCCCTTTTTCTGCATAATAAGATGCCTCTTGCATCACTCTGCATATTTTAATTGAAATACGTATGCATTTTCTTTTGTATATAAGTTTGTAGGGTTCACAAATGAGCTTCTCCTGGTACTTAAAAAATGAAAAACATCAGGAAGTTGGAGCAACATACAGAGAGATCAGAACCTCAATTTGAAGGGAAAAGAAATTACAGAGCTCAAAAGGGGTGAAATATCAGAATTGAACAACTTTTTGCAGGAGCAAACTGACAAAAATTGAAAGCATCCCCCTACTACCCCATCTTACCACATCATTCTAATAAATTTGCAGAGCATTTGGAGCTGAAATGCGGGAGGATAAAATTGTTGCTGGTGCTATTCATGTGAAGGCAAAATTGTCTGAGGCAAAATAAAAGCCCAGCCTTGTCGTTCATCTTTTCAGATCCAAATCCAAGGAAGGGCGTTGCCTTTAAGAGTTGAGCTAAGCTAAAGCTAAATGTCCCAGCTCGAATTTCTATTAGTTGAGAAGAATATGGTGGAGCCCATAAAATTGTATGTCGCATGCTTCATTTTGAGCAAATTTGTGACGAAGGCAAGAAGAAGCTGAAAAAAGAGGGGACAAGTTTCAGCTAAGGATTTATTTTAAAAGAGAGGTTGATGTCACATCTTATAAGCTTAGCCTGGTTGTTGGATTAAAAGAGGTGCTCTTCCATCCGTTGATCATCAAATGCAGTTCAAGCAGTAAAATTCATAAGAAGAGGCCGACCACCTAGAGAGATAAGCTTAACAGAAGTTTAAAAGCCCAGCATTTCCCTTGATCTTCTTAAGATCCAACAATAGGGTGGTGGTTTTAAAAGCTATGTGGATATCATATCTAAGAGTCCAGCTTTACCATTAGATTGCATTCTAAGAAGCTCTCTGCCTAAAGTCTGAGCAAGCTAAGCAAAATCTATATTCAGCGGCACAGTCAACTTCCAGCTTGGAGATTCTATGAATTTTAGTGAGCTGCAACATGGAAGATACAGAGAAATAAAGAGCTTGGGATACAGACAAGGATTGGAGCTAGAAGCAATAAGGAAATAGAACAAATATGGCATTATCAGAGCAGTTCAGAGATGGCAAAAATTCAGAAAAATGTTCACATGAATAGGAATTCAACGACGATCGAAGAAGCAAATTGGGCTTAGCCTCAGGGGCATTTCCCTCTGCCCCTTGACCCCACAAGAGCGCTGCCCTCAACCTTGCTGGGAGTTGTCACCACCAGGCCCCCACTTCTAGAATTGAGAGCCACGGAAGAATTGGTGCAGAAACATGTTGAATGGAGCTACTTTTTCTCAACTCCATGCCCAATAGATACAAACGCGGCTCGACTCAATGCTTAGTAAGCAAGCTTCCCTAAGGACCACTAAGAATATTGATAAATTCCACACCAGGCTCCATTTCTTCAACATTTTTTTCTTGTGGAAAATAATCCAGCTAAAAGTTTTAATTTGAACTTGCTAGAGCGAAGCTTTATTTCACATAAAGCTTACACATTAAAACGAAGCTAAGGGGAAAGCTAAAAGAAGTTAACTATTTTAAAAAAAAAAGCTTATGTAAAAAGTAACAGGCTATGTGTGCATATATTAAAGCTTTGTCTTATATGGTGAGCTTCACAAAGTTTATTTATAGCTTTTAATGAAAAAGAAGCTCATGGGAGAAAAGTTAGCCAGCCTTTAATTCAATCATCAGCTAAGGACAAGCTACAGATATGGGCAGAGATTTGAAAAGAGACAAACAGCGGCCAAAATATGCAGACAGCTTGAGCATTTAATTGACAAATATTTCATGAGCCACAAAAAAGCTTGGAGGAGCTGGACATTTCAACAGGGATCATGACAACTTTGCATTTAATTTTTCTGATCTAGAAAGCTGAAATTAGTTGCCTCTTCTTCCTCTCTCTTCTTCTTCATCTAATTCTATCAAAGAGTTGAGGCTCTAATTGTAAAGTAGTAGTTGTATTCACTTCAAGCTTATAGCTTACTGCTCCCAAGCAGTGTCTCAAACCTCTTCTATGTTGTATGTATGCTTATTGTCTAGCCTTTGGCTTGTGAATGCAATCTGAGTGTATACAGCGCAATTGATAGAAACGTCAAAGGCCGGAAGCCCTTTTATTCCCATCTTGCTACTCTGTTTATGTGCTCATATTCAGAATAGAGGCCATCTTTAAGTGTTCATCAAGTTGACTGTGCTTATTCTATACATTTGCATGCTTGCTGATTAGTTGGTGTGTTTATAAGATGGGCATTTGCAGTACTTACCCATTTCTATTCTAGTGCATTGCCTCTTTTATTTTGTTTCTCTAACCTCCTCTCTCTCCCTTCCCCACCCCAACCCCGCCCCCCCAAAACAAGGTTAGAGTAGGTTTTGTTATGCATTAGAGTAGATTAGAACCAGTTGTCTCCAGAGGCTGTCTAAAACTTACAAGTCAGTCTCAAACTGGTAGACATCCCATGTTATGTTTGGTATGCGAGTGCAATTTAAATTGGGCATTTCCAAACATCAACATGCACCACTAATGTGGCTGCCATAGACACTAAGTAGGACTTGGCTTCCCCTTGGGGCTCCTCTAAAACAAGACTATCCAAACATAGATAACATTTGCATGGGCTAATCACCATCACCTTGATTCTTGCGGGAGTTTAATTTTGAAGTGACATGATTTGCACCAAGTTCTGATTTTATCCTAATTACACTTTAGTTTAGTGGAATTATCTACCATATGAGTCTTAGTATCATTTTTTTCTTCAATCTTTGTTGCAAAACAGATACCATCAACAAGTGTTTCTTTCAAAAGCAACTAAATCTCTATCTGTATATGTTGTTGCAAGTTGTTGTGGTACTTCAACACTTCAGTATGGCCTAGATTTCCCAGTTCAAAAGAGATCCAAACACAGAACTGTTGATGCGGATTGCACACCCAATCAAACTAGCTTCTCAAGCCGACGAGCTGCATCTCAGTGTGAAGTAGCTTCCTAGCTTCAGTTTAATCCCCATTCTCGCTAAATAAGTTGTCATTGTTAAAGCATCGCATAAGTCTAAAATTTTTGGTATAATCTTGAACAGTATAGCCATGACACTGGTACAAACACTTCCATTTGAAGGACTGATGACCATAATGCGTCAAGGGGTAGAATTCAAAACAAAGTGCTTTTACTAAACATTCCCATCTGACATGTTCCTAATCAGCTTCACCTAATAGACCTTCACAGTCATCCAGCCAGCAAGCCATCCACCACCAGCCCTTCATGATCATCCATCCATCCAACCATCCATCAGAAGCGAGTGATCTTACAAATGAGAATGTTGGTCGATGATCTTAAATGACGAATGATCTTAGATAATGAGATGATGATAGTCCTGTCACAAAGGTGAAGGTTGATCCTGTAACCAGATGCAGTAGCTGAAGTCCGCAACTAACTGATGTTGACCCTATCCCAAGATAGAGGACCAAAGATATATAGGATAGCCACTTCTAGTTATCGCATATTTCGTTATCAAGACCACTCAGTCACCTTTTGGTACTTGAACCAAGGTTTTATCTCTCCCGTTGGTCGAATACCTGAAGGGCCCTCCCTCTCAACTTTCAGGTCAAGGTCTTTGCTTTCCCATTAGTTTAGGTTCTGGATGCACATAGGATTGTATCATATGGTGCCATATTCAATGTCCGATGATATCAACTATAAACACATCTCCCTATAGCACAGGAGTATCCTCTAACCCATCATTTGTGCCTTTTTGTCACCTTTGGCTATTTACCCATCCGTCATCATGGTGACAATCGGACTCGCTCAGATTTTTCTCTGTCCAATCACTATTGGTCATGTCTAGCCATGTTTGTCCATCTTTGGTTACCTATCACTTAAGCAGATCCTTTTGCATCTTCAGATAGCATTCTCCTCACTTTTATTTCCCAACCAGACAGGGTTGTCCTGATTTTGATGGGGTTAGACCAAACAGGTGAGGTTACTTTATATTAAGGCACTGTCTTTACAACAATTTCAAAAAGAAATAACACGGCACTTGCTCATTCTACTGAGGTGTTCCACGCATGTGCCTGGTTCTACCCTTTGTGGAAGGCCCTAGAGATGCTACGAGCTCTATAAACAGACCTTCCTTCCCTTAAATTTGGTAACTTTAGATACTCCTTTTTATGTCTCTGCCATAATGTTAGCCTCTACTCTACCTCAATCAGGTGGCTAGCAATTTATTACTTTAGCTTTGGCTCAGTTATTTTATTCTGTGCATAGCCACGTCAGTTGAGCATTCTACTCAGCCACATTTGGTCTTTAAGTCATGGTCGGGTCACTCCAAGTTCCACCTACTACTCTAGAATGGGAGAATTTTTCAAAGCCGAGGGCTATTGTGCTCTTTCCAACTGTGTAATCCTTCTTTGTCAGTTAGCTTTTGTATTAAGTGCTTTCTTGCTTGTGTTTTCTTATATTTATATATGTGCTGTTGCTTTGTGTTACTTTCGAGCGTGCTCAGGTTTTCATATCTGAACTCTTCCCAACTTCAGAGACTGTTGCTACCTCTTATGGAAAGAACCCAAATTTACTAACTATACCACTGTTTATATGTAGGACTTCGTAGTGAGGAAACTTTGCAACGGAGAGAATCCAAAACCTGATGGAAATCTGAACATATCTTACATGAGACTTCTATAGCTTCAGGTTTCTATCTATTCATAATGCATCTGGAAAACTTAACATCGCTAGGATAAAAAGAAAATGGGGGAACAAACTGATCCATAAACATAAGGTGCATAGCATGCATGCATTACTAAATGGTATACACAAGATCATTGGGGTCTGAGAGGCTAGATGGTTGCAGTAAAAGATGGATCAAAAAAACCTACTTGCATTTCAGATGCTGGCTTCGTTTTGAGACGAAAGCAGTCGAAGAGAGCACTCCACTTGTCAGAGCAATTGTTAAATGTTCCACTCCTATAATATTGTTGCATCTGATAAACAGGAGCTGTTAACAACATTTGACGATAAATTTTAGATATTTGGCTTTTCAGAAACTATATACACAGATGTTTCTTGTTCAAGTCACTGGCGCATTTTGTCAAACACTTGGCGAACAACTTCCAAACCATGCAAACACAACCACACTGTACCATATACATCATTCTCCTTCGCTATCACGGCTAACCTGACTGGTAATTTTAAACCGCGAATTTACAGTCTAAGCGTTTGAAAGCTAAGGATAAAACTTACAGTAACAAAATCCCAGAGCATCGAAACAGGCAACACAGGAAAGATTTGGGCGTGCTACTGGAGCACCCTTTGCTTCTTCCGCCTCAGCCATGATTGAACCGAACTGTAATTCGAAGAATGCGATTCAAAAATGTTGTCCTCAATTTAATTTAAAATAAACAATTTATTTTATTTTATTTTCAGTAATTTATGTTTGTAAAGCGCACCTTTACTTGAGTATCATCGAACTACCAATACCATCATATCGCCTCGACAAAGTGTAATCAAAGAATATCAAAAAGTTGGTGTCCTAATTACATATACTTAATAAAAATGTTTTCAATTAAATTAGCAAAATTAGCATTTGTGCGTGAAATGTGTGATGGAAACGCCAAAGGGATGTGTTGAAAAAGTTAAAATTAAGGGAGATGAGCATTAGGGAGGAGAGGAGAGGGATGAAGAAGAAGGAGAAGTGTATTGGTGTGGAAACAGGCTGGGGGAACCTATGACCTATGCAAAAATCCCTTTCTTACAACAAGGAATGTATGTAGTGCATGTCATTTGTGTCAATCATGTGAAGCAAAAAGGGGGTGTTAAGAGGTAGTCATCGAGGAGACATATTTTAGAGATATATGAAAAGAAAGGTATGGTTGATGAATAGTTTGAAGGGAAACTTGCACATGTTTGAATGTCGAAACATACATATGTTTTACACTAAACCTCTAAGTTTATCGTTCCTCATGTCATCGATTACATGCATAATTGCAAAAAGAGTTTCTATGAAGTGAATAAGGTAGCAATTAGGGTTCCTGTCATTAGTGGTCTGATGAAACTTTCCGACAATGATCACCAACACAAAACCTTGTCCTCTCATTTTCCCGATTCATGTAAAGAAAAGTTATGGAGAATCGTATTTGGAATTTCATATTAGCATAATAAATTTTTAAAGAATTGGCATGAGAGGAAAATCATTTTTGTGCATACATCTCTGGTCGTGTTTCAATCCTAGAACACATACAAGGTCATAAAATGGAACATTTCAGTTTAAAGATCATAATTCGATTGATCAGTTACAAGATTATAATTTGGTTGGTTGGCATAAGGATTATAATCTAGTGATGAGGCAATGAATATGAAAACATGGAATTTGTTGAATGCATGGATGTAAGTCGAGGACAATTGGAAGAGCTTCCAACCATATACATTCTAAATGTATACGCTTTCAGAGTAAAAATTAAAGAATACACATTCAAATCTTTCAAATCGTTACAAGGAGAAAAGGAGTGTGGTGTGGAAGGCAACAAGCAACATATTATGGAGATATGTTAGAAGGTAAGTTTTAGGTATTAAAATGACTATCAAGCTATCAAATTATTTTTGCTCCACATTATCATCTCTATGCCACTTGCATTTTTCACATGAGTGGAATTTGCAGTCAAAGGGGTCAAATAAAAAATGGGGAAATTCCAAGAGGATGCAAGTTTGAAACCCAATCTTAATGGGGACATACAAAGGGGTCACTCAGTCAATAGTGAGTATGAACAATCCAAGACACCCTTGAGAAAAACAGAGCGAGATCTTTGAAAGGAGCAACAAAATTGCAGCAGTAAATGCAACAAAAATAGACAAAGGCTCACCCCCTAAAAGAAAAAGCAAACAAAAAAAAACTACTCCCCCTCATGGCTTTCATATGTATTGTTGATCTAATTGTTACATGGTAGGTGGAATATTGCTTAATAAATACTCTTATACTACATATTAAATGTGTGTCCTCTTTTGCCAATCTTCAATCTACTTGTCTTTTACCTACATATCATTTTATAATAAAATATTTATGTATCTACACCTCTTGGTTACTACATATTAAAACACATTCAAATCTCCCATCCACCTATGAAGCATATATACAAATAGAGTACTCTCTCATTTTCCAATAATAGAAATAAAATTAGTGTATTATCATTGGTAAGTAAGGCAAGTCGCTTGCACACATTGTATTGGTGTTGGGAGCTTTCACAACAATTAAACGTCACCCACACCTTGTATGTCTTTTTATCAAGGATTCTTTGTCCCACTCTTGTCTTCAAATTATGCATCCACGTGTACTCAACCACGATCCACTTGGCACCATTGCATTCACATCATCGTCTAACCGCATTATATTAATATAGTTTCCACACTCTCATTACTCTGTTTTCAAAATAGCACATGTTCTCGAGAAAACCAAAACCAAAGGACAAAAAGGATTTGCATATGGAAATGGCTTTGAGCGAGTCTTTTAGAAAACTAATCCCAAAGCACCGGTTTCGGGAACACGGGGTCAATCCCAATCTAGATGATCAAATACCAAAGCCATCTAATATTCATTTTTTCTATCATAATTTTTGACCTTCTAGTTTACATGATTATATTGTAATATGACCTTTTCTAGTAGAGATACATGAACATCCTATGCCTCAAAGTAAGTACCAACAATTTATTTTAGTTGTTGGTTGTTATGTCCACTCTTATGTACCTTGTGGTGTGGTT
Source organism: Taxus wallichiana var. yunnanensis (assembly GCA_018340775.1). Lineage (NCBI taxonomy): Eukaryota > Viridiplantae > Streptophyta > Pinopsida > Cupressales > Taxaceae > Taxus > Taxus wallichiana. The sequence continues at coordinate 192,734,567 of CM031236.1, forward strand.
AGCTGATCCTATGAATGTGCAGAGTACAGTCTCCTGCTCCACTACTAAGTTAGAGGTGATGCTGCCTCCAGATGTAGAGAAACCTCTAGTGATGGTAAAACACTCCGAAATTTTTAATCGGAGCGAGGTCCACAAAAAGAGTAATTTGTAAAGATTCGTAATGAGCTAAATTTATTTGAATGATTCTGATTTATGTCTATTTGGTGATGCGAAATTACGAGTTCATTGATGTGATTGTGGAGGGAAAGAGCAATGATCGTGTGTAGGTGGACATCGATTTCAGGGCACAATTCGAGATAGCTCATGCGCCGAAGTGATACACAACTTTGGTAGAGGTGTTTCCCATGTTGTTTACCAAGATAATGTTTGATGCAGCGAGGTGAAAGGAATGCATCTCCTGCTATGGAGGAAATATCGTTAAGTACGCTGAACCCAAATGGGTGGGTACATACAGGCGCAATGGTAATGACATCCACAATTGTGGCCAGGGAGAGGTTTCATCGGTGGAAATTTGGCGCTACTGTTCTTTTGAAAGGAATAGAAAATAATGCAGGCTTCACTCTGCAGATGGTACTGCTTTTATGAAAAATATATTAGAATATGATTTTTCATGCAACCATTTATTACGCCGGCATTCCCCTATGGTAAAGGACCTCCGGACGTTTCTGCAGCGGTGCTAAATTTGACGGCCATTTGGACGTTTTTGCGTTTTTAGGTGTTTTTACCTGTTTTTAGTTGTTTTGTTTCGGGAAGAATTCTTTTTAGGTTGGAATACATGATCTCAAGAGGAGATTCGAGCATCAACGACGTCAACGAAGGTCTCTTCAAGCCGAACAAATCCGCAGGAAAAAATTTCCAGTCAAAGTATGGGATCCCGGCAAAAATCCCTTTGGTGATTGGCATGGCCAGGTGACTGGTGAAGGATAAGGGCCACCCGCTGGTTTTCGCGGCACTGCAAACCCTAATTGAGTCTGACTGTAAAAATATAATTTTAGGGTTTAGATTTTGTATTGGGTATTTCAAAATATAGCAATTAGTGTTGGAATGTTTGTGGATTTTATATCAAGATTTCTGAGAGTTTTTCGTTTTAAAAGGGGTTTTATCTTTTTATTAGGGCGTGTCAGTTATTGGCGCAGATAAATGAAGGGATCAATGTAGTCGGTTTGGCAGGTCCTTCTGGAGGAGCGAGAAAACTTGTTTTCTATGATAAGGTTTTGAATTTCATGCCTGGCATTCTCGACATTTCGAAACCAAATCCCCAATCGAAACCAAATCCCCAGTTGGATTTTCCTTTGGACTGGAGGTTCTCATTATTGGCATTTTCTTGATTCTCATTCTCGTTGTTATTATGTGTTATTTCCAATCGCATGCGCGTGATTTCCATTATTCAGGTTTCCGCATCCCGTTTCCTGAGGCAAAAGAGGGGAGGAATTCTCTACCAGGCGAGGGTTCCTCTTCAAACACGAGATCACCCTCATCGCTAGAATTTACTGATCCCACATACTTGACGGATCTTCTCTTCGTCTGAACAGCTCCACTAATATCTCTGGTCTTGGTGGTACGCATCATCACCATCAAACGCTCAAATGAATTTGATGTCGGCCTTGATGATTTGTGTGTGTGGTACACTTAACTGAAACCTATTATGGACAAAACAGGGTGCTTTACTATCATGGTAGAAATCTGCCAATCAATTTGGTCATGTAGTCAAGTCTTCTCCCAATTTTTAGGAATTTGGTAAATTTTAATTTTTATCTGTATCACTTTTTGTACAGAGATTAATAATCCTCAATGCTTATTAGTCTTCTTCTTCACATATGGTTTCAGGGATGTTCTTTTTTCGCAATTCTGAGTGGAGTAGAATGTTTTTAGATCGCTGGTGGAATGCAACTAGCTTCATTTGTCCACCTGGCCAATCTAAAAGTGGTGAAAATGATGCCTTGAAGCATTTAATTAAGACCGTGCCTCAAGATGAGAAAAAACATGTTCGTATTCCACGCATGCAGTGTGTGTTCAATTCAAACATGTGGTCTCCCTCATGGAAAAGCAGCCACCGACTGATGACTTTAACTAAAACTGTCTGGCAAGGTAAAATGCTCATGTATCTTGAGATCTCTTAACTGTTTTTTTACTGCTTGTCATCTCCAGTGTTACAATTACAATTTCAGTGAAGAATTTCCTATATCCTCTCGATAATTATGTGCAAGGTAATAAATAAACGTAATGGATCTGTTTTTGTTGATATCATAATAGAGATCAGGACCTTCAGTAATTACTTGGTTAGTAATAACTTAATATATAAATATCTAGGAGTTTCACTCATAAGAGTTTCCTGAATCACTTTTCCTTTATCCCAATTTAGGAGTTAGGCACCAAACTGATCACTTTTACAGTCTTATATCGTTTTAATCTATTCAATTTTCCTCAGTTATGTTCAATCGAAAGATGGAGGTGCAGTTTGACAGATGGGAATTGTTTGCTATTGCAAGTCACTGGAAAGATGTATTCCTCATTTCTAGAAATAAAGGACAACACAACAGGTGACTGTGGGAGTTACCATGGAAATATTTTAGTTTTTTGTTTGGTGTTGGTATGGTTGGACATCTGTGTACCCAACCATCTCAAGGAAATGTCCTTTGTTTCAAAATATCTATGAAATATCTTGAACATGTTAAGAGCTCCAAATAGAGAAACCATGAAGAATCCTGCTCTAATGTGATTGCTATCTGAGGCCATGGCCTGCATACCTATAGGTTAATTAAGGCTAAGGTTGAAAGGCTTGTATGGTTAGTCGTAAATATTCATTCTTTAATTAGTGACCTTGTTTAGACTATCTGTCAGCCAACATTTCTAAGAAGAGGTAATGATAATTCACAAAAGTTGTTTGTAGTTCCACAAATACCACCACCATTCTTATTTGCAAGCCATCAACCTCCATTCAGCACAATCCAAAAGGTATATCATATTCTCTACAAAAGAGAGTTACCACAATTAAGCAGGTTTAAATCAGTCTAACAAAGTAGTAGAAAGGTATATCATATTCTCTACAAAAGAGAGTTACCACAATTAATTTTCACTTTCCTAAAATTAAAAGAAGCCATACCTATAAACATTCGGAAGACATGGTGGACTTCCTTGCAGTGTAATATGGGCAGGTTTGCCCCTGATTGAATACTTTCACCTAATCTAGAAATTGGTGAGAGGTCTGTACCATCCCTTTGAAAAGTTAAATCATTGCTGCAAAAGAAATCAATATAAACCAATTGGAACTTAGAAGTAACTTATGCCAGTCAATATTATAATCCAAAAGATGAGTAATCATGCATTTGGGTACAAACAATAACCTGTAATTTGGATCCCTAACCCTCAGATCAGGGGCTGGGAAGATATTTTGCAGTCTACCTAAAAATAATTTATTGAGGTTGTCCTCCATATTTTGATTCACTCACAAGGATATGTTTTGGAATTTCTAAATATAATCTTTTATTGGTCTTATTTTATTCCATTTTTCTAGCTGGCTAGAGTAGTTCTCTTTCACACTATTATGGCAGTGCATGTTTAGTTAATTTGTGAACACTCACCATCTGACCATTAGGCCCTTATTATTTTGAGCACATAAGGTTCTATACCAAATAAATTGCTCTCATTCTAGATACAAATATGTCCTCACTGCCTTCTATGACATTTACATCCTTTAATAGTTTTCACCACAGTGATAGATTACTGGATATATTTTGCAACACTTATGTTACTATCGCAGTTCTAGCTATTGGATTTCCACTGGGCAATATTTCTTTGTAGAGTAGGGTTTGTAAATGTCCCTTTAAGGATATATATTTCATAGTTCTGTCATTTTTCCTGTAATAAAACGGCTAGGAAGTCAGATTACCACTTGCAGTTCTCTTCAGTGGATTTTAGTTCTTATTATAGCCAGCTGGAAATGAATTTGAATAAATCAATTTTTGTTCTTATTCTAGGATTTTAAAGACAATGTAGAAAGGATAACCATCAATGTAATTTTCATGTATAAAGGCCAACTCAGAGTTTCTCAGATGGTGTCTTTGTAATTGCATGATAATATTTAAGGCCAGAGTGAGGAGAAGCACTGGCACATATCTACGAATAAGCAAATAGAAGCACACACAATAACTACAGGTAAAGGTGCAATGATGTGGTACATGTGAGAACAATGGATCATCACAAAACTAACATCTACCAACATTTCTTCCCAACAGATGCGCCACACAAAAAAAATAACAGATAAGATCTATAACCACAATGCAATGGATGAATGTACTTGCTCCAACCCACAAATCTTGGATTTAAGCACACAATTGAATGAAAATAGGAGAAAGGAGTAGAGTGCAAAATCCTTTGATGATAGCAGCAGAGTTAATTTCATTATATCGGAGTTCTCTCAAATCTTGTGTCCTTGTGCAGGGCATTGGCTGCATATATTGGTTTTGGCATTTATTGGGAAATAGTGAAGCTTTGGACACATGTTATTCTTTGATTTGGGTCAAATGATTTCTTTAGCAGAATAGCTTCCACTCTAAGGGTTTGGCAATGAGATCTTCAAGGACCAAGAATGGCAATGTTGCAATTGCATTTGAACCAACACATGGAGTGGTTATAAATAATATAAAAGATATTATGTATATGTTTATTGTACACCAAGCATAGCGCTAGATTTGTTGCAATCCAAATTGGGTATTCTGTTTGTGAGAGAGATTATAAGTTTTTAGTAACATTAATTGCTTAGTGCCTACACAAAAATGATGCTTAAGCTAGAAATTTTACACAAAATCTGAAAATCAGTTTTATTCAGTATGCACATCCTCTCCCTTCACCCTATGTACATTAAATATTTGAAAAGAATAAACTGCAGGTGTATGCCCATAAAAGAACCTGCCATGCCATTTTAAGATACTTATCTACAACATTATTTGCATTTTGTGCCACTGTTTCCATATTTTGATGTTAGTTTTACAAGTTGAAGAATGGATAGAAAATCATAACATATATTAGATATAGACAACATAAAAGAATATTCAGATTGTTGGAACATCCATTTTAAGATAAATAATTAAACAACAACATTATTTACATTTTTGTGCCAATGTTTCCATTACTTGAACTCATTAAATTGTTCATTACAGTGTGCAATTCTTTTCCACTTTCAGCCACCTCCAAGGAACTATGTTGGTATAAAACGGGAGAAATAAGGATGGTGAAGACACTCTTTTGCTGTTATTCTTTCATTGGCATCCACCTCCAACATCTTCATGAGCAAATCTATGCCTGCTAAAAAGCCTATGTTGTCAGTCATCCTTTTAAAGCATCCACACGAACAAAAACTGTCTAGGCGAGGCCTGGTCAAAATCTGGACAAGGGTGGTTACATACCCTGCATCTGATAAAGCATCCCAGTATTTGTCTATCATCTCATTGGAAGACCCTCCCACATGTCCCAATATAATGTTCAGCTGTTCCTTAGGACAATTCCCACAAAACAATGGCTTTCCAAGTAGCATCTCTGCAAATATGCATCCCACAGACCAAATATCCAGAGCAAAACAGTTATATGTGTTTGATTGCATAAGCAATTCTGGAGCCCTGTACCACAATGATACATATTCATTCTCATCCTTTTTCTTCATCCCTGCCTCTGCATCCTCCATCTTCACAGCCAACTCCAAAGTCTGCAAGTTTGAGTTTGACCGCTCCATTAGTCTTGCTTAGGGAAAGTAGACAGTTGGAAGGCTTGAGGTCTCTGTGTGCAATGCCCTTGCTGTGACAATAAGCCACACCATTGCGAGTTGCCACATTAGGCTTCTTACCTGCACCTGAGAATTATATCCACCTATTCCGCTGCTGATTAAGGAATGAAGGTCCATGTCCATAAATTCCATGGCAATATACACAACTTCATTTGCGTTCATACCAGGGCCTGTGTGACCATTGCCCATTAATTCCTCCAAGAAACACCCGTCTACTATTTCTGCCTTCCCCTGCCCAAGAATTCCGACCACATACTCGCTGGGAGATAAATAACTCAGAATGGAACTTTCTTTCTCTGCAACAGAGCTGTATGCAGATGCTTTAATGGCGATTATTTTTCCATCTCCAAGACTTAATGCTTTTGCCACAACTCCGTAAGACCCGCTGCCAACATATCTGAGCAACCTGTAACCAACCCTCGCCATCATCTTCACCTGTGAGAATGGAACTCAAACAAAACCAGATCTCGCTAATGTTTTGTATAACACTTTAAAAGCTCTGTGAAACAAAACCAGATCTCCCTAGTGTTTTGCCTTCAACATTTGCGCACGCACAGATTCTACATTTGGACATAAAATATGAATTCTTATTTTTATTCATTCCGCATTCCTATTTTTAGAAAAGCAAGTAAATGTTTTTTTTTAATTTTAACAAAACGTATATTTAGCCACGAGTGATTTTATATGTTTTTACAATATAGCTTTTTTAATTTTAACAAAACATATATTTAGCCACGAGTGATTTTATATGTTTTTGCAAAACACCTTTTTTAATTTAGCTTTTTAAAACCGACAAAACCGGGCTTGAGTTCTCTCTCTCTATTGGCGTCCACCTACTTTTCTTCCCTAAAAATGTTTCAAATAGCATTTTTAGGAGCTTTCAAATATTTAATGCAACTTCCTTGAGCAACGGTCTTGTTTAATGCACTTCCTTGAATAGTCTATACCCTAAGTTTCCTCTGTTTTCTTACAAAGTCATTTCTAATTTTTGATACTCTTTATTCTTTGAAACTTCAAAGTTAATGTAGCTTCCTTGAATAGTCTATCCCAAAGTTTCCTCTGTTTTCTTACGAGTTGTTCTAATTTTTGATACTCAATACTTATTGAAACTTCAAAGATACGAGCTTCCTATTTTTGGTGCAACATAGGGAAATTGTTTTTGGTATGAGAAATCACCTTGTTTGATATTATTATCCCAATTTTGTTAGAACCCTTCTTTTGTGCGAGATTTTAGATTCTTTTGAAATTGAACTCATTGGTAATATCCATTTGTTAAATTTGATGCGAGGATTAATTCTTTGACAAATCCAAACATTTCCTTGCAAGTCCAATTGTTTTGTTTTGCATGACAATATTGATTTTGCATGTATTTGTAATTGAAACTTTCATTCTATGTAGTTAGAGACACTTCTTAGCATAGTTTAGAACTTTATTTTCAAGGATTATTTGCTAAATGAAAAACAATCGGATCATTGGAGTCTTTTACTAGGAAGATTTTTGTATTCAATTACGGGGATATGGATTATGAAAAGATTCCTGATTTTATTGTTCTGAGAGGATGTAATAGGTGTCAATGCAATTATTACTTGCTTTCTTCGCAACACATTTTTTTAATTGCAGTTTATAACTTATTAGTCTTCAATTTATCACTTTTTGTCGAGATTAATAATCCTCAATGCTTATTAGTCTTCTTCTTCACATATGGTTTTCGAGGAATGTTCTTTTTCGCAATTCTATCTAAGTGCGAGTAATTGGTTTCGAAAGCATTTACAATGTCTTTGTTTGCATGTTTTATGAGAGATCGATTTTCCTTTTCTTAGTTTTGGGGTTGCCTCTAAATATTTGGACTATGTTGAATCTTTGGCACAGGATTTGTTGGCGAGCCACAATAATTTTTTGCTCTCTTGGCATTGTATATGTATTATTGGTAATAACCATTTTTGGTTTGTATATTATATTCTTTTGGCTTAGCCCGAGTGAGTAGCGAGAACAAATTGATTTGATTTGATGTTTACGTAAAGTGCAAAAAATACTTCACAATCTTAGAAAGTTTGTGAAGGATTCTCTGATATGTACTCTTGTTTTGGTGAATGTAAAGACTCTACTTGAGAGGTGATGTTCATTTGCCTTTGTTCGGATGTCCAAATTTTGTCAAAACCATTGTATACGTGTCATGGAAACTAATAATATCCTTGTTATTTTTATCACCATTACTTCTACCGTATGATTTTTACACAGGAAATAATTCCGATGGTTATTGATCTAATGCGGTTTTATAGCTGATAATAGATAGGCACACATTTGGCTCGCATTTGCACTGAAGTTGAGACTTATAAAGGGATATACTTCAAGTTTGATTCAAAAAGACTCAAAAGATATATACTCCAAGTTTGATTAAAAAGACCGTAAGAGATGGTTTCAAGTACAAATCCAACTCATTGCATTTGTGATTTTCTTTTTAAAGTGTTTTAGGCTATCTTAGGAGGTTTTTTCTTCGTTTTGGTTGTGATTTTATTTTGTAGTTGGAAGATCATTTTTTATTAATAATGTCTCTGAATCTGCACGCATATCTCAGAATTTTATCCACGAATATTCATATTCTTCGCTATGCCCATTACCATGCTTATGGTGGTAATTTTTAAAAATCTTTTAGCAACCATTATGACTATTAATTAAAAAGTGACCTCACATATTGGGGCTGGGTTTCGGTATTATCCTTTTATCATGAATGGTCACGATGTTGATGGTGGCTTAGTGGATGGAGGGTGTCGACTTTGATTGGGTAGAGAGAACGCCGAGGTTTGCTTTTGGTTTGATTCTTTTTTTTTACCTCCAATTTGTAGGGAAGATGGCTTTGGACCTCTCAGGGCCATGTGAAATAGTCTTGATTTTTTTCAATTGGAGAACATAGCACTCTGTTGGAACTGGGTGCAGGAATAATTATTTTATTTCAACTTAGCACTAGGGATAGTGGGCTTATCCAATCCACTAAATTGGTTTGCATCCTGCACCTGGCCTAATCTTGTATTTAACACCCCTTGGGTGGTCAAGCCTTGGTTTATTCTTTGTGATCTAGAAAGCTTTGTCCTGTTTGGTGAAATGGCAGTAAATAGGTAGGGAGGTGGTGGAGGGTTGCTTTTGGTATATTGTTTTTTCCCAATTTGCAAGGAAAATGGTGTTGGGCCTCTAATTGACTGGAGGCCAAAGTGATCTGTTGGGCCTCAAGTCATGGCCGACTGGAGGTTAGATATATATGTGAAATGTGAAATCATGCGGTGGCATGTCAATCGTCACGACTAAATGCCTCAACGAAATGTGGCGTCTGCCGACTGCTGATTACGAAATAAAATTCATACTAATTAAAATTACTCCACAAAATTCTTACATGACTTCACTTAAACATAGCATTTGATGACTTCACTGTACAGTTTTTTCTTTCTTGACCATTTGTTCTTTAGTGTCCCTGACTTCATAATAACACCACAAAACCTGCAAAGATAACACTAAAACCTGGCACATCTCCTCTTTTTCAAAACTTTAATACGGGTATACTTAGTAAGGTTTTTCTTTTCTTTTTTTAATGCATTTAAATTTTGTTTTCTGTGTACATGGTAGAGAGTTCTTCGAACATAGTCACATTTAGCTCCAAATCTATGATGTGTCAACTGAGAATCTTTCACGCCATTAAAAGCAATCCAATTTTACTTTGCAAATCTGGGCACCCCATGCGGTAGAAATGCCTTAAATGGTTAAACATTAAAGTCTTTTACATCAAGATTGTTGATCACGCTAGAGTTTTTATGGTCCATTACCTACAGTTCTTGTGAGCACTTGACTAGAAACTGCGTTAGAAGCATCAAACATCGAAATCTTGTGAGTCTGCATGGATATTTGCTTTCTCCACATGGAAACTTGTTGTATTATGATTACATGGTAAATGGAAGTCTGTGGGACATCCTACACGGTGAGTATAATGATTATGTTATGAAGAAGAAAGGAGGATTCAAGACTACTATCACTCAATAAAAACAACCTGTCGTAAATACTACCCTCTACTTTGATAGCACCTCCACTACTAATTTACTCAAACTTCTTGTATCCAAAGTGATATCAAATATATTCATGTTTAGTAAAAAAAAAATTTGCCACAAAAAGAAACCACTTATGACATAAAATTTGCAAATATACAGAAGTCTTCATGTATTCATGTTTAGTTCAAATAAAATAGTCCACAAAAATCTACCACTCATAATATGAGATTTGCAAATGTGTATGTATGAATTTGTAACAATTTTGAAATGTATAGATAGAACCCTTAAATGTAATGCTTCATCTATACTCCTACACTTACACTATCAATCACACCCCTCATCAACATCAACTACAAAAGTAATAATTATCCCTCTAAATCAAATAACATATACCGTTCGGCATTCACATTGCATTGTACACATGCGATTCTTAGTTCTATTATTATTGTGTCGTTGAGCGGAGTGTCGAATAGAGCAAGGTTCGAACCATATATAATCTAACAAGAAGCATGCCTTTGACGTAATAAAAAAATGAATGAAAATAAAATTAAGGATTATCAACCACACAAATAATTAGGATAAATAGATTTTTTCCGTGATTTTTTATTAAATGTATATTTTACTAAAGTGTCATCACACCATCCTATTCACCTTGAGAAAGTATGATATGAGCATTAGAAAATCGTTGTTGTAATTATATGTAGTTAATAAAAGTGTTTTTCAATTCTAAAAATAATAAAAATGAAGGAGATAAAACTAAGGACCATTAACCACACAAACAACAAGAAACAAGACATGAAGCAATAACAACAAACATGGTGGTTGAAAGAGGTAAAGGAGGAAGCTATCATGGTTGGTCTTCTAATGACCGACACCTGAGGACATAAGGTGTTAGGTTTGGGATTGAAAGGCATGTTGTAACTCTTGAATAAACCCTAGGAGATTTTTATAAAAGATGACATCATTATTAATAGAAGAAGCTAAAATGACTTATGCCATGATGGCGGAAAAAAAGCGATATATAAACCTTCAATTAGGTAAGAAATAATAAGAATCAACACACGGAAGGTCACTAGTTGAGAGAACATGGAGGATAAGACCTAAAAGTGATGTTGAGCAAAAACAAGCTTGTCACCAAATTACTAAAACTACCCTATATGAAAATAATCAATGAAGTGAATGAAACAAAAAGAGATATTTCCTAATATGATAAAAACCTCCAAGGAATTTTCACAAAGTGCATATTTTTTTCTTATATCCTAATTACTAAGAATAATAGTTTTGAATTTCCAAAATTGTGCTAGGAAGGGAAAATAAAAAAGAGGTTTTTGTTAAATAGATAAATATTAAGAATACACTCAAAGGAATTTGAAAATAGAGTTGTTATGCTTGAGATATGCAATGAAAGGTGATTTAATCATTAGGAGCCCTAGAAAGAGACATAAAGGATAGGACCCCTCATGAAACCTTAGGGAAGTTTGTGTAAACTATATTTAGGGCATGTGAAAGATGAGAATTAGGTTGAGATATTAATATACAATTAGAGTTGAAACCACTGGGGAACTACGATTTGAAACAAGTTGTAAGATATAATGTTGGGTTCAACAAAATGTTTACACCCTTTTTAAGCTTAAGCTGATTGTTATGGAAAGCACAAAAATAAAAAAATGTAAGGTTCATTATAGGGGATTATTCTAACTAATCATCTTCCAACAATAATTGTACAACATCAGAATAATACATTAATACTTAACTATTGAAATACATTCTCAAATACACAAGAGGAAGATAAAATTAGTTATATAGAGTGTAAAAAGATATTTGGGTGGCAAAAATTAGAGAATTTGGGAGTATAAAGATTGGAGATGTTTCACTTATGATTTTGTGACTGGAATTGTTTTGGTGCGGGACCATACAACTCATTTGAGATGTAAATATAGTCTTTTCCCTTATATATGGTCTTGGATGCCTTTGGAATTGAGTTCTATAAATTTCTAGGTCCTTTGGTGGCATTAAAATAAACTTCATTGTCAAACCCTAGTTATTGGATAGTCTCAAAATCATCTCGTAATAAGATGAATCATGCCAAAACCCTAACCATGGGTAAGATACCCTCTGAGAAGGTTAATGTTCGGTTACAAGTACAATTCATACACCACCTACGTCGAAACTACTTTGAAGAGGCATCAAACCACACGTAGTTCTCCATCAAGCATGTATTATCTGTATGAATGTAGCTAGTTGGAAACTTGTAATGATTTAATCATGCTTGATAGGATTGTGCTCTTGTTAAGACTTTGAAGTGGGGAACTTGGTGTGCTTGGGAATGAGGGAAGCTACACTCCTTAACCTAGTTGAGTTCTTCAAAAATATTGTAATGGCTTCCTTAATGGATGTGCATCAAATTTAGGAAGATTTAAGGAGCCTTGATTTCCTTTTTTGAGTGATGAAAATGAGTGTGCTAATAGAGTGTCAAAGTTATTTCTAGGTGAGTAAATGAGGTGATGTTAAATTGCTTATATAGGGTTTTAAAGGTAAATTATAATGATAAGGCCAAAATAAGAGATGAAAAGAACCAATAAATGATATTGCATCTAAACCAGATTTGGAAAGTATATCGGTGTAGGACCATACAAGTCGGTCAAGATTGGATTATCAAACCTAGCCAAACTGTACGATTTTGGACAAGGAGGTAAGCAAAATTTGAAAGTTTCACAAAATAAAGTAGAGTTTGAACACTAATATTATATATTAACATTCATAAGTTTTCAACACATAATGTAAGTAAATGAGAAAGTTTAGAAAGAGATAACAACATGCATTGAGTGGGGATAATACGTAGGTATTTATCTTAGCTAAGAAACACAATTATAATTATAAGTTTCAAAGGGCAAATTGCCATATTTGAGTGTCTATAGATGTAAGATTGGTTGTAATATCAAGGATTTCACTAGGAATCATTGAATTAGTGAAGCATAGGCCCTCTTGAGGATAACAAGAAACCCACTACCCAAATATATGGTACAGTAGGTACTAAAGAAGCCAATTATAAGTGTTTATATCTGGATATCCTTGACCGAGATAATGCCTCTATTTGCAAAGGAATGAGATCTATATTCAAGTTTAACAACAATAAGAATATTGTTGGATTCAATGACCTAATCCCACAAAAATATAGAGTTAGGGATGTTTAGTCCATGTAAAAAGAGAACTATGGTACTACTGTAAAATGTACCAGGACACCCAATTACCCTTGAGAGTAAAAGAGCATGAAATAGTAAAAATTTGAGCATTAAAAATTTTAACCTCCCGGGGGGGTGGAGGTCTATGAGTGTTTATGTAACTTGATTATCTCTCGCAAACCATTAGGAAATTTTTTTTTCCCTTTTTGTAAAGGGTCAATAATGCCAATATCTTTTAAAAATTTAGGTCGAGTACAAATATCCCAAGTGATAGAAACCATTCCTTTTTTACTTGAAATATTGGCCTTAAGGAAGTTATAAACCACTAACATTATTTGGGAAACAACAAGATGAGTAATAATAATGGTTTTCAAAAAAATTATGATTGATAACAATCACCTTTCTTGGTGGGTAGAGAAACTTACAATCTTGGTTTTCCAATTTGTGTTGATTTAATTGAGCACATAGCCCCACATATCATGAGGTGAAAGATGGATACCAAAAATATATTAGTGTAATGAGTAATTTTTGTGAGGGATAATGTGTTAGTTTGGGGCTATCCATATAGGATTAGGATCACATTTGATGAGTATGAATTTAGTTTTGTGATCACACAACTTAGTCCCAGACACTTTACAATAAACATTGAGAGTTTTTTGAGTATTAGCACTCTCGTGTTTAGTATTATGTAAAAATTAGTGTGTCATTTGAAAAATAAGATTCAAGAGAATAATAACCCTATGTAAAGGAAATTCCTTTTAGGTCTCTTTGATATTGATCTTGGTGAAACATGTGGCAAAAATCATTAGTTTCTATCACATACAAAAAGTGGGGTAGCAAGAATCCTTAATGAATATAACATTAAAGGCCAAAGGACGTTGTGAGGGTACTTTTGACCATGGACTAAGCTTGTGATTACAAAAAAAATTGAATTTACTTCCTAAAGTGAGGACTTAATCCCAAATTCTCAAACATTTTGAGAATTAAAAGTGTTGAGTCCAATTGATGGAGATGTGTAGCACCCAACAATTGGTATAAGCACTTGGCAGTATGGAAATTTTTATTTATCCTAATATATCTACCATTTACACATTAGTTGGCCAATTTAGAGAATCTTACCATTTTATTCTCATGCCCTACATCCACTAGACAACTACCTTATTTAGTTCAACCTGTATGTAAGTAAATAATGGTCTAATAGGATATCCTCACTCTTTGGGTAATCTAGATTAGGACAATAAGGTGGAAATTCCAAATACACACATAATAGGGTTGTAGGTTTCTAAAGATGTGGATTTGTAATGTGCTAGTCCACACTCTATAAAAGATGTAGTCTTGTAAAGCCTAGATCTAGAATAAGGGAACAATGTATAGCTAGGTCGTGATAATATATTGATAATATTAAGGTTGTAACAAGATAAATATACTTATGTTAGGGTTATAAACATGTATTTTAAGAATCAATAGGGTTTATAGCCCAAATGGGTGGATTATAAGGTGAGGAATGATAGATAACAATGTAATAGATTAATAATATGCCACTCTATGCTCATATATGCAAGACCAATCAAATCTAAAATAATATAAAATAAATACGAGTTTAAAGATACTTATCTTTATTCCTTTAACACCATTTAAGAATTAACTTCCCTAAGGTTATTAACACCTTATTATAGAATTGATGGGGGATAAAAAAACAAATAGAATCTAAGACCTAAAGAATCCACTTGTTGAAGACTCAAAAAATCCAACTACTAGATAGATCATGGATATTATAACTCCTATACTTGGGAATATATTAATCCTTTTTTGCATGTCTATAGGGTTTTTAATTATCAATCATAACCTTTTTATGTTTGCATTTCAATCAAGCTCATGCTTGAACGTATCACCCAAGTGTAGTAATCGATAATGTGGTTACCTTAAGGTTGCTTAAGTGACACGAGAGATATAATCAAACAATTGATATCATGAACAAGAAGCTAAGATAATACACAAATTATCTAAACATAATCCACAAACATTCATCAACCAAATCAGAATCACACACAAAACCCTTGATTATAATTACATCTCATAAGAAATGAACAATATAAAGTTTCATGTAGAATTCATGTGCATTGCATCCTATCATACAATATTACAAAATTTTCCTAACATGTTATAATTTGTGACACTTCTCCTCTCTTCCCATATTTACCTTCTTATATATACACTTGTATATGTTCTTGGTAGTATTTCCTTATCTTTTTCCTTCTTCCTCCATTTTTACTTACCCCTTTTCCCCTTTTCTCAAAATTCAAACACTCTCATTAATTATAACTTTTGTAAGACCCAAATATTCCTAAAGATATTTCTATGCCTATCATATTTTTTTGTTCTTTTTTAGATCTTAGATAGTATGCGATATCTTGTTCAAATGGATCTTAGATGGCATACACTATCTATCTCTTATGATCCTGATCACCCGCTTCTTACGCAATCCCCGATTATCTACAAATAATAGAATAGTGTGCTTCCATGTATTCATAAAATCCCATCCAAATATTCATGTAGGGATGAAAGATATTTAAGGTATGATAGATGTATTTACATGTCTCATCCATGTGGTCGTTCTTTGGTGTTTCCACAAAATCCCCTATCAACATCTCCCCATAGTAAAATAATCATTTTTCCTCAAACAAGGCTTTGTGATCCCTATCTCTACAAAAGAATAAAGAATGTACACACAATAAGGAATAAGAATAATCAAATTCCTCATTCTAATTATATCTCCTCCTCTTAAAACATTGTCAACTCTAGCACACTCCTCTCTGCCCGGGCACAAGATGCTTAATCCAAGAGCCAAGGCCTCTTATGTATCCATTTGTATGTCCCATATATATTGAAACCATTGTGCCATATGCTTCTATTATTTCTCATGAATTGATTTCTTTCTTGCATCTTCCCACTCCTTTTGAATAACCTCTCTACAAATTCCTCCATTTCCTCACAACCTTCTCACTTATATTATGTAAAATCATAAAGGACAAATTCATATTCATTAATAGTTTGATTGATCTCCATCCCCTTATCTCGATACAATTCTTGTAGGCCTCTTCATTACTCAATATATTCTTTCATGATCAACTCTCACAACCACTTGTAACTCAATCCTCCCTCATAAAAATAATTTATCAATGTACTCCTCGTAAGAGTTGAATTGACTTATCATAATATTTACCTACTTAATGCATAGCTCTATGATTTCAACCTCATTTAATGCCTTTTAAATTTTAGTTTGTAATATGGTGATGCACTTCTCATCTATCCTAGGTTATTTTTTAGCCTCCTCCAAACAATTGTCCAAGGAAAAGACAAATTTTCCATAGGATCAAAGTTGTTTACAAAAATACTAAACATAGTTAGCTTAATCCTCATGTAATATTCTTCTACCTTTTTAGTTAACAATTGTAGTGCAACCTTAGTCTCTTTATACTTGTTTCCCTCCTCTACGACCTTTTATAGGTATTTATTAGCCTCTATTACCTATGTTTTCACTTTTTGGTAAGCTTCATGATAACTCAAACAACCATGGCTTGTAGTTGGTTGATTGACAGTCTTGACGGATTGTAAATTTGTACACTAGGTCCACCAATAAATTATTTTTTTCCTATTAAAGGTGCCCAAAATATTCTCACAAGCTCAAAAGATGGGTCTATGGTGTGGTGCTTAGTTACCATCTCATGAAACTCATTCACCAAAGCTCTCATCTTTACTACTATCTTTGAAATTACCTCAATCATGGTATTATGTGCTTTCCCTCTTACGTGAACATCCTCTATAAAAGAGGTTTTAATTCTCTTTCCTTTGAATCTTCCAAATCTACTATCAGACTTCTACAAGGTGGT
The DNA here is from genome assembly GCA_018340775.1 of Taxus wallichiana var. yunnanensis. Classification (NCBI taxonomy): domain Eukaryota; kingdom Viridiplantae; phylum Streptophyta; class Pinopsida; order Cupressales; family Taxaceae; genus Taxus; species Taxus wallichiana. Next base: position 192,751,449 of record CM031236.1, read on the forward strand.
TCTTCTCCAAGGCCCCCACCTCTAAATTCCTGTGAGGCCATTATATCTCCTAATTTAATATAAATTAAATTAAATCTAATTTCAGAGTAAATACTGTAACAAATGATATTTAGGTAATAAAACACAATAACGTCCAAGAAATAAGCATTCAAGAAGGTAAAAACCCTAAGCAAATGAGAAAGGAAGATGACTTAATTGATCTTGGCTGATCTAAAAAATGATCGAGACTGTATGAGTGTTAGATTTGGTTGGAAATGGTGTCAAAATGGTTGATTGAGGGTTCTGTAACTTAGGACTATGCTAGACAGGAGCGCCCACAGGAGGATGGGAGTGCCCATGCACTAGTGACTAATGCGGTACTGTGTCTGCTTAGATGCTCAAGTTCTGAATTTTTCTAGGTTGGAAGTTCTTCGCTCCAATATTCACTTTGTCAATCCAATTTTTTTGTTAGGGTTTTGATCACATATGTAACCTACAAAATAGATGACTACTTGCACATGTCCAAAAACCACATCAAATCTAATAAAAAAAGATGCAAAATGTGGATTCGGACTAACTCCAATAGTCACTCGAAGAGTGAACTTATGACCAAGCATTGCACTACATCTCAGAATCCATGTAGTTTTTATGTGTGTATCCATGTCCTATGCCCTAGGATGCCCTTATGTAAGTTGCACGATGATAGCGGGCTAGATCTAGATTGTCCCAAATATGTAGAATGTGTGAGATGGAATAGAATGAACTCCCCTTCTATGATGTGTATGTAGAATAATGTAGCCATTGTCCCTTGTATGGATGTGCTAGATGTATGCCTTGTAGTGCTCTTGTGCCTTTGTGCAAGCTTAGGTGGTGATAGATAATGCTTATAGTGCTTGGGCACCTTATTTAGAAGAAGTAACTAAGTATATATATGATTCCCTTGTTTGAATTTTGTAATTGACAATTGAAAGGTTGAACCAAAGTTTTAAAAAGTTACAAAAGGTGAAAAGGACTCAAAAGTGTAAGAAAAAAGGCAAAGTGTTGGGGTTAGCACAAGGTTGTACAAATAATATATTAGATATAAGCATACATGTAATAAAAGTGGATATTCTACCGGAAAAATATACAAAATAAGAGATAGAAATCAACACCATATTTAACGTGGTTCACCTAGTGTGGGCTACATCCACCAAGAAACAAGCCAATCTATTATCCAAAGCTTTCAGAAGATATAATGAAGATTTACAATCTTCCACACCTCTCAAATGTACAATACTTTATTTCTCTCAAGATTCTCCTTCTTCTCCAAGAATTCTTTCTCTCACAATTATTTCCACAATAATCATCAACTTCTACAATCCCTACTTCTAAACCCTAGATTTCATGCTTATATAGACATATACAAACTTAGGGCACTTAGCCATGTAATTACAATCAATAGATATGCTTTAATGCTAAAATTAGATCTAATTCCCATGAGTTAAATAAAACACTCATGCACAGTAACCGACGTTGGTTATCCCTAACCAATGTCGGTTCTACTTACTGATCGATCGATCATAGTTGACCGATGTTGGTCCCTACATAATTGATGTTGGTTACTGTGTTTTTCCAACAAGTTTAATATATAACATGCTAAACTGAAGTAATTGAGCTCCACAACTCAACAATCTCCCACTTGGAGATAAATTATTGCACTATACATGTACAACGTCATTCTTGGATCCTTTCCTTAGCTTTGTTTCTTCCTCTTCAAGTATCAAACTTGAAGACCAATAGAAGTGGAGTGTAGCTCCAACTTATCTTTTCTAATGGCTTTGTTAGCATATCCGTAGGGTTTTCACTCGTATGAATCTTCTCTAGTTTCAGCTGCCCATCCTCCAATACCTTTCATATGAAGTGATACCTCAACTGAATGTGTTTTGTTCTAGAATGAAACACTGAGTTATTTTCCAAATGAATTACACTCTCGATACATCCTTTGAATAATTTACAATCATCTTGTTCCTTTCCCAACTCTTCCATGAACTTGCTCATCCATAACATCTCTTTGCTACCTTTTGTAGGCTGTAACATACTCTACCTCCTGTAGTAGACAAAGCCAAACCTTTTGCAATCTCGAAATCTAGCTAATTGTCATCCCGCCTACTATGAAAATATATCCAGGTAGTGTTCATGCTATCATCTAGATCTCCACCATATACTCGAATCAACATAACCACATAAAGAAATATCCAAACCTCCATAACATAACTGCATGTTAAATGTCCCTCTCAAATACCTGAGTATCCATTAGAATGCTTTCCAATGCTCTTTACCTGGATTGGCCATAAATATACTCACAACTCCCACTACATGTGCAATGTCTAGTCTAGTACAAACCATAACATACATGAGACTCCCAAATGCTAAAGCATATGGTACTCGTGTCATGTATTTGACCTCCTCATGTGATGAAGGACACTAATCTTTGCTCAATTTGAAGTGTCCAACCATAGGTGTAATTACAAGTTTTGAATCTTGCATGTTAAACCTTTCTAACACCTTGTAGATATAATCCTCTTAAGATAAATACAATTTCTTTTTCTTCCTGTATTTGTGTATTTGCATGCCAAGGATTCATTTTGCAGTTCCTAAATCCTTCATAGAAAATGTGTGAGCTAGCTTTCCCTTAAGCTCGCCAATGTCCTGCATACTAGATCTTGCAATAAGCATATCATCCACATACAATAACAAAATAATATAACTCTCATTTTCAAGTTTCTTGAAATAAACACAATGATCGATTCACATCTCAAGTAACCATGCTTATGCATGAAACTATCAAACCTCATGTACCATTTCCTTGGAGCTTATTTGAGCCCATTTAGGCTCTTTTTTAACTCACACTAATTTCTCCTTACCCTTGAATTCATACCCAAGCGGTTCTTTGCATATAAATATCTTCATCCAAATCACTATGAAGGGAAGCCATCTTCACATCTAGTTGCTCTAAATGCAAATCATCTACGGTAACTATACTCAATACAATATATGTATGGAATTATTTTAACAATAGGAGAAAATATTTCACTAAAGTAAATACCGCTTTATGTGAAAATCCCTTTACTACAATAATTTACGTGTAAGTTTTTAGTCCACCCTCTTCTTCCTTGATCCTATAAACCCATTTGTTTTGCAATGTCCTCTTACATACTGATAGGTTAACCAAATCCCAAACTGGTTTTGTTATAAGGAGTCCATCTCCTCATCCATGCCACGCTCCCACTATACGTGGGTCTCATCCTGCATTGCTTCTTCAAAACTTTCTGGTTCACCATTATCAATCAATAATAAATAAGATAGAGAATGTGTAAATATTTCTGGAGGTTTAGTTACCCTTTGTGACCTTCTCATAGGAGTTTGGGGTACCGGAGGCTCATTCTGGACCTCTTGGACATTTGTTTCCAATTCTGATAGTGATTGATTTTGGGTCACTGTAGGCGATGTTGGTTCTAATAACCTATGTCAGTTTGGCTCTCCTATAACCGATACCGGTTTAGCTGACCGATGTCGGTCATGAGTCAACCGACACCGGTTATTGTGTAACCATGTAGGTATGACTTTTAAATATGAGATTTCATTTTCATTCACAAACTTCTCAACCGGTTCATCCTTGGGTACCAAAATTTGATCCTTGTTCATTCTCTTTTCATTCCATTAAATTTCACGACTCCTAATAATTTTAGAATTCTCTAAATCAAAAAATAGAATCAAAATCACCGGATCCATAACCAATGAAAGTGCATCTCTTGGATTTTACATCTAACTTTTTTCATTTTCCTTATCAATATGCATAAAAGGTTCTGAACTAAAAACTTTAAGAAAAGAAAGATCTACCTCTTTTCGGTCCAAGATTCCTCTGGTATTCCTCCATCTAGTGAACTTTAAGGCCCATAGTTAATCAAATGAACCGTTGTATCAACTACTTATGCCTAAAACTGTAAGGTCAATCCAACATTTATCCTCATACTTCTAACACGTTCCATGATTGTCCTATTCATTCTTTTTGCAACACTATTCTCTTGTGGTGTTCTTGGAACCGTTATTTCTCTACGTATTCCATTCACTAAACAATAATCATTGAAAGACCTTACTATAGTATTCACCACCATTGTCAGATCTAAGGCACTTTAACTTTGAATTTTATTCATTCTCAAAAGGGCTTTCCATCTTTTAAAAGTCTCAAAAACATCACATTTATGTTTAATAAAATAAACCCATACCTTTCTTGTAACATCATCAATGAAAGTAACATAATACTAGGATCCTCTATGAGAAGAAGCTACAGGATGGTCCCCACACATCCGAGTGTACAAGATCCAATTTTTTCTCCTTCTTAGTTGCCTCAACTTTGAGAAATCTCACTCTCTTTAACTTTCCAAAGACACAATTCTTATAGAAATGAAGATCTAAATCTTTCAAATCTAACAACTTACCCTTATCCTTTAAGATTTGCATTCCTTTTTGACTCATATGGCCCAACCGACCGATTATGCCACATGTATGCATCTAAATATGAAGTAGATAATATAGAAAAGGAATTAATAACACAGTGTAGATAAATATAACGTTTCTACCTAATTCCTCTTACCACAAAAAAAAAGCACCCTTGGTGACTTTACAAGAGTGTTACGTGAGTGTAACCATGCGAACCAACTTGACCTAGTTTTCCTGCGAAATAAGATTCCTCTTGAGGCTTGGTACACGCCTCGCATCTTTCAATACCCATGTATTTCCATTTTGAAATTTTGGATAAACTTCCCTTTACCAGAATACTACAAGGTTCATCATCACCCAAATAAACATGCCCAAAATTGCCCTAGATATAATTTTTGAAATAACTCTTATTAGGGTTTGCATGGAAAGAAGCTCCTGAATCTAAAACCCATGATTCTATTCTATTATCCAAAGAAATGATAAGAGCATCTTGCATTACCTCTGTTGCAATATTTGTCTCTTTATTTACCTCTTTACCTTTGTCTAGGTGTTGGTTCTCTTTATCCTTTGACCAACAATCTTTCTTTCCATAATTCCAATAGGTAATTCTCTTACCTTTGGATTTAGATATGCCATTCTTTGACTTTGATTTCCCATTATTCTTACTCTTGGATCTCTCCTTCCACCCACCTCTACTTTGTACATTCAAATAATTCCCAGATGATGATTCCTCTGTACTTTTCCTGCAAATTTCTTCATTCAAGATTATACTAACCACATCATCAAACTTCAAAATTATTAGCATATGATGTATTACTTATGACCATTATCAAGTTATTCCAACTATCAAAAATACCATAAGAATAAGATTTCTTTCACTTCATCATCAAACAAAATATCAATCAATTTTAACTGATTTACAATAGATTGGAAATCATTCAAATGACTAGATGTAGATCCACCTTCATGCATCTTAGAACTAAATAGTTTCTTCATCAAATAAAATTTATTTGAAGCACTAGATTTTTCATATAAATTAGTAATATTTCATTAACTCTACCGTAGATGTCACTTCTATAATATTGGAAGCCACATATCTTTGTCATACTCAATCTTATAGATCCTAATGCCTTTATATCAAGAATCTTCCATTCTTCATCAATCATCTTCATAGGTCTAGACTTTTCATCCAACGATAAGTACAAATCTCTTTAATACAAATAATCCTCAATCAGAACTTCCATAATTGATAATTTTGGCCATCAAAATTCTCTACCTTATATTTGTTTTCTTGTCATTGTTGTAGTTCCCACTCAATTAGAAAACCCTTTGTGAGTAAATCATGTCAACATACAAAACCCTCAAATAAAGCTCATACCGGTTGTTAGGGTTAGCACAAGGTTGTACGAGATAATATATCGATCTCTAATGATCTAAAAATCAATTTTAACTATCAATTGTGCACACACATAACTTTGCTTTGTATTGATTTTTGATGTAAAAATTGAGCATTATATCCTTTTGTATTTTTAATAAAATAATTAAAACTGAAAGTACTTGTGTAAAAATAGAAAATAAAGAGATGAATCACTAGCAATTTGACACAAGAATTGATAATGGAGTTCGGCACTTGTGGCCTACGTCTCTGGGTCCGGTTGAATGGGACCGATCTATTAAAATCTTGAAAATAAATATTTACAAAGATTTCTACAAGAATATGATCTTCTCATCACGTTCCTCTACCAAAAATAATAGGAGTCACTTTTTACTTCATCTCAAAATTCCCTCCCTAGCTCAAGTTATGAGCATTTCAATAAATTACACAAACTCGAATGCCTGTACATGTACAAAATAGCTCCTTTTATAATGTTTCCCAAGTAGTGGCGGTCAAGACCCATATCTTTTACCACGGAGATCAAGGTTCAAATACCCTTATCTCCATCTCCTTAGGCGCATATCATGGGATTTATCCCACATTTGAAGCTGGAGGGTGAGTTAGGTGCTTTATAAGGCTTATTTCCCACGCATGTAGGTGGCTATATGAGCCATTGACCATTCAAACCTATTTGAGCACCAAAAAGGGCACTTGGGTATGTCTGGCATTGTTTTAGGTGCCTTATTCAATAATGCTTATGGAGGTTTAGCAAATAAAATGCGTGGAATATGGTTTAGCAAGTAAAATGCGTGGAATATGGAGGTTATTTAATTGCATAGTTTAAATGGCATATCAATTAGTCCCACATGCATAGAAAAAATGCAATTAGAGGCATATATATACACAAGTTGGTATAATGATAATATGAGAAGGAGGCCAAGACACCCCTCCATAATCAAGTGTGTTGAACCTGGTTGAGGGTCCCCCGACCAATAAATAGGGGGTCCATTTGTCCACAAACGAGTGTCCAAGACCGGCATTCCAAAAACCACTTTTAGTTCATCACACAAATTGTCCACGTGTCGCAATATGATTGAAACACTTGGTGAGTGTGCACACATCCAACTTGCACAAAACTCCAAATTTTGCCAGTTGCCCGAAAATTTCAGCGGGCTATAACTTTTGCAAATGAGCTTTGTTTCTTGCAAACAAGATATCGACGGAATCATATAATTTTTCTCCACACTTTAAAAATGACTGCAACTTATTCTGAGAAGATCTTAGATTGATGTTTCTCTGTGAGGATCCTCTAGATCATTCCTCCCCACTGAGAAACTTTTGGACCCCAAAAGTCAACTTAATTGGTGAATAGGTGAGGGTATTTCTCCCTCACCTTTCCGGTTTCCACCCATTTAGCCTTTTCGGATGCATGCCTTTGAACCCAACATGAAGATACTCAATATCACCCCTTCGCAAATTTCTTACTTTCCTGTCCAAAATGATGTCTTCTTATAACTCATCAAGATACTCAGGAGCAAAATCATCAATGGAAGGCATTATGTTAGCATCATCATGATCAACAATAATAGGTGGTTCATAAAATCTTAAATTCTCAACATTTACAACTGAGTAGATTTGCATATATGGAGGTAAATCCAACCAAAAGCATTGTTACCAATTTTTAATATTTGGAATGGACCATACCGTATATAGGTTTCAATTTTTACCTTCACCATTAGTCTTTCCTTGCTGATGTGAAGCCAAATGAATCACCAACTTTGAACTTGTGATCAGTTCTATGTTTATCATGCCTAACTTTGTACTTAACCTGACTTTTCTCCAATTGTTCATGGACATACTGATGAACCTGTTGTATTCTCTGCACAAATATTTTAGCCTTGTCAGAATCACTTGAACCATTAATAGTTTCATGTCCATAATATACATCTAATGGAGAATTAGGCAGATATCCATAACAAGTCTCAAATGGAGACTTCAAAGTAGAAGAATGTAAGGCACGATTATAAGCATGTTGCACATAATATAGATGTTCATCCCATAACTTAGGATGTTTGCCACAATAGCCCCTAAGAAAATGTACTACTGTGCGGTTTACAACCTCTGTTTGACCATCAGTCTGTGGATGAAAAGCAGTGCTCTTTTTCAGTTTTGTGTCCATTAACCCCCACAATGTTGACCAAAATTCCCCAAGAAATCTAGAATCCCGATCAGATATAATTGAAGTAGGTAAACCAAAATGAACCCAAACAAACTGAAAAAATAAATGTGCAGTTCCTCACCAGTTATTTGTTTAGTACATGGAACCAACACACACATTTTGCTAAATTTGTCCACTACCACATATAAGTAATCATGTTTCTTTTTTGTCATGGGCAAGCCTCCTACAAAGTCCATGGAAACACTTTCCCAAGGCCTTGTTGGAACAGGAAGAGGAGTGTAAAGTCCTAATTTCCTGTTACTTGGCTTGCTTGTGGCACAAAGAACACATCCCTTAATATACATGTTTACATGTTCATGCATTCTAGGCCAATAACAATATTTCTGTAAATGTGCAACTGTCTTACTAATACCAAAATGCCCTGAAATAAGAGAAGTATGTGCTTCCCTAATCATATGCACACACTCATTTTCTGGAATACAAAGTTTACCAGAATGATATAACAATCCTTCATGCAAATGATAATCTTTTTCTCCTACTTGTTTCCCACTTACTAGATCCTCATACACTTCTCTAAAATCAACATCATTTACATATTGTTCCTTGTAACTAACATGAGCCAAAGAACTATGCTGCAAAAGAATAGATGCTACTACCACTGGTGGTCTAGATAACATGTCGGCAACCTTGTTTTGAATACCTTTTTTATACTTGATTACAAGATGAAATTGTTGCAAAAATCCCATCCACCTGAAATGTCTAGATTGCTGCAATTTGGTTTGTGTTTGTAAGTATTGAAGTGGTTGATGGTCAATATGTATAATTGTTTCTTTTCCCATTAAATAATGCTTCCACTTTTTAACACTTTGAACCAAAGCATACAACTCTTTATCATAAGTTGGATAGTTTCTTACCGCACTTGTAAAGGTTTCTGAATGGTAACACACTGGTCGTTTGTTCTACATCAAAACTACCCCCATTGCGTAGTCACTAGCATCTGTCTCAATCTCAAATGAATGTTGTAAATCTAGAAGTGCCAAGATCGAGAGTGGTACTTATCTTCTCTTTCAGTGTATCAAAGGCTTTCTGTTGTTTTCCTCCCCACTGAAAGACATGTTTAATACTTGTCAAAACATGCAAAGGAGATGCAATATATGAGAAGTTAGCAATAAATTTTCTCCAGTACTGAACTACACCTAGAAAACTCCTAACTTTTGTCACATTAGTGGGTCTAGGCCATTTCACAATAACCTCTATTTTTGCAGGATCAATTCTCAATTCTCCATTTCCTACAACATAACCCAAGTAAATTAAAGATGTTTTTCCAAATTCACATTTTGACATCTTCAAATACAATTTCTCTTTCCTTAGTGCATCTAAGACTTTTTGGATGTGTTTAACATGTTCATCCCATGACTTACTGAAAATAAGAATATCATCTAAGTAGACAATAACAAAATTATCAATGAATGGTCTAAATATTTCATTCATAACTCTCATGAATGTTCTTTGGTGCATTGCACAAACCAAAAGGCATCACTAACCATTCAAACAATCCTTGTTTCATTTTAAAAGTAGTTTTCCAAACATCACCTTCTGCAATTCTTACTTGGTGATAACCACTTCTTAAGTCTAACTTAGTGAAATAAATTGCATTCTTTAATTGATCCAGTAAATCATCTATTCTAGGAAGAGGGTAACGATTCTTTATGGTAATCTTGTTTAAAGCATGGAAATCAACACACATTCACCAAGTGCCATCCTTCTTAGGAACCAATATAATTGGCGAACCACATGGGGATGTACTTGGATGAATTATACCTTGAGCCAAAAGTTCCATTACCTGTCTCTTGATTTCCTCATTCTCTACTACTGACAACCTGTACATTCCGATATTGGGAAGAGGTGCATCCTGAAGCATTGTATCTCATGTTGAACCCCTCTTTTGGGAGGTAGACCTTGTGGATCCTGAAAAACATCATCAAAATGAGAAACAATTTTTACCAATTCATCCTTATGTTTCAGATCGCAAGTCTCAAAAGCCATCTCATGTTCTTTTTCTTTGGCTTTGACCACCATGAGCACAAAAATTTTGCTTGAGTTTACAAGCCTTTTCATTTGACCTGCAGTTACCAAGGATAGATTATTCTTTTCACGGTGAGCTCTAACAATAAACTCAATTCCATCCTTTACAAGAAAATATTTATTTTCTTCCCTATAGAAGATTGCTTTACGATCATACAAATAAGGACTTCCCAAAACCACCCCACAAATATCCAAAGGAACTACATCCAATTCAACCTCATCTATAAACTTGTTTGTAATGGCAAATATGAAAGTACAAGTTTTAGTTACTTACGATTTGCATCATCACAAACCCATCCCAAAGGATAAGGCTTAGGATGTGGTTTAGTTTTGAGTCCTAATTTCTTAACAACCTCCTCAGAAATTAGATTAGCTTGAGATCCACTATCAAAAAGAGTATCAATTTTCGTATGCTTTGAAATTACTCTAATGTGGAAAAGCTCATTCCTTTTCTTATCATCATGTATAGTTTGTTTACTAGAAGAAGATGCAACATTTGTAGTACTATTGTTGGAAATTGAAAGAGTTGATTTACCTTGAAAACTCATAGTTGTGATTTTGGTTTCATCACCTGAATCAGAACCAAGATCATGCACTACAATGTTTGTTTTCTTTTCTTTTCTTTTCCTTTCTTAACCATCCATTTAGGCTTCTTTTCAGGATGTAATTTCCAACATTTAGACTCATCATGGTTTTTTTACAATGATTACAAAATGGTTTTTCATCTTCCTTCTTAATAGTAGAGTTTGTTTTATGCTTACCCTTTCCTTTTCCTTGTTCTTTCGAACCTTTTCCTTCAGATTGCTTGTTCTTTTGATTAAAATAAGAGAAAGAGGACTCCTTTGTCATTTTCCCTCATGCTTCCAAATGGGTTTCTTGAACACATACTGCATCAAGATTAGTAGGACCTAAAACAAGTATCATATGCCTTAGATAACTATGCAATCCACCAATATATTTGAGCAGTGTTTCTTCTGTGTTTAGAGAAATTCCTAGAATTAGAGCCCTTTTCCTAAATTCCTGTGTGTATTCTTGAACACTTTGTCCCTTAGTTTGTCTTAATGTTTGCCAATCCATCATAGCTTGTTGCTTATAACCAAGAGGATAAAATTGTTGCCTAAGATTTGAAACAAATTCAGACCAAGAAGTGATTTCTTTACCTTTGGTTTCTTCCACTTCCTGAAGCTTACTCTCCCACCAAATGAGTGTTGTGCCACCCATCCGAAGAGTTGCCAAATGAATCTTTTCTTCATCATCAACAATTCTCTGAACCCTGCATATACTTCTATTTGCTTGACCCAGTTATCCAACTTCTCTACATTTAGCTCTCCAGTATACATAGGCAATTCAAACTTGATATCTAACTTTAATGAAGGAAAATCATATTTTAAAGGGTCTCTTTTAGGAATATCAGAACTAGAGCTTTCTTCTTTCTTACCTTCTCTAGTTCCCTTTTCCCTTTGTCTATCTTGGTACATTTCTTCCACCATTTCCTTCATCTATAGGAATGATTGACAAAAGTTTTCTTCCTCTTGATCCGCCATTGTAGGACTTTGAGATCGTCTGGTACCAATTTTGGGATCTCCTTCAACTAACTCTCCTTCACCCTTCTTAGATCGAGACCTTGTTAACATCCAACACACAACTTGCAATCCAAAACACGTTAATCTGAACCAAAAATCAGTCAAAACCAGCTCTGATACCAATGATCTGAAAATCAATTTTAACTAGCAATTGTGCACACACATTACTTTGCTTTGTATTGATTTTTGATGTAAAAATTGAGCATTATATCCTTTTGTATTTTTAATAAAATAATTAAAACTGAAAGTACTGTGTAAAAATAGAAAATAAAGAGATGAATCACCAACAATTTGACACAAGAATTGATAACAGAGTTCGACACTTGTGGCCTACGTCTCCGGGTCCGGTTGAATGGGACCGATCTATTAAAATATTAAAAATAAATCTTTACAAATATTTATACAAGAATCTGATCTTCTCATCATGTTCCTCTACCAAAAATAATAGGAGTCACTTTTTACTTCATCTCAAAATTCCCTCCCTAGCTCAAGTTATGAGCATTTCAATAAATTACACAGACCCGAATCCTTGTACATGTACAAAATAGCTCCTTTTATAATGTTTCCCAAGTAGTGGCGCGGTGGTCAAGACCCATATCTTTTACCATGGAGATCAAGGTTCAAATCCCCTTATCTCCATCTCCTTAGGTGCATATCATGGGATTTATCCCACATTTGAAGCTGGAGGGTGAGTTAGGCACTTTATAAGGCTTATTTCCCACGCATGTAGGTGGCTATATGAGCCATTGACCATTCAAACCTGTTTGGGCACCAAAAAGGGTGCTTGGGTATGTGTTGGCATTGTTTTAGGTGCCTTATTCAATAATTCTTATGGAGGTTTAGCAAATAAAATGCGTGGAATATGGTTTAGCAAGTAAAATGCGTGGAATATGGAGGTGGTTTAAATGGCATATCAATTAGTAAAATGTGTGGAATATGGAGGTTTAGATAAAATGCGAAGGAATATGGAGGTTTGAACCTAGTTGAGGGCCCCATTGTTAATTGCATAGTTTAAATGTCCAAGACCAGCGCACAAATTTTCCATGTCGCAATATAATTGAAACAATTAGTCCCACATAAATCCAAATTTTGCCAGGTTGCAAAATTTCATGCAATTTTGAAACAAGGCATATATACACAAGATACGTTGGTATAATGATAATATTTTGAGAAGATCTTATATCAGTGTTTCTCTATGAGGATCCTTTGATCATCTAAGCATCCATAATCAAGTGTATTCGAAGAAATATACAAAATAAGAGATATAAATCAACACCATATTTAATGTGGTTTACCTAGGGCCCTACATCCACCAAGAAACAAGTCAACCTATTATCCAAAGCTTTCAAAAGATATACAATGAAGATTTATAATCTTCCACACCTCTTAGATGTACGGTCCTTTCTCTCACTCTCTCTCATTATTTCCACATCATCAACTTCTATAATCCTACTTCTAAAACCTAGTTTTCATATAGGAATATACAAACTTAGTTTAATATATAACATGTTAAATTAGATCTAATTTTTGTAATTAAATAAAGACTCATGCTCCATGGTTAGCTCTTACTCAACAATACTGATTATAGGTGAAAGGTCCCTACAACCAATTCTTGTTTTAAAAAGTGAATATATAACATGCTAAATTGGTGAAAACTCAACTGGGCCCCAAAGTTTTAAAAGAGTGAAAAAGAAAAGGACCCACAAGAGTAAAAAAAGGTAAAGATGGGTAGGAGTACCCAAGATGGACATGAGCACTTGGGTGCTTTTTTTTTGAGGTCATCAAATGATAAATCAATCAAGTGTTGGTAGAACTGTAAGATGTGTAAAGCCAGCAAAGTGCAAGAGGTAAAACAATATAAAGGACAAAAAGGAGTTATCAATCACAAGTTTTCTTGCTTAGGAATCATGTATAAATTAATATGATTTAGGACCTAGAAATGTACCTAAGTGCATAGATTTTGTGTCTACATTTCCCCACTTTATGTTATTGACTTAATACTCGATATCATAAAGTATATAGAAGATCCGTAACTTGTAAATGGAGAGGAGTGTAGTTGATAGCATCTTTGAGTGGACAAGAAGTCATGTGAAGCGTGGAAAGTAGGAAAGGGAGGTAGACCCTTTGGGAAAATGGTATGTATAATAACATGCTATTGGAGCTTATGCTTGTTGATGTGAGTTACTTCTTATTGCTTGTAAGGATGAACATTCAAAAGAAGAGTAAAAGAGTAGTCAAAGTCATGTATGTAAAAATCGAGTAACGTATGTATAAGTAAGTACAAAGTGTGTAAAAGTAATAGCTAAGTAAAGAGTGCACCTAATGTATGAGAGGGTGTAGGATTAGAAAGTTGTCATATTTATCTTAGAGATGTCATGGATTTGAGTCTCCTGCCATTAAGGGTCATGTTTTTGGGTGATATTATGCTAAGAGCAAGTTTTTGGATGATCTCACACCAAAGATGAGTTTTGTGAGAGATCTCATGCCAATGATGAGTATTTTGGGTTATATCATGCCAAGAGAAGAGTGTTTGGGAGGAGGTCCTATTTTCTCTCCTTCCATGATGCTTCTTAAAGTTCCACTACAGGTTGACACATCCCGATTTGTAATCGAATTGTAACATATTATAACTAAAGCCAAGTGTCGATCTGGTAGATCTATACTTTGTACCTTGATGAAATTGTGATGTATTGAGAAATTGTCTATTTTCCCCATAACACAACTACCTGGGTGGGACACAAGCACCCACCGTTCCTATATGATATTGGGTGCTAGTGTCTACTCTGTGTTTTTCATCCAAGTTAGATTATAGACCAATATGTGACTGTGTTGTTTTGTCCTAGATCTTTATGTTGTTGTAAGGATGATTTGTTCACCCAATATTTTCCCCCCTTGTTTGGGGTGCATGTGATGAATGTAGAGGAGGAAGCCCAAACAAGAGGACCTCAAACCAATATGCATATCATAGAGTGAATACCTATAGGGGTAGGGGATGTGCATGGTAGAAACCAAGACACATGCAAATAATATAGGCTAGAAAACAAGTGTTAGTGTAAAAGAGACAACATGCAATATATACAATGTAGCAAACAAATATGAAGATAAGAGGTACCACACAAATTTGGTTGCATACATGGGGCATCACTCACAATTTCACAAGACAAGCAATGCTAAATTGGCTATAAGAAAATATTGATCAAGCATGACATAGGGCATAATCAACAAACAATAGTCAATAAACAAGCAATAGATAATCATGGTTGTATAGAGTCTTGTAAGGAAAATGCTACACATGAAGCACCTATTAACATGTTATAAAGATAAGTAGTATGTCAAAGCATGCATATATCAGGTGAAAAGTAAGTTCTAGTGACAAGGAGTAGTAAATAATGTGATAATAGGACACGTGATGTGTGGAGTATGAGAGTAGCAAAGGTAGATGCCCTTAGGAGCCTTGGCGGGACTGGTAAAGAGTGGTGTCGAGAATAATTCATCATGCATCATGTAAGAATATGTAGAAACAAAATCTATGCACTTAGCTACATTTCTAGGTCCTAAAGCATGCTAATGTATACATGATTCCTAAACAAGAATACTAGTGGTTGAAAACCCTTTTGGCCTTTTGATTGTTTTATCTCTTGCACTTTACTCGGCTTCACATATCTTACAACACTATCGAACTTGACTATTTTATCCTTTTATGGCCTCATACACTAGCGCCTAACCAAGATAGAATTGTTAGGTGCTCCCATCCCTCCCGGTTGATCCTGCCCTTCTTTATCTTATTCTTAATATTTTGGGTCTCTTTTACTTCTTGGTTACCTTTTAAAACTTTGGGTTGGCCTTTCATTGTCAATTACAAAATTAGAACAAGGGAATCATATATATTCTTAGTTATTATTCTTAAATAAGGGGCCAAACACTATAAACATTATTGATCATGTAACTTTCACAAGGGAAATCTAGGGTATCATTACACACACAAACACATAGAACTACATGGAGTCTAAGATGTAATGCAACGCTCGGTCATAAGTTCACTCTTTGGGTGACCATTCGGGGTTAGTCCAACTCCACATTCTACATATTTTTATTAGATTTGATGTGGTTTGTGTGCATGTGCATACATTATCTATTTTATAGGTTATAGGTATGATCAACGACATTATAATGAAACTAGAGTGATAAAGAGAGATCAAAAATGAATCTCCTCTATCTCAAAAGACTAGAACCTAAGCATTTGAGCGCAGACACAAGCACCCAATTCATTCAATAACACCTAGGGTGATCGTAACCTCTTATGTGAACTTCTATACTATGTATTTTTAGGGTTATGAACCCTCATCAAGTATTGAAAATACTATTTACAACCAGATCTAGTAGATACTTAGTCTAGATCACTCGCATGAGTTGCATATAATCAGGCTAAGTCATCTTCCCTCTCATTTACTTATGGTTTTACATCATTGAATTACTTTGGAAGAATAATAGAATGAGGGGGTGAATCAGTCCTACAATAATTTTTACTTCATTTACCAAACCATACATTCATCATTTAAGTTGTCCATACATCATTCATAACCATGTGAGCTTATTAAGATATTCAACATTCAATCACAACAACATAAAGCAAGATGCACAACACATAAACACCATATGTAAGTGGGAAACCCTAATAGGAAAAAAACCCACTTTGAAACTCTACTTATATTACACAAATCAAATAATTTTAGTGAAACACCAATTCCACAAGGAACACCAACCCCTAATTTATAGAGCAACAACCCTACAAGGAGAAAAAATCCCTAATTTAGTGAAGCACCCACTCCACAATGAGGCTACAAACCCCTAAGATGATCAAGCACCAAATAAACCACATGTAGATGAAGATTTCTGATTTTTTTTACTTCCGAACTAATGGAGATCACAATTTTAGTTCACATACACACCTTCAAACCATCATTCCTTCAAATTTCTCTTATTTCTTATTTCATAGCTTGTATTGGATTCAAAACCTTTCTCACATTACCTATACCATTATTGAAACATCCTCAAATATGAATTCATTCCCTCGATCACTTTCAAACCCTCACCTAGGTCACATTTTCTCTATTGATTCAACTAGTTCAAAAATGAACTAAAACATCACTTATATATGCATTCCTTCTTTCAAACACACCATAATTGGTCCTTCATAATTATATCAACCAATATCACTTAAAAACATAACACCATACTCATATAAACATTCATAATGGACCTATAGGTAGGCCATGCTCAAATGTACCAAACAGGGTTAAACTACTCAAAACCCCATCACCGGATGAGCAAAAAAACACCATAACCATGCTTTTTCAAGATTCCAAATTCCTCATACATGATTAATATGGCATATAAACATAATCCAAAGTCTTACATAAGCTTTCATAAATCAAAATTTTCATATCTAACACAACATACAAGGGCTCATATCCTTCACAAAACGGTTATTTCAGGACCCTATCATAACCTTTGGGATTCAATACAACCAAAGAACAAATCAACTATGGCATGTATCCACTCATTGGAATCATAAATACCCACAGAACACATATGTGTATGTTAGAGATCATGAAACATACATATGTGAAAACCACACCTACTTTCCTCTTTACCAAATCAAGTCATACAGAAAGCAATTTTACAAAATTAATTGGTTTTCACCTTTTTGTCACTTCCAAAACCTCAAAATTCCTTTCCCTAGCATAAAATTTATCCCTATTCACTCTACAACTAGTAACAAGCATAAAATCATCCATTTCATGCATCATCTTCCTCAATCTTTCAACAATAACAATCCTATCTTGAAAACCAAACAACCTTCTTCTTCACAAATCAACCTAGAAGACCCATCAAATCTCATCACCAAGACACAAACCATATACCATTAAAAATCCATTTGAATCCTCTTTCTATAACATCTTACATTTACTTCCAACTCCAAGTGGAAGGCCTTCAACCAAGTCCATCTCTAAAAACTGCTTATTTAGCCTTTTAGGACTCAAGAACTAGCCTTGAGCTCAACTTGCTCCATCACCTAAAAACTCAATTCCACACTTAAAAAATCATAAAACACCCTTATACATATTTTCTAAGAAATCAAAAAAACTCACCAAGCATGAACACCTAAGAACTATCACTTTACCTCATGAAGCTACTCAACACCATGTTAGATCAAGCATCCTCCAGTTTTATCCCTCAAAGAACATGTCATAACTTTCTCATACCATATAAAAACACAATTTTTATACCAACGGAAATATCTCTAAACCAAGATCACAACACAACTTTATTGGAGTGTTAACTCCTCCTATAGCTCCTGAAATTCCACTTTTACCATAAGCTACCCCAAAAATGAGTCTTCATAAATAGGGCACATTTTTCCATTTAAAATCTCAACCATGATCTGAAAATATCATGGACATATAGAAAAAATCTAGGGCTAAAAACAATGTCAATTTATTTATCACCTTCTTTGACAACCTTTCCTTAAGTTGAATGTATTTGGAAACAATCATTGTCGGTAGGGCCCACATAAAATCACATGCTCTAATATATCTTTCTAGAAAGATGAAGGAGACCTCTTTAATATCAAATCATAACTTTGGTAAAATGAATCAAAATAGGTTCAAGACACACCTTTTATCCAATCCATTTTGAGCTAGGGTTTAGGGTTTCAAAGAAACTTAACTTCTTAACTATCATTCATAAAAATGTGATGATAAAAACAACTCATTATTTTTGCTAAAACTTCTTAGTTCCATGTAAAAACATCCCAAAAACTATCTAGGTCCCATGCAAAGCATACAATTCACATCAAGCATCGAAGGTCAACTTTTACATTAAAAACACATTCTAAAACACCCGGTTTTGCAAAATTTATCTTACAATTCCTTCTTCAGAGTGACCTAAAACTTGTCATGAATCATCATGACAACATCTTCTAACTCACCATACTCACCATCTATCCAAAATAGCTCAAAACTCTCTATCCATTAAGACTTACCTATGTTATCTTGTTTGTTCCTCACTTGCTTGCTTCCCAAGGACCTCAAACATGCATTGTACCTTTGAGTACTAACCTAAAACTCATCATAAACCTGATATATTATGTCACAATAGGTTTCTAATGCTTGGATATGACTGATCATTTCTAAAAATCATACCTCGATCTCATTTTATATGCTCCAGGGGTTAGGAATAGGCTTGGAATGACCTAACTCAATCATGACACCTTATGAACTGACCATGCTGACCTCATGCAGACTCTTAGACACATGTAACACAACTCGTGGACCATGAATGAACTTATGACAACATTGAATCAGCTTGGGAGGACTCAAACCATGACTATACTCATTGAACCATGCTCTAGGACCTCCTGAACTTCACCAAACTCAAACACTACCAATCAACCTTCATGTTTGACCTTGATTGACACCTCATGGAGACTCATAAGACCTCATGACACCCTTTTCCATTAATGAAATTGACATCAATGATAACACTAACACACAATGGCCAACAATCTCCCCCTTTTTCATTGATGACACCACCTTCAGAAACATTGATGGAAACCAACAAGACCACCACCTACATGTTCCCATTTCCATGTTTTTGATGCTTCTCCCCTTTTGAAATTGATGAAAATGGTTATAATGAAAACAATTACATGGAAAATGACAACACAAGACTAGACATAATGGAAATAATGTAAGAACACAACTTACTTGACTCAAAATATCCCTTGGTAATAATCTCTCTCTCTCTCTCTCTCTCTCTCTCTCTCTCTAACTTCAACAACAACATAAATATTATCCATGTATCTAATATGATCACCCAAAAATCTCCCCCGAGCTGATATCCTCATATTTTTCTCTTCGTTCACACTCAACACCATCTTTAGATCTTTCTCATGCTTAACAACTCAAGATTTGTCTCCAATCTCATCATGACTAACTTTAGGGCTACTAACCATGGACATGTTTTCGGTCTAAAAATGACAATATTCTCCAAGCCAAAAAATCAATTAAATCACACAAACAACCTCCAAAGTCTCCCCTTGGAACCATACTATCATTTTCTAATGAAAACAAAATAAATTAAGCTCTTATCTTGAGTGGATATCTTTGTAGATGCACAAGTATCTTGTCAAAGTCCCTGAATCACTATTTCGGTGTCTCAATCCTTCTCATCCTACTAATCATAACCTTTTGAACACTTCACTTGTTCATTTCACTAACACATTTGCAGACATGACTAAGTTACCTTCTAAACACTTCTAGACACCATGAATCACCTCTTTAGCTCTATCACCTTCTTAAAGCACATACCACTATACCAAATTTACACAAATATTAGGATTAACATGTACAAAATTGGACATTATGTAACTAAATATTCATCTAGAATTACTTTTTACCTTGGCAATGAGGTTATACTCTGTACTCTTCTCAGATTTCTAGACATGAATGCACTTGTTCATGTCTAGTTTACATATCTTTTTATCTCAGCATAGTCAACACAAACTTCCCAGACAAATTTCCTAACTTTGAGACACTTTCAATTCACTTGACTCAGTATATAGAGCAAGATGGAAACACAACCAAAATACCCTGGGAGCAATATCAATAATCAACTTATTTTCAGCTATGCAAACCTTCCAAGGACAATAAACATACCTAAATACCTTCAAACTTGACTACAACCATGCCACCGTATGTTGGTCATACCCTATAATATCTAGCCTTAGATTGTACTACTATGCTCTTTAATTTCCATCTTCATGTACTTTTTTAGAGCAAGCTCAACTATCCTTTAAATGGTGAAACTTAGACTCATACTAGGGTTTAAAGTGCCTTTATCAGCTCTGTAAGTGCAAAATCTCCTCTTTATCACCTAAATGATCTTAGATCAAGACCATTAGTGACTTCTCCTACCTTGGAAATCTTGCAATACCTTATTTTAGAGCATATTAATCACTTTCAATCTTTCATGTATTGAACATGGGTTGTACTCATCTTCTTTCTCTCAACAATATTTGTGAGATTGACTTTACCTCAAAGATCCTTGGAGAACTCCAAACCATCTTTCATTGATTTCATGATGTAGACACAATTTATCTTCATGATTCGAGATCATAGCACACACCCCTTTCTTCATTTGATACTTCACATTGTCCCCATTCCCTTTCTTCATTGACCTCATCTTCTTACCCCGGCTGGCTATGGCTACTTCGGATAGTCGAGTCGGAGAAAAAATAGGCCTTCTTGACTGGGGAGATATATAGCTAGGCTATCACATAACTAAGATCTGATCTGATATGATCTATATAGGGGCGGGCGACCTATCCATATATGGGGAGGACCCCTATCTCTATTCTATATTCTATGGCTAGAATTTCCTTTATGCGGTGCCATGCATAGATAGGGCGTGGTTGGGAGAGTGTTTGGTCGAGTGGTACCCAGATATATGATATATAGGCGTGGTTGGTCGGGTGGTCCTCACTCCACTCGCCAGATGGACCATATCCATATACCATATAGAGAGAGGGGGAGGCCCCCTCTATATAGATATAGTGAACTCTACCATATAGATAGAGGGGGGATTCTATTCCATTCTGGGGTGAATCCCAATCCCAATCGTAGGTGCCCCTACTATACCATCCTAGAAAGTCCCGTCGGCACCCCACCCTGATCAGATAGTCCCGCCCTATCTAGATATCGAGGTGGACGCCCTACCCTGAACTATATCTATGTGAGGCGGATGGTGGTGCCATTAGATTAGAAATGGATGACGGTATTATCTATATGCCATTGAGAAGGTCTCAAAGCTCCTATGGGGAGGTTATCTCTCCATTAGATATATATATATATATATATATATATATATATATATATATATATATATATATATATATATATATATATATATATATATATATATAGAGTGGGGTATTTAGATTCATGTTTATGAGTTCTATATATAGGGCTAGATCTCTATATACGGGACAAACAACTATCAACCTATACAAAAAGAATGGTGAGGGTCTCAACTCTTGATTCCTCCATTTAAGCCTTGAAAAGTGGATTTTTGATTTGGCTCCCTAGCTGAGCATGGAAAAAACCAATATAAACCTATTTCACTAAAGTGTTGTGAAAAATATGACTTCACCATCTTATAGATATTTGAATTAAATTTTTGAAGATGTCTTGTTTAGCTCCTAACTCCATCCAAAGCTCCTAGAATCACTTCCCGAAGTTCAATAGCTCTTTTGGCCCTATGCACTGCCTAGGCTTGTGAACCCTGTTTTTGATGAAACTACCCCAACTCCTCCAAATATTTCTAAATATTCCAAAATCAATTCCATGATGTTATTAGACCTTAAATTTATATCCATTTTCTATTTGGCTCCTTCTTTTTCTCTCTAGGGGGTGCATTAGTCTTGGGAAGGCCAATGGTAGCCTTTTCCAACACCGCCCAAAAACAATATTTTATAAGAACTCCTAAAATTACCTAGGGGAGTTGACTTGAATTTCCTAATTCACTTAAGGGACTAAGTTAACATCCATTAGGAGGTCATGGGACTGACTGGGTAGACTGGGGTGCCTTGGAAGGGTAAAACTTGAAAGTTTCGACACATGGGTATTGTTGTCATGCTCAAAAATTGTCAATTTTCCTGTTGCACATTTGCATAAAGACATGACATGTCATCTGATTCAATTAAATAAGTGATTATAAAATATGTTAGTTTGTATTTGAAAGGAATGATAAGAAGATTGTTCCAAGCTACAATCTCGAGATGATAATAACACACCACATTAGATTTTCAAAATAAAGAGCTAAAATACAATATATGGAAATCCATCATAATATATAATGCTCAATACATTACAATACAATTACTTGAATTACTCAATAAGAAATATGTACATATAGGAGTGAAGTGCAATTACTACCTAAATTAGTGGTGAATAACTCCCACCAACTGATACTACTAGTTAAGTTAACTTCAGAAGACTAGTAAACTAACTCCACATAACTGGTAAACTAACTCAACACAACTAGTAAGCTAACTCCACACAACTAGTACACCTAAGCAAGCTAACCCAATAAGTGTAGGGATAACACAAGTGTAAGAATTATCCTAATAAATAAATAAAATGATAAATAATAACCTACACTAATACTCTCCTATAAGCATCTAGCTTAGGTGGGAAAAAAAAGGTGGGTCCCAAAAACAAGGCATGATGAGGTACCCACGTACAATAACTGGAAAAATTGGACACCATAAGGTACCCAAAACTAGTAATAACAAAGTAGAGAGAGAGAGAAATCCACCGTAAGATATCCTAAGAAGCTCGGTTCCAAAAACTTGTACAATGTTGAAGAAGTTTGGTGCACATTATGGTCTAAATCCACTGCTTGATCATAGAACTCAAAACAACTGACATTGGGCTTCACCAAAATAGCTCCATGCAAGGAGACTATCAATGGAGTGATGTCGAAAGTGAAAAAAACACCAAACATAATTTGATCAACTGCTACAAATAGGTGTTCCACGATCCAAGAACAACCAAGGAAACAAGGCAAGGATATGAGATCCAAATAAATAGGAGTGTCATGATCCAAGAAAAGCCAAGGACACAAAATCTGAAGAAGCAAGATCAACTGCTACAAATAGGTGTGTCGCAATCTAAGAAAAATAACCAAGGCAAAAAGGCAAGGACATAAGATTTGAATAAATAGAAGTGTCATAATCTAAGAACAACCAATGTAATAAGGCAAAGACATCAAACCTAAAAAGAAACATCAACACCGCACCCTCCCATACTACCGAATGGGTGGAATGATGCTACAAATCTATATGAGTTGTCAAAACAACTACTCAAACATTGACAAACTAACACTATGCTTCACCAAAAATAGCTCCCCCATAAGAGAGTCTATTAATATGCCAAAAAAATGTCAAAAATATAGATCCAAAATATCTCAAAAAATAAGAGAGATATAAATGTATACACCCATAGATACAAGAATGCAACACCCAAAAGTTTAGGATGTCGGGCTCAACCAAAATTACATCCACAAGTGATTACAACACCCTCCCAAATTTGACACTTTATAATTAAGTGCATGTAAATATTAAAATGAGTAAAATTACCTTTTACATTTGAAATATGTGTATAAAAATTTCACCAATGTGTAGATCTCGAAAAAATACACAATTTCAAAAAACAAATCACCTTAATCTGAGCTACGGATCAAAAGTTATGAGCTCTAGAAGGTTTTGCTATTAAAATAATATTTTAATGCTGATGTTTTTTTAAAAAAGGTACACGTGACACCCAAATGTCCAAAGGGTAAAAGAGTGCATCCACATGATACAAGATTGTGACAAAAGGATAAAAGTTTGCACCCAAAACCTAAATGTCCAGAGGGTAAATCATTACATCTGGAGGGTACACGTCTATATCCAATGGATAAAAGAATGAAATTAGAGGGTATAAACTTGCATCATGTGGATAAAATACGCATCCAAAACAAAAATATCCATAGGGTAAAAGAATGCATCCTGAAGGTACATGATTATATCCAATGGCTAAAATAATGCACCGAGAGGGTATAGATCTGCGTCTAGTGGATAAAAGACTACATCCAAAACATAAATATCTATAGGATAAAATAATGCATCTAGAAGGTACACACTTATATCCAATGGATAAAAGAATGCACCGAGAGGTAAAAATCTGTGTCTAGTGGATAAAAGACTGCATCCAAAACAAAAATATCCAGAGGGTAAAAGAATGCATCTAGAAGGTACACACTTATATCCAATGGATAAAAGAATGCACCGAGAGGGTATAAATATGTGTCTAGTGGATAAAATAATGCATCTAAAACAAAAATATCCAGAGGGTAAAAGAATGCATCCATAAGGTACATGCTTGTATCCAATGGATAAAAGAATGCACCGAGAGGGTACAAATTTGCATCCAGTTTTGAATGTCTCAAAACATGGTCGAGTTTACAGTCAATTCTAGGGTTTTGGCACCTTCCAAATCCAATGGCGCACTCTATTTTGCATAAAAATTCATGCTGTAGAAAAGTGATAACAAATTATGAATACATGAAAATAATAAACCCTTACTTGTAAAGAAAAACTTACAGATGGATGTCTACATCATCTATCGCTCTGATACCATGAAAGGAATGATAAGAAGATTATTCCAAGCCATGATCTCAGATGATAATAGCACACCACATTAGATTTGTAAAACAAAAGAGCTAAAATACCATATATAGAAATCCATCATAATCCATAATGCTCAATACATTACAATATAATGACTTGAATTACTCAATAAGAAAGATGTACATATAGGAGGAGGGAAGTGCAAATACTACCTATATCATGGTGAAGAAATCCCACTAACCGATACTTTGGTAGTTAAGTTAACTCCGGAAGACTAGTAAGCTAACTCCACATAACGAGAAGCTAACTCAACACACTAGTACACCTAAGCAAGCTAACCCAACAAGTGTATGGCTAACACAAGTGTAATAATTATCCTAATAAATAAATAAAAGGATAAATAATAACCTATACTAACAATATCTTTGTTTTGGTTATTTTATAGCATAGCTTGATTCCATTTTATTGAATCATCCTCTCTGTCTTATCGATCGGCATTTTTTTGTATTCTCAACCACTTGTGTTTTTGACATAGGCCCTTCCATTTTTTCAGCAAAGTATTGATGGATCATTCGGGTTTATAGATTTATCCTCTCCTTATATATTTACTTGTAAAGGAAAGGGACCCTTCAACCCTCCTTTAGTTATAAAAATAAGAAATCATTATTAAAATTTTTATGCGTTGCACTAAGAAATTTAAACAATTAATCACTATTAAATTTGGTTTGTTTGAATTTTTCAATTTGTTGCACAACTTTTCTCTGCGAGACCAATTCAATTTTGTTTCTTATGGTTTTTGGATATCAAGAATTAACTGATGCAAGAAATAGTAGTTGTATTTTAAATAGCTCAAGTTCCAGAGACATTATTCTATTGTTATCAAAAATTTGGAAAACTTGGATATGTATGATGTTGTGTAACAAAATTGTGGCCCAATGTAATGAACAACATCCATCTCAAAACTGGAAATTTTTGCATCTATTTGGGTTTAGTAATACTATTATAGTTGTGTACCATTCAAATCATCCAAACACATTTACAAAATGCTCTGCAAAACAAAATGGAGCAAGGTGTTAAAACTAATATGACTAGGCATGATTTCATATTGTATAGATTATCAGACAACAAATAAGAAAGCAATATGTTATTACAATTTCTTTATTGACACATCTATTTATTACATTTACGTTTTCTAGGTTGATCATACTATACATTAACATGGCTCTTTATATGTATGATGACATAATGATAATCACAAAAATTCTAAACGAGAAATATGTAATTGGCTTTGGTGTTAAAAGCATTGTTTATAAACGTGATCTAAATAATTCTAAGCCAATCGCTATAAAGAGAATGTAAAGTTGCTACCCACTAAGCTTGCTTGCATTTGAAATTGATGTGGAAATAGTTAGAAGCATCAAACATCAGAATCTTAAGAGTCTGCATGGATATTCATTTTCTCCACTTGGAAACCTATTGTTTTATGATTATAGGGTAAACGAGAGTATGCAGGACATCCTACATGGTGAGTAAAATGATTATGTTATGAAGAAAAATGGATCATGTACATTGTAGATTCATATTTTGAAATAGAAGCATCCAATCAATCTCTAACCTTCATATTAAAATGGATTGTTGGAAAATCTAACAAGTGTTTTATTAATTTTTATTTTCGTATAGGATCATCAAAGAAGATTAAGCTAGACTGGAACACTTGCTAAATATTTCTCATGGTGTTTGAAGAAGGATAACCATATCTTCATTATGATGGTAACCCACACATTGTTCACAGGGATGTGAAGACTTATAACATTCTTTTGGATTATAATTTTGAGGCACATTTGTCAAACTTTGGAATTTCCAAGTGCATTCCCTCCCAAAAACCACACCTCTACCTATGTTATGGGTACCATTGGTTAAATATGAAAGGAACGATAACTAGATCATGCCAAGCCAAGAACAAAGATGCTAATCAAACATCACGATCAATAAGATTAAAGAAATTCACCAATTAACTTTACATAAACCTTTGCAAACAAATGAGAAGCAATATCATATATTGTTATGGAACTCAATACAATACATTGAGAATGGGCTTTGATTAAATAGGTAAGGAATAACAATCTAAGAACCACCAAGGTTGTAGATAAGGCCATAAATCAAGGAAATAACTATTCATCAAAGAACTAGTCAAGACCATAGATTTAGGAGAGAACTAGACATCTAGTCAATACCATAGATCAAGGATCTAGTCAATACCATAGATCAAGGAAAGAACTATACCTAACAACTAGATAATATCTCCTAATATCTAAATAAGATAAAATAAATATCCACACACATAAGTGGGTGAGGATAAATACAATAAAGGTAAATAAAGTACCTAGGTGAACATGAGCTAAGGTAAATACCTACTCTAACACCCCCCCTCAAGTGAAGCTAGGGGCCAAAATAGAAGTGGCATGTCCATAGTATGAGTCCCAACAACTAGGCCTGATGAGGTACTCATGTACAATAACTAGGAAAAAAGGGACACCGCAAGGTACCCAAAACCAGTAACAACAAAGTAAAGAGAGTAAAGACCCGCTCCAAGGCATCCCAAGAAGCTCGGCTCAAAAAACTCATACAATGCTGAAGAAGTTTGGTGTGCACTATGGTCTAAATCCACTGCTTGATCACAAAACTAAAAAAAAACTGACACTGGGTTTCACCAGAATAGCTCCATACAAGGAGACTGTCAACGGAGTGATGTCGAAAGTGTAAAAAAATACCAAACATAATTCGATCAACTGCTGCAAATAGGTGTGCCACGATCCAAGAACAATAACCAAAGCAACAAGGCAAGGACACAAACTCTAGAGTGTCATGATCCAAGAAAAGCCAAGGTAACAAGGCAAGGACACGAAACCCGAAGAAGCAAGATCAACACCACACCCTCCCATACTGCTGAATGGGTGGAGTGACACTACAAATCTGTATGAGTTGCCCAAAATCAACTACTCGAACACTGACAAAATAACACCGGACCTCACTGTAGAATAGATCCCCACAAGAGATACATCAACATACCAAAAGTGTTAAAAATACGAAACAAAATCTCTCAACAAACAAGAGAGATACACTACACCTACTAAAGAAAAATGCTCAAAACAAGAAGCATCACAATGCATAAGGTATAAAAAGTGGAGCAAGAGGCCGAATGGTGGAGGAGCCACGCCTGTAGATTCCTCTCAAAGAATACTTATGTTTCGCCATGAGTGATCGGATATCCACCCCAAATCAATATGGATGGATGAAGAAGATGTCTGCTTATGACTTGGTGCAAAATGCACAATGGGTCTATACAAAAGAACATCGAATGTGTGTCGGGTTGATCATGTCGATAAGTTGAAATCTCGGGTTTCATCAAGCTTTGAGTGAAGGTGTAGAACTCATGTGTTGCTCATGATCCTCGAAAGAGTCAAGCGAATAAAAAAAGGAGCTCTGTCAATGTGTGATCCTAATGAAGTATCTGCTCGAAAACCAATGTCATGATGAGAATTCCACTTAACATGTGGAATAGAGGAAACAATACCCTGTGAATGTCTGCCAATGACTCCTCTAGTGAGACCCATAGAATGGAGCATGCGAGAACTGAATGCAATGGTATGCTTCTTAAAAAATCCATGCAGTTGAGCAGAAGTAGGATACACAACATTTAGTACTATAATAATAGGCACGAGATGTGGAAGAGCATGCGAATAAGCCTCATGATTTAGAAGCATCAAAAGCGGGTTCGGCTCAAAGAATGGCGAGATCAATGTCGGTGGGTACAAGAGTAAAACTCGTAAGTGGACTAGGAGCATGGATATGGTTGTCCACAATATGATGGTGATGCTTTGTAGGCTAGTAAGTTTGTTCTGCAAGAAGTGTATTATTGTATCCTTATCGTGAATGAGTGATTGTAGAAGAGAATTTCACTTCTTGAGCTGATCTATTTTCTTCCACAAATTTTACAATATCCTCTTGAAGTCCACATACTTCGAGAAAAAGCATATCATTCTCAGAATCCATGATAGGTACAAAATGTAACTCCCAAAAATTTAGGATGTCGGGTTCAGCCAAAATTACGTCCACAATTGATTACAACACTCCTCCATATTTGGCACTTTATAATTATAGTGCAAGTCTCAAAATAAATATTTCCAATGGAAAGAGCACGCAAAAAAACATGCACTTTTGCAAAAAACGAAACTCAAAACCAAGTTACCATAAAAAGTTACAAGTTTTTAATATTTTTCTCTGTTATTTATTTTAGTTGCCACTAAAACAAAATAAATTGTTGTTTCCTTCACCACACAAATAAAATTAAAGGGGTCTGAAGTTAAGCACCTACTAATAGGAATCACAAGCTTTAAGCCCTCATATGACCATACCATATGACCAAGGGCTAAGAATTTTAATGGGTGTTTGCACAACTTACTATTCTAGGGTGTGTCGCGTGTTTTCGAGAAAGTCACATCCAACTGCCTCTTCTGGTAAAAAATACTATTTCTAGACTATGTAGATAGTGTCCTTTGTTTTCTGAAAATAACAACCTATGGATTTTCCTGAAATAGTAAAAATGCACACAACATCCGTGGACTCTTACCAAAAAAGGAAGATCCAAAACCTCCCTACACGTAAACCGAGATAGATATGTTGCAATAGAAAATTACCCTATGCAGATCTTGAGAAATCTAATAGACCCAAAAACAATCCCACAATTTTTTTCTTCATGACATGAATCCCAAGGTAGATCGGTGCGCTTCCCTGTAACAATACAAAAACCAAAAAAACAACTACCTCCAAAAATGGTCGATCTTAGGGTTTTTCCCACCTTCCGATCTAATGGAAGCCTCTGCTTTTTACATAAAAACCACACGCAAAAAAAAAAAAGACCAAATCCCAAATATATGAATATACAAAGAATTTATTTGCAAAATAAAACTTATAGACGGATGTCAACAACAATCTCCACTCTTGATACCATGAAAGGAACGATAACTAGATCGTACCAAGACAAGAACACAAATGCTAATCAAACATCATGATCAATAAGATGAAAGTAATTCACCAAAATAACTTTACATAAACCTTTGTAAACAAATGAGCAACAATATCATATATTATTATGGAACTCAATACAATACATTGAGAATGGGCCTTGCTTAAATAGGCAAGGAATAACAATCTAAGAACTAGTCAAGGTTGTAGATCAAGCCATAAATCAAGGAAATAACTAGTCATCAAAGAACTAGTCAAGACCATAGATTTAGGAGAGAACTAGACATCAAGGATTTAGTCAATACCATAGATCAAGGAAAGAACTAGTCAATACCATAGATCAAGGAAAGAACTATACCTAACAACTAGATAATATCTCCTAATATCTAAATAAGATAAAATAAATATCCACACACATAAGTGGGTGAGGATAAATACAATAAAGGTAAATAAAGTACCTAGGTGAACATGAGCTAAGGTAAATACCTACTTTAACAAAATTGACCTAGAATATGAAAGAACATCAAGGCTTAATGATAAATATGATGTATACAATTACAAAATTTCTCTTCTGAAGTTTTGACTTGAAGGAAGCTATGGCCAATAACTCAAAGCTGCAAGGTCCTGGCACTTTTACAAGGCTAAGAGAATGGGCTACAAGAGGGATACTTGTGAAAATAAAAAGAAGAAAAGCATTATACCACATTAAGGGGTGTGATGAAAATGTATCTCATTCACATGGACCAACATTGGGAAAAAAGTGTTGGCCTTTCTTGACTCATAAAGAATACAATTGTGGCACAATTGAGTTTTTTGATTGATGTAAACGATAAAATATTGGTTTTCTCCACTTGGAAACCCATTGTTTTATGATTATAGGGTAAAAAAGAGTATGTGGGACATCCTACATGGTGAGTAAAATGATTATGTTATAAAGGAAAATGGAACTAGTTGTCAGAGATTCATATTTTGAAATAGAGGCATCCAATCAATATCTAACCTTCATATTAAAATGGATTGTTGGAAAATCTAACAAGTGTTTTTATTAATTTTTTTTTGTATAGGATCATCAAAGAAGATTAAGCTAGAATGGAAAACTCGGCTAAAGATTTCTCATGGTGTTGAAGAAGGATAGCCATATCTTCATTATGATGGTAACCCACATGTTGTTCACAAGGATGTGAAGACTTCTAACATTATTTTGGATTATAATTTTGAGACACATTTGTCAGAATTCGACATTGCCAAGTGCATTCCCTCGGCCAAAAATCACACCTCTACCTATGTTATGGGTACCATTGGTTACATTGACCTAGAATATGTAAGAACATCAAGGCTTAATGAGAAATCTGATGTATACAGTTACAGAATTGCTCTTTTAGAGTTGCTAACTTGAAGGAAGATGTGGTCAATAACTCAAAGCTGCAAGGTCCTGACACTTTTACAAGGCTAAGAGAATGGGCTACAAGAGGGAGACTTGTGAAAATAAAAAGAAGAAAATCGCTATACCACATTAAGGGGTGTGATGCAAATGTAGCTCATTCACATGGACCAACATTGGGAAAAAGGTGTTGGCATTTCTTGACTCACAAAGAATATAATTATGGCACAATTAAGTCTTTTGATTGATGTAAACTATAAAATATTGGTTCAATGTATCTCTCGAGGGCGTAAGACTGTATTTCTCACAAACATTTTTCTTGCATTTTGTCAAAAGATTATTTCATTTTATTTCTCACGGAAGTGACTCATCGTTTATATAGAGAATGGAACAATTTACAATCATAAATTCTACTATCTTTCACAATAATATAATTTGTGATATACATAAACTCCCAACTATGTTGTTTGCTTTTAATGATTACTTAGAGATATAGTTTATAATAATAAACACTAGTGAGCTTAATGCCATGTACAATCTAATAAAACAATACTTGAGTTGTTACAAGATATATTTTGGGGTGAGAATGTAAATTTATTGTAAGTTCCACTAAAATCAAAATAACACCACTAGCATTTAAGGCCAATGTCAAATTTAAGGATGCACATAATAAACATTGAAAGTGAGAACCTCACACTCTAAAAGTCCGAGCCTCACACTTTAAAAGTGTGAGGCTCACACTTTCAAAGTGTGAGGCTCACACTTTAAAGTGTGAGGCTCACACTTTGAAAGTGTGAGGCTCACACTTTGAAAGTGTGAGGCTTGAAATTTCAAAGTGTGAGAGTCTCACTCTTTTAGTGTGCGAGGATCAGAATTTCAAAGTGTGTGGCTCACACTTTTAGAGTGCGAGGTTCACATTTTTAGAGTGCGAGGTTCACACTTTTAGAGTGCGGGGGGGCTTGTAAATAAGCTTTATGTGTGAGGCTCGTAGTTTGGACAATGTGTGCTCGCACTTTCAAAGTGTGAGTCTCATATTTTTGAAAATTTGAAAGTGCAAGTCTCACAAATTTGACAATGTGAGGCTTTCCATTTGAAAGTGCGTGGTTTACACTTCAAACTTGCTATTGCAGGGATTTATTGTTAGTTTTTATTTTTAATTTAATACAATGGGATCATGACTTATAATATTTAGCACTCGCTAACCTCACATCGAGGCTTTTGCACTTTCTTTTAATACAACATGATCATGACTTATAATAGTTAGTAGCAACTAACCTTACATCGAGGCTTTTTGCACTTTCATTCAATACCACGTGCTCATGACTTATAATAGTTAGCGACCGCTCACCTTACATTGAGGCTTTTGTAGGAAGTTATTGTTTTATTTTTATTTTTATTAATCCAATGGGCTCATGCCTTTAATAGTTAGTGGCTACTAGCCTTACTTACTCCCAACATGAAAATATAAAAAATGGAAAAATTGGAATCCAATAATAACAATATTGGAATCCATTAATAGAAAAATTAGAATCCAATAATAGTGAAATTGGAATCCAATAATATTGAAATTGGAACTCAAATAAGTCCAATAATGACAATATTGGAATCCAATATTATTACTAATGGAATCCAACAATAGTAATAACGAGAATCTAGTATAGACAAAAATGGAATCCAATATAGGCAAAAACGGTGATATATTTCTTCCAAAACATGTAATACTAGAGTCTAGATTCATTGAATATGTCCAGATTTAGTGAAATAAGTGTTTATTCCTTGGAGCTCATTTTGGTGGTGGTTTGGTGTTCTAGCTATTTTGGGAAGAGAGGGAAAACCCTATTCTTATCGATATTTATAGTTTCGGGGCTGAGATAGAGGTTCCAAGATGAAAAAAACTATTCCAAAATCCTTTGGAGTTTTTATAAATTACCATGAAATTTTTAGGTTTATTCAATAGAGAAAATAAAAGATACGGTTCCTTAAAGTTGCACTATTGATTTTGGCCTTAAGGGCTAAAATGCTAGTCTTGTGGTTTGAGTTGTGTTTGATCATTTTACATGTTGTAGTGCTTTTTTTTTTAATGGTTTTTAACGGTACGATGAAAGTGGTTTTTAGTTGAATACCTAATGGCCTAGAAATCCCGAGTTGGCTTTTCAAGAAGTCTTGAAGAAACAAGTGTGTTGGGTTAGATTTCTCCACATGAGCTATGATTATTGGTAATTTTACATGTTGGTACAAGTTTCCTTGATTTTTCTAGGTTGTGGTTGAGTTTGGAAGTGGTTTTGAAGGTGGTTAAGCATTGATTCCTCAAGACTTGTTCTTGAGCCCTAGAAGCCTAAAAGAGCAGTTTGAATTGTCTTAGTTGAAGGCCCTCCACTATAAGTTGGATGATAAAGTGAGTTGTTATGAAAATTATATTAATATAAATTTCAAATGGTATATGGTTTGTGTATTTATGAGGTGTTATTATATGTGAACCAAATCTATTTTGAAGACCTTGCTTTAGGTCTTGAAGCTAGTTTGGAGCAATTACACAGTTTGAGATGTTTGAGATCTTACACTATGGTTTAGATTAAAATGTGAGTTGTTTTAGAAATAGGATTCAAATAAATTTCCATTGATATATAACTTGAGTCATGATGATGATATTTTCTATGTGAAGTTGGTCATTCTTCATACTATATTTATGGGTATAAAGACATGGTTGGAAAAACATGCTTCTTGGTGAGTTCATGATTGAGATATATGTTTTAGTGATTTATGATATTTTTGATGATGTTGAGTAATTGTTCCTGACCTATGTGGAGCTAATGGATACATGAGAAATACATTAGAAGACCTTGGAGGTGTTTGAGCATTTTCTAGAGCTTGGGGTGCTTGTTTTGGGATTGTTTGAGAATCCTTGTGGTTGTTCATGGTGTCTTGACCCCTTCCAACCAACTTGGGTCATTGAAGTTGATATATATGATTTTATTTCTATATTT
Organism: Taxus wallichiana var. yunnanensis; assembly: GCA_018340775.1. Classification (NCBI taxonomy): domain Eukaryota; kingdom Viridiplantae; phylum Streptophyta; class Pinopsida; order Cupressales; family Taxaceae; genus Taxus; species Taxus wallichiana. The sequence goes on from CM031236.1 coordinate 192,785,753, forward strand.
TTGAGTTTATAGGAAATGACTATTTGTTCATGGCTGACCTAAAGGTGTTATGATCTTGTTTTGTGTATGTAAGCAAGTGTAATGGTTCATTTTGAACTAGCTATTATAGTTGTGTCCATGGGGGTTATGAGAAACCTATAGAGGATAAAAGAAGATTTTAAAGGGGTTATGGAAATATCCTAAAATAGGTATTGAGACATGAGAAATTTTGAGGATCAGATGTGCAATGGAAATTTATATATTATGCCCATGAAGAAGAGAAATTGAGCAAGTTGAAGGAGAACTTGTTTTGAGAGGGTTTGAAGGTTGTGTGTGCTAAAATTAGATCAATATCAGTTGTGTGATCAACATATCATCAGTGATAATTCATTTTTAGGTGTTTGAGTTATTTATTGATCACCTTATAAGGTTTTATCCTCCTTGTGGGGTTTATGCCTCACTAAAATAGGGGTGGGTGCTCCTTGTAGGGTTATTGCCCTACTAAACTAGGGGCTAGTGCTCCTTATAGGGTTGGTACCCTACTAAAATAGGGGTTGGTGATCTTTGTGAAGTTAGTGCTTCACTAAGTTCCTTTTCTTTGAGTAATATAAGTAGAGGTTCAGTGTGTTTTATTCCCCTTGAGGTTTTCCCACTTACATATGGTGTTCATGTGTTATGTATCTTGTATCATGATCTTATGATTAAATGTTGCACATCTTAATAAGCTTATATGGTTATGTATATTGAGTGGAAAAATTAAATGATGAATGTATGGTTTAGTAAATGAAGTAGAAAATTATTGAATTCCCGATTCACCCCCAGTCATTGTGATTATAACAATTGGTATCGAGCAAGGTCCTTGTGAAACAAGTTTTACATCTTATAGGAGATCCTAGAAGCACAATGGGAAAATCAATTGATCTTTGGAGGAGAAAGTATGATATTTTCATGTCCTTGGTATTTGTAATGTAAGAAAAAATCATAGATATGGAATTCAAGCATGATCTAGCCATCAAAGAGTTAAAATATCAAGTTGAAATTATGTCAAAATCCCTAAAGGACAAAGAAGAAGCTTGCCTCAGGTATGAAGATAAGTTGAAATCTTTAGAATCTGTTATAGAAGATGCATATAGAAGGTTGAAGATGTATGAGAGGTTAGAGAAGAGAACTGAATCTTTTGATGGGATCTTGGAGAGTCAAAGAGTAGCCAATGACAAATCAGGCCTAGGCTACAAAGGAGAACATATAGAAAAGCATGGAGATGAAAAATTTGGACCAAGTTCTCAAGAAGTCAAGAAGGAGACAAAGAGGACTGATTTAAGAAGGTCTAACCCTATTAGACAACCCAATGCTATGAGGTATGGTGCTTCTTTTAATGGATATTATTATTCATGTAATGATTTTGGTCATAGAGCTAGAGATTGCAAAAGAAGGTCTTCTAGGAATGGTGAGAGTCTCTTCAAAGGTGAATTCTTATCATGTTGGGAGTATGGTCATAAGGCTAAGTATTTTAGTTGAAATACAAGTGTGTATCAGTCAAGAGACAAGAAGAATGGTGTTTGTTTCAATTGTCATATTCTAGCTCATATAACAAGAGTATGTAAAAGCAATAAGATGTTCATCAAAAGGTCAGATCCTAAATAAACAGTCATGGTAGTCAAATAACCAAATCATGAAAGTCAAGTTAAGAAGGATGCTTCAAAATCAGAGGTTTACAACATGAAGTCTAATCCAATGAAGTTTTTCAAAGAGGGAACCAGTTCAATCAAAATGAAAGACAACTTCGTTAATCCTAAATTAGATCAAGGAGGTATGTTTGATTTGAATAAAAAACAAAAATTTGAGGAAATCCATATGTGTCGAATTTCCATCAAGTCTCTAGTGCATGAAAAGTTGAGAAAGCTAGGTATTTAGGATAATTCAAGAGTGATAAAATATGGGATGTGATCCATCCATAAGGTTTGTATTGAGGAATCCTTGCTATATTATAAGCATAATGGACTAAGAGAGGGGGTGAATTAGTCCTTATAATTTCAATTTCAATTTCAGATCACTCACATAAATAATTAATCAATTAGTCATTCATTAGTGTGTGCACAACAACATACAACATGAATTTAATTAACCATGAGAAATGGAAGTAAAACTATAACACAAGATATAAGTGGGAAACCATCTAGGCTCTAGGGGAATAAAACCCACTAAATTTTTGTTGATATTACACACAACAAAGACTCAAGTGAATATTACACATCACAAGAGATTTATTTAGTGAGACATCAACCCCAAAAGGAGCAAACCCCTAAACTCTTGTTGATATTACTAACAAGAGACTTATATGAATATGAGTCATCACACATTATTTTTATGAAGATATTACTGATGATATGCTACAACAACTCAGTTGATAGTGATCACAAGATTCAGCTCCAAACACCTTAAAACCCTTACTCAAACCCTAGATCTTCAACCTTACACAAAATTACACCTTCTTAACTTCTCAAATCTTAAAACCCTTACACCCATGCTTGATGTAATTCTTCAACCTATCACACTCTTGATCATCTCTCAAATCATGCTCACGTACCTATAAAAATCTCACACATAGGTCGCACTTCTTACACTCACTCAACTAACTCACAAAAACATCCAAAAATATGCTTTTATAAGATCTCCTTCATTAAAATTCAAAAGAGGTTAGTTTATCTCATTTATATCAACCATTAAAACTTAAAAAATCCCATAAAATTTATCATAATAGTCACAAGTGACCCAAGTAGGTTGGCCTAGCCAAAACCCTTCATCCATGCACTAAAAATCCTCAAAATCCCATCATTGGAATGAGAAAAATACCTTAACACCAAAAATATTTTTATAAAATCTCTAAAAATAACCACACATGTGTAATATTACATTTAAACATCATCCATGGTCACAATTTATAACCAATCAAATTATTTCATTATATGGGCCCAATGGCTCATTGCCTTCATAAAACACTTGTTTCTAGTACACTATCTTCACCTTTTGGCATCAAGATCACAAAATAACACCTAAAATATGGAATGCGACCATTGAATGGAAATCCTAGAAACCTATATAGCACATATATGCAAGCTAGACCTCTTTAAAAATCCACTAGCTCAAACCACATGAACTTTTGTCTTCACGAAATCAAACTACCAAAAAATAGTTTTACAAATGCAACTAGTTAACACCCTTATTGACACTTTCAATACCTCAAAATGGATTAAATGGATGTAAATTTAATCCCTTTTAATTTCCAGTTGATAAAAACATCACCCAATCCATTTAATGCAAGAACGAACTTAATCTTTCAAAAAAATTAGTCCTATCTCGAAAAGAAAGAAATATTATTGCTCACAAATTTACTTATAAAAAAAAAAATAAACTCATCATGAGACCAAACTTATACCACTAGAAATATATCTGAATTAACTTTCCATAACATATTTTCAATCCTTACAACTCTAAGTGGAAGGTCTTTAACAATCTTTGATCTCTGCAAATAACCCAAACTAACCCAAAATCGCCTTTAACTAGTCACCATAAACGAAGCATATTTGATGATTTATAAGCATCGCCATGACCTAAAACCATCATGTAAATCAAGAATAAATCTCATAAATAATATAATGATAATTTATTTTGCAACTCCTTTGGACAACCTTGACCCAAACTAAACGTATTCGAGAGGCGACGTGTTTGACCGAGGTCCACTCATCACCATAAGCTTTATCATAAATTTTTAGAAACTTGGATTGTTATGTTTATGGAGTCTGTTTTCATGTTAGATTTTTGGTACACCTTCCATGTGTTACACTCGGATATTTTTACGGTGGTCCCACTTTCCAGTGAGCGGGTCAAGGAGGTTCGGGGGCGAAGCCCATGAAACAAATTTTCATGGGTGGTTTATTAACCCATGGGTAATGGGTAACCATTATGGGTTGTTTTTGGGCCCATGGTTTTTTCTTGTACCCATTGTTTTTAAAACCGCCTCTTCACTACCTATTGATGTACTTATAAATAGATGGAAATACAATAGGATTCATAGGAGTGTTTAGTGAAGGTGAATAGTGTGTGCGAATTCAACCGCAGAAATTCGGAGGTTTTGTTGAGCGCAACTCCAAACAAGATCTGGTTATTGTAATTGTGAAGACTGTTGATTTTAATAAAATCTGAGAAGTTTTCTTGGTGGATGTAGCCCACATTGGGTGAACCACGTTAAATATTGTCTTCGTGTTTTACTTATTTCATTTATATAATTTCTATTCATACTTCTTATTGTTGCGATTCTGAGGAATTATTCCGCATTAGATTCTATTAATTCCTAACATGGATGATTACTATACATTATCCAATAATAATACATTCACTAGAAAGAAATTCTAGCTAATTAGGAAGAAAATATCTCCTACCACTTTTGAGCTAGGGTTTCAAACTCATAAAAAGTTGTTTACCTTCTTAAAATCCGTTCATAAAAATGTGACGATGAAATGACCTCATTATTTAAAAAAAAACCTTATAAATTTTTTATAAATATACCTAAAAGAAAAAATGTCCCATGAAAATCACACAATTTAGGGTGAGCATCAGAAGACCCAATTCAAGTTGGAAATGACCTTGTTCTTGACCCTATTTCACCAAAACTGACATAACATACAAAATACTCATCATGAAACCTGAAATTTTTCCCATAGCACCATGACACACCCTAAATACATCTAAAATAATCATAATGTCATAAATAAATCTAAAAATACTAGCCACTGAGACTTACATAGCTATCCCTTAGGGTTTTACACTATAAAGGCTAGGGTCAACTAAAATAACACTATAAATCATCATAAAAACACTCCAAAAGGTCCTAACATACACAATACATCATAAATCAAATACCTACATGCATCCATGAGCTCATATAGCTCCACAACTCAATCTCATGCATTCTAACAACCATACCTGGTCCAAATGAACACCTGCAACATGGTCACCAACCTGTATCTGCACCCTAAAACTCATGTGAGTTCCCAAGAACTCCCAAAACATGCTCTCCATCATGCCAACATGATTCTAAAGATTCCAAGAACCTAATACCACCATACACCATCACCTAAACTAGTTAGGTCACAACACTTTTATAGCTCGCCATTACTTGTTGTTTTCTTTGCTCATAGACATGTTTTGATAGAGATTTGTTATATCTTGGACATTATATTAGAGATTTGATCTTATTAGACATGTGTGGACATTTAGGTGTATAACGCCAATTTAGCTTAATTTCTATGTTGTCGCATTTTCATATGATGTCATGGATACTAATGGATATGATGTTGTTTTTGGAACATAATTATATTGATGGATACTTAGTTGTTGCATGTTGGGATTCTATGGTTATATGTCACTCTATCATCTTGTCTAACTTTGGAGAATTGAGTATAATTGTGCACGTTGTCGCATTTTGATTTCAGTAGGATGTTAGGCTAGTTTAGAACTCATTGATATCTTGTTGAGTCATTGATTTATATTTTATCGAGATAGTACGGTTAATGTGTGCAATGAGTGTGTAGGTGACAGGTTTACAGGAGAACGTGGGATTCAGGCCAGCTACACAATCTTGCACAAGCAGCCCATGGGCTGAGTCCTAGCCATGTTCATTGTGTGAAACCTTAGTGTTGGAGATTATTATTTTGGGCACCATGAGTGACCCCAATTTTTGTAATGTATTGTGCCTTGAATTATTAATTTTGTTTAGGGTAATTAGTTATGTTGTAAACTTGTTTTGGGAGTTAATAATCCCACTTTCATTAAAATTTTGATTTTGTTTAATGAGTCACTTAATCACAAGGGTTTAGGGTCACATGTGAAACCCTTGGGTGGTCCCCACACCCTCTACCCTTGTGCCAAAAATGCAAAACCCGAAATTGGGTTATTTTGGGCATTTTTGGGGACCCCTTTTTAGTTTGGGAGTTCCCCTAACATAAAAATGAGCCCTTGGACCCTACCTAATGGGTAGGGGGGCTTATTTCCAAGGCTAGAGGGAGTTTTCCCTCCCTTTTTGCCTCTTGTTTGGTCACATCCATGTAAGGGGTGTGGATTGGAGTGCTTGTTAAAAGTTTCACTAATTTTGTCTTGTTAACATTTAGGGAAATTTGGGAGAAGAGGGCAAAAAGACATTTTTACCCTTTCTCTCTTTTGTTTTGGCATCTTTGACCTTGAAGGAGGAGAGGGGTGACACATGTCACCCCCTCATTTGTGAGGATTCTTGCTTGCTCCTCTTCAAATTCCCCTTCATGGGAAAAGAGAGGGACTTTTTTTTGGAACTTCTTGCTTGGGATGCTTGTGGGATTTGGAGCTTGAGATTTTCTTGAGTCAAGGAGTGGAGAAATTTGAAGTTGGAAAGCTTTTTGGAGAGCTTTCCTTGAGGTAGGCTCTTATGTCTTATTGCATGTGTTGTATTCATCTTAGTTGTTAGATGGGCTACTTGAATTTGTTATTTTTGCATGTGGATTTTGGTTGTTGTTTGTTGTTTTACTCCCTCCATCATATGGCATGATGGAGTTTTGGAGTTTGTGGGGGAAGAGAGAGGGTTTTTCCTCTCAATCCTCAAGGCTTGATGGACAAGCCTTGTAGGGTCTTATTGTTTTCCCCTCAAATGGTTGAGGTGGGGAAGTTGATTCATTTGGCTTGAATCTCCTTCCCCATTCTTGGTAAGGAAACCCCTTTGGGGTTTGAAAATCCTTCCAAGAAGGACTTGGAGAAAGGGTGGAGGAATAAGGAGGGGTTAAATGATATAGGAGTAATAAGGAGGGCATGGAGGTCTAGTTATTGTGCTTATAATCTTGGTAACAACTTTTGGAGAACTCCTCTCCTCTCTTCCCCATTGTTTTTAGAGGAAGAACTTGGGTTCTTCTCTTTGCCACCTTGGAAAATTTTGAGTCTTGTCTTGGATTTTGTCCTATTTTTGTGTGGTTGTATCATTGTTAGTTCACCCTTCATCTTGTGCAAGTTGTGGTTGTTGTCCTCTTTCCCATGGGCTTGGGGGAGGCTAGCATGCATCCCAACCTTGGGAGAGGCATGTAATGATGCCTATGGTTGGGAGGCAAACAAGCTCTTTCTCCTTGTTGGTTTTCTTGAAGGCATGAAGGATGTATCTCAAGCTTGGAATCTCTTGTCATCTTGGTGCTCATTGTCTCCTTCACTTTGTTGGCATTTCTCTCTTTGTGACTCTAAGATATGGCTTTTTGAAGGGTATTCTTATTTTGTAAAGTATCCTCCTTGTGATTTGGAATCACTTGTAAGATTGGTAGTCCTTTGTATTTGAAGACTTTCTTTCAACCTTGGAAAGGAAGTTGTTGGATTGTTATCTTGTGTATTTAGCATGTATGTAATATGAAATAGTGAGTTATTGAGAGATTGTGCAAAGAAGATTTGTAAAATATTGACTTCCTTTAAAATACATTTCGTAGAAGCATTTTTTTTTTACATTCACTTCACATGTTTGTTGTTGGAATGTTTATTGACAAAAAAAAAAATGTCTATTTGAAAAGAAATCTACTTTGTTATAAGAAACTTGTTGTTTAACCTTGGAAGAAACTATTATTATTTGTGAAATGTACATCTCCTTGTATATTAATATGGTTTTAGAAATCTATTTTTTTTATTTGTGTTCAAAGAAAATTGGAATGGTCCTTTGGCATTACATTGATAAAGAAAGAACTTCCTCTTGTTTGGTTGTAATATTATTTAATAAAGTTGAAATTTTAGGTTTCATTTCCATGAGAAGTTTGATGTCTTTGCTCTTATTAAACAATCTTTATCATGACATACAAAAATAAGTACCATCAACATTTATCTAATGTAGTTGTTTTAAAAACAAAGGTAACTACATTTTAGTTAAGTTTAAGTCATCACTAAATTGTTATGGTAATATAAATCTATTTTGCAGATTTATTTTTGAATATTGCAATATTTCTATTGTAAAAACTTTGTGTTTTTTAATATATGTATTACGGATATATGTATATATATATATATATATATATTAATATTATATTAAAATACGTACATATATATATATATATATATATATATCTATATATATATATGTATATATATATATATAAATACGTTTTAAATAATAACAAAAACAAAAACTATATTCAATTAAAAAAATGGTTTCTATTGTTTAAAAACAAAAAAATAAATAAAAAATAATAATAATGGTGGGGGCCGAACCCCCACCCCTACGTCGTATCCCGGGCCACCGCCCGTCCCATGCCCTCAACACTTCCCCACCTGTTCCGGCCCGGCCCCCATAGCCACCCACACAAAGGCCGCCCTCATCCCCTTTCCCCACACGCCATCCCTCAAGCACCCAGCCTACGCCTTGCCCCCACGTGTCATCTTGTCATGGTGGCCGCTTTTCACCTCGCTCAAACAACTCACAAAACAAAACAACAAAAAAATTTTCAGCCATTTTTTAATTATTAGTATATATATATATATATACATATACACACACACACACATGTAGATGTATGTATGTACATACATACATACATACATACATACATACATACATACATACATACATACATACATACATATATATATATATTGTAGGTATAATAAGAAACCATTTTGGTTTGTATGTAGTTTTAAAAACAAATTCAATACATGATTTAACACAAAAAAAAGAATAGAATGTGTATACAAAAAAAAAAAAAAAAAATAAATAAATGTAATGGTATTGTTTGAAATCTTCAAACAATACAAATAAAAAAAAAAAAAAGAAGAAAACAAATCCACCAAACTCCATTGTTCCTCTCCCAACCTGCACAAAACAAAATGAGAAATAGAATAAAGAAAGAGAGAAGAAAATGGCAAATAGAGGATTAGGGCAAAATTTTAGGGTTAAGTGAGATCTAGGGGAGGTTTCTTTGATCTTAGGGCCCACAATTAACCCTACTCCCTTTTATCAATAGGGTCATCCGTGGACGTCATATTGCAAAAACAAGAAATCTCAACTTGTAGGGATTATTAGCTATACATGCACTCTAAATTAGAAAAAGTTATATAAATATGAATCGTAGCATTCGAATCTAGTTTCTAAAATACTAATTTTTGTAAAAACGGACAAGTTTAGCTATATTAAACACTTAAAATTATATGACTTACTTTTTTTTTTTTTCGAAAAACTTATAAGATCAGAGTCCGTTTGCCCGCATTTTGATGACCAAATCTTGTTATTTTTTTTTTTCCTTTGGTGAAAAGTTAGATGTAGTTGTCTATCTTGGGATGGATTTTATTTTGTATTTTTTTTAGCAATATTTTTTTTATGATTTTTTCCGTGAAAGTGGTCTGAAAATATTTAGAAAATGGAGCGCTTTCCGTTTGCCCGCCATAACTATATCAAAAAATATCGAAATCAATTTTTTTTTTTTTTTAAGGTGCATAGAATTTGTCCACGCTTGGGATGGTATAATTTTTATCATATTTTGATAAGCGAAACAAAAGTTACAAAATCCTTAAACGTAGACATGAACATTCACGGGAAAAAATGTCTTAAGGACCTATGTTAGTAATAAATTATAAAATGATATTTATCTTATTCTATTCACTTTAAAAACAATATTTTTACAAAGCTAAGAGTCTACCCTACGTGATGGCACCATTTTTGTGAAATGTTTTCAGTTTTTTAGCATGGTTCAAGTCTTTGGAAGAGCAGATTTGAGGTTTTTTGATCTTTTGCACTTCATAATGACCTTCCATAGCTTTTGGTCAGGGGAAAACAAAGATTTTCCGAGGCTAAGGTTCGCAAATAGCTCCGCGATCGCGGTTTTTTGTAAAAATACCGCGAACGCGGTTTATAAAGCGCGCCATGCGGTTTATAAAGCGCTGCCATGGTTTATAAAGCGCGCCGCGCTTATAAACCATATTTACACACATCCCAACGTCCGAATTACCATGTGATTTTTACTCTCGACCTTACCGCATTTAATTATCATGCAAAATTGCTCTTTTTTCTGCACGTTTTTTATCACCGAAAGCAAAACATCATGGGAGACAAAAACGAAGTCAAAAAGGAAGTCATTAAGTAAAAAAACACCAAACGAATTAGAGGCCAACAAAATTGAAAATGCTGAGCGGATGCGGAAACTTCGTGAATCTAGAAGAGGTTCATCTTCAATCCCAACTACTGTAAGCAATGAAGAACTAGGTAATGTTTCTACTGTCAATGTTGAAGTTGAATTGAATACTCGTGATGAAGAAGTTTTTACTGTCAATGTCGAAGAAGAATTAAATACTCATGATGTAGCAAATGTTGAAATTGAAGGAGACAATGAAAATGTGAATAAGGAAATTCATGTTGAAACTGTAGACAAACAAAATTTGACAAAAACACCTCCTAGGATTTTACATAAGAAACCTAATTTTTTGATTGAAATTGATGAAAACATTTTGAAACCAATGTCTGACAAACTTTCTGAACGACAAATCAGAAGAAAAGCTAGTGAAATTTGGGATAATCATTTTGAAATTTTAAATGATTCCCAAAGATGTCAGTTGTTGGTTAGTTTGATGAAATTGATTAAAATGAGACCTACATTAAACACCTTAGGATTGACAACATCTAACATACGTGGTCAAACCTCTACAATTGTTGAAAACCTTCATGATGCATATCACACTGTTGGTGTAAAGAGACGCACTAGGGATAGTAATATTGTGCGTCGTGTACTTGCTACTAGTGTTGTAAGTGAATCAATAAAAAACACGCTTGATTACGCAAACAAGTCGAATGTCATAAGTTAATCAAAAACTCTAATGAAAGCAATCAAAGACGTAATATCCTTCAAATACTCAATAATGTCGATTTTTGGGCATTTTCTGCTAGAGCACCGCGTAAGGACAAAAATAATTCTGATGCTATAAGAGAAGTTGTTATTAAATTTTGGCATGATAACACTAGAGTTTCACCTAATACAAGAGATGTTATAAAACGGAGAGTTGGTTCTACTAATCGTGAACCACATCCAAAGCATTTCTTAGATATGACTCAAACTCAATTTTTCGTAAGTTCAACAAGAGAATCTGAAATTAAAATTAGTCAACGCTTTTTTGAAATGTCAAACCATTCTATGTGAAAATCAACCATGCTCGCACCACTTGTCAGAGGCAACATGTTGAATTTGCAATGCATTATGCTAAATTTTTACGTATTCGCTCCATTTTTCATTCTCAAACTATGTTATCCGAATGTGGTGTTCAAGTTCCACCAATATCTTCTAGGATTTCATTCCTACTATATTTTGTGAAAAGAAGTTGACAATTTTTTTATAAATGATTGTTTAGATGAAAGTCAGAGTACATGCGCGGATTACCTAAATTGGAAAGTCAGATCCATGAGCAAATGGAAGGTACAATAGGACATAATTTAGTTGAATTTGATAAATATAAATCAGTTGATACCAAATGAAAGATGGAAAAGAATCGAAACGGTGTGAGCTAGTTACGTAACAAATGCCCATTTTTCAATTTATGAGAAAATTTAAGGATGAACTTGTTTATGAGTATGCGAGGCATACACATAGAGCTCGATGGTTGGATGAACAATTCAAGCTATGCAAAGACACATTTCCTATCGGTACTATTGTTTCAAAGGGTCGATTTTGCAGAGAATTACACATCGCAACCACAAATGGAGGTTCAATCGCAATATTACAACTCAAGATAAGTTGCCATTTTTGTGCATATAGATTTCTACATTCTCCGACAAGACAGAGAATGATCGAAAATTTTAAGAGAGTACCACTTTTATATCGTGATGATCGTACTCATTCTACTCGAATTTGTGCAAGGGTGTTTCCAGCTATTTTATGGAAACTTGTCCGATAGGGACATCCACTTCAAACAACATTATATATGGTCGATAATTGCACGCCTCGCTTTAAGAATGCACGAATGTTTTATCGATGAGCAGAATGCATGTCAAGATGGGTGTGCAACATATTTGGAGTTTCACCGAGGCCGACATGGAAAAGGAGAGCATGACGGCAGCAGGGGCATGTGTGAAAAGAGCTCTTGCAAGAGAAGAGTCAAGTACAAAGATGGTGCTAAATTAAAAGATGCAAAGAGCATAAAGGAATGGTGTACCGACAACATGACCCGAGGTTCTCAAGAAAATTCCACAGCTTGCATAGATATTTTTGGTCGATAGAGGAAAACATATTGCTAACTACGAGGATTGTATGACACTCACCGGGTCCAAGGATATGCACTCATTTTCAGAGCTCGACGCTACTGTGGGCCGTATGGACAAGAAAGTTGACATGTTTTTGTGCATCTTGTATCGAATTTGTCACCGCTGAGTGTGATTCACAAGAATGGGTGGAAGGATGGATTTGAGGCCTCTAACTCCGCTTCCTAGTTATCAACCTCCACAAGCACTACAACTTGTTTCTCGCAGATGAAGTTACAACATCCAAGGACTTTGACGAAATTTCAATTTTGGTGCGACAAGGTATTTATCCAGCTATTTATTTAATTTTTGTATTGAGTTATGTCCATTGAAATTTTAATATGTAATTTAAATTTGAGTTTTTCAACCTTGGTTATTTTTTTCAGAGGACATGTGTTTGCAGAATTATGATGTAAGACAATGAAGAAGGAACAGACTATTTCTTATGTCGTCAGATCGAGGAAAGAAAGAAGTCGACTTCTCCTATTATAGATGGCGAAGAGATCGAGTATCCTACAGTGGTCAAGGGGTAGTTACCGAACTTGGCTTCGACGGTATCCATTAAAAACTCCTCTGTTTGGGTGTTTGAAGACTTTGAGACACACAGAAAATACTCTTATATTCACATCTAGTTCTAGCGACAAATATTCAAATAGTATAGATATCGAGGAAGACCTAATAACAAGATTCTTTGAAGGTTCGAGAGTCGATCATGAAGCAATCTTGTCTCGCTATTCAGAGTAGATCCGATCCTGATGGTTCATTGGAATGAATTTACAATGCTCATGTCTGGTATATATTTAATTTCAAGTTTCAATTTATATAGCGTATATATATATATTATTTTTTTAGTTTAAAGATCTAGATTTAAGTTTGAATATATTCTATTTTAAATTTGTGTATTTTGTGTGTCATGTATATAGATCTAGTATATGGTTTTGATTTGAAACTTAAATTTCTTTGACTAACAATTTTATGTTTAGGTTAGTGGTGCCAGAAAAGCTTCCACCTTCACGTGGTTGGTATCGTTAGTAGAGAATTTTAAATTCTCGAAGCTAAGAGAAGCTTGAACATTGTTTGAAAAATTTGTAAATTTTGAAAAGTCAAGTTTGTAAATTTTGAAAATATTGTAAATTTTGAAAATGTTGTAAATTTTGAAAAAGTTGCAAATTTTGAAAAAGTTGTAAATTTTGAAAATGTTGTAAATTTTGAAAAAGTTGTAAATTTTGAAAAAGTCAGAATTTTGAAACGACTCTCTAGGTGCCACGGAGTCCGAGTAGTCACCCGTCGAATTTGAACGATATTTTGGTCTCGTGGCTCTTAAGGGACGTGTGCCAGAAAGCGGTTCGGGTGCCACGCCCACCGCTTGCAAAATACAAAGCTTGACAACCTTAAACGCTCCAACCGCACTATTTCGCAAAAAACATTAGGACAAATGAGAGCACCGAAATGAGAAGGAAAAAATGAGAGAGGCTATCAGAGAGGGTTTCGTATGCCGAGGTGTCGGATCGACGAGGCCTCTCTAGGTGCCACTGAGTCCGAGTAATCACCCGACGAATTTGAACGATATTTTGGTCTCGTGGCTCTTAAGGGACTAAGCCCGAACGAAGTAGCCCTAATCAACGACCCTTTCGCGCACCGAAACACCGCCTCCTCTAGCGTTCACCTGCCACCCGGACGCGCTTGCCAGAGCAGCGTTTCGGGCCACGCCCACCGCTTGCAAAATACAAAGCTTGGGCAACCTTACACTCGCTCCAACCGCACTATTTCGCTTTGCAAAAACATTAGGACAAATGAGAGCACCGAAATGAGAAGGAAAAATGAGAGAGGCTATCAGTAGAGGGTTCCGTGATGCCGAGGTGTCGGATCGACGAGGCCTCTCTAGGTGCCACGAGTCCGAGTAGTCACCCGACGAATTTGAACGATATTTTGGTCTCGTGGCTCTTAAGGGACTAAGCCCGAACGGCAAGTAGCCCTAATCAACGACTTTTCGCGCACCGAAACACCACCTCCTCTAGCGTTCACCTGCCACCCGACGTGCCAGCAGGGCGGTTCGGGTGCCACGCCCACCGCTTGCAAAATACAAATACGCTGGCTGGGCAACCTTACACTGGCTCCAACCGCCTATTTCGCGTTTGCAAAACATTAGACAAATGAGAGCACCAAATGAGAAGGAAAAAATGAGAGAGGCTATCAGAGAGGGTCCGTATGCCGAGGTGTCGATCGTAGACGAGGCCTCTCTAGGTGCCACGAGTCCGAGTAGTCACCCGACGAATTTGAACGATATTTTGGTCTCGTGGCTCTTAAGGGACTAAGCCCGAACGAAGTTTCCCTAATCAACGAACTTTTCGCGCACCGAAACACCACCTCCTCTAGCATTCACCGCCACCCGACGTGTTTGCCAGAAGTGGTTCGGTGCCACGCCCACCGCTTGCAAAATACAAATGCTTGGCAACCTTACACTGCTCCAACCGCACTATTTCACGCGTTGCAAAAACATTAGGACAAATGAGAGCACCGAAATGAGAAGGAAAAAAGAGAGAGGCTATTGTAGAGGGTCCGTATGCCGAGGTGTCGATCGACGAGGCCTCTCTAGGTGCCACGAGTCCGAGTAGTCACCCGACGAATTGAACGATATTTTGGTCTCGTGGCTCTTAAGGGACTAAGCCCGAACGAAGTAGCCCTAATCAACGACCCTTTCGCGCACCGAAACACCACCTCCTCTAGCGCTCACCTGCCACCCGGACGTGCTTCACAGCGTGTTCGGGTGCCACGGCCCACCGCTTGCAAAATACAAATATTGGGCAACCTTACACTGCTCCAACCGCACTATTTCGCTGCTTGCAAACATTAGGACAGAGAGAGCACCGAAATGAGAAGGAAAAAATGAGAGAGGCTATCAGAGAGGGTCCGTATGCCGAGGTGTCGGATCGACGAGGCCTCTCTAGGTGCCACTGAGTCCGAGTAGTCACCCGACGAATTTGAACGATATTTTGGTCTCGTGGCTCTTAAGGGACTAAGCCCGAACGAAGTAGCCCTAAATCAACGACCCTTTCGCGCACCGAAACACCGCCTCCTCTAGTGTTCACCTGCCACCCGACGTGCCAAGCAGCAGCGTCGGCTTCGGTGCCACGGCCCACCGCTTGCAAAATACAAACTGCTTGGCAACCTTACACTGCTCCAACCGCACTATTTCACGCGCTTTGCAAAACATTAGACAGCGAGAGCACCGAAATGAGAAGGAAAAAATGAGAGAGGCTATCAGAGGGTCCGTATGCCGAGGTGTCGGATCGACGAGGCCTCTCTAGGTGCCACGAGTCCGAGTAGTCACCCGACGAATTTGAACGATATTTTGGTCTCGTGGCTCTTAAGGGACTAAGCCCGAACGAAGTAGCCCTAATCAACGACACTTTTCGCGCACCGAAACACCGCCTCCTCTAGCTTCACCTGCCACCCGGACGTGCTGGCCAAGCAGGCGGTTCGGTGCCACGCCCACCGCTTGCAAAATACAAAGCTTGGGCAACCTTACACTGCTCCAACCGCACTATTTCGCGCGCTTGCAAAACATTAGGACAGCGAGAGCACCGAAATGAGAAGGAAAAAAATGAGAGAGGCTATTGTAGAGGGTCCGTATGCCGAGGTGTCGGATCAGACGAGGCCTCTCTAGGTGCCACGGAGTCCGAGTAGTCACCCGACGAATTTGAACGATATTTTGGTCTCCCGACGAATACTTCCTATGTTGATCAACTAAAGTTATATCATATTGATAACAATACAATTTACAAGCTCAAAGGATGATCTAATGTCATATTTTATCGAATGAGATAGTTTCAGGAATCAAAAGTAAGAAATCAAGAAAACTAGGATGAGCTACAGGTACTACTTCTTTAAGATACAATTTACAAATGACTCATATAAATTGTCACATTTAAGGAAATAATTACGTAAGAATAAAAATAGAGTACAATAAGGTCCATCATCCATTATAGATTGCAAAGGAAGTAGATTGTATTAAAAGGGGCGACATTCCAACTTATAATCAAAGCTAAATGATCAAAGTACAAACTAAGATATCTGTCAAGACTAATGAAATAAAATTGAAAGCATATGTTTAAAATTTTAGCTCTAAGAACTTGTCAAGCTTCAAAGATTAAAAAATTTATAAGAAAAGTTTTCCAGTGATATTTCAATATGATTAAGTCTAAAAATTTGCAAAATATTGCAAGAAGGAGATAGAATAAGCTTTGAAAAAGTAGAAAGAACATTACAAACTTCAATAGAATAAAATACATTGCATCCATAAGGTTATAATTTATTAAATGTAAGGAAAATTTCTATACAAAGAGTGTATCATATGCAGCACTTGTATGATAATCATGGTTAAATGAGTAAGATGCAAAGCAAGTTAGAAAAACACTAAAGAGGAGAACCAATTTCCATGATTTTTTGAAGTCATGAAGAATAAGTACACAATATATGAGAAGAAATTTGTGAAGAGGCCTTTAAAGGTCTGATTTAAAAATTAAATACAACAAGGAATGAATCTCAGAAAATATAGATTACAAGTGTACAATAGGTACAAAAATTATCTAAATACCATAGCTCTTACAAGGAAATCACAGATTGAGAGAAAGATGAAATAGTTATGCATGTACAAAAAGAGTTCATGTTGCTAGAGATATAGTTTCTTAAATGAAATAAAATCATTAAGAAAAACCTCTTATTCATAATAGTCAAGAAACTCAAAACTACTTAGAAGATGACAAAGTGCATATAGAATCATAATCTACATGTATTCAAGAAGACAAATACCACGTATCCACATCATCATCAAGGTAAAGATACATAATTTAAGAATACAACTTATTCCGATTAGTTTAAAGTTTTAAATGGCTAAGTATAGTTTTGAGTTTTCCAAAAATTAACTTATTTAAACAAAATAAAAAACTAGAGAAAAATAATGAGAAAAATAAAAAGTAATCAACCTACAAAAAATATCCATCTTTCTCACTCCCAAATTCTAAGTCCGCCATTTCATTACTTTTTCTTCATGTAAATTGGTACCTCAAGAATCAATGTACGTTATACATAACATCTCTAGTTACTAATACTTAAGTCAGCTTTGATATAGAGCTAACAATATTGTTTTAGTTTGAAAAATAAAAATTCAAAATGCCCATGGCACGAAATATACCACAAATAATAATCAGAAAGATACTAGAAAATATATAACTAGAAGTAATACACTAAATCCACCGAACAAAGATCAAAACCCACTTTCTCAGAGTTAGCAATAATACCAAAATAACCAAATTTATAGCCTTATTTAACCAACACACATGGATATATATATATATATAGAATCAAATAAAGTGTGCTCCAGACGCGCACGTCTCTGAAAATATATATGTACATGTATAAGTTCATAATGTATGTATACAGATCTCGAACTAAGCACGTGCCATAATGTACATATGGGACCACATGCGGTCGCAAAAGGCTAGATATATATACAATGGACTGTGAATAGATGTACTCATGACCACATATATGTGGCATCCAAGTGGACTATAAATCTACTCATGAAACATCTTCCCTCTCTTCGCCCTGCTAGAAGTAAAGACGTCCACGACTCCGGGATGTAGTGGAGGGAGATGCCACTACGGATTTCATCCGTGTGGTCCTAGGTGTCTCCAAGCATGCCTGCAACCTAACCTGCACATTCATAAACAACAAGTTTTTAACACCCAAAATTTTAAAATACCTTCAAAATTTAGAAACTTGTACAATTTAGTTAAAATGCATGTGCAATCTTACCGCAATGTCATGATCCCTATCGATTTGTTGTTGACGTGTCACAGGGACAACAATAGACTCACGAGGGGTAAGCTACATACAAATAATTAATTTTCAAATTAAATATTTCACACTCATATATATACCTACAAAATTTGATATTGTAGATTTAAGTTTAATAAGAAATAATGAACCTCCAAAATTTAACAAATTTAAAAATTGTGTACCTCTTGCTAGTGGATTTGCAGAGATGCTATGGCGGTATCTACAAAGAGCCTCCACACCGCATATGTGGAGGAGTCTCTCAGAGCAGCCATAAGCTATACAAAAACATGTACAAATCAATTTATTAAAATCTACTTAAGAGCTATACAAAAACATGTACAAATCAATATTTAGTTACTCAAGAAAGAATAAAAATACATTATTAAATTTTATCTTCTATTTAGGCTAAATACATAGGATCTATAAATGTTAAGACGAGGCCATCTATCTTCATATGTATTTGTGTCCAAAGGTCGGGATGGAGAATACTCAAGTATCTAGTAGAAGTGTGGATATAGAGTGAGACATCGGTCACATTGGGAGCTTTTTTGACAGAATAACAACTTCAAAATCATGGATCGACGATATGTGTTGCTTTAACAAGGAGAATGAGGAGGAACATTCTCCTTCGCGCTACATGCGGTTTTGATTTAGTGTTTCCGGTCCTCTATGTTTCACCCACGGATAACCCTCGTTTACATGATCTCGTGATCTCTCTCAAAGGGGTCATAGGAAAGATTTGACCATGTCTTCCTCCTTAGTGTTCAATTAGGGATTTACTTAGATTTAAATACGATATGTTTAGGGAGGGCATTTATCCACCAATTATTATTCTCTTTTTTAATGTTTTACCATCTCACAATCAGGAGCAGAATGCCCCAAAAAAATACATCTCCTACATCTGAAACCTGTAGGCCCTTATAGTCCAGAGGATGAGTGCAAGTTTGATTTTGCACTTTAAGATTAAGGTGGGTTGGAAGATTCTTTGAAGTATCAATCTCAACTAGGATTCTTGCATATATACATCAGATGTGTGAAATCATAGGTTTGGGATTCGACGTTAATGATGTTTCCCAAGGTATTTCCTATGGATATCGATAACCATGGTCCTAAAATTATAGGGGTAAGTGGGGTAATTTGATCTAGATTGGTTTGTGTGATAAAGATTCAAAGAGAGGGTCAATGATGTGAACCATGGTTTTAAGATAAGGTACCTTTGTTGAAAACCCAAAGTTGTTTAGAAATTTTGTCCTCACACCTATATAGGGGAAAAAATAATAAAAATTCCCTTAAGATAGGGGTAGAGGTTCAACCTACCCGCTAGAAGCTGAACCACCTCTTGAGATCTAATCATGGAGGATAGGGAGGCTAGGCTAAAGATGAGTGAATCTACGTATCAAGGCATGATCTTGGTAAAATGAATATATTTCGAGGACTTCATCGCCAAAGGTTACACTTGGGTTTCTCTTAAGAGGCCTCATGGTTTTGATCTATGTCTTCTTTTACAAAACCTCATTAAATGAGTGATTGACTAAAGCTTTAGTCAGAAGCAGAGTTTCCAAGCTATCAACAAGGGAGAAAACCCTAGTGTTTGCACTCCCTAACAAAGATGTTAGGATTCACTCAACCTCCCAATGGGTTATTAGTGTCCCCAACAAAGATAACAGATTTTCCATTCCTCCTCGCAAGTTCTTGGCAACATTGGTGCCAAAGAGTGTCGATCCAACCCCAACAATGGCTCCATCACACTGCAGCTTGAGCAATCAAGCCCCACACCCAAAGGCTCCAAGAATATTTCTAAAACAAACCCTTAGGGGTCTACATGTTCTGCAGAGGGGGATGTAGTTTCTAAAATGAAAGGACACCTCCATCACGTAATTTCACACAACCCTACGTGTGCACATATATATGTCCGCCGCCTCCAAATCTATTAGGGTTCATATGAGTGGTGGAGTTAGGGTTCGCAGGAGTTGTCATAAATTGGAGGAGTTGTCTATTAAGGGTACAATGATGTTGTAAATTTAAATCTCAAGACACCAATCCATATAAAACTTATAATCATATGGAAAGGACGCATAGATTTTTTTAGATAAAGGGTACGAGAGGATTTAACCTTTTTTACATTTCTTCATCACTCTTATCATTCATTAAAGAGATTTGTAACTAACCTGCGTAAAACTCACGCGAGGCATGCCAGTAGCTTCAGTTCCCTGAGCAGATGATGACCCGCCAGGCTCCTGTGTATAAAAGAGAAAAATATTAATACATGTGCAACATACACGTGAAACAAATTATAATAATAATCTAGTGCAATTAAATGATTTATTAAAAATGTAAGTTTGTACAACTTGAAACTTACGTTTGAAACACGCCCAACCGCAGTAGCTAGCATGTCAACACCGGATGTTTCCTTCACCGGCTCTTGCTATTTAAAATAAAATAAAAAATTAGTTTTTTACATGTATGTACATGAAGTACAATCATATATATATTAATATCTCAAACATGTGAATTAAACTATCAGACATATATATATTATTTAAATTTATTTAAAATTTACCCGTGAAAGACCAATATCAAGTGGCTCCAGCCCAAAAACATTCCCAAAGATCTCATCTATAGAAAAAAATCGTGAACCAGCAAATGATGTCTCGCCCGCAAGCAGTATACGGCACCACATGATCCACAAAGGTGTGTGTGCACTAGAACCGCACCTCCACCAACATCACCGGATGCAACTGGGTGCTATGGCCGGTGAGAGTGTCGTGAGCTCCTCAATGCATGCAATGTATCAATCTCCACAACCTCCTTCACCGTAGGAGGGATAATCAAGGCAATGGGGGTTTGGGGCATGGGGATCCTAGCCGACCTACGCGCGCACCAGTGTCCGCTCTGCTGCGCAGAGCCACCTCCTCGACCAAAAAGTCCGAAAAGTCAAAATAATTCGGGACCTCATGAGCACAAACTCACAATATAATTTCTTCAAAAATAAAGAGGAACCTCATTGTTGCTGCATGGTGGATAATCAAAACCATCCACCATCGGTCCCAAAAATTGTTTTTGATTCTATCATCATGGCACCAATGGATCGGGAACCGTCATAAGTAATCATAGGGGGCATTGGTTCTAGTGGTCGGTAAATAATGCACAAATTAGGTCTTTTCCAATTTTTTTGTCTCGACGTCGCATGAGATAGTTTATCCGCATACCACCGCCTACACTACTTCTAAAGGTGTTCCATCTATGTATTTGGTCAAGTCATAGACTCGACTTCGCCAATCAATGTTCGTGCAATGTATCAAGCAAAGTCATGCGATGGATTTGTAGCATGGTTTTGTCTTATAGTTTGAATTAGGTTCTCAATGACAATTTTATTTTCTTGATTCTTCCAATGATATTATCTCATGCCTCGTTGGCTGGGGGGATGTATGAGCCACAGGGGGCGGATCTATGTTTGGAGGAGGGTTTTGAGGAATGTTCTGAGGGTTTTGAGGAATGTTCTGTGGGTTTTGAGGAATGTTTTGACGGTTTGCACGAGCCCGAGCTTGCTTACGACTAACCGATAAAACAATAAAATTGTATACATAAACAAACAATTCACAAAACCCATGAAAATGCCAAAAAAACCTAAAATGCAAAAAAAAAAAAAAACAACCTAAAATGCAAAAATGATTACAATCGGGACTTACCTCCTCGCCTCGCGGCATGGTTGAATCTATCGCTATCCGTAAGTCCGATGAGCAATTTTGAGATAGTATTGAAAGTGCGAGTGAAAAACGCTTAGAAAAGTCGCGTTTGAATTGAAAATTAGAAAATAACGAGTCGCGGATCAAGTAAATTTTGTCTCGTAGTTCCGCGATCGCGTTTTATAACAAGCTCATGCGTTATAAACCGCGATCGCGAACTAGGTTCGCAATTACCGAACCTAGAATTCAATAACCGCGATCGCGTTTTTTACCGCCGCAAGCCATGTTTTAAAACCGCGATCGCGTACCTTTATTTCGGGTTTTTATGTCCAGTTTGACTACATTTTGTGACTTTTGTTTTATTTGATATAAGTTAGGATGTAATTTTCCATCTTTTGTTGATTATGATTATAATGTTTAAAAACTCTGAAATTCCTAACTAAGTGCTTTGGAAACTCAGTTTTGTAATAAAACAGGTCACAATCAGGTAGAAGAACAAATATGAAGTGGATAACATGTTTTTGGAAGCATTGGGATCAATACGGTTTAGTTCTAACTTCAAACTTAGTTCTAAACTCCACCACGTAGTTACGAGTTCTGTCACTTAGTTCCAAAACTTTCAGACTTAGTTTTGGAACTCTAGTACTTAGTTCCAGAATTATCAGAATTAGTTCTGAAACTCCTGCAGATAGCTCTGGAACTCTCTCGATTAGACCTAGAATGATTTCCTTTAGTTCCGGAACTCTTCTAAAGTTCCGAACTAATAAGAATCTATTCCAAATGATTGGTGATTTGTCAAATCAATGATCCTATCAATCAGGAGTAGATTAGAAGACTTCCAACTCTCCATACTCATAGATCTAAGATAATTATCACATAACTGTATGTCCAACCATGTTCCAATTCAACATCTATTCTGGGCACGATTCAGTTCCATCGTATCATTGGAATAGTTATGACCATAAATGCACCCCTGGAAGAAGTATATATATACATACCTGCATATATATATATATATATATATATATATATATATATATAAAAGAGATAGATATAGATTGATATACATAGATCCAACATGTTTTTGTAATGCATAACGTTTTATCAATAAAATAGCCATTTTTGTTTTGAGAGAATTTTAAATTGTCAAATCCTGATTCAAGGAGGAGCAAGGGCCCACTCCCCCAAGAACCAAGATCTTCATTATTGGTATTTATATTTTTAGAGAAAATAGTTTAGATCTGTTAATTTTGTAACACTTTTAATTCTTCAAGTTAAAATCTATTGTATACTCATTCCTGCAGTGTCTAGATTAGATTCTTATTTTCTTTCCATCATTTTCCAACACTTTCAATAGTGTGTTTATTTCCAACAATTCCTTTCTACAAAGTGTGTTTACTTCCAAGGCAAAGTGTGTTTATTTCAACAATTCCTTTCTACAAAGTGTGTTTACTTCCAAGGAAAGTGTGTTTATTTCCAACAATTCATTTATGTAAAGTGTGTTTACTTCCAACAGGTTTTCATAGTTTGATTCCAATAAGGTTTTTAACCAAGAAGTCCTTAAGACATTGAAAAGATCCCCAGAAAATACAAAATACCTACAATCAATTACTAGATCGCTAAGATTATTCTTGTTGCATATAGCTTTAGACACACCCTGGTTTGAATATGACATCAACAGAGAGTTGATTAAATGAAGGGAATAATGACACCCATCATTTTTGGCACCATTTCTGGGACCCACTAGTTAGAATTTTCTAATGAGGTGTCAACAAGAGAAACAATCATACATCTAGTAATTGAAGAAATCTTCCCTAAGCTATCACAAAATTTATGAGTAGACCAAGAGACTCCAAGGGTAGATTTCTCCCAAAAATATCTGAACAAGAATTACCAACATCCTCTAGTTCAAGTAAGGAAGTTGACCAAGAATTGAGGCACCATTATCCCCTATAAGACAAGAAGCAGAATTGCCACCTTTGGAATTCTTGGATCAATCACCAAAGGGAAGTAGAACTTTTAGGAGAAATATTATTTCTCAAGATCCATTTAGGGTAAGTTTTGATTCTCAATTGAGTAGTCAACCTCCTACTCCTGATTTTTCACCTTCCCCAAAGCATATCACATACCACATTGATTGGGAGAAAAGTTTAGAAAATACTTCAGAAATGGCACGAGAAGCTGAAAGGGAACTTGATAGGACCTTTACTTATCCAATTCAATTGGATGATGATGATACACCAATGAAAAATATTTCACCTACACATTTACCCACATTTAGAGGGATGTCATCTGAAGACCCTGACCAATTTCTATTTGAGTTTAAGGTACTATGTCAGACCTATGATTACAAGACAGATAATCAAAAGCTCAAGTTGTTTCCATCCACTCTGAAGGATGCAACAATGAGGTGGTTCATGGGATTAACATCCAACTCTATTACCACTTGGGCACAAATGGAAACTACCTTCCTAGACAAATATCAAGATTACTGTAGAGGGAGAAATAGGAAGGAAGAGTTTTTCAAAATCAAGTAGGAGGAGGATGAGAATATAGAAGATTATTTGGATAGATTCCTCTTTGTAAGTAAAAGGTGTGGATTTGTACTTCAAGAAGAGTTAAGTAAAACCATTTTTCTTAAAGGTTTGGATGATGAATCTAGGGAAGCCCTTAATTTAATAGGAGGTGGAAACATTGATCAATTAAGAATGAATGAAATTAAATAAATTTGTAGAAGCTATTCAAGGACAAGGGGTGGACCTAGAAAGGGAAAATTAAAAATTTGAATCCAGATATGAACAAACTAATGGATGAATTGGAAAACTTTAAAAAAACATTTTAGTTCAATTAACCTCTACTATGGATGGATTACAAGCTAAAGCAAATGCCAAAACTGAACCATTAGCCATGTATTGTCCTAGATGCAGGAAGAAGCATGCAATAAGGGAATGTCCTTTGGATAAAACAAAAGTATGTCTTATCTATGAATCTAAAGAACATGATATTCACACTTGTTCTCTTCTTCCACTCATAAAGAATCAACTCAAACAAACCAATACATCATCCACAATAGAAGAATTGAATTTTGTTCAGAGACAACCTAGCCAAGGGTAGTTTATGCCAAGGTCATCTCCTAATCCTTGGATGATGCCATGGGCAGCTCAATAAGTACCACAAAATTGGGGACAACCACCTTGGGCACCTTAACCAACATGGAATCCTCAGGATTGGGCAAGTCAAGCTTGGTATACCCAGGGACATCAACAACCTTGGGCTGGTCAAGGAAATCCTTATGCTTGGTCACAACCTAGATGGGGCCCTAGTAATTATGTGCAAGGGAAAACATATCCAAATCAAAACCAACAAGCCATAATGGGATCTCCAACACAAAATTCACAGGCTGAAAATGTAGTCCAAATGCAAATGCCAGCACAACCAGTAGCAAACCCAAGAAACAAACAAACAACTCCTATCTACGGAACAAAACAAAAAAATCAGTTGATCTAAATGCCATGGATTAAGGATATTCAAACTAGATCTGAAAAATAGTTAGCAGTCCACCTGTTATAATCACTGAAATGACAGAAGAAACTGAAACCCCTAGTACGATTGTTCCCAAGAAAGATGTAAAAGAGAAAGATAAGGAGCCAGATAACAAACTCTACTAAGACTCCATTTCCAGAGAGATTTAAAGAAGCTATAGAAATCAAGGAATCTGAATTGGTGCAGGAATTGAGAAAATTAAATATTGAAATACCATTGTTGCAAGCAATCAAGGATATTCGAGTTGAACAAGTTAATCAAACTGTTATGTTTAAAAAGACCTGGAAGAAAGAAGCAGTACCCCAGACTATTAAGGTAGATGGGAAACTTGCTGATTTATTAGCAGGAAAGCTCCTACTTCCCAAATATGGAGATCCTGGAAGCCCTGTTATTTCTGTCTCTATAGGGAATAAAGATATACATAACATTTTGGTTGATTTGGGAGCAGCTATAAATGTAATGACAATGGACACTTTGAAAACATTACCATTAACAGCATACAACCTACTAACACCATATTGCAGAGGGTGAGACCATTCTATAGAAAACAAAAGGAGTTATCAAGATGTGGTAGTTATGGTGGAGTCATGGGAATATCCAGTTGACTTCCTTATATTGCAGCCAAAAGGTAAAACACTTGGTTATCCCATTATTTTGGGCAGACCATGGTTAGCTATAATTGCTTGCCTTAATTGATTACAGTCAGGTGATATGACTATTTCAAATGGTAAGAATTCTAAGAAAATTTCATTATATCCCTCTGCATGACCTTTTATTGATAATCAAGAGCAATTATGGGTTGATAATCCTGATATTAATGAGAAAAATCTATCTTCTTTGGCTATGATAACATTGCAGGATCATGTATGGGAAATAGAAGATATGATTAACCCACCATTGAATGTACACCAATTTCATTGAGTAGTCAAGAATAGTTCTAGAACCTACAAAATTAGTTCCAAAACCTACAAAAATTAGTTCCAAAACCTATCATAATTTAGTTCCATCAAAAGTTCCAAACCATCACAATTAGTTCCGGAACCACACCAACAACAATTCCTTGCAAATGAAGATAATTTCACTCTAGAGGAATGAGATTTCTCTTGGGGAGAGGAAGAATCTGTAGCTTCAGCTTCACATATATCAAGAGATGATGAAGAATTTCTGAAAACAACAATGATGAGGAGTTCAACCTACAACAAGATAAGTATCATAACTCTTCCTGCTGTCCTTTGTCCAACATTCTATCTCAAGGAACTTTTGGAGATGTTTACTACATATCATATGTTGTTACCACATGCATGTCCACTAAACACCTTAATGGAACCCTTTCAACAAATCAGTTCATCATACACTGGAACCAAACATGTTGAGATTCAACTAGGTAAAATTTTGAATATTAATAGTTGGTTGAAGAACGATGAAGAAGCTAAACTGTTTGATGTTCTAAAAGATCATACTAAATTTTTCTTGGGACTATAAAGACATGAAAGGAATTCATCCAAGTATCTACACCCATCACATCTATACTGAAAACATTAGACCAGTTAGGAAACCTCAGAGAAGGATTAATCCAGCCTTAAGGGATATAGTCAAACAAGAAATTGAAAAACTATTACAAGTAGGTTTTATCTACCCTATCTCAGATAGCCAGTGGGTGTCTCCTCTTGTAATTGTCCCTAAAAAGAATGAAAATGGAGAATTTGTGTTGACTATAGGGAACTAAACAAAGCCACACTGAGAGATTATTTTCCCTTACCATTCATAGATCAAGTCTTAGACAACCTTTCAGGTAAACAATACTTTTCCTTCTTGGATGGCTTTAGTGGATACAATCAAATCAAAGTTGCTTATTGAGGATCAGGATAAAACTACATTTACTTGTCCATGGGGTACTTTTCTTATAGGGTATTTCCATTTGGACTATGTAATGCTCCAACAACCTTTCAAAGAGTTGTATTAGCAATTTTTGTAGACCTAACAAATGATTGTGTAGAGGTATACATGGATGACTTTACTGTGCATGGAGATACATTTGATGATGCCTTGAAAAATTTGGATAGAGTATTGACAAGATGTGAGCAACACCACTTGTCTCTTAGCCATGAAAAATGTTTGATGATGGTTGATGAAGGGATTGTATTAGGACACCATATTTCAAAAAGAGGAATTTAGGTTGACCAAAACAAAATCAGGATTATTTCAGACTTACTTGTTCCTCAAACCCCCACAGATATCAAGTCATTTTTAGGGCATGTTGGATACTACAGGTGCTTTATCAAGGATTTTAGTAAAATTGCTGCCCCCATGTTTAATTTTCTTACCAAGGACTGTGAATTTCTTTGGGATGAAAAGTGTCAACATGCTTTTGAAGAAATTAAAGAGAAATTAATAATTGCCCCAATATTGAGAGGACCTAATTGGGAGAAACCTTTTCACATCCAAACTGATGCCTCAAATAACTCAATTGGTGCAGTTTTGGGATAGAAAGATGAAGAAGGAAAAATGTATGCTATCTACTATCTTAGTAAAAATCTTACTCCCACTAAAAGAAATTACACCACCACTGAAAAATAATTTCTTGTTGTGATCTATGCAATTAATAAGTTTAGACATTACATTACAGGGTACAAAATATTTGTACATACAAATCACTCAACAATTAAATATTTAATGAAAAAACCAGTGGTTGAGAGTAGAATAATTAGATGGTTATTACTTTTACAAGAATTTTATATTACCATTATGGACAATCCAGGTAAATCTAATGTGGTAGCTGATTTCTTGTCAAGACTAACCACTACAGGGGAGCAAGATCCAGTCAAGGACAACTTTCCAGATGAACAATTGTTTGTTATTTCAGCTAATACACCATGGTTTGCTGATATGGAAAATTATCTTGCAACAGGAAGTTTCCTCCTTCTTTCACTAAGAAACAAATAAAGAAGTTAATCAAAACCAATGCACAATTCAAATGGTTAAATGGAATGCTATTTAAATGTGGTCCTGATTTGGTTTTACGCAGGTGTGTAAGAGAAGATGAAATATTTGACATCCTTCGGGCATGTCATGATGAACCAAGTGGAGGACACTATTCAAAAAGAGAACAACTCACAAGATACTTGGCACTGGCTATTATTGGCCATCTCTGATACAAAGATGTGAAGAAATATATCAAGCGGTGTGATCCTTGTCAAAGGATGGGACAACCAACCTTCACCAATGAAATGCCTCTGCAACCTCAAGTAGTTATAGAACCATTTGAAAGATGGGGATTGGACTTTTTGGTCCCTTTAATCCTCCTTCACAAGGAAAAGAGCACATTCTTGTGTGTACTGATTATGTGACAAAGTGGGAAGAAGTGCAGGCTTTAACAAATGCCACTGAAGAAGCAGTTTGATTTCCTTTAGCACAAAATTATGGTAAAGTTTTGAGCACCAAGGAGCATAGTTTCAGACTAGGGACCACAATTTATGTCTAATATGATCTAGGATTTCACAATGTATTATCAAATCAATCATAGGAAGTCATCTCCCTATCACCCACAATCAAATGGACAAGCAAGTAATAAACAGAGAATTGGAAAACATCCTTACCAAAACAATTGAAGCAGAAGAAGAGATTGGGTAAAGAGACTACCTAAAGTTGTCTAGGGCTTACAATACAACTTGGAAAACTACAACAGGTTTTCACCATATGAGTTAGTCTATGGGAAAAATCCCTTGTTTCCTATTGAGTTTGAACTACAGACATTGAGGACAATAGTTAAGGTGGGTATTGAGTTGGATGCAACTCAAAAGGAGAGAATCCTTCAACTCAATGAGTTAGATGAATTGAGGATGGAAGCACTTCAATAGATAGAGATAATCCAAGATCAAAGGAAGCAATGGCATGATACACATATCAAGAAAAGGAAATTCAAAGTAGGAGACTGGGCATTACTTGTTTGATTCTAAGTACCAACAATTCAAAGGAAAATTGAGAACCAGATGGTTGGGACCCTATCAGATTGAGAAAATATTTGACAATGGTTCTATTTAGTTACTTCCCATTGATGGCAGTAGAAGAACACTTTTGGTCAATGGACATAGGCTAAAAATTTTATAGAAGCCTCCTACTAAGGATGAATTCTTGAGGCAGATTGAAGTAGATAAAGAATTTGATCATATGGAAGAACCCAGTTCTTCCAAAATGATCAAATAATCAGATGGATAGATCCAAAATAAAGGGAAGAGAATGAAAACCAATAAATGGCATTCTCTTCCCCCAAAAAAAAAAAAAAAAAAAAAAAAAACAAGGAAGAGAGTGAAAACCAAGTAAATGGCATTCTCTTCCCCAAAAAAAAGTTTCTCTCAGAGATCAATTGAAAACCAACAATGGCGGTTGATCTTCTCAAATAAATGGCTAATTCAAAATAAAAAAATTCTTTGGAATTCCAGCTATTTTTCTAACCGTTTTCCTTTTGTTTCACTTTTTAGGGATGATGAGTCATCATGACGAGGGATTACATCATCAAGGATGGTAATTATGTCTTTAACTTATTAAAGGTTAGATTAAAAGTTCACATGTGTGATTAGATTTGATTTAAAAGATTGGTATGATGAGTCATCTATTGTACATCATGATTAAAAGTGAGTAATCATGAGAAAGATATTGATGGAATAAATTGGTGGCATAGTTATAATGAGTTATCATTAGTGTGGAATCAACAAAGTGAAAACTAGTTGCAGAGAAACTTCAAGGAAGAAGCAGAATTAGGTTTGCATTCCACAACTACAACATAGAAGTTCCACAACTAAGTACAATAGTTCCACAGCTAAATTCATCGATCATCAGCTAAGTGAAGAGTTCTTCAGCCAACCCACACAAGATTAAAGGAGAATGAATTTGAATCACCTCTATATCATGGGGATTAAAAAGAAGTCGAAACCAGAGGATGATACCCAACTCATTATAGATGAAGAAGTGGCAACTATCTTTCAACAAGAAGGATGGCTGGAATTTCTAAGAAAGTTCCCAAGTATAATGACGAATTGGTAAGAGAATTCATTATAAATTTAGAGCAATCCAAGACAAAGGTTAGAAATGTTTTCATTCCTTTTTCTGTGAATACAATAAGTAATATATCTGGAGTGCCAATTGTGCATGTCCCAAACCCTGTCAGAGGGACATTAAAAGACCTAGTTGAAACCCTACTAAAAAGGGGGAAGCTGAACCCCAATATATTTACAACACAAGAAAATCATAAAAGGGGTCAGAAGGGCTAGCTTTCCCAAACCCTTTGATAGAGTGGCATTTTGGATAGTCAAGTATTTAACCTGTGATGGTCAATTCAGGTCGGTAGGAAGAGAAGTTCTGAAGATCCTCATATACCTTAGATATGGAGCTACAAAACTAGAATATATAGTAAACCTTCCAGGGTTTCTTTTTGACTCCATCCATACAATGGCCCAGAGGTATTCCTAGGGTGTGGGAACAATCAGACATCATGGGTTAGTGCATTTAGTGTGCCAACACCATTTCCTTTCGAAGAAAAATGGAGAAGAAATGTGGGAGAAATTTCTTAGCAAGTTTAAGCAGAACCTGATATTCTCAGGAGAGTAATAACAACTCCTTCTACTCCTACAACTAATTTGGAAATTGATGCCACTACAGAGGAAAAGAAAGAACTAGGTGGAGAGGAAATACCAAAAAGAAGAAGATCTGAAGAAGGACTAAAACTGCAGAACCTACTATGCCTTCTAAAGAAATTCCTTCCTCTACAGTAGCTACAGGAGAGCTAATATCTATCTCTGATAGTGACAGTTCACCTAGGCAAGAGCAAGAGGTGAAAATCAGAAGAAGCTCTAGGAGGAGACCCATTTCTATACATTTTGAGGCTCCTCAAAGAAGGAGAATTCATAAAAGGTCTAGAGAAATTCCAGAGGAGATGGAAGATCAAGAAGGGATGGAAAAGGAAGTTGTTGATATTTTGGGTAGCATGGCCATGACTCCTCCTGGACCAAGCCAAACAAAGATAGAAAAAGAAGATGAGAGATTTGAGGAACAAGTTTTCCAAGAGATGGGTGAATCAACAACACCATCACATGAAGAAGATGAATTGGCATCTTGGAAATGGAAAGGGAAATCCCCTATGGTAGAAGAAGAATGCTTAACCCCCAAGGAAATTTCAGAGAAAGAAGAGAAACAACAAGTTAAACAGCTCTATTTTTGTCCAGAGCAGAACTCATTATTAGAGAAAAGGATGAGGAGTTGAATTTTCTCAAACTTAAATTGGAACAGAGAGAAATGGTTATTGGGAATTAAAACTCATCTCACTGACAAGACTTGAGGAATTGACAAGAGTTAAACAACAGATAATGGAGAAAGAGGAAGAATGTCAAAATTCCAAAAAACAAACTGCTCTGTCAATAGTCTCTACACAAACTGAATTAACTTATTGGCCACTTAAAAACTATGGGATGATACTTGCAGAGAACTCAATGAAGCCAAGACATCCAATGAGGACTTGAAAAGCAAGATAGAAGAAGAGAAGAAAGCAAGAAAAGAATGGGAAGAAAAGTTTTACAAAGAAGAAAATGACAAATTTAAATATCTTGTGAAAATACAAATGGTTTGCATGATGAGTGAGAAATTGCTTGCATGCAGGAGACCTTCTCCTACATATAGTGTGTTTTTGGAGGAACAATTCATTCGCTGGCAAGTTGTCAAGGATAACATGTGGCCTTCCACATGAAATAAAAGATGAAGTTGATTTCACAACAGCCTATTCCTTAGCCAATGCAGAGCAGAAAAATATTCTCTGTGAATTCTATCTCTATAATTTCATGCTTGGAAAAGAACTCAAGTTTTATGATCAATTTGTATGTAGGGGAGAGCCAACTTAATGCATTTGTTTCTATTTCTTCAAAATCAGATTGCATGGAAGGAGAGGGAGTCAGAGCATCTGTTAAAGGCTAGTTCATCTAGTCTCTGTATGAGGATTCATTATGGTAAACCATCCACCTTTGCTACACATTTCAGATCCCATGCATTTGATAAAAGGTTCAAGGAACCTTATCTTGCCAATTTAGAGAAGTATTAATGCCTTCACCTCTTATGAAGAGGAAAATTTTTAAAGATATTTATGAGGCATGTTTGAAAAGATGGGAATTTCTCATGGTGGCATTGAGAAGAAGGGAAGTAATATCTCCCACAAACTTAATCTGGAGTTTGCATAGAGAAAAATCCTTATGTACGCTAATTCCTCATCAATGAAAATCACAGAGGCATATGGATGGGAATGAGAACAAGACCTCCACTCCTTCTCACCCCCATGTCACCATGGCAGAATAGAGAACCACAAGATCCCACTAAATTTGAGGCATGGCTGAAGAAGGTAGCATTAGGATCAGGATATAACACCTCTGAATTAAAACACTGGAATATTCAGTATCAGCCATTTGACTAGAAATCAATTGGAATGCAGAATCCATGACCCAAGATTTGAAGAGTAAAGTTTGTAAGGGGACTTACAAACAATTAAGTATGGGGAAATGATGAGGCTAGAATATGCCCGTTAAATGTACAATAAATGATCTCATCTTACTCTCCTTTTTATTAAGTTTGACTACATTTTGTGACTTTTTTTTGATCTGATATAAGTTAGGATGTAATTGTCCATCTTTTTTGATTATGATTCTAACGTTTAAAAAATCTGAATTCTTAACTAAGTGTTTTGGAAACTCAATTTTGTAATAAAACAGGTCACAATCGGTGGAAAGAACAAATATGAAGTGATAACATGTTTTTGGAAGCATTGGGATCAATACGGTTTAGTTCCGAAACTACCAGACTTAGTTCCAGAACTCCACCACGTAGTTACGAGTTCTATCACTTAGTTCTAAAATTTCGAGCTTAGTTCAAACTTTAGTACTTAGTTTGGAATTATCGGAATTAGTTCCGAAACTCCTGCAGATAGCTCCAGAACTCTCTCGGTTAGACCTAGAACAATTTCCTTTAGTTCCAAACTCTTCTAAAGTTCTGAAACCGATAAGAATCTATTCCAAATGGCTAGTGATTTGTCAAATCAATGATCCTATCAATCAAGAGTAGATTAGAAGACTTCCGACTCTCCATACTCATAGATCTAGGATAATTATCACACAGTTGTACGTCCAACCATGTTCCAATTCAACATCTATTCTAGGCACAATTCAGTTCCATCATATTAGTGGAATAATTACGGCCATAAATGCACCCCTGGAAGAAGTATATATATATATATATATATATATATATATATATAGATATAGATATAGAGATAGAGAGATAGATATAGATTGATATACATAGATCCAACATGTTTTTGTAATGCAAAACGTTTTATCAATAAAATAGCCATTTCTGTTTTGAGAGAATTTTAAATTGTCAAATCCTGATTCAAGGAGGAGCAAGGGCCCACTCCCCCAAGAACCAGGATCTTCATTATTGGTATTTATATTTTTAGAGAAAATAGTTTAGATCTGTTAATTTTGTATCGCTTTTAATTCTTCAAGTTAAAATTTGTTGTATACTCATTCTCTGTAGGTGTCTAGATTAGATTCTTATTTTCTTTCCATCATTTTCTAGCACTTTCAATAGTGTGTTTATTTCCAGCAATTCCTTTCTGCAAAGTGTGTTTACTTCCAAGGCAAAGTGTGTTTATTTCATTCCTTTCAAAGTGTGTTTACTTCTAACATTTCCAGCAATTCATTTAATAAAGTGTGTTTATCAAAGTGTGTTTGACTCCAAGGCAAAGTGTGTTTATTTCCATCATTTATATAAAGTGTGTTTACTTCCAATGAGCATTTACTTTAAGATCCATATATACTTTACATAACTTCATAACTTCAAGATCCATATATACTTTACATATGCATATACCATCTTCATGGAGCTCATACCTATGATAAAAGTGTGAATATTACTTCCAATGTGACTTTTTTGGATAGATTTAATCTCCAATAAGGTTTTTAAACTCATACACAATCATTAAAAAAACTTAGAAAAGATTAAAGATGATCCTTAAGAGCTACACATGAAATGCTCACCTTGCCTAATGAGTCGAATCTTCACAACATTCCCTTAATCTTATTCAAAATCTATGTAACCTATTCACATGCTTTGATTGAAAAAATCATAATAATTATACACACCATTTTAATCTTCTTCATACTGTATATCTTGATTACTAGTCTTACTAGCCCTTAAAGTAATGAAAATCACACATTATAAAGACACTTTCATGAATAAAAATTACCAGTTTTAGAAACCCATTTAGCCATATTAAATCTATCCCAAACCTTGAAGACTTTCATGAAGAGAAACATGCCTAGTTGTAAGTTCATCCTTTCACATTTGGTCATTTTTCTTTTCACCGACAAAACTCAATACTATCATAAGTTATAGAGGATTATGACTTTATCCAGATGTGAAACTACTTGAATCATGAAGGAATCATATTCTAGATACTTTATAAAAAAATTTAGCACTAGACACCATCATTAACATCTTCAACAACAAATCTCTATACCACTCATAATGTAATGTTAATAACCCAATCAAGACAGAGAAGAGTCAAGAATGCACATATTTTGACTTCAAAATCTCAAACTTGGTCCAAATCATATTCTCATTACTAAAACATATGACATCATGATGAATACACCATACTAGCAAATAACCTATAATATTTGAACTTAAGTAACCCTAATTGACAATGACAAACCAATAAGTGACCATGTTGACTTGGACATGAAACACACACCATGAATTAATTTTTGAGGTCCCTTCAAGAATTTACACACAACATAGACACATTGATACACAAGATTCATGTATTTATAGCTCACGAACAACTCAAGATACTCCATTTATGACTTATATTAGACAACATGAGATGACACAGACCATTGATTATTCCATCAACACAAATCAATGACACACACTAAGAGGAAACTCTATCCATGAATGCCATGACACTAAAAACTTCTTATGAGACAATAATGTGAATCTTTCACCCACCGAGTCATCCCAAATTAACTCCATAACATGTTAGTACACACACAAATTTTTGAACACAATAATACCACACTTTGAGACACTAGGATTGTGACCTAATCAACTACAACTTGAACAACCACATGGACTCACAAGAACATGCTTAATAATTTAAAATACATACCTTGAAATTATGGAGGATTCACACATAGACCAAGACAAATCCCCCTCACTTCAATGATTCATATGAGCTGGTATACCTCTAAGAATCATACTAAATGCATATGTCAATATGGAGGATCTAGAAAAATACCTAAGAAGGTCCCAAACCTTCTTAGACACCTGAGAATATCCTTCAACTTCTTTCTTTTGATTAGATCCCTGATTTATACCTTGTTTTCCATCAACTCCAACATTTGATGAGACTATATGTTCTCTTCTAGGCTCCCAAGTCCTTTTTAGACTATTTCACACATCCTAGGCCTTTGAAAGCCACTTCCTTGCTCTTTAGGACCTTGAAAACTCATGTTTTTCCTTGAATAATCATGATAGCAGTTTCTTACAACATGACAAACTCTATTATAGTTGTAACATACCACATAACTCTTCCTCTTGTAACCTTCAACATGAATAGATGAATCATTCACGTAAATACTAACAACATGGCCTACCTCATTGCACTTGTAGCATACAACATTATTAGAAAGTTCACTCTTATGGTATCTCCATGGATGAGTATCTCTAGAAGACCTTCTACACTCTTTAGCCCTATGACCAAATGCATTACAAGTAAAACAATATCCATTGAAATTTATTTCATACCTTGAGGAATTAGCTTTCCTAAGAGGCTTGGTATTCTCATTGTCCTTGATATTGATCACTTTATTTCCTTGGTGCTTGGTTCACCAAATTATTTTCTTAAAACTAAGTCCACTTGCTTCACTTATTTTCTTTGACTTCAGATTTGAAGCCTAAACCAGCTCTATCACCTGCAACTTTCTGATTTCTCAAGAGATAATCAAGAGCCTTAACACTTTCTTCAAAATTATGAAAGGACATAGTCTTCTTGCCAACTTCTAGCTACTCATCCCTTAGAAACTCTATATTTTCTTCAAATTTTGAGCACAAACTTTCTTTATCCTACAAACTTAAGACAAAGTACTTTATATTTTCTTCTAACAATATTATTGACTCATTTTCCTTGGCAAATTTAGACTTGTATTTTTCTTCTAGCTTATGGATCTAATTTTCATACTCTTTGACCTATAAACTCATCTTTTTGTTCTCATTTTCAACATGATTTAGTTCTCTTTGAATTCCCTCAAGATAATCTTTGACATCCTCATCATCTTCATCAGAATAACTACAATAAACTGATATAAAATCTCCTAACAAAGAATATTCATCACTATTAGATCTCATGCCATATTTAGTCATAAACAATGCCTCATTTCCAATATCTTCATAATCAGATTCTGCACTCGAATCTGAAAATCCACTAATAACATCGGATAAGTAATCATCTTCTTTTGATTAAAAATCATTTTCCCCTTCTTCTTATAGTCAAACCTCTTAAATCTTTTCTTTCTCTTATCATACTTGTTGTACTTCTTGTCATGATCACTATCAAGCTCATGTTCATCATGATCTTCCTTCTTGTGCTTATGAGGAAATTAACAAAAAAATGTCCTACCTTACCACATTTGAAACATTTATAAGGAAGCTTACCTTTGTATTTTCTAGAGCCAACCTTCAATATTCTAGCCATCATTGCAAAGATTTCTTCATCATCAATTTCAGGAGCAACATCCTCTTTGTCCTTCTTGCATTTTTTCTTCATTTTAGTTTTGAAAGAAACACCTCTCTTGGCTGGTTTGGAATCACCCATCCTCATTTCATAAGTAGTCAAAGTACCATGTGCATCATCCATCTTCAAGGTGGTCAAATCCTTTGTCTCTTCAATAGAAATTACTTTAGAATAAAACCTAAGAGTTAGTGATCTCAAAATGTTTTGAACAATTACTTCTTCCTTCACATCCTCTCCTAATCCTTTCATGCTATTGATAACTTTTTCAACTCTAAGTAGATATGAAACAATAGACTCATCATCATTCATATTAAGAGACTCAAACTAATTTTTGAAAGTTTGAAGCTTAGAAATCCTTACCTTTGAGTCACCTTCATACAATACTTGAAGTTTTTCCCATGCCTCTTTTGCTGACTTGCAGTGCATTACCTTTCCCATATCAGATTCACCAAGACCACATATGATGGCACTAAAATCCTTTGAGTTATCAGTACATGCCTTCTTTTCTGCATCAGTAGTTGGAGTAGTGATAGGAGGAGTATATCCATTCTCCACAAATTTCCAAACATCAAACCCTAGAGACATAATATGATTCTTCATCCTTAAGCTCCAAAAAGCATAATTCACACCATCAAACAAAGGTGCCTTGCTGGTTAAGAACCCACTATGTTGGCTCGCCATTTTTGTTATTAAAAGGATCTTCTTTCAAGTGATCAAAATTATCCAAAAGGATCTACTATGATACCAATTGTTATAATAACAATGGAATGAGAGGGTGGTGGGGGTGAATCAGTCCTTACAATTTCAATTTCAATTTCAGATCACTCACATAAACCATTAATCAATTATCCATTCATTAGTGTGTGCACAACAACATACAACATTCATTTAATTAACCATAAGTAAGAGAAGAAACACCATAACACAAGATGTAAGTGGGAAACACTCAAGGGGAAGAAAAAAAACTAAAATTTTTTTTTTTTTGATATTACACAAAACAAAGACTCAAGTGAATATTACACATCACAAGATATTTCTTTAGTGAGGAACCAACCCCACAAGGAGCACCAACCACTAAATCCTTATTGATATTACTCACAAAAGATACTTTCATGAATATGAATCATCACACAATATTTTGATGAAGAGATCACTGATGATATGCTGCAACAACTCAGCTAATGGTGATCACAAGATTCAGCTCCAAACACCTTCAAACCCTTGCTCAAACCCTAGGTCTTCAACCTTACACAAACTTACACCTTCTTCACTTCTCAAAGATTCAAACCCTTGCACCCATGATTTTGTCATTATTAAACCTGTTACACCCTTTTCAGGTCTCAAATCATTCTCACACACCTGAAAAACTCTCACACCTAGGTCACACTTCTTGCACTCACTCAACTAGCTCACAAAAGCACCCAAAACTATGCTTTTATAAGATCTTCTTAATTCAAATTAAAAATCAGTAGGTTTCCTCCTTTATATCTACCATTAAAACTTAAAAAAATCCCATAAAATCTATCACAATAGTCAAAATTTACCCAAGTAGGCCAACCTAGCCAAAACCTTTCATTCATGCACTAAAAATCCTCAAATCCCATCATTGGAATGAGAAAAATCCCTTAACACAAAAAATATTTTTATTAAAGCTCTAAAAATCACCACACATGTGTAATATTACATTTAAACATCATCCATTGTCATAATTTACATGAACCAATCAAATGATTTCATTTAATGGGCCCAATAGCTCATTGCTTTCACAAAACACCTATTTCCAACATCTTGTCTTCAAATTTTGGCATCAAGATCACCTAATAACATCTCAAATATGGAATTTTAACATTCCATGGAAATACCAAAATATTTATAACACATCTATGCAATATATGACTCTCGAAACATCCACTGTTTAAACCACATCAACTTTTTCTTCACCAAATCAAGTTGCCCAAAAAGTAGTTTTACAAATGCAACTAGTTAACACCCTTAATGATGCTTTAAATACCTAAATATGGTTTAAATGAATGAAAAATTCATCCCTATTTACTTTCCATATGATATAAATCATCAACCAAGTCATTTCATGCACTAACCAACTCAATCTTTCAACAAAAACAGTCCTATCCTGAAAAGTAAGAAATCTTCTTACTCACAAATTGACTTGGAAACCACATCAAATAAAATCATCATGACACAAAACCTATAAAAATGGAAATATATTATATTTAAACTTATATTAAATATTTTAACTCCTTCCAAATCGAAGTGGAAGGCGTTTGACAAAGCCGATCTTCTGCGACCGCTGCTCAAAATTGCCCCAAAACTACACTTTGACTAGTCAACATAAATGAAGAATACTTGATAATTTATTAGCATAAAAATGACGTAAAACCATCATGCAAATAAAAAAACTCACATATATCATATAATGATTATTTATTTTTCAACTCCTTTGGATAACCTTGTCCCAAACCAAACTTATTCATAAACTGACCTATTTGAGTGGGGTCCACTCATCACCATAAGATCTATTATACATTTCTAGAAACCTGGAGGAGTAATCTACATTATATAATAATATCCCATACACTAGAAATAAATTATAGACATTTAGGAAGCAAATATATTATACCTCTTTTGAGCTAGGGTTTCAAACTCATAAAAATTTGTTTACCTTCTTAACATTCGTTCATAAAAATTTGAAGATGAAATGATGTTATTATTATTATTAAATATTATAGAATCCATTTATAAACATCCATAAAATCTAAAAGGTACCATGTAAAGTACACAATTCAGGGTGAGCATTAGAAGACCCAATTCGAGCTAGAAATGACCTTATTCTTGACCCTATTTCACCAAAACTGACATAAAATGTAAAATAATCATCATGGAAACATGAAATTTCTCCCATATCACCATGAAACACCCTACATACATATTCAATAATCATAATTTCATAAATATCTCTAAAAATTCCATCCACTTTGAGACTTGCATAACTAGCCCTTAAGGTTTTATACTTTGTAAAGGACAAGTTTAACTGAAATAACAATATAAATCATCATAAAAACACTCAAAAAGGTCCTCTCATACTTGTTACATCATAAATAAAATACATACATGCATCCATGAGATCATATATCTCTAAAAATCAATATCATGTATTCTAACCATACTTGGTCCAAATGAACACCTGCAATATGGTCACCAACCTATATTTACACCATGAAACTCATGTGAGTTCCCAATAACTCCACTGGAATAATTCTCTCCTTCATTCCAACATGTTTAACAAGATTCCAAGCTTCTCATACCATCATACACCATCACCTAGACTAGTTAGGTCACCTGAATAGGCTTGTAAGAACATCCAATTCTCACTTAATCAACCTATCAACCATGAAAAATATGAATCAACATGTCATCATTATCCTCGGTATGATATGACTCCACTCCATCATGCAATTTTATATTAATGAGGTTTTGCATCAATCACAACACTTATACAACAACATGCCAACATGTTGTTGGTAGGTGTCAAAGTTTGTAGGTCATCATAACTTATATGTCATGTTGTGATTTATGATGAGTATGTGGTATATATATTGAGTATTGTCTATATAGTCTCAAGTTGTAAGTGTGTCTTTTGTCTATGGTTCAAGTCTCAATGTGGTATTTGTGGGAATTTTCTTACAAAAATATAATGACTACGTAGTTTAGTGTCATCATGAGTTGTCAATATTGTCGGGCACTCTGAGTCATGAATATGTGTCAAGGTTATATACTTATAGAGTTTTGTGTGATTCATCAAGATGAATCATGCTTTGATTGTATGTGGTTAAGGTCACTTTCATGAGATTGGGATTATGTGAAGTATGGGTGTCTTTGTTTAGTACATATCATATTTTTCAGTTAAAGATGATTAAGAAATAAGTGTTGCGTAGATCATCCCGAGTATAACTTGAAAATTTTGTCATGTTCCTTCAAATAAGTTTGTTGTTTGAGTAATCTATGTTAAGCTTTTGGTATAAATAAAAATGTGAATAGTCTCATGAAGGACATATGTCATCATAATATTATGACATTTTCAAAAGGATTATTTATTAAGGTACAAATGGATTAAGTTTTTGTGTCAAACAATCAGTTGGTCTCAGTATAGTCATGATGTATCTTTGTAGGTCTTGACATAAGTATGGAGTCATTCTAAGGTCTTGACAATGATTCAAAATTGCTTCTTAAGCATAAGAAGACTTGAAGTTAGTAGATACTATTTTAAGGTTTGGAAAGCATGAAGCTTAGACATGAGCTTCATATGGAGGATTAGGTCAAAGGTTGAAATCATGGTATTGTGCATCTATACCAAAAGTGTGTTAGTTGGTCCTTAGTCACGGAGTAAGAGTTTTACTAAATTGCTATGATATGGTACTCATCTCAGGGGGAGTTAGGAGATAAATGTATAAGATATGTACATGAATGATCATTTTTGATCATGTCAAAGAATACTATGAATGGCTTTAGAGTCAGTTGACTATGTTTTAAAGATCATAATATTGATAAGTGTTGTTTGACAATGGTGTTTGAAGTTGATACTTCATCAAGGTTTTTGGAGAGTTTAAATATGTTATATGAAAAATCCCAAGGGGAATCAGATTCTACAAGAATGTCAGGGAAGACTTGAAGGTTCCATAATAACTTGAATAAGATAAGGATGTTGACATTTGTGTTTTGATTTTGGGTAATGTCTCTTAAAGTTGTGATTTATGTTTGTAAGAAAGATCTATGAAGGATAAATTGAATTCTAAAATAGACTAGTATGAGTTTATATGTGATCTCAAGTTCTATGTAGAAGTGATTGAGCATTAAACATTAAAAGGATGCCTAGTTGTTGAGTCCATGATTTAGTCTTTGGTCTAAGGTCAAGTACTCATTGTTCTTTGAGTTTTGTCCATCATGGTCAATATGTGTCCCAAACTTTAAAGGTCTCCAAGTAGAATAATAAGTGGTTAAGATGTATTTCAATTTTTACTTGTGCATAAGGTCAAAATTGAGGCATTTAGTTGATTAAAAAGGTTGTAGAGCTATACATGAGAAGCTTGAAGGAAGTGTATAGGTCTGTAGCAGAGATTGCAAGTACATGAAGTATCATAGATGTCTACAAGGATTTTTAGAGATGAAGGAGTGTGTCTCAAGTTTTGAAAAATGGTAATTTTCTTCTAAGAAAAATATTGTAAGGAAAGAATGCAAGGTATGGTTTGAGTCTATTGACTGAGT
Source organism: Taxus wallichiana var. yunnanensis (assembly GCA_018340775.1). Taxonomy (NCBI): domain Eukaryota; kingdom Viridiplantae; phylum Streptophyta; class Pinopsida; order Cupressales; family Taxaceae; genus Taxus; species Taxus wallichiana. Next base: position 192,828,174 of record CM031236.1, read on the forward strand.
CTCGAGTTCATTGATTCATAGCTTATGTTGTAAAAACATGATCATGTGTATTGGAGATAGTGTTAAGAAGTGCTGATAGTAGGTGTATTGTTATGATGACATTTTTAATGAGCTATACATAGATAGATTGAAGAATTGAAGATTTTGGAAGTCTATGAAATTATACAAAGTCATAATAATTTGTAGCATACCTTTTTAAGCTTGGTCATGAAGTAGTAACAATGTTGTAACAATAAGTATGTATGGTTACATTCCTGTAGATGAATGAAAATGTATGAGATGTCATTGTGAACTATGTATTATCAAGGTTATGTCATTATGAACCACATGGTGTTGTGTTCAAAACATTGAAAAAATTTTATTCAAATTTTAGAAGCATAAACAAGTTGAAGCTTGATCCAAGAAGGTATGTATAATCCATATGCAATCTACATGTCATCTGGCATGTTATGAATTGCCTCAAAGAATGAGTGATTATTTTGAGCATATAAGACTAATTATACAAGGTGATGATCATTTTCATAGTCTAGTATGTTGCGAAGTAAGGTTTTCAAAATGTTACTATGTCTGTTTGGCATGAAGGTAGAACATGGTCAATTAAATGTTGTTTGATACATGATTCCACTATTGGAGCAAATATATTACATGATTATGAGTTTTGACTAAAGTATGGAGTGTTGGTATGATTGTATTATTACTGTCATGATGGAATAACATGTTTTTGCATAAAAATGTGGTAAGTACTTGTTGATGCACTATATCAGGGTTTTAAAGGTTGTAGAATCTTTGCAATGTGAGCTAAAAGTTCATGAATATTTATTGAAGCAGGGGGAGTTGTCATTTACCCTCCAAAAGGCTTGTAAGGTGTCAAGAAGGCCTTGTAAGGAAGATTTAAAGGATAGTTACTAGTATTTTTGTAGGGGAGTTAGCCATATGAATCAACAAGTTGGTTTGCATATAAACAAGGATAAGAACACCGAGAACTTGATTACGGATGTGACATTTTAGTTTACCCATCTCCATGCCATGAGTCTAAGGTATGTGATCCTAATGTTGCATTGACATTTGAGAATTGATGGAATGATGACATGGGGAGCCATCAGATGGCATTTCATGAGTTAAACATACTCATACAACTATGAGAAGTTTGTTAAAAAAGACTAAAAATGATCTTTATGGACATTGGTCCTAAAGATGATTATGATAGTATTGGAGGTAGAGTTAGTAGTTTTTTTGCATAACATAGACCTAGAAGGTGATAAATGGAAATTTTGGAACCAAAATAGGGAGAATATAAGTGTGGGGGAGATATTTTCATGCTCTTAATAGGTCAATGGATAATTTATTGCTGTTGATAAAAAAGATAAAGTACAATTGAATGGGGAGTTATTTGAGCAAGTAAGTTTGTATTTTGCATTTTTTCCATTATGAGTTGGCATTTTCATGTTGTGTCATCATTATATCCTTTCTCACAGATTCCAAAGGGGGATATAAGAATAAAAAACATGAAAAATAAGTCTTGTAGGTATGTTTTGTCTTGAGGTTGCTATCAATGTTTCAAAGTGGTTGCCATCAATAAAAAGGGGGAGATTGTTGGACATAATGTATAATTTTTGTCATTAATTTAAAATTACATTAATGGAAAATGGTGTGTAGGTATCATGTGAGTCTCCATGAGGTGTTATTCAAGGTCAAACATGAAGGTTGCTTGGTAGTGTATAAGTTTGGTCACTTTATGGTGTTCGGAGCATGGCCTAGTAGGCATGGTCATTGTGTAAGCTCTCCAAAAAGTTGTTTGAAGGTTTTCATGAGGTCAAGTATGGTACATATGGTGTGAAAGGGGTGTCTAAGGGTCAGGATTAAGTCATTATGGTCAAATCATGGGTTTTCATGGTTGATTCTTGTCATTCTAGGCCTATTATTGACCTAGAGCATGTGATTTGGTATGGATACATGAGTATTGGAGCATGGAAGTCATATATAATCATGGGAGATGTGTTGTGGCATTGTACATGATGTGCAAAAGATGTTTTAGGTCAGTTCTCAGAGGTTAGATAATGTTTCATGGTCCTCGGGAAATAAGAAGGTGAATAAAAGCTTGGTAAGCACATGTAAGTCACCATGGCTGGAGAGTTTCATGTATATTTGAGAAAGTTGGTAATTTTAAATAGTTAAAGGATGTTTTAATGATGCTTCATCACAAGTTTCATGTCAAGGTGAAAATATTTTTTTATGATATGTATTTTTGGTAAAACCGAGATGAGAAGGAAGGAAAACCAACTCGAATTCAAACTTATTTTACTCACCTAATCTCATACAGTTTTTATAGGACAAAATGTTTCAGGGTTTAATTTTTCATTGAGATAAGAGTGTTTAACAAAAATAATGAGGTAATTTGGTCATCTTGTTTTTATGAACAATCATTAATAAGAGAAAGTGGTTTAAAACCCTAGTTAAATCGTCATAGTATAGAAACTTGATAGATTTACATTATATGGCCTTCAAATGTTCTTGGAAAGCTAAATTGATTTATCGAGGTTGAAGAGGATTCCTCATGAGCTCATTTTGGTGGTGGTTTGGTGTTCCAATTGTTTTGGGAAGAGAAAAAAACCCTAGTTTTGTGGAGATTTATAGTTTCAGGGCTAAGATGGAGGTTCCAAGATAAAAACCAAATTGTTTCAGACTCTTTGGGAGTTTCTCTAAATTACCATGAAATTTTTTTAGGTTTATTTAGTATAGAAAGTTGAAGATATAGGTTCTCAAAGTTGTACTACTGATTTTGGCCTTAAGGGCTAAAATGCTAGTCTTATGGTTTGAGATGTGTTTGATCATTTTGCATGTTTTAGTGCTTATTTTTGGTCATGGATAGTTGATTAGTACCTGATACAATGTGATAAAGTGTTTCTAATGGTATGATGAAGTGGTTTTTAGTTGAAGACCTAATGGCCTAGAAAGCCCATGTTGGTTTCTCGAGGAGGCTTGAAGAAACAAGTGTATTGGGTTAGTTTTATCCACATGAGATATTATTTTTGTGCTTGTACATGTTGGTTAAATTTTCATTTATGTGTTCCTAGTGGTGGTTGAGCTTGGAAGTGGTTTTGAAGGTGATTAAGCATTGACTCCTCAAGATTGGTTCTTGAGCTCTAAAATCTTGAAAGAGTATTTTTAGATATTGGTTTGGTTTAAGACCCTCCACCATGAGTTGAATGATAAAGTGAGTTGTTATAAAAAGAAAATTCAGAGAAATTTTCAATGGTATATGAATTGTGTTTTTATGAGGTATTTTGATATGTGAAACAACTCTATAGTTGTAAATTTTGAGATGTTTAGAGGTCTTCTACTATGAGTTGGATGAAAATGCAAGTTGTTACAAAAATATAATTCATATACGTTTCCATTAATGTATGATTTTTGTCATGGTGATGATTTTTATATGTGAATTTAGTCATTCTTCGTGACTGAATTTCTGGGTTTTAAAGACTTTGTTGGAGTAACATTCTTCTTGGTGAGTTTCATTATGAAGATAGTTGTTTTAGTGGTTATTGAGATTGTTGATGATGATGAGGAATTTTGATTGAACTTTATGGAGCTTATGGATCCATGAAACATGAATTATAAGACCTTTGAGGTGCTTGAGCATTTACTAGAGCTTGGGGTTCTTGTTTTGAGCTTTTTGAGAATCCTTATGTTTGTTCATGGTGTCTTGATCCCTACCACCTACTTGGATCATTGAAGTTTATTTATATGATTATAATGTTATATTTTTGAGTTAGGATGACCAACCTACTTGGTCATGGCTGACCTAGAGGTGTTATGAGCATGTGTTATGTATATAAACAAGTGTAATGGTTCATTTTGAACTAGTTGTAGTTATGTCCATGAGGGTTATGAGTGACCTATATAGGATCGAAAAAGAGTATTAAGGGGTTATGGAAAGATTATAAAAGAGGTAAAAATACCTAATAAAGTTTGAGGATCATATGTGTAAGGGAAATTGATATATTCAGCCCATGAAGAAGAGAAATTGAGTGAGTTGAAGGAGAGCTTGTTTTGAGAGGGTTTGAAGGTCGTGTGAGCTGAAATTGGATCACAATCAGCTGTGGGATAAACATATCATAAATGGTAATTCATTTCTAGGAGTTTGAGTTGTCTCTTTATCATCTTATGTGGTTATAACCTCCTTATGGGGTTGGTGCCTCACTAAACTAGGGGTTTTTGTTCCTTATAGGGTTGGTTCCTATTGACCAAAATAAGCTCACACTTACTTTTGGTCAACTAACACCATTTCCCCCACTTATTGATTCAATATGATTTTTACATATTTTAAGCACTTAAGGTCCCCTAAAATCATTTCCATCAGATAGGAAATTTCTTCCCCTTTCTATAAATATAAAGAAGTCCTTCTAAATCCTCATATTTTGCAAATTACGAGCCGACGGGCTTGGGAAGATTTGTTTTTCTAATGGGAAAATTGTGCATTAGCGGGCGGCGGAGATATTTTGGCATTTTTGCACTTTTCAAAAAAGGTATAGTTATAATTGTGGGCCCACAGGCCCGGGAAGGTCTTTTTTTCTAAAGTGGAAAATGTAGGTTGGCGGCTTGGAGATATCTCTTGGCCAAAAGTGGAAAATATGGCCAGCGGGCTTGGGGATGAATTCTTTTGCTAATTGGGTTTGGGGCCATGGAGGAAAATTTTTCCAAGTGTGAATTTGGGCGATGGGTTTGTGTGGCATTTTAGAACTTTTGAACTTTTCACAAAATGGCGCAGTTTTCAAGTGCGGGCTCGTGAGCCTGCGGAGGTTTTTTCACCAAATGCAAAGTTGTGGAGCCGTGGGCTGATGAAGTCTTTTCACCAAGTGAAAAGTCACAGACCCATGAAGGTGCCATGTGCCTCAATAACGCAACTCCAAAGGTTAAGCCCAAGGGTAGTCTCTAAATAAGCATGGGCTCACCATGTGGTTAGAGTCAAAAGAAGACAAAGTCACCATTGAAGAGTCCAGGACCAGCGGAAGGAGCCACGCGTCAACTCGGTGCAACTTCAAGGTTAAAATCTAGAGTGGGTTCCCAAATGTGTGTGGAGCTTCCACGTGTCCTAGGCCCAAAAAAAGGGGACAACCAGCCGTTGAAATGACTAAGTATGAAGGGTGAGTGGATGGTGCCATATGCCTCAATGGCACAACTTCGGGGTAGGAATCCAAAGGGCAATTCCCAAACTAGCACCGACCCTCCACGTGTCCAAGGTTTGAAAAGGAGACACCGGATGTTGAAAATTCCAAGCTTGGGATGGGCTAGTGGAAGCCTCCACATGTCTCATTGGTGTAACTTCAAAGGCGTAACCCAAAATAGAGACTCAAACATGCGCCATCCCACCACGTAGTTAGAGACCGAAAAGGTAGCAGTCCGAATTGGCTAGGTATAGAAGAGCCGGTGGATGACACCACATGTCTCATTGATGAAAATTCAAAGGTGTGACCCAAAGTAGAGACTCAAACAAGTGCTAGCCCCGCATGTGTCTAGAGTCCGATAAGGTAAGGTTGACCATTGAAAAGTCTACGAAGAGCGAGGCCGGTGGAAGCCTCCACCACAAAGACAACGCAACTTCAAAAGTAAAATTTGGAGGGTAGGTCTGAAATGTGTGCTAAGCCTCCATGTGTCTAAGGTCGAGCACAATGTCTCCACTAACAAGAGGGAATCATGTAAAACATGAGGAAACCAGGAGTCCATGGAATCTACCACGTGTCAGTCTGATGTAACTTCATGAGTGAGAGGAAGGGGTTGAATCTTCAAAACGTGTGAGGCTGCCACATGGACCTTGTATGGACATAATCTTTTAAATATTATGAGCCCATGACCCTTATCTTCAGACAACCATATATTTTTGACCGGGATCTTGATTTTGAGTAGGAAAGGACTCGTGGAAAGCTCTCGGTGCCGGCTTCTCACCTGCCACCATTATGTTTCAGTCCACCATTTTGAGGTTGTCAAGTCTCCCACCTACCACCATGATGAAGAATGGGCCTCTTTCTTTCCCAGTAAGGGACAACGATGGGGGCATGGGTGTTATAGTGAGACTCTTCATTGTGGTAGGTGGATTCAATGTGCTTCCAGGGGTGGTTGGAGCAGAGTTTGAATTCTTCCCTCCTCTCTCTCTTATTCTTCCTATATATTGTAAAGGAGGGGCATTTTCTAAAGGTTGGTCATTATTTCTCTTGCCTCCCTCTCTCATTCTTCCTTAGGGTAGAATGTGGAGTCTAAGCCTCCTCCCTTGGCTTTGTAATGGCATTTTCTTACCTCTTGCCCACTGATGATGTACTGTGTGACTTATGGAGCAATAAAATCTATTTCGTGATGCATCTTGTCCATCCTTTTCTCATTTTATCATCTCTTCTTGCCTCTCATCGTTGCAGGTATACTGTGTGCATACTACGATGTTTATTGTAGTTAAGGGAGCTATGTTTAATGGGTTTTGAAATGGTGTTACGTGTGACATTTATCTTTGGTCCGTGATGCATCTGTCCATCCTCTCCATTTCTCAACTCCTCCATTTCAAGAAGTTGAAATTATGATCAACCACTTCCTTTTCTAGTGTATCACCACTTAATGTAGGCTCTCTTTCACTCTTTCTCTCTCTCCCTATTTCCTTAGAATGGCTAGATTAGGATTAGATTATTTTTACCCGAACTAGAGTAGCTTGTGGCAGGTAGTTTAGGAAGTAGGAACCAACCTTCTCTGGAGGGCCATCTCAAGTCCGTAAGTCCACAACTTGAGAGATGGTCCAATGTTGTGTAATCACACCGAATGCCCCACTCAGAATCCAAGGCCATTCGGGGGTGCTGTGATTTTGCATCAACAGCCCTACTAAACTAGGGTTTAGTGCTCCTTGTAGGGTTGGTGACCTAATAAAATAGGTTTGGTGCTCCTTGTGAAGTTGGTGCTTCACTAAATTCCTTTTTTTAGTAATATAAGTAGAGGTTTAGTGGGTTTTCTTCCCCTTTATGTTTTCTCACTTACATATGGTGTTCATGTGTTGTGTATCTTGTTTCATGCTCTTATGATTGAATGTTGAACATCTTAATAATATCACATGGTTATGTATATTGAATGGAAAACTTAAATGATAAATGTATGGTCTGGTCAATGAAGTAAAAATTGTTGAATGAATGATTCATCTCCCTCTTAGTCACCATGATTTTAAAAAGTTTAGGGTTGTTTTGGGAAATCATCCCACTACTACAAATAAGGATAATAAAAATTAAATGAGAGAATGGAAGATATATTTGGAGATCTATGAGAGAAATGAAAACATGAAAATGAGTGGAAAGGAGAAGGGGATAGTTTGTAGACTCAGGAAATGGGCTTCTTGGATAATGGAGTCACCAGATGCTAGATGAATGTGTCTGAAACCCTAATAATTTCCAGAACAACATAAAATATTTAGAAAATTTTTTGTTTTATCCCACCGTGCATGCTAGAAACTATTTTCATGGAGGAATGCACCCTTTATGGAGTGGTGTGATATCTAGCATTCCAACCGAAAAAATTGAAATACTCCTAGATTGTGGGTGACCCGTATGTTGGAGTGAGCCTCTAGAGAGGGCTAGTTCCCATAGCTTAACACCTAAAAATAGCTTCTACTCTCAAGACCACTCTACTTTACTAAATCAATCAAGGAAAAGGGAGAAGGAATTAAGGAAAAAATGAAAAGATGACGATACACCAAAAAGTTTGAGGACCTTCAGATTTGTTTTAACCACACAAACATACCATAAGAACCACACACACCATACACAACTTACAACATGATATGTAAATGCAAAAGTGTTTTAGATAAGGGTTTTAATCTATGACATACCAAAGAAGGGAAATAAATGGCTCTAAAAAGGAAATTTAGTAATCTCCACAACAAGATCCTGCACAAACTTGTTAAACACAATCTATGACCTACAAATTAACATATAAATACATAAAGGAATGGAAATTAAACTACATATAAATGATAAAACAATATCATGAGATAAAATCAATTTAACAACATAATATTATACAATAAACAAGTTGTAAGTAGGTAAAAATATATCCTTTATTGATACAAGATGTGAAACTAGTACAAATTTCACTCATGACGCTTGATATTCCACTCATGACATTATTAACTCTAGAATAATGAACAAAAAGTGCAAAGATATCTTTTTACAATGAAATCCATGGAGTTTTATAAAGAATTGAGAGAGAAAAGAAGAGGAAAATAATAGACATGTAAGTATGATTATTCAAAAATAGATGAATAATGCAAGAACATACATGAATTTGGTCTCTTTTGCTTCAAAATATCTCTTCCCATGGTTATAATGAGAAATCCATGTGAAAAAATGAATTTAGGGGCTTCAAATAAGTAAATTCACAATTTTAAAATAGAAAATCATTCCTAGAATAAATAAACATGTGAAAGAATGCATCTAAACACTCTGCTCACTCCGAATAGATATCCATGTTAAAAATAAGGAAACCATGCTTAGAAAGTGATTGTGTATGCCCAAAAATAGATTTGAACACTCTTGCATGCTCTCTACCTATTTTAATGGTCTCATGCATGCTAAAAATAGATATTCCTTCGCATATTCTAAATTTGCATTTTCTCGGATAAATAAGCTAAAAAGTTACTTGGGACATTTCTAGGACTGCTCATACTTTTAGTTGGGCTTTTTAGTGAATAGGACAACAAGAGGAACAATGGAACATTCTTCATGGGCCCTCAACCACCGAATTAATCGATTTGTGCTTGGATCAACTTTAGCAATTGATCGAGGAACTCATGGATAATGAGAATAATTCTAAAGGTGTTTGTAAGGCCTAAAATATCCACTTTGTGCTTAGATCAACTTTGGTGGGGAAGCGAGAGAAGTAACCAAACAAGGGAAAAATTCCCATTGTTCCCTTTTGAGATGAATCAACCAATGTTGTGACCTTGTGCGAGAGATACGGTGGTCAAGGAATGATAGAATGGAAAAATGTTCCATAAGTTTCTTATAGATTGAATTATCCGAATTATATTATTCTTTCTCCTTTAGTGTAGTTAGGGTTTCTAGAAATAATGGGAACTCGAGAATAGTTCAAACAATGCATGAGATGACTACTTTTGCTTTGATACATTTCTACATTTTCAAAGTCAAGTATGACAAAGTTGTAGGGAACACCAAGAATTTATAAACATTTCCCAAAGTGCTAATATAACCTAATTTATTTGATCTTCCCTTACAAAGTGGCCATGATAGACATATAGGAATGAAAATAGCCGAGAATAGTTCTTCATGTTCCTCCAAAGGATGATTTATCTAGTTTTACCCAATTTTGACCCAAAAGTGGTAAATTTTGACTAACTCCTAGATTGACTAGGTTTAACAAGATGGATGACAGTTCCCAAAACACTAAACTTGCTCATACTTGTAAAATTTCAAAATTTCCCTAATCTAGGACAATACCATGACTTGTCAAGAACACTAAAACTAGCCTAGAGATGGTTTTGGATAAAATTAATCTAAAGAAAACCAAGGAAATTTTGGTTAGTTTTAATAAATACATAACAATAAAGTCATGTATTATTAAAACATGTTTAATAAATCCTAAGGTCTTGATTAACCAAATTATACAACATTGCTTCCCGATCCTTCATCTATAAGGACTTGCCTTACTCTCTTTCCCCATAAATGATGTTAATAAGGTAGGGAGGGTCATAATCTTTTAAAATGATTTCATTTTCGAACATTTCATCTTAGGAAGCTATATCGAGAGTTTTGTTAGGCCAAGGAGGATTCATAATGTTGATAATGTTGATTGCAGAAATAAGAGGTTGAAGAGAGAAGAAAAATTTTTAATGGTTTATAAAGAACCTTATAGGGATTGAAAGTGCTTAATAAGGAACACATGATTTTGAGGGGAAACACACATAAGTTCCATTAGGGCAATCTTCTAAGGCATGAAATTTATCTCCTCAAGAAATTTCCATTGCGCCTTTTGATAAGATCTATAATGATACTTGTAAACACTCAAATTTGGCAATTTGTACTTTGACAAAACTTGATTTGACAATGTATTGTTGTTTTGATAAATACCATCTCTCAATTTTTTTCTTAAGACTTTTCAATATATCTTTTTAGCTTGTTTATCCTTGCACACTAACATGTCAAAAATTCTAAGAGAACAATGCATAAAATCCATAGTAAGACACCAAACAACAAGTTCTAAACTTCATTTGGCATATTTTCTACCCCAGGAAAGGCTATATAATTTGGTCAAGATTTTATATTTGGACCTAGCTAACTTGTATGGTATGGACTAACATATCTTACAAATTTTGTTTCAAATTCATATCCTTTGTTGGGTATTCTACTTCATCTGGGTCGGTTTGAATTAGTTAAATCATCTATAAAGCCCTATATAAGAAAGTAAACACTACCTCATTTGATAACATGGAGATCATATGAAAATGCATAGAGACACCCACTTCCTACACTTGTAAAAAGTACTCATAACTCCCCGGATCTTGTAATAACACATCTAAAGTCATAAGGGAAACACCCACATTAGGTTTGAAGATTCTTACTAGGTTAAGAAAACATCATATCTCATTTGTAAACACTCAAACATCCCTCCTCCAAGTATTTTAGCAAAATCCAAAGTTAAAGCAAGTATTGTTAAAGAAGTTGCCAAATATGTTTGATTTATCTAGATATCACATGCCAAGTAGAGAATTACATGTAGTTTGAGGCCTCTTCGAGTAGTGTCAACATCTACACTACATGGGGTGCCTGACAACCCAACTAATGTTTGTTTTTCAAGACTCTTCATTCATGAATAGGTTTTGAGATGATGTTCAATATGTTTAGAGAGTCTCACTTGCATGATCACCAAATAGGATTTTACATTGATAGACAAATCCATATAGATGATCAACACAAAAATTTGTAGAGTTAGAAACAAAATAGGTAAAACCATATATAAGGGTCAAGATTGTATGTTATAGTCCCGATAGATTGGTATGGTCTTGCCCCAATATAGTTTGTAGTGATAGTTCCATTTCTAAATCTCCTCCAAGTTCAAATCTCCCTGTTTCAACATTGCCCACTCCCAAAAATTCCCAAAATCATTTGTAAATAACTAAGTGCACTCATCTTCTTATTTTTTAAGTTCATATATTTTTTTGCAAGTATTTAGAATGATATTATGATATTTTATAATTAAGGTTGGAAGTTAATTAATTATAATATCTATTTATATCTAACCTACATCCACTTAGTGTAAAATTAATTCACCAAAGACCTTAGATTAATATTTTCTTAATTTAAATAAGGTGTAAACAATACTTAGTTTGGGAATATTTATGAGTAGTTGTATATTTGATAGTGGTAAGAGTTTGATTATAGGAGGAAACGACATTTCCTTAAGGTTAAGGAACATGTTTTTAGGTTGAGGCTTCAATAGTGGTGGAGAAAGCTCATCATGAGTAGGCTAGTTATTAGAAGTAGCTCAAAGTTAAATCTTAGTCTGAGATAGTTTGTTAAGTGTAGCGCTGATTTTCCCATGGCACTATTCATACCATAATTAGATTATCATTGGATATTTTGACATACTCCTTGCTATTATGTTTTTTTGTGGAATAGGGTGCCTAGCTTGATTATGTGTTTTGGAGAGATATATTAGATTATTAAAATTATTAGTATTGTATATACATACATACATACATACATATGTATGTACATATGCATACATACATACATACATACATACATACATACATACATACATGGCTGCTTTTAAATATTATAGAAGTAATATTGATGCTTTGTAGATTTTATGGGTTCATTATAAACAAACCGATAATAAATGGGTGAGTATGAATTACACTAGCACATATTACTAAGCTCAAATACTATTGTGATTATGATAATAATAATTATAAAGAGACAATGATTAGGTTGAATATAAGGTTTTATGAAAATAATGATTAAAATAAAGGGTGTGATCTCTTTTATGTGAAAAGATTGGAAATATAATAAATTAGGTTACGAATTATAAGATGATAGAGTATTGAAATTTTTGTGAGTAGGTTTGAGATTTATTGGTAAAATTATTATTTAGATATTATTACGTTAATTGAAAATGCAAATGATTATTGTTATTTCAATATAAATTGAATAAATTGGTCAAACCACCTATACATGGATACGAATACATAATGTAGAAATATTCATGAGATTGCATAAGTCTTGGATATGGCCCATATTAGTAGTATGTGTATGAATTAGGTTTAAAGTCACTAGATATTATGATGATTTGAGAATCAAAATTTTGAGTGATTCATTGTGTGTTGTAATCCCGATTATTAAAACAAGATTAAAAATATTAATGGAATAAAACCAAGTTTAATTTTTGTTAAATTTAAATTATGTAGGAATTTAATTGTTGAATTGCATATTCCCTACATATTGAGCATGATGTTGAATTTTTATGACTTGTGAGTATATTATTTAAATGGTTTAGTTAGAATAATGTGTGTGAATTTGTGAGTGTGGAAGTATTATACAACCGTGATTTGGGAGATAAGTTATGTAAATTATATTGGGTGGATATGATGTTGGAAATTGAGTGTGCGGAAAAAGGAACCCATAGGAATATATTCGTAATTAAACAATATGAGGATAAAGGGAAAAAATCCTCGGTGATTCTCTCACCAACATGGGGTCACCCACACATGGAATATAGAGTTAGGTTGTTGATTTTGTTAGTGTAGGATATTATTTCCATCATATTTATTTATTGCGAATTATTCCTACACTTGAGGAGTTAGCTTGATTAGGTGTACTTAGACATAAGAGTTATACTTGGCCATCATTAATAGCTAAGTGGAAGTTACTCTTTAACTCGCTATGCCAAGGGTGGGAGTTACATTTCTATTTTGGGATTTTCTCCACTATTCATGGAGGAGTGACACATTCACTCTCCTATATGTACTTCTTCATTTGTGATCTATTCAAGTAGTGTATTAGAGGATCTTGTGATTATTTACTTTGTAATTTTCTCGTTTATGTGATTTTAATTAACTTGCAGCTGCGTTGTGCACTTTCTTGACTCATGCTTGCATTGGACCAATGCATTCACTTGATCTATAGATCTTGGCATAATCCTCGATAGTTTTTGTCTTGTGGTGGTTAGAGTTAAAATGTGTTATTTTTTTAATACCGATATTTATGGGTATTGGATTCACCCATTTTAGTTATGCATCCCTTGTGTATAAATTTAATTATTTTATTTGGTTTATTTTAGAACTACTTGTTAACTTTTTAATTTAAATCTAGGTTTCACTAAATTTTGACTTATTTTATCGGCCTTAAGTGTAAAACTAGAATTTGGCCTTGCGAGGACACTTTTGGATGGATCACCGAGACAAGAAAATCTTGTCCCACACTCTAAAAATGACCATATATACCTCCCCATTGGGTAGGAATTTGTTTTTAGCCCTTTAGGATACTTTTGGACTCAAAAGAACCAAATTTATTGACCTCGTAAATAATGCCATCAACTAAGTCTTAAGTGTAAGTAGATGGGATGGATTTCAAATAACTACATGTAAGAGGTTGATTTGATTTTAATTGATTTCCTTGGATTTATAAATATGAATTTTAGAGATTGATTTTTTCAATAGATTTTATGTCATGATCTTGTAAGATAAGTAAATGTGAATGGTTAAATTTGTAAGAGAAGTTTTGGAGGCCCATGTGATTTGTTATAAATTTCTTGTTTCCTTAGAGGATGGGTATTTCCAAGTGGCACAATCCTATTGGTTACTCCTTTTTGATCCTTTTATATTTAAGTGGAGTTGGGAGATTATTTTGGGGTTGTTCTCTTTTTGGTGTTTTGATAAAATTATCTTCTCTTTTGGCAAATTTTCCTTGAAATTGGATAACACTTTGGTGGAACTTTTGGGAGATTTCTCTTGTTGTGATATATTGTATTGAGTCTTGGGACATAGATAAAATGGAGGTAAATATCAAAACTAATTATTTTAATATAGAAATTAATTATTTATTTCTCTTTCAAAAATGGGTACATATACCTTGGTTATTCTCTATATCTACTCTAATTGAAATTAATCTATTTGCAAGTGGATAAGATAGAAACTAAAATAACAATACAAGTGTACAATGATATTCTAGATTAACTACTCATTCACATAAGTATGAAAATCACTTTAAAGAGAAGATACAAGCAATTAAATATACTATAGAGGTAGAAGGAATAACTTAGCTGATTCAAATGAGTTGAAAATTATGTTGTTCATGGATTTAGTGTAGCTATATAGTTTAAAAACTAACTATAATTGTTACTATAGCTCGGAACTTTAGGGTCAAGATCAGATAGTATAGTTAGGACCATACAACACAAAATGACCCTGATGTATGGTTTTATACCTATGCATGATTGGCATCTACTACATAATTTAGTGTCACTCTATGTTGTTCTTTGCCACCTTTGGGAATATTAAATGTTGCATCAAACCCTAGATTTTTCACATGTAATTGTAAAAAAACCCTAACTATCTATGACATACTTAAGAAAACATTTAATGAAAAATAAATGTAAATTCTTGAGTCGACTAACTTCAATGGTACTTGCACTACATTTCAGATTCAATGTAGTTCTCCTAGCACTTTGTTCCATTATGCATGTAAACAATCCTTTCCCTATTATTTCTCTTGTGTTTCCACACTGATATCGGGATAAGCTACTTCATCCATTTCAAAAATTTGTGTGTTGATGAAAAAAATCAAATTTATGCCCTCCTATGTTGTGTATGTAGTATGTAATAGTACTTCTTTTCCTTCATCCAATATTGTATTAGATAGATAGATGATTTCTTGATCATAAATGTTTAAGCTATAATTATATATGAGTTTTATTACTTTATAATTAGGACCTTATTATTTGGAAATTCCGACCCAGAGGATGCAAAATAAAAGATAAAAGAGGGGAAAATGTGCCCATGAAGACAAATTAAGTGAAAAACAAAAATGATCAAGACCATACAATGAGGTTAGGACCATGTGTATGGTCCCGACCTAATATATGGCTTTGGCCGAGGGTCTAACAACATCAAACAAAGAAACAAGGGAGCTAGATATCTCTATAAGAAGGATGCAATTTTAGTCAAAGTAGGAAAAATGAAATAAACCAAGTCGATCAAGCAATAAGAGGAAAACTGAAAAGGAGAGAAGTCACTAAGATCTTGTCTCATTGTTCAAAACTCATGTATATATAACTATAACAAAATCATGATGTAATAGTGATTTTATGTAAATTTTAGTGTCTACATTTCCCCCTTTTATGTTAGTGAATGAAATTTACTAGTGTAAAGGAGAAGAAGAAACATACTTGAAAGATTGTTCAAGCAAGAAGTGATAGGAGCATGCCGAGAGAACATAAATGTGGAAGGTGAATGCCGTGAACCAATAATTGATTCATGTGGAGATATGGGAGAAACATGTCGTAAGTGGTCAGGGAGATTTTGTGACTATGTGAAAAGAGTATTTTGAAGACATAAAGATGTACATTTGGGCGTATTTGTGGAATTGGGGGTGGTTAAATCCCTTATATATTATGTTTGTAAAGTGTGAATGTGGTAATTGGGTGTCCTAATACCAAGGGAAGAGTGTAATTACAATTTTTTTCTAGAACAAGATCACAATGTTGCGAGATGGATCTAGGTCATATTGCTAATGTGAGAACCCTATGAAAAGGTATTAGGGAATGATGTCACATTCCCCACCATTTAACACATGAGTGTAATGATTATAAAACTCTAAAATGTCCATTTGTGTGTATTATATAGGTGTGTTTGCTTATGCCCATGCACTTAAAAATTATAGTGACATTGTTTTATTTGTTAATGGATTATGATTCATTATATTGTGAGATTAGATTGAAATTAGATGATTGAAAAGAAGTAGACTTGGCTTTGCATGATCGCTTTGCATATAGATTTGCTTTGGGAATCATATATATGTGAGATGGCTTTATGTGATCAATTTGAAATATATAAGATGAGGACGAATGAACATGGTCGGCCCTATATTTCCCCTATTTGGCGAAAGGGAGATGGAGGAACCATGTCACATGAGTCAAAATAATATAACGTAGCTGGTGTGTAGATGTGAGGTGCAATGTGAGATGTGACTTGATAAATTGAATATAGGATAGCTTGTAGAATTTGAGGAGTTGATAAGATGGAAATATTTTGTTATTCTAATAGGATATATGATATAGATGCAATAATATGAATACATAGTTGCATAATGTGTGTGAAAGAGTGTAATGAGGATGTCACATGAGAGTGCTAAAAACCATCAAGGTAATACCATAAATTGTGTGGAAAATAGAGTAGCAAGCTACAAGATATGGGTTGTACCATAAGACGGGTCTTAATGAGGGAGTGGAGCTTACACAAGGTGAGGGGAAATTTTTCAAACTAGAAATGTTTGACTATATATAGTAAAATAGAAAATTTGAAAGTGCCATTTCATTTATAATCGAGTAATTGAGAAAATAAGATTTGAGTGAAAAAAAGATGTTGAGGGATAGAGAGGTGATTCAATATCAATTTGAGTGGGTGATAGAGGTTATAAAAATGTAGACAAAAGATGACATAATGAGCATATTTAATTCCCCGAT
Source organism: Taxus wallichiana var. yunnanensis (assembly GCA_018340775.1). Taxonomy (NCBI): domain Eukaryota; kingdom Viridiplantae; phylum Streptophyta; class Pinopsida; order Cupressales; family Taxaceae; genus Taxus; species Taxus wallichiana. The sequence goes on from CM031236.1 coordinate 192,844,896, forward strand.
TGTATACAAAAATACTTGATTTATAATTTTTTTCAAAATTTCAAAATTTTTTGTTTTAGGAAAAAAATTAGAAATGGAATGCATGGTCTAGTTTTGGCCTTGGATAAATACCATACAAAACTATATATATTGTTATTATAGTATTTATTTGATATCATGTGATTAGTTAGTTATATATTTCTTAAGGTGTGTTGTGTGTTGATCGTAGGTGATGCCTACGGACCACCATTATAGATGTGTCTATGCATACCTTGCTCCGAAAATTTTGGTTGATATTATTACTAGTGGATTGATTGAGAGAGTGGATGACATTGTTGTAAACCACATCTATCTATTTGACCTAGTAGTATTTGCGAAGCCACTTATGTGGTTCTACAGAGCTAGAGGGATGAGATATGTGGTGAGCTAGCAAGGTAGCACGTAGGCCATCCGTAGGGTGATTAAGTAGAGAGATTACTAGTGAGTTTGGTGGAGTCACATGCGTAGTATGTGTAGGTTCCAACATAAAATGTGACATTGTGAGATAAATTGTCACACTATCAGGCTAGGTCATAGTATAGATGACACAAAGACCACATAAGATCCTTTTACTCATGGGATCTAGTGGATGTATATACTAAGAGAGGGAGGATTAATATGATGTGTATGAAAATCCATTCTCTCTACACCATTATTATATTTGTGATGCAATATATGTATGTATGTATTTGGACCGTATCGTGTCATGTAATATTTTTAATTCTTGTGTTGCATTGACGTAGATATGTTTTTGATTACATCGCATATGTACATGTTAGTTGTAATGATTATGTCGAGGGATAACATGATGGGTGTTGGAATTGATTTAGTGTTAGATTATGATGTGCTATGATTGATTCTAGCATAATATTAATTGTTGATAATGGAGAGATAAACAAATATATATGATGATCATGTGTATATGGATGAGAAATTATGAGGAATGTGATCATGGTATGTGAAACAATAAACATGACCCCAACCTAGATATCATGGGAATATCAAGTGAGGAAACCTATTCTTGAAAATTAAGGATGGGTATCCTCAGGTATGCCCATAAGAGGCCAAGTGTGAGGGTCACAAAAAGAGGTTGAAATCAAGAGTCAAAATGAGTGCAGGGTATGGATGTGGTGTGTATGAATCAAGAGAAATCCTAGGAGACTATAGAGAAGTTGCAACTTGATGGGAAAAATGGTGGAGGGAACCAAAGGGTCTATCAAAGTCATGTGTAAAAATTTGGAGAAAAACCCTTTCTCCTTACTAAACCACTTTTAGACAATCCGTGATTGCTTTTGTGTAGGAATAGTGTCAATGATAGAAAAATGAATATAATTAAAAGCATGCTCACCAAGTATAACACTACACTGCGAGCATGTGCCATGGAGGAGGTGAAGTAAATTTATTTACATGATATGAATCATATGTAATGGTACCTTTTTCCTATAGTAACTAAAGCTTATGATTTAATGCATAACAATCATTGTCACGATGCCCATTAATATGATGGAAGTTGCAAAATGGCCGACCCTTCTCACGCTCAAGGCGATGAGGAGGGAGATGATCATTAGGTGACAAACGAATCATCCTCTTATTAAGTAATGTAGGAAATATGTCATGGGTCATATGAAAATATTTATCAAAATAAATGGGATTTCTCCAAGGAGGGGATGGTTTTTGTACTTGTGGGCAAGGGATGGGATTTAAAAAGTATTGCCATGATGTAATACCTTAACCTTATTATCATTATGAGTATGAATATCATGAGAAATAGAAGTGGTTGTAACATTCACATATGTAGGTTTAGTCTAATGTATTAGCATAATATCTTCTTCTAAATCAAAGATACGTACACAAAGATCAGAAAATGAATCACAAGTATCATAATGTATCTGTGCTTTGAGGGAATATACATGTTCCTTAAAAAATATGAATTACATTTCTAAATCAATATATTGATGGAAATGTAAGTGCACATTGGCCTTAAAGGGTAAAATATAATCAGAAATAGATTCATGTTCAACTTGATCCAAATAAGGAAACTACTCATATATATCCCCAAGGCCTCTAATATAACTAAAGTGAGATGAGAATGCATCCTTGATTTCTATAAAAGTACTTAAATATCCACTAGGGAGATGAGTAAACCATAAGAGAGCATTATCAATAAGATTTCTAGAGATCACTTTAAGCAACATCATATTATCATCATAAAGAATCATGACCACCAAGTAATGCTAAAGATGTAGGTAGGGATCCAAAGTATAATCAAACAATTGGAATGAAGGCATGATAAAATCTCTAGGAATGGTATTTGAAATATTTTGTACGTAGAATAGAATTTCCAAGAATAACATTAGAATCAACACTAGCATAATAGGCCTTTCTTTCTAAATTCAAAGTGTGAATCTTGCGTTGGAGCTCACTTATGACATGCATAAGGGAAATCACCTCTTGAGGGGGTATAACATGAGAACTTAGGGGTTCATTCAAAGGTTTCACTTTACCATTAAAAGTACGCATAACAATACTATCATACCTAATAACATGATTGGGCAGTGATTTAGCCAAAGGTGGCATAGGTTTATTTTCATGAGTAGGATTTAAATAGGTACCAACAATAGGAAATATAATTACACTAGGATATGTATCAATATGCATGCTATTTATAATGAATGGAAGATCAACATGCTTATATTTTCTAGCAACATCACTACATGAATTAACATATACAAATGAAAGAGAAGAAAACTAATAATCGTAACATCACATCTTCTTACTAGAAGGAGAATGAGAAACATAATGTGCATCATTCACAACATGATCCATATCAAACTTTTTTCATATAAGAGAAATGTAAGGAGGAGCACAATCAATATAAATTTTTACATGTAAATGGAATAATAAAAGTATAATGATTATTAGAGATGCTACAATCAAGCTATAACTTGTTCATTCAAGAGGAGTAGAAACACAATCATCATTAGAACATGCATTGGAACAAGGAACTTCAGATATGTCAATATCATGGATATGTGTGGAATGCATCATTTCCTCTTTAAAAACATAAGGAATACCATCAAAAATGTAGAAATGGAAGCCATGTCATTGGTATGGGCACTAGAAACACTAATAACATCATCAAAGTCTAGATCATTTATAACATTGGTCTCATGGTCACTACTCCAACATGTAAAATCATCCCGAGGGTCTTTATGAGTGATAAGAGGGTGTGTGTGGAAGTGGGGAGGATAACCAGTGTATGGTTAAAAATAATGGTCTAAGTCAACATCAAAGACTACATCCTCTCAAGGGAATGTGATAATAAATTAACATGGTTGGCATTAACATAAGTGTTATGGACCTAATTAAATGGATAATAACCACTATGCCTTTGCAAATCTTGAAAATAAGCCATGATCACACACAAGTAGGAAATACACACACACCAAACACTTCAACACCATAAGAAAACACTATGGTTTTAAAATCAATATACTTGGCCTTTGGGAACTTGGGAAAGATCCTAGTTGTAGGTTAAGGATTTGAATAAAGTGGGCTCACCAAAATGTATCTAATCTAATTAAAATTAATTGATTTTCAATATTATAAGATATTAATTGAAACAACAATGCAAGTGTACAATGATATTATATATCAAATAATCATTCATATAAGCAAAGAAATCACTTCAAGAAGAAGATAAAAACAATTAAAGATATTATTGAGGTAGAAGGAAGATCTTAGCTGATTCGGATGAGTTATATATTATGTTGTTGATGGATATAGGGTAGAAATAGAGTTTAAAAAACAACTAGACATTTTACTATAGCTCGGAAATTTTAGGTCAAGACTATATAGTATGGTCAAGATTGTACAACAAAAATGACATCATTGTATGTTTTTAGACAAGTACATGTAGTCTGGATCTATTAAATTCAATATCACTCTATGTCACTCTTTGACACCTTTTGAAATCTTAAATGTCACATAAAACCAAAAATTTTACACTTGTACCTGCAAAACAAACCCTAGTTATCTTGCAACACACTCAAACAAATTAAAGTTGAAAAAAATGTAAATGTTTGATTCGGACTAACGTTTTTGTCACCTCATGTGTGAATCACCGAGCGCTATACTACATTTTAGACTTAATGTAGCTCTCCTAGTGTTTTGTGTCATTTTGCATGTAACTACCATTTCCCTAGTGTTTCCCTTATGTTTCCACACTGATATTCAGCTAAGATACTTCATCCCATTTAAATCCTTTTGTGCTAATGTAATGTATCGAATCATGCCATTTTATGTTATGTATGCAGAAGTAATAGTACTTCTTTCTACTTTAGTCTAGTATTGTGTTAGATAGGTATATGATTTACCGATCCTAAATGCTTAAGATAGACACACACACACACACACACACACACACACACACACACACACACACACACACACACACACACACACACACACACACACACACACACACACACACACACACACACACACACACACACACACGAGTTCTTACTTTGAAATTATGACCTTCATGGTGAGAAAGCATTACCTAGAGGATGTAAAATGAAAGATAAAAGATGGGAAAATGGGCCTATGAAGACAAACCAAATTAAAAATAAATAGGTTCAAGACTGTATAATGGGGTCATGACCGTGTGTACGGTCCTGAACCTATTATATGGTTTTGCCTAGGGCCAAACACCATCAAACAAAGTAATAAGGGAGCCAAATATCTCTGTAAGAAGGATGCAAGTTTAGTCAAAGTAGGAATAACACAATAAACCAAGTCCAATCAAGAAATAAGAGGAAAACTAATAAAGTAGAGATTCCACTAAGATCTTTTCTCATTGTTCATAAACTCATGTACATATGACTATGATAAAAACATGATGTAATAGTGATTTTGTGAAAATTTAAGTGTTTACATGCTCTTAATTTATTTCAGCATTGTTTTACTTTCTCCTTGACAACTTAATTTGTTTAATGCTACAATATATGTGTTTTATTCCTTTCATTTCACCCATTATGGGGCGTGTAGTAGTAAATGTCAGTGTGAGGAGTAGAGGATTTACCATGATTGTTGGAGGTAAAAGTTTGTGTTTTTATGTTCTTTAAATGGAGGAAAAAGGGTGGAGGGATAAGTTTTGTTTGTGTTATTTTTATGTAGGAACCAAGGGCATGCCATGATTCCTTCATGGAGTTAAAAGCATGCATATGTGATAGTCTCTCCTTGTTACACACACCATCATGTAGATTTAATAGTGCATGTTGGGTGTATTGGAAATTCTCTCTCTCTATCTCTCACTCTCATTTTACTAAGAAAAAAATTATGTTTTGGTTATTTCAAGTGTGTTTACATGTGTCGAGTTAAGCATGTTCTAATTATTCCATGTAAAAGTGTGTGATTGTTGGTGTTTGTAATCATTATGGAGTTGGGGGATTGTTGGGTAATATGGAAGATATTTTACACATTACATGATTTGGAGGTGAGCATCACCTTTGCATTACTTTGTGTATGCAAGTTAAATTTTGGGTAGCATGGAGTGGAACTTGTGAAGTGGTTGTATACCCCTTTATAACTTGTGTGAACAATTGATAAAATGAGATTTATGTTGTATTTTAGAGGTTGTAAACCTATAAAGAAGAAAGTTTATTTTATGCGAGAAATGATTGGAAGTGAATATGGAAACACATTTAGAAGAATGATATTAGAGAGAAATTATTGGAAGAATGATTTCGATATTTAGATCTACTTCTACGTTTTGAATGTGCTTATAATAATTGAAAAAAGGAAAAAAGAAATTTTATTTGAACTTCGTATAAGTATATATCTAGTTGAATATGTCATAACTTTTGTTTTACAATATTACTTCATAAAAAATTAAAGAGTTTTTAAATAACTATGTTATGAACAATCTATAAAAAATTTCACTAAAATCCAAATTGTCAAGTAGTATAAATTGTGATCTTAATATCAGATTTTGAATAAATATTAATAAAAACAAAAACCAAAAAATAGATATGGTCATGAAATAGGTCATAAATTTTGTTCTATAAGTTGGATCAGGAAAAATTTAAATGGTTTTTAAATATCTATGTTTAGAATTTTTTTGTCAAAATAAAAATAACCCAAATGACCAATTAGGAGAAATATTGAGTTTAATTTTAGGTTTTGGGAAAATATATAAAACGAACATGCACACAATACTACAAATATATATACATTAAAGCAGTGTGTGTGTGTGTGTGTGTGTGTGTGTGTGTGTGTGTGTGTACACTAAAGGTACATATATGTGCATACACTGTACAAACTAAATGATAATGTATATTGAGTATATACACATCAAATACATACTCAAACCTTGACATCCTTGGAGAAATGAAGAAAACATTTCTCCTTCATAAACCTACAAAACCAAATGAATAAACGAGAGAAAATGGGTAGAGAAGAAAATTTTGATATCAAATCATAAGGAAATTACATGTGAAATGAGTGAATACCTAAATTAAAAGGTAGAAGTTCATTTTATCTAGTGGATTACATCAAACCCTACATTCCCACTTACAAAAGAAGCTGACCTTTTTAATCAACTCTTTAGAATAACCTAATTTACATTAATATTTAATAGTGCACTCTAAGTTAAATGAATTTTTATTATTTGGGATGTTATATTTTAATTAGGTGTTGTAGCTTATTATTAAGGGATTCATTTTAATGTTTTAATTACACCCACATGCAAATTTACTCTCCTAGAATTATTTAAAACTACAATGATAGGAAATTCAGAATAATATAAATGGAATAACAAGATTATAAATAGGTTTTGGAAGTATTTATCCTAAACATATCCATATAATTTTAATCCCAAATGATTGATAGAGAATGAAACAATAATGTGCTAACACTAAAATATTTTATAATATTAAAATTGGAAATCGATATTGAAATAACTATGGAGAAAAAGATTACAAAATTAAGGCAATTTTTTTGTTTCCCACACAACATCATTTATAGTCATATGCTAAAAATTGTAGTTGCATATAATTGAATTAATATCCTTATTAAACAAAAACTATTAGTGATTATTTTACTTTTGAAAATCAAGGCTAAATTGGGTGTTAAATTATGAGCACGAATTTTTGGTTTTTGGCCCTGATATTTATGCGTGGGATTTAGTTTATAATTGAATTTATTCACACTTAATTATTGGGAATTAAATTATTTTTTACAATAGGATCATTCAATATACCTACAAATTTGTTTGTAGATGCCTTAATAAGGTTGCAGACTATTCTAATTCTTTTTTGTTGATTATTTTTGTGATCTTGAAGAAGAGATTGATATTTTTCATATTGTTTTTGAATGATTTATTTAAGATTGAAATTGATACCTAAGAAGAATTCAAAGGCAACATTATAAATATCATGAAAATTTTTATGAGAATTCTTGCATTAGGATGTTAACAATAACAATTTTTTTGTTTGTTTACACCCTAACTAGATTTCTATGAAGTGTTATTTGTATATAAAAAAAAAAGGTATAAGGGTTACTAAAAAGTAAAATATTATGATCTAATTAACTTCCAACATCAATTATATATGACCAAAATAATACATTCAAACTTGAAATGAATTAAGAAATTGATAAATGATAAGTAACTTGTTCAAAATACAAGAGGAGAGAGAGACTTAGCTATTTAGGGTGATTCTAGAATGTTAGGGGTATGAAAAGTAGTAGAACAAGATATTCTCAAACTCTATATTTTTCATATAAGATTATGGAACTGGAATATATAATAGGTGTAAGATTGTACAAAATCCATATGATCTAGGCAATATTTCTATAGTCTAGGACTTTGACCAGAGGTAGTTAAAATCTAAATTTTTTGGGGCGCTTTGCTTGTCTACAAATGGTGCTTGTTGTGTATCACTCTTATTTGTAGAACCTCTTGATGATATATGATGATCTAAAAAAATTAGAAAACATAATAACCTACAAAATATTTCATTAGAACATTTTTTTGGAAATTAGGACATTGATAGGGGGTAAATTATTATTTGTTCAAAATTTAAAAATCAATTCACTTTACTTAATTTGTGATAATCAATCCAAACTAGCATTCAAAAGCAATCAATATGAGAGTAAACACGAGTGGGACAAAATTTAATGTGTGAAACCATTTAAGGAGAAAAACCACTAAAATAAGAGTACTTACTTGGATAGGAATGTCCTGTAAAGATTGCAATGATCTTAAGTTGAGAATCTACTCAACATGGAGCTGCAAACTCCAAAATTCAACCAAGCACCTACTTATTCTTTAACAAGCTTATATTTGCATGGAAGATTCAACTCCTAATTTATTCTAGCACCTATTGAACTTTTTAAAGCTTTAACTTATAGGGAAGATTCAACTCCCCATTTGCTAAGATGCACTTAGAATTCTACTAGGTTTTGATCACTCTAATGTTTTTATCTTATACAAAAAAATTATGACATCTATATTAGCTCATTCTTCTTCTTCTTCTCAATTCTCCCCTTAATTCACTTCTCTTCTTCCGATCACCTAATCAACATCCAAAATCTATCATGCAAGGCTACCTTTTATTACAATTTCATATCATGCTCTCACTCATTGAATCACATAAACAAGCACCTTTATAATCATCCACTCTTCATATGTTTAAGTTGCAACATCTTATCATCCACGAGGACAACTATTTCTCACCTCAATCAAATTTATTTTCATAATTGCCTCAATCTCCTTGCTCATATAATTCCTCCTTCCTCAACTAGGTATTATTCATGATTACTGATTGTTTCTTCATGAAGTCGACACCTATATACTCTTTTTAGTTTATACATCTAAAATCAGGTCTTCAAAGCTGATTTTAGCATTCTAAATCATGCTCTCTACTTCAATTTCATCTCATATTCTTCACCTTAAGGGCACCTATCTCTGTAATATACTCATTTCTCTTCAACATAAATAATCAAGATCTCCTAAGATTCAACAAATGTAACTTCCACAAAATAAACTATTTGTAAAACAACTTAGAAATCTTTACATGATCTTTCCACTTTAGATTTGAAAGACTTTTCATATTACACACTTAACAACTCGTACTCAAGTAGATGATAAGACCTTAAGAGAAACTACCTAGAGTTGTCATAAGCATCCCTAATAGAATTCAATTATAATCTCAACATCTATAGGCTTACACAAGATTCTCTCGATTCAAACCGATAAGAAAATAAGTCTCCTCAACTCTATGCCATCCCGCCACACTGAAACATCCCATTTAAAACTCGAGTACTTATTTTTGTAATGTTTTCTAGTTCTTGTCTTCTTCTTCCGATGAGATATCTTTTCCTTTGTTGCTCAAAAATAACTATTAGATGTAATCGACATGTATTCATGTTACAATGAATCCTCACCTTCTTTGAACACCATTAAGACTTATTTTTCATCCACCATTTAGTATTCACAAGTCATAAAGACACATACAAGTGCATTAGGAGCTTCTACTAGTAATCATAGTTTTTGAACAAGAGAGAGAAGAGGATACACATAAATTTTGATACACATGAGCATCAAGTTTACAAGTAGTTTTTGAGAACTTGAAGACCTTCTACAATAAGATAAAGTAGAATTATTTTCACACTTTTCTTCACTTTTTATCAACTCACGAGTTCATGTGGCTCGATTCACACTCTTAAATGAATTATAATACTACAAAGAAAATATTTTTAATGGGTTATATATCTTGGGAGAAAGGTTTGATATCTTTTAGATCACTTTCATTATCAAGTCAACAATTCACCTCAAAAATTCCTTCCGAATCATGCATTGAAATAAGTTACACATTGTTTTTCTCATAATAGAGTTTTCTTTTCAATGTTTTAACTAATCCACATCATTTCTCAGAAATCCATGTCTTTAGGATTCACTTTACAAGATGGAGAAAGGTATTTTCATATCTCTTATATCCATGTATAGCCTCATATCTTTCCAAAAAGATTAAGCTTGTTTTATCTTCCAACATTGTGCAAATGAGGGTTTCGAACTAAAAACCCTAGCTCATTTGTGACATCTTACATAACTTTATCCTTCACTTTCATGTCATTGTAAATTCATGATCACTTGAATGGGATTTCTTACCACAAAATCCAAGATTTCTTTAACATGATAATATATGAGGACTTCATGATTTGAGGTTAAAGATAACTACAATCTTAATCATTAAAAAACTTAGAAATACTCATAATAATTTGATATTATACTAATGAAAAACTCTTCCCAAAGTGTTTAAGGTAATTTTTTGAGAAGCCCTTAACCTTTTTCAACTTTCCATAATAAGATAAATCACCATTTCAAGGAGTATAGACATGGAATCGAGCACTTTTAAGACTGTGTGAACTAGTTCTCAAGACCCCATAAAGAAGTATTTACTTGGAGGTATATTTCTCATCAAAAATTCACACAAATAACTACCTATCTCACCTATACTTCACTAAGAAGGTTTTCAACAAGCTTAGTTGCTTCTTGAGTGGATTTGGAAGAGAGAAGTCTACTTTTCATGCCCAAAACACATTCCATTGTGAATGTCTTGAGTTGACTATTTTAGAACTTTAGAGCTTGTGACCACTTAGATTTATTTGGTCAAGAGATTAGTTTAAAATAATTGTTTGAAACTCATATATCATGACTTGAGTCATATGGCTCATGAACACAAACACTTTACCTCAACATGTTCACCTAGATCAAGAACTAGTACTTATCAAGACTTGTTCTTTCAAAGTTATGACTAAGATAGGCATACCTTTCTCACTTTTCAACATGTCTCCCATAAATATCTTCATAGGAAATAAAGAGTGACTCGGATGAACTTCCATGTCACATATTTCAACTTGAAGCCCTTCACATCAAATAATATACACATTATGAGGACTGAGATTCCCTTATATGGTACAATCAACCATGAGAAACAAAAATGCCACAATTTTGATCTAGGAGAATATTCTACACTTATGAGAGGTTATAAAAACTTGAAAACATGATTTAGAGGAAAAAAATCTCAATTTAGGCCTATTGTTTCAAGAAGGATGTTTGAAGAGTGAATAATCATTTACTTAAAATGAATAGAACTTTTCATTTTTATCCTTTTATCCTCAATTTTTTTGAAAACGTTTATCTCAAATTTATCTTCAAAAATTACTTCTATTATTTATCTAAAGGAAGCTTAATAATTTTTTTGAGTGCTAAGAAGTTAAAGTGCTCATTTTACATTTTTCAAAAACCTAGTTTTGGTAAAACTTGAATAACTTGCACAATTCTCTTCAAAATTTGATGAAACTTGACCCAGAGAACTAAAATACCTCCCTCTATGTGATATATGGATTGATTACTAATAAATGATCCTTTACAAACCATACCAATCTCATTTTCCAAGCTTTCAATGTTAGTTTTTCAGAGGTAGTTTTAGGGAAAACTATAATTCTACCTCCAAGTGATGAATTAAGCCCTGTAGATGCTCCTACATTCTCTAGGAAGTGTTCCTAAGCTCTTAAAATTCTTACCTAGTATTTTCCTTGCCTGATCTAAGCTCTTGCACCTCATTAGGCTCTAAAAATAATCCTAAATGTGCTAGTTCTAACTGTGACTTGCAACACCCGAGTTGATGATCACCCTGAAGCTCTTGTATGTCCTTGAGACACCATTTCAAACCCACAAGACACCTTAGAAAAGAACAATAAGATTCTCCATACCCCCAGTGGGCACCAACCTCATTAACCAAGCTTGTAACACCTTGAAACCATATTGAATCCACTCTGTGAGCTCCAACCATCATTGAGAAGGCACTACCAATCAACCTTCATGCCCCTGTCAGAGTCTCACCTAAAAATAACACATTTTCCATTAATTCCACTTGACATTAATGACAACACCAATGCACTAGAGTTTAACACATTAAAAAATAAAATGAGAAAAACATGTGTGTGTTTGAGGCTAAACTGCCATTGGTGGTCAGATTAGCCACTTCTAAACCAATCCCAGTCCTGCACTACATGTCCTTGATGTATAATAAATCCTCATCTAGTTCTCCTAGGTGCTTGTGCAAGTGTGTAAAGCTAACCAACCCCTTAGGGGTTCTCTTGTGTCTCTTGACACCAAAATAATATGCTAACTACATAGTATAGAATGTACCCAATAAGGTAGAAGTGAGATGTGGCGTGAATCAACTATGTGACCTAAGATTTATGTTGATTGAAACCCTTGTATGACACTTGAAGTGACGTTTCTCTTTATTAAGACACGGATTTATGATTTTGCATGATTGTAGAGTGAAGCTAGAATCTTTGAATTTTTTGAGTGCTTCACACTTGTAGTAGGGACTACCCTAAATGATTTTAAACTGATTTGAGATTATTTAGGAACCCTTTGAGTTCTTCTGGAATGATTTTTGCAATAGGAGATTGTAAGAATTCCGGAGTGAGTTGTAATGTGATGAAATTTTTAATAGTCTTTTGTAGGTGAGATGTTATGATAAGGACAACACTAGGATGTAGACACAAAATCACACACTTGGGTATATTTCTAGTTCTAAAAGCATAATTGAATTCATATGATTCCTAAGTGAGAAAAATAGTAATTGATATATATATATTTGGCCTCTTTGCTTTTTTCTGGTCTTCTTTATGGAATTTTACACCCTACAACCCAATTAGTATTTCACTTTCTTATATTTTATGACTCTGGATACCAGCTCCTAGGTGCCCTTGTCATTTTGGGTTCCCTTGACCATTTTCCATCTTACTCACTTCTATTTTGTCTCTTTTATCTTTTGGGAATCTTATTTTCTTATGGGTCAGATTTTGAGTTGTCAATTACAAAATTCAACTAATGGAATCATATAAATACAAAGTTATGTGACCAAAATAAAGGACCAAGCTCTAAGTATATATTATAATCACCTAAGGTTATCCAAAGACATTCAAGAGTGTTAAAGGCATATATCTAGCACTCATTAAAGGGATAAGGAATTCATTTTTGCATACACTTCGTAGGAAGGAGTAGTTCATTTTTCCATCCACACATCTATTTACATTAGTACATCTAGTTATCCTCGCTATCACGTGCACTTGCACAAGGGATTCTTAGGGCATGATTATATCACACATGCACAAGAAAAACATGGAGTATGAGATGTAGTGTAATGCTTGGTCTTAAGTTCACTTAGTCGGGTGACCGCTACGGTCGGTCGACTCCCATATTATATCTTTTATTTTTGGATTTTATGTAGTTTGAAGGTTTTATAGGTCATCATATATTTGCGGAGTTACGGGTGAATTAATGATCATAGTGCGACATACTGAGTTATTTAACAAATATGGAAATTTGTAAAACCCTAATTACAGAGTCATGTGTGATAAATAAATGCTAAAGTATAGATCTGACACAAATAATAAGCTAAAGAAATATGAAACCCTAAGTGCAAGAGAGGGAGTATAATACTTAACTGATTTCACACTTAATCACAAGTATTATGGATTAGAAGACTGATGAATAGGAGGTACAGGACTATCGTAATTGAATACAATAACTCTTGGAACCTCTAGATGACCCTAGAATAGGGATCCTAGAACAATGCTAGGGCACATAAGAGATAAGGAGCTCTGTTTGGTGCTTTTGACTCGCTCGGGAGCTCGAAAGTGGTTTTTTTGTGTCACATAAGTGTCATTAACCTTTAATTTTGGTCACTTGTATGTTGTTGGTCAATCACTAAATTTTCCCATAACCTGCAAAAGAAATGATATCCAACAAAACCCTAAACTACATCAAATACTAAAAAATAAATATGTAAATGGGGAGTTAGATTGACCCCACCTTTGTCACCTGATAGAGTGAGCTTACAATGAAGTGTTGCGATACATTTGAGACTCCATGTAGTTCTTGTGCATGTGTGTAAGAATCATGTCCTAGGAAGATCTTATGAAATAAGCACTGATAGTGACTTATAGCTAGATGTAATAATGTAAATAAATGTTTAGATAGAAAAATTAACTTCCCCTCCTATGCGTGTATGTAGAAAATTCAGTCCCTTGTCCCTTGAATGAGTGCTAGATGAATGCCTTGATGCTCTTAGAATGCTTTTGGATGCAACCTTAGGTGGTGATAATAGATGCTTAGAGCTTGGTCCTTTATTATGGTCACATAACTTTGTATTTATATGATTCCTTTGTTTGAATTTTGTAATTGACAACTAAAATGATGACCCATAAGAAAACAAGATGCCTAAAAGATAAAAGAGGCCCAAAAGAGGCACTTAAGATACAAAGAAGTTGGAGGCACACAAAGGGGATGAGGGCGCACAGGCTCTAGCATCCTAACTTGGTGCTGGTGTCCACATTCAATAAAGATAAATCATTGAAGATAAAACTGAGTTGTGGGTGTGTAAGAGCAAAGAGGAAACAAGAAAGATAAAAAAGAAGCCAAAGACAGTGTCAATTACTAATTTTATCGCTTAGTAATAATATGAATAGTAACATGTGATTATGACCTATAAATGTACCCAAGTGCATGATTTTGTGTGTAAAATAGGTCACCAATAATGAATATCAATGATAACCTTGTGACACCATAAAATTTAGGTTTTGACCATTTTCACAATCATAGGTTCCCAGTAGACTCTAACATCTAGGAATCCCTCACCTAGTCTAGATGCCCTAGTCCAGGCTCATCCGATGGTTCTAGAATTCATTGTGCACATTTACAAAAATTTTCCCTTCCTATTTATTAGTTTCTTGAGTGTGCATAGTCCCGAAACCCGACGTAAATTAGATAATTCCTTTACTCTCTTTCTTGCACCTAGGGTTTTACATTTATTATCTTATTTTATTGTGTCATCTTGTATCTAGCAACTACTTATTATAGTTTACATATATTACTCTATAATTAGGGTTTATATAAAATTTAATATTTTTAAAAATCATTTGGTGAACCCATCGCTCAAATTCCACCTTATTTCTAGGGTTTTCTTCTTATGCCCATTACCCGTAGTGGTCATTTTGGGTCTTTTGAGCAAATTAAGCTCCCTCCATCTTCCCATAGGGTTTCTAAATCAATGGCTGAATTTGATAACCCCTTTTCCAACTCTCAAAATGTTCCTCTTGAAAAAATTGAAACATATGATAGTGAGAAATCCTATGATGAGGACACCAACATTGATAAAGAACAACTAGAAAAGGTTACCAATTTTTGTCAAGATTTACATGATAATCCTATGCATCTTCCACATATTCTCCATGCTTTGATGACTGCAAAACACTCTTGAGATACTAATTTTGTACCCCTTGTAGGTTCCTTATCAGCTACCATGGCCTCCACTCAAACCCTTCATATTGATACTTCCATTCCTACTATTACCGCTTCGATCATTTAATCTAATGCTTCTATTACACAACCCAACTCATCTTTAATACTCATGAATTAACTTATTTATATCTGGATTTGCAAACTCAAATTCATCAACTTCAAATAACTAATTCTCATTCATCTACATCTCTTGATTCCACCTTAATCCTTCATACTCCTTTCACTCTCGCCATTTCCACTCATGTACTTCCTCCTAACTTTATCGGTCCTAAGCTTCCCACCTTGATGGACATGATGATCCTTAAGAGCATCTATGAAATTTTCATGTGGCATGCCTAGATTATGTAGATGATCATACTTTACTAGCAAATATCTTTCCTAGAAGCCTCAAGATTATGCTATGCATTGGTTCTATGATCTACTTGTCCATTCGGTAACATCATTTATGCATTTTGGTGATGTTGTTCTTGCATATTTTCAATCAATATCGGTTCTAAAGTATCCTATGCTAACTTTCACAAATTAAACAAGGCTCTAATGAGAATCTAGCAGATTATGTGGTACGATATAAGAATAACTTAGACAATATGTATAATGTACTCGTGAACTTTGAATTGTAATATATTTTTGTTCAAAGTCTCTTACCACCTCTACAAGAGAGTTTCATATTTAAGACCTCTTCATCATTTGATCAGCTATTTCACACTCTTAAGTTACGCAAAAGAAAACTCTTATCTTTGGGAAATCTCAAATATCATGACCATGCTTCATCTTCTAATCTGTTCAAAAGAAAATATACTTTCAAGCCATCTCCTAAGCCCACGAAATAAAAATCTATTGTTAACACCATTTCTACTCCTAAAAATCTTCAATAGAAACTTCCAAAGCGTACATTTACAAAATTATCTTGTGCTTTATGGCTTCTATTTCAACAACTTCTTGAGATAAATCTTATTACACTTCCACCACCACTGAATCTTGATCCATCTCACCCTAAAGTCCACAATTATAGCGAAAAATGATAAATGTGACTATCATCAATGTGTTGGGAATTCAACTAATCAATGTTTCAAATTTAGGCATCTCATTCAAGATCTCATTGAAAATGATGTAACCGAGCTCCTTGAGCCTTCAACATCAAATCTAGTCAATGACAACAAAAATCTCAAAATATTTGAAGATCCACTACCCAAGCATGATGATAGGGAAGATGTTCATTCTTGACTAATCATACATATTGTGATGTACCTCCTCCTTCATAAGGGGATCTTGATTTTTAGTTGCTCATACTTATGCATCTCTAGCACTCATCACATTATACATTCTCTTCTGATACACCACATATCAATGCTTCTATTGGACCTCAACCCATCAATAACACCATGATCGATCCATCGACTCCTATTGGTACATGATTAATTACACTCATTGTTATCAACTATCCCCTCTCTCAAATTTTAGAGTCAATTACAAAATCTTATGGATTCTTCAAGATTCTAGTTATATTTGGGCCTCTCACCATCCTTGTTCCATTCATTTTGATACCTTCCATCAAAGGTTGTGACATACTATTAGGTCTTCCTTAGCTCCATGCTGCTCAAACTATAGTTTTCACGAATCACTTGTGTCTCAAATTAATTCACAATAAGCAAGTTATCACTCTCAAAGGTGTTCCAACATCCACGCTATTCCCTCTACCTATTTTGAGGATTTCCTATCACTAGTTGTAGCATATAGGCCCCCTAGGTGTCTCAAATCTAAGGGATTTTATGCACCTATCTCTCCTCTTCTCACACAACCTACTCATTTTCATCGGTTCAGATTTTAAATCTTGTTGGTTTAAGTCCCCTTCTTGGAAAACCCATTCACATATGAGTTCATCACCTTCATCACCTCCTCGATCTCCTTCACATAGGTGTTCATCACCTCTTATTTCTACTTCACATAGGTGTTCATCATCCCCTTGGTCTCCTTCACATATATTTTCATCACCTCCTCGGTATCCTTGATATATGAATTCACCTCCTTAGCTTCCTTCACACACAAATTGTCAGTCTCATACACCACCAATCTTAGAGCATGTTCACACGCCTTTATCTCCTCAAACATTAGGTGGACCCTTGCCCTTCACTTTCATTGGCTAAGCTTACTCATCATCATAAAATTGGGGGAATCATGCTTACTTCCCCCTCTTAGCATCATTAGGTTTCTAACATTTCTACTCTTGTGCCCCATGCTCTATACTTTTTATTTCTAAGCAATATTACATAAATTGATACACTCTATATCATCATCACCCTATTATGCACTCTCGTGTTAAGGTTCACACTTGACTATTGAGGGCTTATTACATCCATGACCCTCACACATTACATTTCACGCTCTGCGCTTCACAACACATATTTCTAGCACTTCATTCTCACACATCATACTAGCCTCTTCAACACTTTATGCTCTATGCTTCATTGATCTATCTTTCTAGTGCACAAAATTCAAATAATTTCCTGATGATGCACTCTTGTTATATGGTTAATTATTTATTGTTGAGGGTATTTTATAAATGAACCTCATCTCATATTACTTTACATCCATTGGGGGCACGCTGCTCTATCACATTCAATTTGCATTCCATTCCATTCACACTCACAACATGTTGCATATCTTGGTTGCACTTATTCTTGTTTTCTTATACTCACATGTTACACTTTGCTTACTATGTTATATGGATATCCAGTATGTCATTATATTTTCTATATACACATACATGTTCACTTGTTCTTTAGTTTTGGATGAAAACTTTCTATGGATCTTCACATACGTAATGATGCTTGGAACTATACCTCTTACTAGTCCCACCGAGGCTCTTGGGGGCATCTACATTTCTACTCTTACACATCATAGGTGTTATTGTTTCATTATTTACTACTTCCTACTTTTACTAGAAAACTATTTTCCATTGATCTATACATAGTTAGACATACTTTTTATCTTTATAACATGCTAATGGGTGTCTCATGTGCATCATTTACTTTGTAGTACTATTTGTAACCATGGTTGTCTATTACATCTTGATTTACATTTTCTTCTATTTTATGCTATTATTTGTGGGCTATTCCCTTTTTCCTATTTACATCTTTGTATGTTTTGGCCACTTTGGCCCTGATTTTCTTGTGACATTGTGAATGATGTCCCATATATGAAACCCACTTTTTGCGGTCACTCTTTTGTATGCACATTTACTTGTTACACTATTTTTTTATTACATGCTTTCTAATTTTCTACTAACACCATGAATTTAGCCACTTTGTTTTCATATGGCTTAGTTTCTACTATGCACATCCCCTCCCTCTATAGGGACACAATTTCAGTTCATCATGCGGTCCTCTCCTTTGAGACACATTCTCCTAATGATGTTGCATGCACCCCAAACAAGGGGGCATATATTGGGTGAATAATTCACCCCATACAACTATACAAGCCTACATAGTAAAGGAAAAAAACAAAGTTACAATTACATAAATGGCCCATAATTTGACTTGGGTCCTCAGTTCAGCATAGACACTAACACTGAGCACTCTTGACCTTTCCTAGGTGCCTATGACTAGGGGAAGTTATAGTTACTTTCTCGGTTAACATAGTATATAGTAGTTTCCGAGAATAGTTTCACAGGATCGAACTGGACTCAAAATATAGAATGCATGCAATCTTGTAAAATATCCTTTAATTGGGAAAATTAGTACATTTGGAATAATAAAGAACTAAACATGAGATGTACCATCTGTAGTGGTGCTTATTCAGGAAGCAGTCATGGAAGGAGAGTAACACTAGACCTATCTCCCTAAAAATATTCTGCCATGACATGAGATCAAATAAAAACTTGCACTTGGTGTAATATCTTCCAAAAAAATCATTCTTTTCGTGAAATGTTTGATCTTTGATTTTATTGCTGCTAGAATTGATGGATATCTCTTATTCACTCATAAACCCTTACTCAAACCCTAGGTCTTCAATATGCCTCTATCTTGTTATTCTTGATATTGATTTGGCTCTAAAATATCATATACATGCTCTTAACAGCTATTCAACCTATCATTATATTCCTTAGACTTCAAATCATGCACTCATATCTGCAAAACACTCTCCTCAAGGTTGTACTTTTTCCTTCAAGAGCACCTTCCCAAAATGGACTCAAACAAGCACTTAAATATGCTTTCCTTCTTCCAAACATGAGAGAGGCCAGTCCCTCATGATAAATTTTACCCATAAAATATTATAAAATTCAAATACATCCATTAAAATGTCACATATGACCCATATAGGTCGGCCATGGAAAAAACCTTCATCTATGCACCAAAATCCTCAAAATACCATCACTAAAATGAGAAAAATCCACTCATTCCAAAACCATGCTTATTCAAGCTCCCATATTCACCAAACATGAGTAATATATAATTTAAACATAAACCATGGTCACAATTTACTTGAACCAATCAAATTATTTCATTTAATGGGCCCACTAGCTCATTACCTTCACCAAATAGTTGTTTCCAACAACTTGAATATGCCTTTGGCCCCAAGACCACCCAAGGACATATAAAATATGGAATTTAAAAACTCTATGGAAATAAAAGACCTATATAACACATGTATGCAATTTATAACTCATGAAACCACCTCAGGTTCAAACCACAACTACTTTTGCCTTCACCAAATCATGCTAGCTAAAAACTAGTTTTGTAAACTAAGCTAATAACCAATCTTGTTGATACTTTGAAGAATTATAAATGAATTAAATAGAATAAAAATTCACTCCAATTAACATTCTAGGTGATAAAAAACACCAAATCATCCATTTGATTCCTCAAACAACTCAATCTTTCAACAAGAACAAAATTGTCCTGAAAATGCAGCTACAAACTTCTTCACAAATTGACCTGAATGACTGACCAAAACATCTCATCATGAGAAAAGAAACATGTAATTGTAACTCTATTTGAATTAAATTTCAACTACATATAATAACTCCTTCCAAAACCAATTGGAAGGCCTTCAACCAAGCCCATCTCTAAAAATGCTTTTTCACCCTTCTTGGACTCAAGAACCAACTGATAGCTCAACGTGCTCCATCATACCAAAAAAAATTCCACAATGAAATAAATCATGGATCAAAATTATAAATTATTTCTAGGAAATCATAGAACCTTCATTTAAGCTTGATCAACTCGAATCAACATCTTACCTCTTGTAGTCATTTACACCATGCTTTAGAACAAGCACCTTCCGATTTGACCTTCAAAGACCAGTTCATAATTTTTCATACCATATCCAAATAAAAAGTTTGATACATAAACAGAAATATATATGAACCAGATTAAAAAAAAACTTGAATGAAATCCTAACTCCCATATAGCTCCCGCAATCTCAAATTTACTACAAGCTGCTCCAAACTACCCCAAAAACCATTCAACACAAATAGGAACACTTTGAAATTTTTCACTACAATCATTATCTAAAACCTTCATGAACATAAATAACAACTCCTAGGATATCATAAATGAAATTTAGTCTTTACCTCATTTGGAGAACTTTGGCACAAATTGAAACACTTCACAAATAAGAAAATTCAGTAGGCCTCACATATCACCACATGATATAACATAACTTTACAGAAATATGGAAGATTAGTATACAACATAAAATCATCAATTTTTCATAACCAATAAAAACATGCTTTGTATAATCACTTTTTTGCAAGCTACTCCTAGGTAGGGTTTTTCTAGGGTTTCAAACCACTTTACCTTCTTAATGATTGTTTATAAAAATGAGAAGATCAAACAAAATAATTTTTCAGAAAGATTCATAACTAAACTTAGAAATATTCCAAGGATATCAGGTTCTCATATAAATCAGAAATTCACAATGAGCATCAGAAGGTCTAACTTTGTCTTAAAAACACACTACAACTTACCCAGTTTCACCAAAACTTGCATATATTCAAAAATATTCTTTAGAATGACCTAAAATTTGGCATGAAGAATCATAAAAACATGATATAACTGTCCATACTCACCATCTATCCCAGATAGCTCTGAAAATCTCCAGCCACAATGACTTACCTGTGCTAAATTGCTAATTTCTCACTATTTTCTTCCCAAGGACCCCAAATATGCATCATACCTCCGAATCCCGACATTAAACACAACATACATACCCTATATACCATCAACATGATTCTTCAATGATATAAAAATAAAAATTAGCTCCAAATATCACATATCCATCTCATTCTACATGCTCTAGGGCTAGAAACAAGCCTGGAATGACCTAACTCAACACTGTAACCATATGACCTGACCATTCTAACCTCACACTGACTCAAGGACACCTATAAAACACCTCATAGACCATTTATGACATGATTAAAAACTTCAAAAACCTTGGAATGACTCATACAATGAATCATCTCACTCAATCATGGACCAGGACAACACTGAACGTCACCAAACTTGACACAATCACTCAATCTTCATACTTGACACTTGAATAACATAATATGGGGACTCACATGACACCATGAAAACATTTTCAATAAATGGGGTTGAAATCAATGAAAACACAACCACACAATGGACAATAATCTCCCCCTTTGTCATTGATGGAAACCATCATTCAAAATCATTAATGGAAACCAACATGACTAGGAAACTTACATGACTCTTACCATGTTTTTGATGCATCTCTCCCCTTTTCCATCTATGAAAAAGGATACACTGACTCCAAGTCATTAAAAATGACAACACAAAATAAGAACAATGACAACAATTCTCAAAATTGACTTACTTGCCCAAATTACTCCCCCGTGACTGTATTCTTCCTTCTTTGACTCCTTTAGTAGCATAAATATGATCCTATGGACCTAATAAATGATGAAAATAATATCCCCCTAGACATATGATCCTTCATTTTGTCTTCATTTTCCCATTAGATATCTCTCTAGGTCTAGGCCATGCTCAAAATCGATGTTTCACATCTCAAAGCTCTATTTTTGCCTTCTTCAAGTTTGAAATCACTATAGCAGTCATTAATCAACTCATCCACACATTCTAACAAGTATAATTCAAGGCATATAGAAAAACAAAACATCACCTTGCTTCTTCATAGATCTATTTGAAGTTAATAAGGCACATACTTGATTTGATTCTTTCATATAAAGATTACTTACAATCACAATACTAAAATCCCTAAACTCCATCATTAGTGTGCTTAAGATAAACTTCACCAAGCTCTAGACATCTTAATCTCAAGATAAAAAACTTTTTATAAATCCCCTACGTTTGTAGTACCCATATCTCTTATTGAAAGCAAAAAAACTTAGCTCTTACCTTTTATAGATGCCCATGTAGTTACTCAAGATACTTACCACTCTGTCTCACTGAGATAATTTTCGGTGTTTTTCAACCTTATTCTCACCCAATGCATCCTTCTTGAGTTAACAATATGCTTTTCAAACTATCACTATTCACTATTCAAGCTTGACTTAATGCAAATCAAGGTTTACCTTCATCCTTGGAGATATATACATACCTATGACACAAATATCCTGCTACATACCTAAAAAAAAACATATCATTCATACTTTCACATGGTCTTAGAATTGTCATAATCTTCACAATTTTCATCTAGAACCAATAACTCAATGATGAAATGAAAATTTCACATCCTTGTCTTAACACTCAAAATTTACTTGTGACTTAACACATTCATAGGTACTCTGATTCATCAATGTTGGAGATATACATTATCAAAAATATGTATAGTTACCCTTCACAATCCTGTAGATGTTCACATATCATTGAGGATTAATCACACTATTATAACTTTACATTTGAGACCTAACACATATATCTATGAAATTTATATATATCCCTTTTACATCAACCCTTGAATCATAACCTTGAATCATTTACAACTGATAACCTCCTTTTACCCATATGAAGTATAAAATTTTCTTCAAGATCATATTCACAAATCATAAGAAAAATTTAGTCTTACCATCAAGATTCACAAACTTCACGGGAATATTATCGACCCATTTTATTGTCTCCTCGAAACCCCCTAGGATTATGCACCCTTATTATAGAAAATCAACAATTTTGATCTTAGGGATATAAAGGAATTTCATACGAAAATCTTCAAACCTCAATAAATTGACTAAACTCAAAGAGAACATGATCTTTTTCACCCATCTCTATCAAGATTCTTGTAACCTCCATTTAGTCTCATCCTTGAAGAGTCTTCATTCATAGCACATAGATAATCATACATACCTAAGGGTGTCACCATGCTTGAATAAATGAGGATAACTTCAAAATGTGAAATAAGATCAACTTACCATAGTTCCACCATATGACATAGAAATATACAAGCATATTATACCTTGAACATCATCTTCTTCCGAGCCATATCAACATTCTCTATAACTATACCATGTCAAAATTCTTCTTTCACTATAACAAAGCATCATCAAGCTCAAGAACTGGTATGACATACTTGAGACTCAATGTTTCACTTGTGATCAAACTAAGAATAAAAAGATACTTGTAGACACATTTTTACCTTCACAACCTTTTTCCACACTATATGATATGTACCCATGAGTTTGATGAAGTCTTCTCAACCAATTTTTTGTTTATATAGTCTCTAGTTGGCATTTTAGACCTTCATTGTCATGTCACTATTTGAGACAACTCAAACCATCCTATTACATTAGAGAAATACTCTTCCTTTCTTTCACAAAAAACTTGTTAAAGGTCTTGATCGTAAAATTATATCAAAGACACACATTCATATTACCTTCCACATATGTAGGATGTAATTTCACTTATTTATACAATCCCTTCATCTAGCAAGCACAATTTCTAGTTCTTGGACTCAAAATATCCTTTCATACTTGGGAACACTTTGAATTTGTCATCTTAGACCTTGAGAATCTTATCTTGTATCATGACCACAATGTCCTATATAAGACCTATGTACAACTTTTATACTTAGCCAACATAAGAGCATGATTGATATTCCTTGTCCTTAATCCATTTCACAATTGACACCATCCACCACCCACCTTTGTACCATGCTAATTTTCGTCTTTCTTTGACAAATTTTTGATTTTGAGCCTTAAGAACCTTCACAAGTATCTTCGCAATTGTTTAATCCTCTGAAACCCTCATGGCTCATGAAGAACATTCTCAAATCCTTCAAGACTCTATAAACACCTTATTCACTATATTTTGACTCGATTGTATGAATTCAAGAATGAAATACTCATGTATTAGATCATCATTCACACTCCTAATAAATATAACATTGATTATTTTATATAATTCATCCATATAAGACATCCAACTTGTAAGATCGAGAAATGGTCAACTTCTTGAAAAAATACCTTGATACTTGACAATACATGACTTATCACAGAGACATTCCAACATTTGAGCATCTTCATACATATGAAAACACTTGAGTCAAAGCACAAAATCACCTATACCTTGCTAAGATAATGCAAACAACAAGATCTATCACCTTTCAGTACCATCACACACTGCCATGGGCCCAATAAATTCTTTACATGTCTTCTTAAGAATTGGGACCTCCGTTTTAAAGGACAACACATCCTTCAAGTTTTTATCATCATTTTATAGATGAGGCAATCTTGTATTACTTCATTTAAGACCTATAACACCTTCACTATTTCTCTTAGATCACTAACTTGACTCAAAACAATAATATCATGACACAGACAATCATGCCTACAATATTTGAGACATAAATCCTTGACCTAACATGAAGCCCAAGATGCATCCTTTTGACAAGACACATTTCATAGAACCTTATGACTAGCAATGACAATATGACTACTATAGTAGTCTCGAATCATTATGAAAGAGCAAGAATCAGATTATAGACCTCATTCAAGCTTTAAAACATATATCATGACCTTTAAAGACTCAACGAGACTTATTGATAGACCCTTGATGGATAGAAAATGACTCGGGTTCCTTGAACATAATAAAATTTGTCACTTTGACCAATAGGTCCATTCATATTGGTGAAAATATAGATTGAGGCACTTTAACTCATATAACTTTATGACATTATCAGATATCAAAAAGCATAGACTCATAACATAACTCAAAAATATTAGAGAGAACTTAGACCTTATTTTGACACAATAGGTCACAAATAACATCATTAACACACATTTTAGATCATGACAATCAATCACTTGATAAACAACCTTGGATAAAACCAAATAACACACAATATAACAAAGTGCTAAACTCGAGACACCTAAGTGAAAAATTCAAACACCTACAAGATACCAAACTCAAAAACACATGGAGATTATTACTTGACATACCTTATCACTCTAGAGGTATCCCAAAGACCCAATTTCTTCAACTTGTCTTGCACATGAGCTTAAAAGACATTCAAACACATATGATCTTCTTCAACAAGTGAAAACATGCTTCCTTGACTTGATTTGGGCTTGTTGACTATGTTTCCAACCTTGATAGCACTATAATCCTCCTTGACAACCTTCATATACTGTATGGTGTGTTGATAATCAATTTTCATGACCTTTTTGACCATAGGAGTAAACCTCACAATAAAATTATTCTCTCTTGGACATAGTCATGCTATGTGACGTGATTGTTGTCAATTGAAGAAAACTAAACTTATTTTAATTCTTTGCTTAAACACACTTAGATTCTAATCACAATCCTTGGCCCTATGACTATACTCACAACATAAAAATCATTCACCCTTTAAAACACTTACTTCATTCCTAAGAGAACCTCATTTTGCAGTCTCTAGCTCTATGACCAAAATCATGAAAAGCAAAAGCAATATACATTGAAGGAATTACCATACCTCATAGAATTAGGTTGTATAATAGATTAGACCTTCTCAAATAAGTCTTCTTGGTCAGCTTCTCATCTGATTTTGAACTAGAACCAACTTTATTATCATTCTTCTTTTTCTTTCGTTCAAACCCTAGGCCTGTTTTGTCATCGATGGCTCTTTGAACTTCTAAAATCCCATCAAGAGAATTGGATCTCTTCTCAAGATTCCATACAACATCAACCTACTTAATGGAATCTCCAAATTTGATTCTAGGGATTTCAATTTTTCTCATACCTAGAACAAACATCCTCTTTCTCCTTTAGAGCATTATAAAAAATTTCAATTTGAGATTTCAAACCCTTGATGGATTGATCATGATCTTTCTCCTTTATTTTGACATGATTTTGGTAGGAATCAATACATGAATGAGCTACTTCATTCTTTATCCTTAATTATGCTACAAGATCTAAGACTTACCCATTACTTATGCTTCAAAGGATCTCCTTCAAGTTTCTAAACTTGCTTCACAAGGACATGCTCTAATACCAATTGTTAGAAGCATAATGGATTGGGGGGTGTGAATCATTCCTAAAAACTTACATTTCATTTACCATCCATCATTCATTATCATTCATACAACCATTTATTCAACCAAGAACCATATAAGTGTTTACTTAACCATATAAATAACCATACACAAGATCAAGAACAAGAGAGTACACAAGACCCAAAATTTAAATGGGAAACCCTCAAGGGAAATATAAAGTATTAGAACATAAACACTATATTTACATGTTTCAAATTTAGTGAGGCACCAACCCCTAGTTTAGTAGAGCACTAACCCTACAAGGAGCACCAACCCCTAATTTAGTGAAGCACCCACTCCAAAAGGAGGATAAAACCCCTAGGAAGACTAAGAACCAACTCATCCACCTGAAGATGATTGATCTCTTGATTTATTTTGCCACAACTGATGGATATCTCTTATTTAACTCAAAAACCCTTGCTCCAACCCTAGGTCTTCAATCTTGCTCTATTTTCTTATTCTTAATCTTGCTTTGACGCTCAAATCTTGCATACATGATATCAATAACTATTCAATCTGTCATGATATTCCTTAGCCTTAAAATCATGGACTCATACCTACAAAACACTATCCTCAAGGTCACACTTTTCCCTCTAAGAGCACCTTCCCAAAATGGGCTCAAAAAAGCAACACTTAAATATACTTTACTTCTTTCGAACATGAGAGAGGTCAGTCCCTCATGATAAATTCAACCCATACAACATTATAACATTAAATTAAATGCATTAAAATGGTCACATATAACCCATATAGGTAGGCCATGCCAAAAAATTTCATCCATGCACTAAAATCGAAATGCCATCACTAGAATGAAAAAAT
The DNA here is from genome assembly GCA_018340775.1 of Taxus wallichiana var. yunnanensis. Lineage (NCBI taxonomy): Eukaryota > Viridiplantae > Streptophyta > Pinopsida > Cupressales > Taxaceae > Taxus > Taxus wallichiana. The sequence goes on from CM031236.1 coordinate 192,872,612, forward strand.
ACCTCATTCCAAAAAATGCTTATTAAAGCTCCCATATTCACCAAAAATGAGTAATATATCATTAAAACATAAACCATTGTCTCAATTTACTTTAACTAATCAAATTATTTCTTTTAATGGGCCCACTGGTTCATTACCTTCACTAAACAATTGTTTCCAATAACCTGAATCTTCCTTTAGGCCTCAAGACCCCCAAGACCACCTGAAATATGACATGTGAAAAATATATGGAAATCAAAAACATTTAGATAACTTATATGCAAGTTATAACTCATGAAACAACCTCAGGTTCAAACCACAATTACTTTTACCTTTACTAAATCATGCTGCCTAAAAACCAATTTTGCAAACTAAGCTGATAATAACTCTTTATAATATATTAAAGAGTTATAAATTAATTAAATAGATTCAAAATTCACCACTCTTCACATTCAGTGATATAAAGCATCAAATAATCCATTTGATGCCTCAAACAACTCAAATTTTGAGAAGAGACAAAATTGTCCTAAAAATTTAAACTACAAACTTATTCATAAATTAACAAGAAGGACTGGCCAAAACACCTCATCATGAGACAAGCCATACCAAATTGTAAATTTATCTAAATTACCTTTCCATATCATATATTAAATCCTTCCAACACCAAGAGGATGGCCTTGAACCAAGCCTATCTCTCCAAATTGTTTTTCACCCTTCTTGGACTTAAGAACCAGCTGATAGCTCAACATGATCCATCATACCAAAACTCACTTCCACATTGAAATAAATCATATATCACACTTAGATATGATTTATAGGAACTTTAAACATTCATCAAGCTTGATCAACTCAAAATCAACATCTTACCTCTTATAGCCATTTGTACTCTGCTTTAGAACAAGAATTTTCCATATTTTACCTTCAAAGAAAATTCCATAATTTTTACATACCATATCCAAAACAAATTTTTTGATACATCAATGGAAAAATATTTTAACCATATTCACAACACATCTTGTATGGATTACTATCTATGTAGCTACTACAATTTCAATTTTACTACAAGCTGCTCCAAACAACCCCAAAAACTAGCTAACAAAAATAGGGCACACTTTGTACTTTTTCACTACAACCATGATTTGAAACCTTCATGAACATCAATAAAAAATACTAGGCTATCATAAATGGAAATTTATTCTTTACATCATTTGGAGAACGTTGGTACAAATTGTAACTATTAAAAAAAAGCAAATTCGGTAGGGCTCACATATCACCACGTATTATAACATACCTTTACGGGTATATAGAAGAGTCCTCTAAAACATAAAATCATAATTTTTTCATAAAAAATAAAAATAGGCTCTATATACTCACTTTTCTGCAAGCTACTCCTAGTTAGGGTTTTGCTAGGGTTTCAAACCACTTTACCTTCTTAATGATCATTCATAAAAAATGTGACGATCAAACCACCTCAATTTTTTTAAAGATTAATAATTGAACTTATAATGTATTCCAAAGATATCAGGTCCCCATGAAAATTATACAATTCACAACAAGCATCAAAATGTTCCACTTTGTTTAAAAACACATTACAACTTACCCAATTTCATGAAAACTTGCATATCTTTGAAAATATTCTCTAGAATGACCTAAAATTTGGCATGAATCATAATGAAAACCTTATATAACTTTCCATACTCACCATATATCATAGATAGATCTCAAACTCTCAAGACAAAATGATTTACATGTGCTAAACTACATGTTTCTCACTGTTTGTTTCCCAAAGACCCAGATATATGCATCATACCTCGAATCTTGACCTAAAACTCACCATAAATTCCCTATATACCATTACCATTATGATTCCATGCTCCAAAATAAAATTAAGCTCCAAATATCACATATCCATCTCATTCTACATGCTTTAGTGTTAGAAACAAGCTTGGAATGACCTAACTCAACATTGTAATCATATGACCTAGACATGCTAACATCATGTTAACTCAAGAAAACCTATAACACACCTCATAGACCATATATGAAAACCTGCAACCACATTGGAATGACTCATATAGTGATTCAACTCACTCAACCATGCACCAGGACAACTCGAACATCACCAAACTTGACAAAATCACTAAATCTTCATACTTGACACATGAATAAAATCGTATGGGGACTCACATGGCACCACGAAACCCTTTTCCATCAATGGAGTTGAAATCAATGGCAACACAAGTACACAATGGCCAACACGGTCTACTTAATATTACTAAGCCTTGGTCATGAACCCAAAGTTGCAATTAATATTTTTAATAAAGATGGAAAGATCATCATCAATTTGAGTATTCTCAAATCTTGTTTAATTATGTAAATTACTTACTATTTTAAGTAATTTTAACTAATTTGAAAGATAAGTCTTGTTAATGACTAGTTAATGGATTTGAAATCAAGATCTAGTTGAGTATATTAGTATGTGATTACTAAAAATAGTATTATATGCATATCAAATGACACTTGGGGATGCCTTTGTGTTTGTATTGGAGACGTCCAATACTAATTACATCTAATATATATTTTACAAGAGTAATATGTTGAAAATTTTAAACATATTTTAACATGGTTAGTTGTTAAGCATATTGTTATGTTAGTTGTTATACAACTAGTGTTTAAATTTTACAGATGGTTAAAATTGAAATCAATAATGATTTATATTATGCTTATTATGATGTCTATATGGATATTATGACTCTAACCATGATGATGTTATATTGGATATAAAATATACATATGGATTTGTGTTCAATTTTTTTAGTGCAGGTGCCATTAATTGGAGCAACAAAAAGCAATAAAAAAATCCATTTCTTCTACTGAGGAAGAGTATAGAAGTGTAATAGAAGTAAAGAAGAAGCCATGTGGTGAAGCAAATGTTAGAAGAGATACACATGGAAGCTAAAGGAAGTATTCCTCTTTTATGTGATGGCTAGAGTTGTATTTATCTTGCTAAAGAATCTAATTCAACATCAAAAACACAACATATAGATGTTCATACTCTCTTTATCCGAGAGAGAATCTCTACGGTGATATAGATCTCGATTACCCGAATGAAGATCAAGTTGAAAATATGTTTATGAAGCCATTGTGTGTCTTGTAAAATTTTACAATTTTCGTGTGCAATTCTTGGTCTTTAAGAGTTAACATTAAGGGGAGTGTGTATGGAAATGTCACCTCCTAATGGCCGATGGTTGATATCTCCTTCTCCTCTATACTTTTTCTCTAATGTAAATCATTGTAACAAGATATTTTATGATATTTGTAAACTTATAACTCTAATTTTACGATGTATAATCCAATGTGTTGCATCTATTTGTAAAGGATGTCCTTTTGGTATAAAAGGATCCTAGAGATGTTGTTTTAGATATTTTCCATGAGAAACTATGAGATGTAGTCTCACAAATCATGTTTATCCTAAATCATAACTTTTGATTTATGGATTTCAAATCCTTTTGTACCAAAAGGTAAGTTGAGCATGATGAAGGTGTTATAAATATTTCAAAATTAATATGCTAGCCTAAACCTTCACTAATGGTTTATGGATTTGTAAATCCTATTGTATAAACATGTAATGTTGGCATATGGTTCCCCACTTAATATTAAGGGGAGTGTTAGAACATAATATTAAGTTCCTATAAACCTTAGTTTATAATTAAATAATTAAGAATAGTTATATTATTCATTATTTAATATAAACTAAGTTTGTTTATGTTTAATTGATTATTAATTAATAAATGGTTTAAATTGGGGTGTCTTTTTATAAAGTCACATCCCATCACTCAATGCGTCATGTTTTGTGGGGTTAAATATGATCATTCAATTCACATGGTGGATTGGTGGAGAGAAGTGAGGAGGGAGATATGGACTATAAATATTATTTCTCATAAATGGAATTATCTCTTTTCATGGTTTTTACCCTCGGGGTTTTCCATGTAAATCATGTGTATTTTTATTTTATTTTATTGTATTTGTTAGAATGTTGTTATAATGTTTTTATATTAATTTACTTAATATTGAATCTTAATTAATGGTTAGTGTGTTTAACCCTCATATCGACAAGAAAGTGTTTGAAACTACGTATAGAAGAGTGAATTTTTGGGAGATATCACACCATGAGTGAGATTTTTGGGTGTTCTCACGCCAAGAACAATTTTTTTGGGAGTTCTCATGCCAAGTTTGATTTTTTTGGATGATCTCACACCATGGAAGAAGAGTGTTGGGGAGAGAGCTCTAGTGTTACTCTCCTTCCATGAATGATTCTCGAATAAGCACCGCTACAAATGGTAGGTCTCGTATTTAGTTCCGTATTTTTCCAAATGTACTAATTTTCCCAATTGAAGGAGATTACATGCATTATGTATTCTGAGGCTAGTGCCTGATCATGTGAACTGATCTAGAAACTATTGTAGACTATGCTTTGATATGAGAAAGTTACTATAATTTTCCCTTGGTTATAGGTACCCACGAAAGGTTAGGAGTTCCTAGGTGTTAATGTTTGTATTTGGGTGCTAGTGGCTTTGCTGAAATGAGGACCCAAGTCAGATTATAGGCCATTTTTATAACTTTAGCCTATTCTCTTCCTATGTTGAACTACGTTGTATTACTATATGGGGTGGTGATTCACCCAATTTATGTCCCCACTCATTTGGGGTGTATGCGAACGTCGCTAGGAGAATGTAGCCCAAAGAGAATACCCGATGCTGATATGAAATTGTGTCCCTCTATGGGGAAGGGAATTTGCATGGTAGAAACTAACACACATGCAAAAAAAAAATGCTAGATGCATATGTTAGTAGAAAAATTAGTAAACAAGCAATAGAAAATAGTGTAATCAAACAAGTGTGCAAAAAAGTTGATTTGAAAAAAGTGGGTTTCATACATAGGACATTGCTCACAATGTCATAAGATAATCAAGGCCAAAGCGGTCAAAAGAATATAATGTGCATACAAGAAAAAGGGCATATCTTGTAAAAAATAGAAGACAAATGGAAATCAAGATGTAATGATAACCATAGTTATAAATAGTCCTATAAAGTAAATGCTACACATGAAGCACCCGTTAGCATGTTAGAAAGATAAAGAGGATGTCAAAGAATGTATAGGTCAATGGAAAATAATGTTCTAGTAAAAGTAGGAAGTAGTAAATAATGAAATAATAGCACCTGTGATGTGTGAGATTAGAAATGTAGATTCCCCTAGGAGCCTTGGTGGGACTGGTAAGAGGTAAAACTCCAAGCATCATTGTTGCATGTAAAGATATGTAGGAAGTCTGAATTCACAACTAAAGACCAAGTGAATGCATATGTGTATATAGAAAATATAATGACATACTAGATATTTTTATAACATATAATAATCAGCGCAACATGTAACTAGTATGGGAAAGGAAGAATAAATGCAACCAAGATATATAGGATGCTATGTATGAGTGAGATGTAATGGTATGTAATGTGAATGTAATAGGAGAAACATGCCCCTAGTGAATGTGTATGAGATGAGGTTCATTTATAAAATAACCCTCAATAATAAAAAATGAACCATAGAATAAGAGTGCATCATCAGGAAATGGTTTGAATTGTGTGCGCTAGAAAGATAGATCAATCAAGCATAAAGCATAGAGTGTAGAAGAGGCTAGTACTATGTGTGAGAATGAAGAGCTAGAAATATGTATCGTGAAGTGCAAAGTGTGAAATTTGTAGTGTGTGAGGTTCATGTATTTAGTATGCCCCAAAGATTCAAGTGTGAACCCTAATATTATAGGTTGTAAGAATTACATGTGAGTTATAATGTGATGAATTTCTTATATAGTCTTTTGTCTAGGTGATATGTTATGATAAGGACGACACTAAGCAAAAGAAATGACCCAAATAATGATTTAGCATTGAAATTAGAATCAATGATTGAGAATGGGTAGGATTATATAAGTTGTCCATGACCATACCCCACATCTCACTCCTTCTATATGATTTTGGAAAGGAGAGAGAAACTCATAAAATGAAAGTTTTATAATGAATATTTGATGTTTTGTGCCTCTTTGATTGAATAATATTTCCATATTTTTCGATAGATCATGGTGGAAATATAAACAAGTTGTAGGATGGATAGAGAGATGATGAGATTAGATTATGAATGTGAGAATTTTTATTAAAAATGATACAAGATTAAACTTAGCATTGCAAAGTAAAAGTTATTATATTTTAGTGTCTACGTCTCCCCCTTGTAATGAAATTACTAGTATAATTCAGATTATGAGCAGCAATAGAACACCAAATAACAAAATATTTTAGAATAATGATCTCAATATGCAATTATAATAGCTTCACCACTTCAAGGGGCAACCTCCAAACCATATAATAAGAATCAAATGTTTAAATGATAATGAACTACTACCTACAATCCCCTATATATACTATTTATATGTTATGGCCATCACCAAGGCCAACCTATTAAGCATGAGAAAGTATAAATGATATAATAAAATGATATGGTAAGCCACAAGTTGGCTACTCATATCCTAATACAAGCAATAGGTTAAGGGCGTAGCATGCCCTTCCCCTTCAAACCAACGTTGTCCTCAACATTGAATAATCTTGGATGTTGCTGCAGAAAACCTTCATCCTCCCAGGTTGCATCTTCTATGCTCAGATTCTTCCACTTGATAAGATATTCCTTAATGTCTCTGGTTCTCAACCTCTTAGTACGTGTTTGTAGAATATTCTTTGGCTCCAAAATGATTCTTCCTTCCTCGTCAAGTTCTAGTAACTCTGTTTGGGCTTCAAATTTCTATCCAATAACCTTCTTCAAGCATGAAACATGGAATACTAGGTGTATGTGTGAAGATGGAGGCAACTCTAGTTTATAAGCAACACTGCCAATTTTCTGTAGAACCTGATAAGGGCCATAGTATTTAAGAGCAAGTTTGTTGTCCTTTTTCTATTGCTTTAGAGACATTTGTTTGTAAATATGGATACGTACAAAAACCCAGTCACCAATTTCAAAATGTCTTTCACTACAATGTTGATATGCTTGTTGTTTCATCCTGTTTTGTGTTGATGCTAAATTCTCCTTCAAACTAGCCAAAACTTGTTGTTGACGTTGAATGTGTTCCTAAACATCTCTAACCTTAGTTTTCACCCTCAAGGAGGAAGTGATAGAAGGTGGATGGTAACCATATAATGCTAAAAATGGGGTCATTTGAGAAGAGGTATGAAAATATGTGTTATACCACCATTCTGCAAGTGGTAGCCATTTAATCTATTTTTATTGCTTATCTGATACAAAACAACGTAGATACCCCTCTAAGCATTTGTTGACCACTTTCATTTGCCCATCAGTTTGAGGATGATAAGATGAACTGTGAGCTAGCTGAGTACCCAAACATGAAAATAATTCCATCCAAAAATTACTTGTGAAAATAGGATCATGATCACTTACAATTATCTTTGGGGTTCCATATAGCCTTTGAATTGTCTCCAAAAAAATAGCTGCGACTATACTAGCTACAAATGGATGTGATAGGGCAAAAAATGGGCATATTTTGTGAGCCTATCCACAATCACGAAAATAAAATTATTACCCTCTAAACAAGGCAATCCGGTGATGAAATCCATGGAGACCTCCTCCCATCTTTGGCTAGGAATTGGTAAGGGTTGCAACAAACCTTGTGTCTTAATTATTTCCCCTTTATTCTGTTGGAAAACTAAACAATCTGATACAAATTTTTACATCCCCCTTGAGTCCTTCCCAAAATAATTCTCTTTTTATTCTATGATATGTCTTCAAAAACCAGTGTCCTCCAATAGGTGAGGCATGTAGCTCTGCAAGAATCTTATGCTTCAACTCAGAATCTTTACTCAAGTATAACATGTCCTTATACCATAGGGCATTACCTTTCCACTCAAATTTGTTAGATGTCATATATCCTTGCTTGATATTCTATATTAGAGATTGTGTATCCTTATCTTGATCCCATTCCAATCTTGCTTCATCCACCCAATTAGCCATCAACATGGACATTCAACACAGTAAGGCATCTGCGGATATATCCCTTATAGACAATACATCAGCTACTACATTTTCTTTACCCTTTTTGTATATGATTTCAAAATCATAACCCAACATTTTTTTACCCACTTTTGTTGTTCCTCAGATGATAACCTTTTCTCCAAAAAGTATTTGAGACTATCATGATTAGTTTTTACCTTGAAGTGTCTACCCATGAGATAGGGCCTCCATTGCTTGACCGCATGAAGAATAGCCATCATTTCTTTCTCATAGATAGGTTTGAGCAGATCTTTTCCTTTGAATTGGTGAATCTCAAATGCAGTTGGTCTTACTTCTTGCATTAGAACTACTCCAATCCCTGATCCTGAAGTGTCACATTCAACAATGAAGGTTTTAGAGAAGTTGATGAGTAGCCAAAGCGGGGTGTTGCATAAGGCTTCCTTCACTACTCAAAGGATTTAGTGGCTAAGTATGTCTAATGGAAGGAATCCTTCTTTAACAATGCGGTGAGTGGGGTTGCTATTCTACCATATCCCCACACAAATTTTCTGTAGTACCCTTTTAGTCCTAGGAACCCACGAATATTTGTGAGAGTTTTGGGCCTTGGCCATTCCACCATAGCTTTGATCTTCTGAGGATCAACTTTGATGCCTTCATGGGATATAATGTGACCCAAGTACTCTACCTCTTGTACACCAAAATAACATTTAGATGTCTTTGCATAGAGAGTATGTTTCTCCAAAACTTCCAACACTTTATTTACATGTTGTAAGTGTTCTTCCCATGTCTTATTGTAAATCAATATGTCATCAAAGAAAACTAATACAAATTTCCTTAAAATGGCCTTGAAAATAGTGTTCATCAAGCTTTGAAAGGTTGAAGGCACATTTGTAAGACCAAAAGGCATTACCAAAAACTCATAATGGCCCTCATGAGTCCTAAAATCCATTTTATGAACATCTTCCTCTTTTATTCTAATTTGATGGTACCCCGAACGAAGATCTAATTTTGTGAAATAAATAGCACCATGCAATTCATCAAGTAAATCATCAATTACTAGAATAGGAAACTTATCTTTGATGGTGTACTTGTTGATTTCTTGGTAATATGGACACATCCTCCATGTTTCATCCTTCTTACATACCATGACCACTGGTGAAGAATATGCACTCTGGCTAGGCCTGATGATACTTGCCTTCAACATTTCTGAACCATTTTCTCAATCTCACTTTTCTGGGAATATGGGTATCTGTATGGTCTGATGTTAGGTGTTTGGCTCCTGGAATCAACTGAATGGCATGATCATGATCCCTAACTGGTGGTAGTCCCTTTGGAATTGCATCAAAAATAGATGAGTGAGCATCAAAAATCTTCTGAAGATCGGGTGGCATTAAAGACTTTGTATTTTGTACTTCTATGGAAAATAAATTTGCTATAAATCCATCTACTCCTTTTATGAGAACCTTCTACATCTGATGAGAGCTAATAATCTATGGAGACTTAGCTACCATCCCATTCAATTATATTTTCCTTCCATCTGAATGAAATCGCATGAACAATTCTTAGAAATTCATCTCTATAGTACCTAAGGTTGTGAGCCATTGGACACCCAAAACAATATCTTCCCCTCCCATAGAAATAGCAAACATAGGTGAGTCTAACATGTAGTCTCCCATGGAAAGCTTGATACTATGGCACTTTCCTGTGCACTTGATTGTCCCACCATCCATAATCATAACTTGCATTTTTGGAGCTAGGTAAATAAAACAATTGAGGCGGGTAGCTAACTTACTATTTATGAAGTTATGAGTACTCCCAAGTCAATCAACACCGTCACCTTCTATTTTTTGAGATAGCCAATAACCTTGAGTGTTTAAGGATTACTAATACTTGATAATGCATGGAAAGAAATTGTAGGTTGGTGATCATCTACTTCCTCTTCTACTGGTTCCTCAACCTCTCTTATAATTTTAGTGTCCTCATCATCCTCATTACCTCCGTCAATATAGAACAACTTCTTCTCAGCACATTTGTGTCCCAGTCCATATTTTCTATCATAGTTAAAACATAATACTTTTGCTCTCTTTTCTTCCATTTGTTGAGGAGTCAGTCTAATTGGCCTAGAAAATGAAGGGGAAGAGATACTACGGTCTTTGGTGTTAATGAAAGGTGGCCTCCTACTATAAAGAAATTTTTCCTCTGCTTGACGTGCCATGATAATAGAATCAAAAAGCTTGAGTGGATTAAACATACATACCTCATGCTCGATGTGGTCCTTAAGACCCCCAAGAAATAGGTCATTTAGATTCTCTTCTAGTATATTCTCCACCCTTAAGGATAGGTTCTGGAATTGATGCACATAATCTTTGACTGATCCTATTTGTCGTAACTTTGCTAATTGACTAAAGTAGTTCTCTGAAACACTGGAACTATAGTGCAATTGCAACTCCTCGGTAAAAACTATCCAAGTGACACCGAGACCATTATTTTTCCTCTGAGCACATAACCATCGATACCAAATGAATTGGTTTGGTTCAAGATATAGGGATGCCAATGTCACCTTTTTTCCCCGATGGTGTCTGATGTAGCTCAAAGAAATTCTCCATTTGATTTATCTAGTTCGGGGATCTTTACCATAAAATTTGTGCATATCCACTTTTGGCATCATGTTCTGTGGTTTTGAATAAGTTAGATTCTGATTGGGCTGGAAAAGTGATCCAACATGGTTATTTTGTCCATGATTTTGAACTAAAGATACTCCTTGGTTGATATGGGATGGATTTGGGCCAGATGTTTACCCTTTACATGTTGCATGATATCATCCAACCAATGATTGATTTGGGCTATGTCTCCTTTAGAGGCCATATCGTTTGTACATTTCATAGATCATACTCAAGTTGGGTCACCTTATGATCAATCAAGTAAACCCTAGTCTTGAGGAATCTGTATTTACCACTTATGAATCCAACTCTTCAATCACTATCCCATTTTTATTTGGGGTTTTACCTAGAGTAACCGGATTCTTTTTTCTCTTTTGGAAGGCCCCACCATGATATCAAACCTTAGGGTTTAAGGTTTCGATACAAATTCAGCCGAACAAAAAAACTATAAAGAAGATACTAATACTATTTTTTAGAGCTTTCGAAAATGTAAAGAACTTGAAAACATTACATAATTTACACCCTAGGGAGAGATTTTATGAAAAACCCTAAATTTGTAATAACTTGTGCAAAATATATAAAAAAGTCTTAAATTTTTAGGGAACCTTACTTGAAATGTTTAAAAATCTGGTAAAAATATATCCCACAATTTTCTCTAGTTCAAAATATATTGTGGAAACAAAAATTAGGGTTTTTGCCTAATTTTGTCCCGAGATCACATCTCTCGATACCACTTGTAATGAAATTACTAGTATAATTTAGATTATGAACAACAATAGAACACCAAATAACACAATATTTCAGAATAATGATCTCAATATGCAATTATAATAGCTTTGCCACTTCGAGGGGGCAACCTCCAAACCATATAATAAGACTTAAATGCTCAAATGATAATGAACTACTACCTACAATCCCCTATATAAACTATTCATATGTTATGGCCATCACCTGTGCTGACCTATTAAGCATGAGAAATATAAATGATATAATAAACTGATATGGTAAGCCACAAGTTGGCTACTCATATCCTAATACAAGTAATAGGTTAAGGGTGTAGCACCCCTTTAAGTGTGTAATTTAAAATTTCATCTTTGAAAAAAAAAAAATACTTGAATGTTCACACACACTTTTCCTTCATTTGAATGGACATTTTGATGTGTTGGTATTGGCATAATCCATGATGAAACACCTATTTATTTTATGTAGGGATGAACTCCAATTATTTTTGTACATTAGAGAGTTAGAATATGTTTTGAGATGTTAGAGGATTGGGGCGATCAAACTCCCAATTTTGTTCCATAGGAGATAGTAGAAGAGAAAGTATTATACTATGAAGAATACACATGATTTGATGCCTTACCCATTCAATAATGCAAATTGATAGAGGAGAATATATATATATATATATATATATATATATATATATATATATATATATATATATATATATATATATATATATATATATATATATATATATATATATATATATATATATATAAAACTCATAGTTTTTCTTCAATGCTTTTCTTTTTTGAGAATTTGGTGAGAGAAGGGGAAGATTAGTCTATGAAGCTTGTAGTATTGCTTCAAATTTTTTCACTAAACCAATGGATCACACTATTATAGATGGATCTAGGCCCTATTTTATCCATTATAGATTAGACGGAATGAGCCATGCCTGTCCTTATAAGGTTCTACTATGTTTGAATTGATTATTTAGAATTCTAAAAAAATTCAAGGAGGAGGCCCATGCCCCAAACCAAATTTGTAATTGTTTTTACAATACCATTGTGGAGAAGGGATGACATACTCATGCTCCTTGTAACCTTCCATGAATTATGTAATTTGTATTTGTAATTATGTATAAATCATGTAAACATATATGGTAGAATATATATAATTAAAATTTGAGTGAAAATGCACTTTTTTTGAGAATGTGGAGAGAGGTCAAAGCCATTACTTAGGATCTAGACTAGTTTGTATGGTTTTCACCATGTTTGAACTCTACCACATTTCAATATTTGTGACCTTTTCTAAGGATGCGAGACCCATACAAATATATTCTTGTATCCTATAATCTATTTGTTTTTATAGAAATACCATGTTAAATCTCCCCTCTTTTAAGGCATATGTGATAAAAGATTTGAGCACGTGTCTCAAAATAATAGATGTTCCATGTACTATATGCCTAATTATCGTAGGGAGGATATAAAAGGATATTTGTATGGCCACCTTTGATTTTTTTTTTGATTTAATTTAATTTGAATTAAATCTAATATTTTAGAGTAAATAACAATGTACAATTTGATAAAATAGATTGAAATAAAAATGTGAAGTGTTCAAGAAATGCAAGACTATAAAAAAATTGAAGAGATATGTGATTGAGATGATTTATGTGTGATTTGTAGATGTCATGGACTATGTGTATGTTGTATCTAGTAGGGAATGATGTCACAAGAAGCTCCCTAAGAGTTTTGGAGCTCTTAGTGGGATCAAGACAAGGGCACCCATAGGAGGACGAGAGGTGTCTGCGCCGGTGTCGAATTTTGGCACTAGTGACTATGTAAACACTCGGGATATGCTTCTTTTTTGGGTCTAAAGAATGTATCTTTAATCTCTACTTTATCATGTTACCTTCATTGTTAGAGTTTTGATCATGTTTGTTACCTGCAAAACAAACCCTAGCTACTTGCTCAAGATCACAAACACATCAAATCTAAGTAAAATATGCAAAACGTGAAGTCGACTAACCTTGAGGTCACCTGAAGAGTGAAATTATTAATGAGCATTGTAATAAATTTAGAACTTTATGTAGTTATGTGTACTTAAGTTTGAAATAGTGTCCTTAAGTTTCCCTTGTGCCAATGATGCCAAAATAGTGAGTTGTAGCTAGATTAGATGTAAATGTTTGATATGAAATTCAACACTTCCCCTTCCTGTAAAGTGTATGGAGCCCAAAGATGCAGTCCCTTTGATGGTAATGATAATATGTAGATGTGATATCCACTTAGATTTACCAACCAGAATAGTAATGTGTATGTTGTGTATATATGGATCTCTTGTTTGAATTTTGACATTAGTGACATGAAATGATGACTATGAGTGTGAGATTAAGAAAAAAAAGAAGAAAAGGATGACCAAAAATTTCAAAATGTGTAAAAATAATAAAGAGGACAGGAGCACCCAAAATGAACACAAGTGTAGGGGCACTAGTGTCCAAAGTGGGCGTTAGTGTCCTAAGATATATAATGACAAATGTGAGAAGACAGATAGACATGGATCCATGTTACCTAACTAGAATTAGATATAGAAATGAAAAATGTGGAAGATAAGTACAATAAAAAGCAATCAAGTACATAGATGGACAAGAAATGGTCTCACGAGTTAATACTTTCCTTTCTTAAGATCCATGCATATAAACAACATACTGAAGACATGGTAAAATAGTAATATGTGTGTGATTTTCTATCTATAATTTGTACTTGAAAATGGGGTTACACGTGGTGGAAACCATGGTGTGGAGAGAAAGCAACATGTAGGAAGTAACTAACAGAATACATGTGTAAAGCTATTAGTAACAAAATATAATATTAACAATAATGTCCTACTACATAATAAAAGTGTATATTGACCATTATAATCATGTCATAATCCATAAGAAAACAACAATGTAATAATAAGTGCAAGATAGAAATAAGAAAGTAATATAAACAATAGTGTGTAGTCAAGAAAGAAAAACATGTAATGACATTGTCAAATATAGACATGGAGCCACAAACATGGGATACCCATGATATCAAAAGATGATTGTAGTATAAGGAATAATGATCCACAATCATAGAAGCAAGTATAGACACATCAAATATGCATGAAGCCAAAAAAGTGGGACACCCACAATGTCACATGACAATCTCAAGGACCATAGGCCATATAAAGAAAAAAAAACATAAAATTGTAAATAAATAAGGAAATAAAGTGAATCCATGTAGTAAGAAATCAAGGAATGAATCCGTATAAACAAGTAGTGACAACAATATAGAAAGCATGTGTAACAACTAGTAATAGTAACAATAGAAATAACAATGATAAGTTAGCACTGCACAAAACACATACTAGTTCCATTGATCCAATATATAAAAATAAAAATTATGTATGTAAATAAACATGATGAGGAAGGTGTAAAGTAACATGTAAATGAAATAAAATCACTTGTAAAGCATGGAGGGATGCCCCCAAGAGAGTAGTGTAAGGAACCAACCTAACTCTTATAATCATATAACAATATGTGAGTGTCATGCATCAAGCTCAAGATACCTCATGAATGCATGTGTGTAAAGAATAGATATGCTATGTATCAAATCAATGTAACCAACATGATGTATAAAGTAACAAGCTAGCTAAGAAAACTAGAACATGTATATATATTTTTATTTTTTTTTTCTCATATTTGAATGTTTTTGAAGTTTTTCACAAATATATATGTACAAGAAATGGGATATAATAAGAGTTATCTAAAAGGGAATAATGAAGAGGCATGACAAGTATGGTAGGTGGAGGGGGAAGATGCCTCTCAAATAGCGGAAGAGACAAAGGATGCTCATGTATTATCTGTGTAAATAGTAGAAGCTAAGGTACGTGCTAAAGGATATCTAAGATAAGAAGACCCATGAGAAATAATAGACATAAAATATGATTGATTCAAAATACTAGGTGAAATAGCATGTGACTTGAATGATCAATGAATAAAAATTTGAGGAGAGAACCTTATAGAGACAAAAGGATTAGCCAAATTTGGAATAAATATAGGTGTATTAGCAAGAGAAATCCAAGGCTATAAAGGGGAAACAAGGGAGTTGGTGCTTATGATGATTTCCTATATCAACCTCAAAAATAGGGAGAGATATGAGGTCACCCAAAAGTAATAGAGGTGATATAGAGTCATTGAGAGTACTAGAAATATATCAAGGTCTACACAAAGTAACATTAGCATGAGTAGTATTATACATATAATATGTAATAAATAGAGAATAACCAAGTGCCTTGTTTGTAATAGAATAAATATAATAGAAAATGATTATAACTTGTTTCATAGCAATAGATGAGGACCAAAGTATGGGTATAGAAGTATATGTAAAATATAAAGGAATTGCATAATTGTGAAGGGGGATATGGGTTTCCCCAAAGATATAGGCTCGAATTCTATATCTAAAGCATGTATAGTTATGGGAGAAATATGTTTAGTATAATTAATTTCCTCATTATGGTGTAGAAGATAAGTATCACAAATATATGTATTATATATATGTTGGGTTTTAAAATGATACTTTAACAACCCACAAATCGAGGACAACAAGTCCCTCCTCTTTAATGGGAGAGGTTCCCTTATTGAAAGCAAGTAGAAAACTTATATAAAAATGTACAACTTTCAAAGTGTGGATTCCTGATACTTTGAAATGTTTTATGCCCAAAGATCATCAATATGAAATAATGGAAGAACTAAGGAGATGAGAGAGGAAGAACATAACAATACTTTTA
The DNA here is from genome assembly GCA_018340775.1 of Taxus wallichiana var. yunnanensis. Taxonomy (NCBI): domain Eukaryota; kingdom Viridiplantae; phylum Streptophyta; class Pinopsida; order Cupressales; family Taxaceae; genus Taxus; species Taxus wallichiana. Next base: position 192,888,853 of record CM031236.1, read on the forward strand.
GGAAATATAGATAACAAAGTATAACCTTATACAATTTGATCAAAGGAGATAGAGAATGGAATCATTCGTGTTTATAACAAATATAATTTCACAAACACAAAGTTCTGAAATCATATTAACAAGAACACAAAGTTTCTTATCATGCAAAGATGGATGATTCGCAAATTCAAACAAGGAAAGAAGGAATAACAGAGGAAGAAAGGGAAAAATTATGTATTGATTACTTTTCGAATCTATTACATTTCAAGAATGCCAGGATCCAACCCACATAATGACATGGAGAAGCCATTAAATAATCCTCAAAAATGGTTACATTCGGTTTCTTGGTTCTTGCAGAAGCGTTAATGGCGGAAAAAATGATGCTTTGTAATGCAGCCATTAAACCTATTTTGTAACTTCAAATATGAGTCGTCCACGTGGAAAAGATCTAAACTGAAGTAGGCCTGAGGGCACCTTTTGTATTTTGTGACTTTGTAGAGATTTTACATTTTTTTACATTTGGCCTCGCCATCCACTTTTGATATGGGCTTGACACGTGGCTTTACTTGAGTGGGGATGGAGTCATGGCTCACTTTTACAATTTTAACTCTTTTGAAAGAAAAGCTCAAAAACTCAAAGTTCTCCACTAACCCACCTCTCCGCTTTGAATTTTCAACGCGGCTCAAGAACCCAATGGAGTCATGGATCATTTTATAAATTTTAACTCTCTTTTTGGAAATAAAACCAAAATTCCCAAATTGCTCCGACGGCCCGCCTTCCCACTTTGAATTTTCAATGTAGGCATCAACACGTGGCTTCACCTGGGCTCAGTGGGGTTGCGCTTCACTTTATAACTTTACGCCCTTTTGTAAACAAAGGTAAAATTCCTAAAGTGTCCTAAAAATCTGCCTCTCTGCTTTTGACTTAAAAATGGCCACGTGTCCCTTTGCGGGCCTTAGGCATTCTTTTTACATTTTACGCCTTTCACCATAATGCCTCAAAACACAAAAAGGACCCACCTTTCTGCCTTTGACCTTTTAAAGCATCAAAACAAAAAAAGGGCCCGCCTTTCCACCACCACTTTTTTAGCCAATCAGGATCCTTCGGGCCATGGGGCCAATTTGACACTTTTGCAAAAAATAACAAAAGTGACAAGTTTAAAAGATAAACCCACCACATCCATATCCAATCAGAGATGTCCACGTATCCATGGACATCGGGAAAAAAATTTGATGCTCATCATTCACGATGAGGAAAAATAAAAATGAAAGGGAAAACCCCACCATTTGTGCCCGAATTTCAAATTGTTCTCCATGGACAGAGAAACTACAAACAATACCAGGCTCGATGCGATCCATAACCAAAGAGAAGGATTGAAAACAACATTCGAATGAAGGAAAATATTTTCAAGCATCTAGATGGGGAAATAGAAAATACTTCAAACTGTGAAGACTGAAGAATTTTCAAGTGAAAGGGTGAGATTAAAACCGAGCACCCACGACTTCAAAGCACAAATTTCTCCAAGGCACCAACTCAAAATTCATAAAACTTGACTTCAAAAAGAGGGGATTTTGAGGGTGACAACAACTGGCTCTTTCTAGGGATGACTTGACTTGAGAAAAAACAAGGAAAGATCAAGAACCATAGAAAAACTCTAGGAAAGAAGACCAATGCCTTATCCATTGGGAAAATAGAGTTGAAGGAAATAAAAATAGAAGACAACACACACGCAATGGAAAAGAAACAAACCAAAAAGGAAAGACCAAAAACAAAACACAAAAGAATGACCAAAAACCAAAACATTGTACAAAATATACAAAAGGACTACCTAATCACCTAGGACTTGAACAACTTCAAATATTTCCCACTATAAGGAAGTGGGAGAGAAGATCCATCCATATAATCCAAGTAGAAATAATTTTCTCCAGAAAAGTGTCTGATTTTGAAAGGACCAAGCCAAAGAGAATCAAACTTACCATGGCTTCCTTGAGGTTCATGTCTTTTGTCCCACAACAGAATAATGTCTCCCACTTGAAAATATCTGGGTCTAGCTTTCTTGTCAAACAAATTTCACCTTCAGTTGATGAGCTGAGATTCTATCAAAAACTTGCAACTTGTCTTCATCCAACTTTTGAGATACATGATCCTCTTGTCCAAGGAACTAGTAAAGCTTGAATCTTCAATAGCCTTCATTAAGTGCAAGGCTAGTAATTCCATTGTTACTGGAAGCTGAGCTTCAACACCATACACCACTTGAAATGGAGACATCCTAATTGCTCTTTTGGGTGTAATCCTATCTACCCAGAGAGCATCATAAAGTTTCTTGTGCCAATTCCTCTAAGAGTCATCGATAAGCTTCCGAACAATGGTTACCAATTCTTATTTGTTGATTCTACTTGTATATTCCCTTGGGGGTAGTAGTCTAAGAATGAGCAAGGGAGATTCCATAGCCATAGTAGAAATCCATCATCTCAGAAGAAGAAAAATTTGAAGCATTATCAGTCACAATCTTGTTTGGTACCCCAAACCTTATCAAGATGTTCTCTTTGATGAAATTACACACCACCTCAGAAGTAGTGCTTTTGAATGGAATAGCCTCTACCCACTTTGTGAAGTAATATGTAGCAGTTAGCATGTGAGTATGTCCAGCACTAGAAGGTGGATTAAGAGTTCCAATGAAATCCAATCCCCACTGTTGAAAAGGCTCATCAATCACTACTAGTTTTAGTGGTAAAGTAGCCAACTTAGGTCTCCCAACAAAATTTTGACAGGCTTCACACTTACCTACCCATTTTGATGCATCTCTAAACAATGTAGGCCAATAGTACCCTACACAAAGGATCTTATGGGAAGTGACAATAGAAGAGAAATGCCCTCCACAAGCCTGATCATGAAAAGATGAAAACAACTTCTTCTATTGCTCTTTGTCCACACACTTAAGGAATCTTCCATCTATGCCTCGCTTGAATAAAGTATTTTCCCATAATACATATTGTGCAGAACTTAGCTTAATAACTCTCTTTTCCTTGGCACTCAAGTGGGATGGACACTCTCCATAAGTAAGAAAATGTGCAATACCAACATACCATTCATTTGTTGAACTAGGAAGAGGACAACAAGAACATCAATTGCTTCTTTGGACAATTCTGCATCAGCTCCTTCAGCAATAAGCTCACATAAGCCTTTACCCTAGACTAGCTTAGTTGGCTTGATATCAAGGTCATATTCTTGGACTTTTGCTACCCAATTTCCTCTCTTAGTTCCAAACTCATGTTGTGTAAGAATAGATTTGATGGTTGTATCAAGTACAAACACAACAGAGTGAGAATTAAGAATATAAAAATGAAACTACTTGACAACTTTGACCACTTTGCAAAAGCATGTTTCTCCATCATAGTATATTTTAATTCATGAGATTTTAGAACATAGCTCATGAATGTAATTGGAAGTTCATGATCTTCAGAATTTCTTTGAGTTAGCACAATAGCCAAGGTATTCTCTGTAGCATAACAATAGATGATAAAATCCTTGCTGAAATCAAGACATGCTAAGATGGGAGTCTTAGCAATGGATTTCTTGATACCTTCAAATTATTCTTTACCTTTGGAATTCCAACCAAAGTTTTGATTTCCTTTCATCATGTGAGAAATGCTCATAGTCAGTTCTACAAAATAAGGAATGAATCTCCTCAAAAAGTTTATCTTACCAAAGAAAGAGTGAACACCATTTTTCTTGTGGGAAGAGGAATCTATTGGTTTCTTGAAATATTTTTGGATCTATCTTGATTCCTTCTTTGGAGACAATATGCCCAACAACTTTCCTTCAGTAACACAAAAGACAAACTTCTTAGGATTGAGAGAAACTCCATGTTCTCTACATTTCTGGAGGACTGCTTCAAGATGCTGAAAGTGATCTGCCCTTGTTTTGGAGAAAATAGTCAAATCATCAAGGTACACAAAAATAAACTTTCCCTTTAGACTACCAAAATCCAATTCCATTTCCCTCTGAAAGGTGACACCAACATTGATAAGACCAAAAGGCATTCTCTTGTAGGAAAAGGTGCCCCAAGGAGTAGTAAAACTAGTTTTGTGTTGATCTGGGTACTTGAATTCCACTTGATTGTATCCATAGAATCCATCAAGCATAGAAACATATCAAAGCCTATGATAGCTTGCAAAACTTTATCCATCATGGGGAGAGGATAATTGTCTTTCAAAGAGGCTCGATTCAAATTCTGAAATCCACACGAGATGTGAATCTCACCATTCTTCTTCTTGACAGCACAATGTTGGCAATCTATGTTGAATGATATATAGGGAAAATAATATTTTCCTTTAGTAATTTCTAGATATCTTGAAAAATAGTGCCAATAACCTTGGGATTGTATTTCCTTTATTTTTTATTGAAAGGTTTGATCCTGGGTTTCAGAGGGATAAAGTGTTGCATCTCCTTTGGATGGAAAGCCTTGAGATCATCATATGAGTAGGAAAGAACATCAACATACCTTTTTAATAGATTTACTGCTTTCTTCTTCTCTTCTTGAGTGAAACACTTTCCAATTTTCACCATCTTGGGTTCCTCATGACTTCCAATATTAACCTTTTCAAATTCAGCAGATTATCGAGCTCCTTGAGAAGCTTTAGACTTGATGAACCTATCATGTTTATCAAATAGATCTTATAAAATCACCAACCCTTTAGGGATCTTGTTACCTTTCAACTTTATACAACCATCCTGATCCATCTCTTCCTTGATATCTCCTTCATTAGAGGATACACACTCTCTAGGAAAAGTGTCACTTCCTTCCAAATACAATTGATCAAAATTACCCTTAAGATCCAAGAAAGAGAGAAAATGTTGATCATCATTGAAAACTGCTTGCTAGTTGTTTGCATTATCTCGGTACACTGGGCCTATGAATCATTTCAATAGTAAATTTCTCCTGAGAGAAATCTGGATGAGGAATTAGCAAAGATCCTGAGACAACTAGAGAATCAACTCTAGTATTCTTTTCTCTTGGCACAACTTCAATGGAGAAAGCATCAAGAAACTCAATGGAATCCCAGAAAATATTTCTATAATGTTTTAATCTCCTATTCTTCACTTGAAAAAGATCCCTGACTTGTTTCACAATCAACTCTACATCACCATGAGAAAAAAGATTCTTCACTCCCATTTCTTTTGCCATGTTCAACCCAAGGATGAGAGCCTCATATTCAGTTGTATTGTTTGTATTTTCAAAATAAATCTTGAAAGAGAATGGATGAATCTTCCCTTCTGGAGAGATCAACACCACTCCAGCTCCAGAACCAATTGAAGAATAGCTTCCATCAAATTCCAAAGTCCAAATGCCATTGGGATCATGAATCACTCCCTTATGAAGTTTTTCCTCATCTTCTGACATGATCATATAGTTACCATGCCCTATATCTTCATAGAGTATTTGTGCTTTTGGATCATTAGTCTTTTGCACAATGTATTTAGTTTGTTTCTTAGGTAGCAACTTCTTCATTTTTCCATTGACCGGGATCAAAGCATGTGACCAATCCATCTGAATTTCACCTCCTACCTCCTTATAGAAATTTCTACTCAGCAACATCCCATATGAGGGAGGAATATCAACAACCAAAATAGTGGCTAAGACCCTTTTCTCTGGAAAAACAACAAAAGCTACTTGTGCATCTTTAATTCTTCCAACCAAAGGTACTTCTCTACTCTCTATGGAATAACAAGAACCAAAGGCATGTCTTAGAGTCAAACCCAAAGCATGAGCTAATTTTGCAGGAATTACATTGTTTGATGCTCCTAAGTCTATGACATAGTTATTGAGTTTATGGCTAGCTATGAGGAGAGTCACATAGAATGGTTCAATTTTCTCATTAGGGGAAGTGACTATAACCACAAGGCTTGGTTGAGGTGAGGAAGAGGGAGTGGGAAAAATACCTTTAGAAGTATTGGATGAAGCTTTGGATTTGGAATTGACAAAGTTTACCATTTTAGCAAAGGCTTTTGGATGGGTTTGGTAAAATTCTACCTCTGAGATTTAGATTTTGGTCTTTTTGAGGTGATCAATGATATCAAAAGATCCAGAGGTGGATGGGGAATCATTACTAGGAACTTGAGAGACTTTTTATTTATCAGTTTTAGTATTTGAAGGAAAAGTAGTTTTGGAAATAGAGGTAGAAGAAGGAGGATTAGAAGTACTCACCTTTTGTGTGGAGGAAGTGGGAATATGAGCTCCTCTTCTTGCAACCACTGGAGTAGTTATAGGAAACTCCTTGGATTTCTTAGCAGGTTGCACTAATTTTTCTTTTCTTGTTCATTTGATCCTAAGTCATAACAACACATGAATCACTATTCATATCTGCCACTCTTTCATCATATCCATCTTCATCATCCATACCTTCAGTGGTAAGGAAATGAACTTGAGATCCACCAAGCTCCTCCAGTTCTTCATCAACCTCTTCTTCTGGTTCTTCATAGAGTTCATTAAACTCCTCATCATCAGGTTCTTTAACTTCACAAGTTGCATTGACTAGAACCTTGATGGGTGGACCTTCAATAGCCAATCTATTCTGAGAAGGAGGTAACCGGTTCCTAGGCTGAAAATTATTCCTTGGGATGTCTTGGTAAGGAGTATGTTGAGCCAATTGTTTCTTAATGGCAATGAGATTATTTGCAAGCTTTTGTAGTAACTAATCAGAATTGGCTCCAGGGGAAGAAGAGAAGATGCTTTAGACTTGGAAGGTTCTCTTTTCAATTTACCAGACATGATTAAATCATCCTCAACACTGATAGCTAACCATTGATCAGACTCTAGAGTTGCAAGGTTAGCTCTCCTTAGTGCATAAATCACTTCGGTAACTGGGCATTGAGGAAGAAGCACTTTTGGATTTGATCCACTTGGATGAGTGTTCTATGGAATTTTATGAATTAGATTGTTGAATTTGGCCACAAACTCTCTCATGGGCTCGAATGGTTCCTTCTTGATATGAGAGATTTGAGCTAATAGAGCATGCACATCTTTAATAGGTTTGAAATGTTGCTCAAAATGAGTTGTCATGGTATTCCAATTAGTGATCGACCTAGCAGGAAGATGATAAAACCAATCAGCAGTAGCATTATCTTGCAATGTCTCCACAAAAATCCTGATAGAGACATCTTCATGTTTAACCCCAAGAATCCCACGTGCAAAAATGAAGATACAATGTGTTCATATGGATGAACCTTCCCATCACCCTAGAATTTGGGAAATTTTTTCCTGTTACCCCTAGGTAACTCATACAATGGCTGAGGAAGAGTAAGAGGCCCAACCTATTGTCCCCAAGGAAAAGGGGCTGGAATCTTTGGAAAATTTAACTGAAGGGGAACTAAAACAACAACAAGTATCAAATCACGAAGATTAGGACTGATTTGTTCTTGAGGAATGCTATTCTTGGAATTTTTTATTTAACAGAGGTGTGCTTGTAGAACGAGTTATTCTATTCCTTCTTCTGGAAGAAGAGATAAGTTTTGTTGCTCCGAAGTTGAAAATGGGAATCTTCTATTCTCAAAGCCTTTTTACCATGAGTATATCTTAGAGTCACCAAATCAAAATGATCTTGAAGTTGTTCTTTTTAGAAAGGGATACATTTGAAATGAATTCCCTAGTAGAGTCACAAAAATTGTTGGGTTTTTAAATGATACTTTAAAAAACCATAGTTGGGGACAACAAGTCCCTCCTCTTTAATGGGAGAGGTTCCCTTATTGAAATTAAGTAGCAAAATATTATATACAAATGTACAAATTTCAAAGCATGGATTCTGATACTTTGAAACATTTTATGCCCAAAGATCATCAATACGTAAGAATGGAAGAACTAAGGAGATGAGAGAGGAAGAACATAATAATACTTTCAGAAATATAGATAGCATAGTATAACCTTATACGCATTATAAAAGGAGATGCAAAATGGAATCATTCACATTTATAATAAATATAATTTCATAGACACAAAGTTCTTGAAATCATATTAACAAGAACACAAAGTTTCTTATCATGCAAAGATGGATGATTCACAAATTCAAACAAGGAAAGAAGGAATAATAGAGGAAGAAAGGGAAAAACTTATGTATTGATTACTTTCAAATCTATTACATTTCAAGAATGCCAGGATCCAACCCACATAATGACATGGAGAAGCCATTAAATAATCCTAAAAAATGGTTATATTTGGTTTCTTGGTTCTTGCAGAAGCGTTAATGGCGGTAAAAAATGATGTTGTGTAATGCAGCTATTAAACCGGTTTTTGTAACTTCAAATATGAGCCGTCCACATGGAAAAGATCTAAAATAAAGCGGGCCTGAGGGCACCTTTTGTATTTTGTGACTTTTTAGATATTTTGCATTTTTTTACATTTTGGCCCACCCATCTGCTTTTGATATGGGCTTGACACGTGGCTTTACTTGAGTGGGGACGAGTCGTGGCTCACTTTTACAATTTTAACTCTTTTGAAAGAAAATCTCAAAAAATCAAAGTTCTCCACCGACCCACCTCTTCACTTTGAATTTTCAACGTGGGCTCAAGAACCCAGCGAGTCGTGGATCATTTTATAAATTTTAACTCTCTTTTTGGAAATAAAACCAAAATTCCCAAATTGCTCCAACAACCCACCTTCACACTTTGAATTTTCAATGCAGGCATCAACACATGGCTCACCTAGGCACCAATGGGTTTACACTTCACTTTATAACTTTATGCCCTTTTGGAAACAAAGGTAAAATTCCAAAAGGGTCTTGACAACTCATCTCTCTTCTTTTGACTTAAAAATGGCCACATGTCCCTTTACGGGCCTTAGGAATTCTTTTTACATTTTACGCCTTTCACCATAATGCCTCAAAACAAAAAAGGACCTGCCTTTCCACCTTTGACCTTTCAAAGCATCAAAACACAAAAAGCCCGCCTTTCCACCACCGCTTGTTTCAGCCAATCAGGATCCTTCGGGCCACGAGGCCAATTTGATACTTTTGCAATTTTAACAAAAATGACAAGTTTAAAAGATAAACTTGCCACGCCGCATCCAATCAGAGATGTCCACGTATCCGTGGACATCGGGACAGAATTTGATGCTCATCATTCATGAATGTGGAAAAATAAAAATGAAAGGGAAAACCCCACCATTTGCGCCCAAATTTCAAATTGTTTCCATGGAAAGATAAATGGAAAAATACCAGGCTCAACATGATCCACAACCAAAGAGAAGGATTGACAACAACATTCAAATGAAGGAAAATATTTTCAAGCATCCAAATGGGGAAATAGAAAATACTTCAAACTACGAAGACTAAAATTTTTTTAAGCTAAAGGGCGAGATTAAAACCGAGCACCCATGACTTCAAAGCATGAATTTCTCCAAGGCACCAACTCAAAATTCATAAAACTTAGATTTCATCAGTAACACTATGTATAAAAAAATGATGTTCAAGTGTATCATTATTTACCAACAAAAGATAAATAAGTATCATCATGTGCAACATCATCATAATTATTGTTAGAAGCATAATAAAAGATATAACCATGAATAACATATAAATGAAGTGCAAAACAAAATCCTATCTTGGAAACAAAGGCCACATATGTAAGGAATGTTTTAGGGTGGATCCATTAATTTTGAAATATTGTATGCATGAAAACGTCACATGCAAGGTTAAGTCGAATGTACTCAAGGAAATAAAAATGGAATATTAGGAAGAAATATTAACAACAATGAAAATTAGTGTATATTTTCATCAAATAAATTCAATTTATTGAGGATGAAAGCTATGACATCCATGGGTATCGCAGGAGGGATTTGTGTATTTAGAAGGATGTAATAGAGAATGTTGCTACATATCGATGGATTTGAATGCACTTGAGGAATGAAAAAATTGGATCATTAAAAAAATCCATAATTATCCTAAGGATATTTTACCCTAGAATTAACAGATTTAGGGCCAAAAGTGACGTTTAACAAAGAATGACGATCATCAAATCAGTAATTTTTTTTTATGAAAATAAATAGTGATTTGAATGAAAAAATAGGTATTTTGATAAAAATATATGGAATAAAAACCTCCAAGGATTTTTATAAAAGTGTTTTATTTTATGATTATGCCCTAATTAATAAAAATAGTATTTTTGACTTTAAAAATACTTTGCTAAGAATTAGGAAAATAAAAAGATATTTTTGTAAAAATATAAGAATTGAAAAAATTCGAGTAATTTAATATCTAGTATTTATTTTTACAACATGAAAAATATGTGATTCGTTAATTAGGATCCCTAGAAAAATAATCAAAGAGTATGACCAACCATTAGAACATAGGGACATTTGTGCAAAATAAATTTAGGGTAGGTGATAAATGAAAATCATTTTGGATATGAATATTAAATTCAAATATGGAACCCTAGGAAACTAGAGTTTGAAATAATGGTTGAAGATTTGATCTCAAGTCAATTTAAACAAATGTTTACACCCTAATTAGATTTCTATGAGTTATTTGTGAGGATCCTTCTTTATAGATTTATGAACTACAAAAAAATAAATGAAATTGAAATGAACTTTTGTAAATAACTCAAATAACCTTTATATTATAGACCACTTAGATGGGGAAACATCCTTTGACCAATCTCAATATAATAATATTCGTGGATGCCTTCATTGGGCCTTAAAATTTACTTATATACTAAGTCTATTCTAACAACTACTATTTCCCATGTATGTGGGATAATTCAAATATGCTCAAGGGATGACTTATAAATCATATGCATCCATAGCGACTAATACACTAATAATGAAAAGAGAAGGGTAGGAAATGGGTTCCTTATATCCCCTCTAGAAAATATTTGTCCTCAAAGCTTCAGATGTGGGAATTTTCATTGAATTTGGAAGAGTGGTTCCTATGTTGTATCTTCTAGTTGCATGAGTGCCACTAGATTAAGAATGATATGATTAAGTGGGAGTGAAGTTTGTGAGTACGCCTTTGTAGGATTGCTTCTAGTTCAAGAAGTATGGAGCCTTCATTATCAATTTTTGGTAAAATTATTTACACTCTGATGTTGGTTCCAAGAAATTTCTTTAAACATGAGACATGAAAGACTGGTGAACTCAAGAGGAGGGTGGAAGCTCCAACTTGTAAGAAACAAACCCAATATTTTAGAGAACCTTATATGGCCCATAAAAATTAAAATCAATCTTATAACGTCATGTTAGTTTCATGGATGATTGCTTATATGGCTATAGATGAAGAAAAACCATATTTTCTAGTCAAAAGGTGCTCTCAAAGTAGTATTGGTCATCCTCTTGATTCATTAGGTTCTCAGTCATACGGAGATTGTCCCACAGGGTGTTGACAATATGATCCTAATTTTAGAGAGTAGTGTCGACCGCATGAACCAATGAACTACTATGGGTATACAAGAGGATCACTGGTGGTGATATACTATAAACCTCTTCATGTGAAGTAATTTTAGTAGAAGTGTGGTGTGATGTATTGTACTACCATTTTTCTAGGGGAGCCACTTTACCCACTGGTGTTTTTGTTCCAAAGAAAAGAAATGAAGGAATGTTTCCAAATTTGTTGATAATTTCTATTTGGCCATTATTTTATAGGTGATACATGTAGCTCATCTTTAGTTGTGTGTATGTGCATCATAAAGCTCCGTCAAAAATCGTTCGTGAAAGTTTTGTCATGATCACAGATGATTGAAGAAGGGATGACATGAAGCCAAAAGATATGATTATAAGAAAATTCTGCAACTATGGAGGCTATATATGGATGGCTAAGGTCACATAAATGACTATATTTGGAGAAAGTCTACCATTACTAGGATCACTATTTTTCCACTACATTTAAGGAGCCAATTAATGAAATACAAAGAAATATATGTCCAAATCTTGGTAGGAATTGGAAAAGGATTGAGAAAACTAGGAATCAGTGTTGTTTCACCTTTTTGTGTTGGCATGTATCACATTTTCCCACCATCTATTTAATGTCTCCTTTCATTCCCTTCCAAAATAAGTTTCGATGTGCCTGCTCATATGTTTTGAGAAAGCTTGAGTACCATATCGAGGAGAAGCATGGCTTTCATAGAATACATCCCGATGATGGTCTATTTTATGGTGAAGAACCAAATGACACTTGTATCACATAGAAGCACCATCCCATGAATAATGCACTATTGCAGAGGGGTTAGTGGCCAATTGTTGAATGAGGGGTTGTAAGAAGGGATCATTTTCATACCCTTGTTGTGCATATTCTAACTAGTTTGGAATAGACATGGATATTCAACAAATGGGAAGCTTGGTCCCCGAATGTGTGTGAAAGAGCATTACCCAGGAAATTGTCTTTATCCTTCTTGTAAGTGATCTCATAATCAAATCGCATGAGTTTTCTAACCCATTCCTCCTGTTGAGCTAGTGATGAGACCCATTTTTCTAGGAAATATTTCAAAATCTAGTGATCAATTTTTATGCAAAAATGATTCCCAATTAAGTATGGCTTCCATTTTTCTACTATATGAAAAATTTCCATAATCTCATTTTCATATGTAGATAAAGCCTAATTTCAGCTAGAAAGGGTGTTGTTAGTGAGAGTAATTGGAAAACCCTCTTGGAGAAGAATAACACCCAAGTCGTTTCCATAGGAATAAATTTTGATGGTGAAAGTTTTAGTGAATTCCAACATAGGAAAAAATGGTGTGTTACACATAGCTTGTTTGAATACCATGAATTCCTAGTCACCTACCACATCCCATGTGAATGTGTCCTTTTTAAATAAATAAGTTAAGGGAGCTGTGATATTTTTATAATCCTTATGAACTTGTGATAGTATACTGTAAGGCTTAAGAAACCAAAAAGGCTCTTGAGGGTTGTTGGTCGAGGCCAATGCTATATGGCATAGGATTTTTTGGATCCACGTGGACCCCATCGAATGAAACAATGTGACCGAGATATTTAACTTCCTCTTGATCGAAGGAACACTTTGAATATTTGGCACATAATTGATTGTCTTATATAAGTTATAATTCCCCATCAATATTATGAATCATCTTAGCACATGTATGGATGTAGATAAAAATATCATCAAAGAAAACAAAAAAATTGATGGAGAAAAGGTTGAAAGATTTTAATCATTAGTCCTTGAAATGTTGAAGGGCCATTTGTAGGTCCAAATGGCATGACCAAGAATGAATAGTGACTATCATGAGTGTGGAAGGATATATTTGGAATGTCATCACCATGAGCTTGGATCTAATGATATCCTAGATGAAAATCCAATTTGAAATTCATTTTACCGCATGGAGCTCATTAAGAAGCTCATCTATGACCAAAATTGGGAATTTATCTTTGATAGTGAGATGGTTAAGGGCACGAAAGTCAATGTAGAGGCACCATGACCCATCAATTTTGTGAAAAATAAGAACTAAGGAAGAGTATGGACTGGTTTTGGGGTGAATAACTCGGAATTAAGGAGTTCCCGGACTAACTTCTCAATATCACTCTTTTTAAGGTGAGGACAATGGTATGGATGAATATTAGGTGGGGTGCTTCGTGGAAGAAGTAGAATGTGATGATATTAAGGGTGTGAAGGGTGAAAACCTTATATATCTATACAAATGGTTGTGATATTATCGAGGAGGATTGTAAATTAGCAGTGTAGTGAGTAATTACGAGGGAATAGAGTTGATAGAGTGTAGCTAAGAAATGATCCCATATGTTACTTTTTCAAAAATAATTTCCATACAATGGGAATTGATGATGCTAACATATCCTAGAAATAGCCCTTTTAATGTGTGATTATGGCCATTATCTATGAGTTTCATCCAAATCTTAGAGAATTCCGATAGAATATGTCCTAATGTATGGAGCTAGTGCACACCTAAAACCGCATCACATGCCCCCAAGGGTTGGGAAAATATATATGAGAGAAGAGTGTAATTTATTATCGTGATACACACATTTTGAAACTTTCCTTTACATGGAAATTTTCCCACATTAAAAACCATGAATTTAAATGTAGAACAAGGGTATACAAAGTAATCAACCTTCTTAGCAATGCATGGATCGATGAACTTGTGAGTGTTGCTAGAGTTAATGAGGATTGAGAGAGGGATATTTTTAAAGAACCCATTGACCTTCATTGTTTGGGGGTGGTAATAACTGCTATTTCATGTAGAGATATCTCAAGTTGAATATGATAAGACACTAAGTCCTATGAGGGGTTGTGTTGCTCTTGAGCATCCTTGACTTCCCGAGATCAAGCTTGTTGTCTTGATTTGGTAGTGATTCAACATCTCACAAGTAGAGATTTTGTGTGGCACACTAGTGACCCTTAACCCATTTTTCATGACAATTATAACATAATCCTTTCTCCTTAAGATCCCTTATCTATTCCTTAGTAATGTTCTTGATCAAAGTGGTTATGGGTGGCCATTGGTTTGTTGTATTCTTTTTAGGTGGGAAAGTGGGAGGTCAACACTACACTGGAATTTATCTTCTACTAACTTATCTAGGACCAAGACATCCATCATATTGTTGGGATGAAACATTTTGTCCTCCAAGGAGAGTGGCTCTTTGAGGCCTTTAACAAAATAACTCTTGAAGAAGTCATCTAACAACCCTTTAATGTGATTAGCTAGTTTCTTAGACTCAATTTGGTAATCATGAAAAATACATGTGTTTGGAAGAGTTTAGTGAGACTCCTATAAAGTCCTCGAATGTCAAGGACAAAACCTACTTATAAGTAAGGATGATTTTTTTTCTAATTTGGTTCATCATTTTATTTGAGATATGAATGGTACCATTAAAGTGTTTCTTGTTCCAGAATGGAAGGAAATAATAGGGACTCAATTTACAAAATAAATATTGTGAAGGTTGAAGAATTTCTCGGCTTGATATATCCATCCTATAGGATATGTACCATTAAACCTTGAAAGTATATCTTGGGCCCATGGGATGTGTTGGGATAAGAGAAGCTATTATCTCGAAGAAGACTCTTTCTCTTAATTTATTTAGCAAAAGGCTATTCTATTAGTTTAGTCCACACATCATATCAGTTAACTCAAAGAGTAACTTGAGACTCCAAAGTTGTGATTTCATCCTCCATTTCATCCTCCATATTTTTCATTTCTTAGGTGGCTACTATAACCAATTTTTTTGAAAACTAATTACTACTTTATTATTCATGCCAACAACCTATCTCGTAAGTGTGCGGTTACTAGCTATTCTCAACCGTGATTACTTTTTTGTTTTCCCGTTGAGTTGTTATGTTGATATGGTGCCCGAGAGGTTAGGATGCCTACGGTTTTAAGGTTTCTCTCTGGACACAATTTCTTTAAGAATGAGTATCTCTCACTAGAAATTTTTGGTCACATACCTACCCCTTAATAAATTTGGATGGGGCTGTTACCATGGAAAAATATTTGTTTATTCACATGTGAAAATTAGTAAGTCAAGATGGGTTGCTTCCCTTTTCACTAGTAAGTCCTCTCAATGGGACAAATACTTTTGGGTTCATGTGGTACTCCTCATAATGAGTTTTAAGGATTATGCCTAAGTACTACCCATAGTTATACATACAAGTATTTATCCTTATCTAAACATGCAATTAATATGTAAAAAAATAAAAGGAAAATATTTTATAAATGACACAACTCTTGCAAATCCATTACTATTTTTTTCTACAAAACATACCCGTAAGGCCAAAAACTATTCTAATACCATATGTGAGGATCACTTTGCATATATTTATGAACTACAAAAAAATGAACAATGAAATGAACTTTGGAAAATAACTCAAATAACCTTTATATCGTAGGCCACTTCGAGGGGGAAACCTCCTTTGAGAAAGATCAATACAATAATATTCATGGATGCCTTCATTGGGCCTCAACACTTACTTATATACTAATTAAATTCTAACTACTACTTCCCATGCATGTGGGATAATTCAAATATGCTCAAGGGATGACTTACAAAGCATATGTGTCCATAACAACTAATACACTAATAATGCAAAGAGAAGGGTAGGACACATGTTCCTAACAATGTTATGGGTTTAAAAACTAATAAGGGTATAAGGGTTAGTAAAAATTAGACTATTATAATCTAATAAACTTATAACATGAATTATATATGACTAGAATAATTCATTATAAATTGAAATGAAATAAATAATTGATAAATTATAAGTAACGTGTATAGACTTAGTTGTTCAAGGTGATTTTGGAATGACTCGGTATGAAAAGTAGTGGAACAAGAGATTATAGAACTATGTAATCTATAATGAATATTATAGAAATAGAAAATATGTATGTGTAAGATGGTTCTTAATATATATGGTTCAGGAAGGAAATGTATGTTCCAAGAAAAGATTGTATGGTCTTTAACCATAAGAAAATTGAAAACTCAAAAAGCTTTCGGGTGTTTTTTGTTATAAATGGTGCTTATTTTGTTTCTCTCTTCTTCATATAACCTTAGGATGACTTGTGATGATCTAAAATAAAGTATAAACCATAATAACCTGTAAAATACTTAATTAGAACATTAAAAATGAAAGGTGAAAAATTGTGTATGTTTGAGGTGGACCACTCTAGGTAGTTAGAGTCCCAACTAATAAACTAGTTCTAATGTTGCATTACATATCCTTGATGTGGAATCAAGCCTTATGTAGTTATCATAGGTTATTTTGCAAGTGTGTAAAGTTAACCAATCCTAGGGGTTGCCTTGTATCTCTTGACACGAAGATATTAGGTTAAATGTATAGTATAAAATGTATCTTGTGTGGTGGTAGTGAGATGTGGTGTTAATTAGTTATGTTACCTAACCCTTATGTTGATTGAAACACTTGTGAAACTCTTGGAGTGACGTTTCTCTTGCTTAAAATATGGCTCTATGAACTTTACTTGCTTGTAGATGGGTGCATCTTGACTCATTGACTTGGTTGAGTGCTTCAAACTTATAATAGGGATTACCCTAGATGACGTGAAACTGATTTGAGTAGTTTTAGGAACCTTTGAATGAATATTTACAATATGATCTTGTAAGAATGACACATGCATTATAATATGACAATGACTTACTTATATAGTCTTCTATAAATGAGATATTATGATAAAGATGAACCTAGGAAGATGAAATGACCCAAAGAATGATTTAGAATAGAAATTAGATTTGGTGATTGATTAGGGCAGGATTGTACAAGTCATCCAAGAGTGGAACCCATATCCCAACCCTTCCATATGGTTTTGATAGGAGAGAGAAAATATTAAACTAAAATTTATACAATGAATTTAAGATGTTTTAAGCCTCTTTGATTGAATACTACTTCCAAAATTGTTGGTAGAGCATGATGGAAAGATAAGAAAGTTGTAGGATGGCTAGAGATATGATAAGCTTAGATTATGAATGTGAACATTTGTCTTGATATGAATACAAATTCAAACTTGACATTTCTCAAGGAAAAGTTATCATATTTTAGTGTCTATAGGGTAATATAAAGTGGGGAGAGACTGTCGTTCCTATGATTTTATGACCCAAATTAACCATATAATTAACTCCGTCATCCTTGTAAAATTAGGGTACATTTTTAAAGGTTTATTTAAACATTAATTAATTATTGAATGATTAATGATGTATCATTTAATTAAATACTTCATAAATAGAAAATTAACATTTCCACTTCATTAATTTAATTGGGGAATATAAAAAATCATCCATAAATAAAATTCATAGCATTAACATTAATTATGTTTATCACGGGGCTACTATATTTTCCCCACTAAGGGGTTAGTCTAGCAAGGAAAAGATTTAAATTTATTTCCTAAGAGTTTAATCTAACTAACAAGGTCAAAATAAAAGGTTAATAAAGGTTTAAGATGATAAAATTGAGCATGGATCCCATTTGGCCCATCCAATGGACCCATGCCCCTTGCACCAAAAAAACCCTATTAAGTAAATTTTAATTTTAATATTATTCATCAAATTTTTTAAAATGAATCCTCTTACTCGAATAAAAGTCCACCCCTAAAATACCTATTAGTGTGAAATCACATCACCCCCAAATGAGTTCTAAAGATATGCTTTTCTAAGGTAAAATCATTTGGTGTGATTGCATAACATGGAACTTTTCCTAAGGTGTGGGACCTTTGGAATTGGAAAAGCTCTCCAGATTAAAGGCTGGTTCCTTATTCCTCTGTTTAGGTGCATACGTGAGGATTTGCAGAGGATCTATATCTATACCTAGTCTAAGACTTGCCAAGGAGACAGGGATAAAAGAGTACAAAAATAAGAAATAACTAAACTGCCAGGTGATGCACCAAAAGGAATGATGAAAACTTAGCTTGCCTTCAAAACAAACCAATAAAATGCATACAATAAACAAACACAGAGATAACCAGATCTATAACAGAGATCGATAGAAGCAAAAGAAATAAGAATTTGACATCGATCAAAACATATTTTTATTGCTCTAATAGATTGATATAGTTCATTACAGAATAGTCGAAAGGCATAAATGTAATAAAATTTTAAAGGAAGGCCTAAACCCCACAAATCCTTTGCTAGAAGGAGAAGGGAGCCTACAAAACTAAGAATATCCAACCCTTTACAATGAATCCTGTCCCCGTATTTATAGAATCAATCTAAGAGAAGAAAAAGGGAGAGAGAAGTGGGAAAACATGGGTCGAAGCTCAACCACCGCTGTTAATGTTTTCTACTGAAATCTACCCCCGAATCCATCTTTACTGCATTGATCTTCGATTCGACGCCTTGAAGGAAGAGGAAACAACGGAAATAGATCAAATCGATCTTGGTTGTTGAGACTGATGATCTTGTATTGAAAGATTGAAGACATTTCTCCATTTTCTTCCACCTACCCTCTCAAAAATTATAGTTTCAGACTTTCATGGGATAGATGAGGTCAAGATCTTTCTAGCGATATCAAATTCACAATCTCTCAAGCCCTGAGTCGAAAGATATGCCCCTTTGAAGTTTTGCATTGATTTTGTACAAATAGGTGGGAAAACAACTTGAAAATGGGTCCCTCTTTTGATTGGGACATGTGGCAGCCAGATTGGATCAAAAATTTGGGTCCACGGCCCATAATTTACCTTTTGGCCTTTGCACAAAAAATGCAAAAATTTAAAAACCTCTCGCAGCCCCGAAACTCCATCTAGGACACGTGGCTCCTTTTGGTTGGCTGGGAAATGCGTTTCCATTTTTACCTTTATGCCTTTTGGACAAAAGGAAAATTTTCACTTTTCTCCCCAATGCCCCACCTTGGCTTTGACTCAGGTCTATATGTTGACTTTTTCCCTCTTGGGTGGAGTTGCATGGGTCTTTTTATAACTTTTACCCCTTTTGAGGCAAAGGGTGAAAAACTAACCTTTTCCCCGACTCCCGATTTCCCCTGGGACACGCATCACCCCGGTGCTTGCACTTCTATACTTAACCAATTTCAAAGTTCTCCTTTTGACCCTATTTGACCCTTGGCTATGTGGAGGCGTCACGCGCAGTTTGAGTGTCCACCCTAGGTTCCCTTTGCAAATTTGTGCCAAGTTGACACCTAGCACGATTCGCTCTCAGTGAAGACTTTTCAACACCCCAAAATTTTGGGGAATTTGGACATGTGGAAGCCTAGTGCAAGTTTGGACTTCTCCTTTTGGATTCACCCTTGAAACAGTGCCATTAAGGCACGTGGCCCTTTCCACTTCTTCCTCCATACTTAGTCATTTTTTTCCCTTTTCTTGAATCAATTCGAGCCCGAGGACTTCAAATCTTCGTTGTTCTTCCTTCTTTTGGCTTCTTTGTAGCATTGATCCTTATTGTTGACCCTGCTATTTTATAGTTCTACTTGCCTATAACTTGGAGGATGGATTTAAGATGTAGAAATGGCCCGACAGAGTTGTTTTCTTTTTGTACAGGGTCCTTTGATCTTTCTTGGCCTCTGCCACTCCATTGTTGAATCTTCTTGCAACCAATTTGCAGGATCTGGATGAGTTTTCTCGGGTTCCTTCAAGTGGGGTCATGATTTGATCCAATATTTTTCCCAGGGGAAAAATATGGATAACAATACCACTTGACAAGTGGGAAGATTTAGTTATAATTTTGACCTTTGTATCAATATGAATCTCCACCCTTGATCCTAGGTCCCTTTTTTTGGGAATCCTTAATTTCCTTATAGATTTTCTTTTTTTTCTCTCAAGAAAATTAGATGAAATGAAACTTCATTTCTTCTACTTTTGTTTGTAGGCTTTAGGAGGGAGCTCTAATGGAGGCACGATACTACCATTCTTATTTTATTCATGTTATCCAATTTTTCCCCTCAGGAAAAATTGGACAAACATGACCTCACAGAGAGAAAATGGAAGGATCAATTTGGCCATGAGAGCTTGCATTGGCAATTCAGGCTTGGATCAGCAGGAGAATGAAACAAAATGATCATAGGGGGTTAGGCTCGGGTAAGTAATGACTTGTTGAGCCAAAGGCATGAGGATTTGATAGTGTAAAAGTGGTCGATCAATAAAGGAGAGCTAAAAAGAGACTCGCCAAAGTTGGGGGCCATGTCGGCCAAGGAAGGAAGAAAAAAGGGCTAAGGCTTGATCCAAGCAAGTAATTTAGAGAGCAAAAATAACTCAAAGTCTGAAATTTTTAGACTTTGGGGATAAGCGATTCGAGTTTTCACTGTGCAAAACGTAAAAACTAGCCAAAAGGCCCAAAATCCTAAAACCCAAAGTCCGAAAGGGCTCAAGGGATTTTTGAGGTTAACTCCCATTTCAGGGTCAATGGTGTAGGAACTTCAGAGCTTGGCATTGAAGAAGTCTGAATCGGTGAGCTCAAAAGGACCGAAAACCCAAAACCTTGAAGTCCGAAAGGGTTTTGGGTTTTGAGAGGTCAATGACTTTTTTAACCATTTTGGGGGTCGTCTTAGGAGGATGATTTTGGGGACTCGGCGGAATGGAGTTCAAAAATGGGAAAGGTCAAAGTATGAAACTTGAACTCTAAATTTTAGAGTTTGGGATTTCAGAGGTTTGGAGGTTTCGGTGAGTGCGGGTAGGTGAATAGTGTAGAAACCCCCAAAAACACAAAGGTCCAAAACCTAAAGTCTGAAATTAAGACTTCAGGGTTTTGGAATTTCAGAAAATTTTGGTCGAGTGATGAACAATGCCACGTAATATGATTTCGAGTAATTTTAGACTTCGAGGTTTGACATTTCGTAACTCTCAAGTTGACCCACCAAGTGAATAGTAATCGTAACCTCCGAAGTCAAAATTCCCAAAGCTCCGAATCTTGAAAGTCCAAAATTTTGGATTTTGGAGGGTGTGATGTAGGGTGGGAGTTTGAAAATGTAGAATCAACCCCTTGCATTTATTGCGGTATGGCACCCTCATCTTCAGATGGCCATGACTTTTGACCAGGAGCTCGGATTTGCATAAAATCAAACTTTTTAGAAAGCTCTTAGTTCCCTCTACACAACTACGACTAGTTGTATTAATTTTAGTGAAACTAAGTATATAAAAATGAGGAAATATAGTTCATCATTTTAGAGGAATTTTTCCAAATTTCTCACCTACCCAAATGATGAAGGTATGAGCTTCCTTTCTTCCCAACAAGGGAAAGTACATGGAGGTATGGGTTTTTTAGTGATACCCATCATTGTTGCAGTGATTTTAATTCATTTTTGGGTGGTTGAAGCAAGATTTCAAATTCCTCTCTCTCTCTTCTCTCATTCTTCCTATATATTTTAAGGAGGGGCTCATTTCAAAAGGTTGGATAATATTGCTTTACACCCTCCCTTCTTCTCTTGTCTATAAGTGATCTTATGGAGTTCAAACCTCCCATTCAAATTGTAAATGTAATTTTTTCCTCTTGGCCATTGTAATGCACTGTATCAAATCTATGGAAAATAATATAAGTTTGTGGATGAATTTCAACCCTCTCTTGTGTTCATTGCATCTTTCTGATCTCTCATTAAAAATTTGGTTAACTGTGCATTTTAGGTTGTGTTACATGTTTTGGTGTTTTGTGTTTAATGGTGAATAAATTTGTGACAAGAAACTGATCTGTGTTGATGCTCATCCTCTTCAATCTTGTTTAATTTTATTCCCATGCAAAGGCAAGTTATTTAGCATTCCTCTTGGTGCATCACCTCCATTAGCTTAGGTTCAATTTCTTGCAACCTTTTTAACCTTGTCTCCTTGGCAAGTTAGAGTAGATTTTAGGATAGATCCTCTATAATTTGAGTGTGTGTATTAGAATAGAGGAATAGGAATTGACCTTCATTTAGAGAGCTTTCTCGATTACAAATTCCCACACTTTGGGAAAATCTCCATGTTATGCAATCACATTGACAGTTTCAATCTATTGAGTTGCAAACAATCGAGGTGATGTGATTCCACATCAAAAATCCTTTTATTCATTTTGTATACCCTTATTAGGGTTTGAGTGAAGAAATGATGTATATATTCGAATATTAAAAAAATGTATATCTATATACGTATTTTTATATGTATAGTTATCCAAATTCAGAGAGAGAGAGAGAGAGAGAGAGAGAGATCCATATATATTTAATTTTTGGTTTTAATCCTTATTTGTTATGTTGTGGAGCCTTTTCTTGTTTGGAAGTGTTGAAGACTATACACTAAGAGTACTATACACTTTCCAAAGTTGTTTCACTAGGGTTTATAAAATTTTAACAAATTTTCCTAAAGCAGTAGGAAGGTGAATAGACCAAAAATATACACAACAAATGAAATCGAAAAAGTATCTAAGACTGTTTTCGGGGAATTTCACCACCCTCATCAGTCGGATTTTTACATTGAAATCGATTTATTTGAAACAAGTAAATTTGAAGTGGTTAAATAGGGGAAGAAAGGAGGCTAACCGAAGTTGGAAGGTCAACCAACTAACCACCTATAAAATATTAACATTAAAAATATGAATATTAAATACAATAATATTAATATCAAATACATTGATATTAATGAATTACAAAGATATTAATATTATTATAACTCTGTGGAAAAGAAAGGAAAAAGCTGAAAAATGAGATGAAGAAGAAGTTTCATGGTCAAAGACAATGACTCTAATCACAAAAATCTCCATGAAGAAACTCGAGCCAAACACAATCACTGAAGGAAGAGAAAAATGTGAGCGGAGACTTATTGGGGAAGCCGAAGGTATTAAGGTTTAGGGTTTATTAAATTTTGGGTTTATAAAATTTTAACAAATTTTCCTAGTAGCATAGAGAGGTGAATAGACCAAATATGTACACTAGAAATGTAATAAAAAAAGTATTCGAGACCGGTTTTGGGGGAATTTCACCACCCTCATCAGTTAGATTTTTACATTGAAATTGATTGATTTGAAACAAGTACATTTGAAGTGGTTAAATAGGGGAAGAAGGGAGGCCAAAAGTTGGAAGGCCAACCAACTAACCACCTATAAAATATTAATGTTGAAAAAAATTAATATTAAACACAATAATATTAATATCAAATACATTGATAATAATGAATTACAAATATATAATATTATTATTATTATAACTTTGTGGAAAAGAAAGGAAAGAGCCGAAAAATGAGATGAAGAAGAAGTTTCATGGTCATGGATATGTTTGTGATTAGTGCCACTGTCTTTGACCGCGAAACTTCTTCTTCATCTCATTTTTAGCTCTTACCTTTCTTTTCCGCATAGTTATAATAATGATATTAATATCTTTGTACTTCATTAGTATCAATGTATTTGATATTAATATTATTGTATTTAATATTAATGTTTTTAACCTTAATATTTTATAGGTGGTTAGTTGGTTGGCCTTCCAACTTTTGGTCACCCTTCCTTCTTCTCTATTTAACCGCTTCAAATATACTTGTTTCAAATCAATTGATTTCAATGTAAAAATCCGACGATGAGGGTGATGAAATTTCCCGAAACCACTTGATACTTTTGATTGCATTTTGGTGTAAATTTTTGGTCTATTCACCTTCATACTACTAGGAAAATTTGTTAAAATTTTATAAAAAAATTTATATAAAAAAATTGTCCTCGAAAAATGTGCCGATAAGTCGGAAACATGCTCTTCTCATATGGGCGAGATTTTTGACCCATAGGTTTATGGGACAGTTTTGGCCCATGGTTTTGGTACCCACAGTATTGTAAAATTTCTTAAGTAGTTTCCTATTTATGTGGTTTTGTGCATATGGTAGGGTTGATGTAACATTGCAGATGTGTGTGAGTTCAAGTGTGAATTCTGTAGAGTTTGTTGAGCATAGCTCCAAAAAATCTGGGTATTGTATTGAGAGAGAGGTGGATTGTAATAAAATATGAGAAAGTGATTCTTAGTGGATGTAGCCCAAATTGGGTGAACCATGTTAAATATTGTCTCTTTGTGTTGTGTTCTTTTTATTCTACACTTTTATTTTAGATTTGTAATATTTTATGCATATTAGTTTCTACTGTTGTGATTCTGTGAGGGATTGTTCCACATATTTTATCCCTTATTTCCTAACATTATTAAAGGGCGGTTAGCTCGCATATATAAACACACACACATTGGTGAACTTATAAGGATTAAAATAGGGTCGACTAGGTCTTTTGAGGCCACAAACCTAAGAGAGAGATAGGACAATAGTGTTGTCACACCCATATAGTGGGCTATGCATTGTGTTTCAAATGATTTGGGGGGGGGCGAGGAGTCATGAAAAGGTCATGACCCCTCCAATTATTTTATTTTTTCTTTAAAAAATATTATTGTGTGTGTGTGTGAGATATAATTTCCCCTTTTAAATCTTTATTTAATTTATAAGTGATATTTGTGGATAAACCAATTTCAATATATATATATATATATATATATATATATATATATATATATGCACGTTGTTGTATCCAAATTTGTTCTCCTTTTCAAGATGAGCAACATCAAAGATTCGACATGGAGCTTAGATGCATATAGATCATAATGTGTGTTGTTTTGTAGTGGGGATGAGATCTAACTAGCCCTTTGTCACTCATATTTATGGAGAGATGGATAACACCTTTAAGAGGATTTGACCTGTCCTCACTACTTTAGTCGTGCATTTCGACCAGGTGAGAGGACCCGTAGTGTAACCTCTGTTTGATGAAGGAGATGGAGATATCCTTATTTTGCACAAATTTTATGAAGAAAACCTTGGGAAAATACGGTCAATACTCCATAATTTAACTTTTAAGAGTTTTCACTTCTAAAAGATGGAGATAATTTCAAAACAAGGCTAAGGTTACTGAAGACATTATTAAATCCTGATTTTTCTGCATATTTTAGTAAATAGATTTTGTTCCTTTGTGGATATACAGGAAAACATGGGTAGTTTAGGATGGATTCATGGTTTTTTGAATGATTTTGGTAGGAGATTAAGCAGGATAAAGTTGATTATACATATCTTTGAGAAACTTCACAAAATGGACAACTCAACAACATAAAGCTTCAGAATAGTTAAGACATTCCTTTAACCAAAAGGTGTGCTTCAATGGAGGCCCAGATGAGAATGTTTTCACATAATCTTTGAGAATCTAACACAAAGGCTCGAGTTAAAAGACTCAATTAAAAAAAAATCTCTGATCAATCACGCCTAAGGTACACCCAAAGACTTACAAACAATCTTTATCAAGAAATGGCAGTGGAGTGATTTTAAATCGTTTATCTCATCACAAGATGAAGGATCTTCTTGAAATGAAATTATAAATGCCACTAAAATATCGGAGGATGAGATCCTATGTGATTTCATAAATATTTCAATATAAGATTGCAATAGGAATGAAAGAAACCATTTGTAGACATTCGAAAAAAGTAGACACTAATTGATCAAAGATTGACACAAATTAATTTCAAAATTACTTAAATTCATTAAAGGGAAGCTTCTAGAGAAATCTCGTAGTCATCAATGGCTATACATTTGTAACTAACTTGACATGATAGAAAATCTAACACAAAAGAAAGTAACATGTTATCTCGCTTTGGTCTCTTAGAAGATGAATTTTCTAAAATTTTCTCTTAAGAATTCAACCCCGACCCTTTGTAATAGTATTCTCATTGAATTTATACATTTCATCGCTCACTCATCCCAATTTTTCCCCAAGAAAGAAGAGTATTCGGGGACCTTTTCTTGTTACCAATTTGCCTCGAAAGAGATGTTTAACAAATTTGAAACAAAAGTCATCAAGTGGACTAATTATGAACTCGATCGAGTTTTCTTAGACCCTCAACTCATGACAAGGATGCCATACTACAACCTTTTTGACAATCCTTTTAATCATTCAGATTTTTCATGCGAGAAATCCCCATTTTAATCATTTTTTGGTGGCTCTACACAACTGGAACTTACGACAGCAATCCTTTTCACTCTCGAGGCAAAACCTTTTCCATCATTTACAAGTGAAATGTTCATCATTTCATCCTTTTCCCTATTTTTCCTCTCGCAACTCTATACCACATCTATCTTCTCTGGTAATTCACATTTTTACAAGTGTCGATAAATTCCAACTTCAAAATATTGACCTTAACAATCCTTGACTCACAAATTAAGTTCTAAATCCATTCAATGGTAATTTGTAGACAAAAATGACAAGGAATTATATCAAAAATGATGAAAAATAGTGCGTATTCACATCTCCAGAAGAGTCTTGGAGAAAAAATGGTTAAAAAACAGATGCAAATACATAACCATTGATTTTGCCCCTTTTCTACTTTATATTATATTTGTCCACGTGTTTCCTTGCACAAATGTAAAGAGAAGTATAGGGCCTTCCACGTGCCCTAGCCCAAGAAAATGCATTTTGGCCTTTGAAAAAGTATGAGTAAAAAGAAACCACTGAAGCCTCCACGTGTCTCAATGGTGCACTTTGAGATGGTTCCCAAAAGAGGAGACCCAAAACAAGCACGGATCACCACGTGTCTCGCCTAGCAGAGTTGTTACGAAAGTTGAAGGATAAGCGGAAGGTGCCATGTGTCTAGGGTCTGAGACAATTTTCCTTAGCCATTGAAAATTCCAAGCAAAGGAAGAGTGAGCGAAGCCTCCAAGTGTCCTCTTGACGCTTATTCAAAATAAAATTTAGGGGCTGGTCCCCAAATAGGCATTGTCCCTCCACATTTCCCAGGCCTTAGAAAAATTCCTTGAAAAGTTTAAGTATAGAGCGGGGTCGGTGGAAGCCTCCAAGTGTCTCCCGATGCAACTATTAAGGTGGGACCCTGAGGATGATCCTCAAATGAGTGTTGGCCCTCCACGTGTCCATGATCCGCCAAAGTCAGTGGGCTTGCATGAAAATTTTGTCTAAGTTTGGGAAAGGCAATGGAAACCTCCACGTGTCTCCTTGGTGCAACTCCAAGGTCAAACCAAAAGGCAAATTTTTAGATGAGTGTCGACCCTCCACATGGACAAGTTTTGAGCTGAAGCGAGCCTTAGAGTTTTCAAAGTTCCCACTAAGCCACATCTAACCAGAAAGGGCCATGTTTCCATAGATGCTGAGATATAAATTTGACAGGAAAAACACACCCGTCAAATAGTAAAATGCAGAAAATCACCATTTGAGCTTGAAATGAATATTTCTTTCAAGACAGAGAATTTGAAATGATATAAGGCCCAAATATGATCCTATGAGTTGTATCCAATCACATTTTCATAGATACTTGGTACAAAAATGACAGGGATAAAAAAACATGACTATGGAAAATGGAAGGAAGGGGAAAAACCCAAGTTTATGCCCAAGTTACAGACTCTTTCACATGAGACAGAGGAAAAAAAAAAATTATGGACTTTTAAGTGATCCTCGACCAAGGAAGGGATTGATCATGGCAACCAAATGGAGGAAAGAGTTTTTATGCATCAATATGGGGGAGAAAGAGAAGACAACAGAGCCCACAAACTAGAGAACTTTAAGGACAAACGAGGTGAGACCAAATTGAGCACCAACATCAGCTCCGACTCAAGGATGAGCACTCCCTATGAGTGCCACAAGAACAAACAACAGACCAAGTTCCTAAAACAAACCATTGGGCAATGGAGTCAAAGAATAAGCTTACAGAGTAGAGAAACCATAGCCACCCCCAAAAAATGAATTGAGAAACAAGAAAACCAAGTCATCAAGGACCGTAACAAACAAAAACACAAAATTAAATGAAACAAAGAACTATACACTATATAATGGAGTATACCTTGATTCTGAGAAATCAATCAAGGAAATTTTCAAATGCCTGCCATTAATAGGCAATTCAAGTAGTTCCCATATAAGTCTTTTTTAGGAAGAAGGTATTTTCACCAATTCAAATGTTAATTGAATAAGGGCCCATCCATAATGCATCAAATTTACCATGCTTGCCCTTATCTTCATGCCTACTATCCCATAACAACACAATATCTCCAATGCTGAAAGCTCTTAGAGTCACCTTCTTGTAAAAAAAATTCTTCAACTTTTCTCTAAAATTCACATGCCGTTGATGGGATGCCCTTCTTTCTTCATCTAACTCAATAATCTGATTGATTCAAGAATCATATGGATAAAATTCTTTCTTGATCTTCAATTTTTGAACAAACTAAAATGAAGACAATTACAAATGAAGGGGCAACAAAGCTTGAGTTCCATATACCAACTCAAATGGGCTTTTACCAGTAGCTCTTTTGATAGTGATTCTGTCAGCCCAAACAACAAACTTCAGTTGCTCACCCAACTTATTTTTGTTCAGATCCAAGGTTCTTCTAATGATCTTCAACAAGTTTTTATTGCTGGACTCAGCTTGTCCATTTCCTTGGGGATTGCAGTTAGAAGCATATGTCCAATTGATTCCATACTCTTTGCACATTTCCACCAAAGGTTTAGCTTTGAAAATCATGGTATTATCAACAAAATCTTTATCCAGCACTCCAAATATGCATATGATTTGATTCAACATGAAGTCCATGATAACTTGGTGTGTTGATTTCTTGGTGGGGGTTGCTTCCACCCACGTAGTGAAATAATCAGTGGCTATAAGAATCCATTTAAGACCAACATTGGAAGGATCAGAAATTTTTCCAATGAAATCCATTCCCCATTGCTTAAATGGGGCTTTAATCGACATATGCTACAAAGGAAGGTAACATGAAGCTTTCATTCTTCCAAAAATGTTGGAAACTTTCACATTTCCTAACCAATAGAGTTTTATCTTTGAAGAGAGTTAGCCACCAATAATAAACCCTCAAGATTTTATGTGCTATAACTCTTCCAAAGACAATGTCCCCCACAAAATCCTCCATGGAGATTAGCAATTACCTTTAGGGATTCATCCTTATCAATGCATCTTAAGAGCACTCCCTTCATGTTCTTCCAAGCTAACCAAAAATCAGTAATGACATATTTTTGAGAGGCTAACTTAAGAGCTCTTTTCTAATTTTTATTCAAATTTTCAGGGCAAGCATGGATGTCTGAGATAAAAGATTATATCTTTGTACCATTCGAGCTTACCAAATTTTCAAGGAAATCCACCCTTTCTCCTTCTACTTCATTCACCTTAATATTCCGCAAGTTTCTCGCAACCATAACATTAGCTAGGCCTAAAAATTTTACCAATTTCATGGTTTGGATATCCATGTCATATTCCTATAACTTGTTCACCCATATGCATCTTTTTCTTGAGATGTCCATCTTTGATAAGATTTCTTTAAAATGGTGTGGGGAACATAAGAAAAAACTTTAGAGATCAAGATGTAGGGTCTAAAAACCTTTGTTTCTTTCACCAAGGAAAATGCTTTCTTCTCCATGATGGTGTACTTCAACTCATCTCCTTACAATGGCTTACTAAAAAATGCAATTGGTCTCTCAGCCCCTTCATCATCCTTCTGCAACAAAATAGATGCAATGGTGTTTTCTAAAGAAAAAAACACTTGAAAAGGCTTCTTGTAATTTGGAGCTGCCAAAACAGGGGCATGCTTTAGTGCTTCCTTGATCCCATTGAAATCTTGAATGTAATCTTCTTCCCATTTGATAATTAGTCCTTTTTCAGCATGCTAGTAATGGGGATGGCCAGCTCAGCAAAGTTAGACAAAAATCTTCTGATAAAGTTTATTTGTCCAAAGAAGGATTGAACTCCCTTCTTAGTTCTCGAATTGGAACCTTACTGATGGCTTCCACTCTCTCTAGATCAATCATGACCCCTTCTTTGATACAATGTGACCAAGTAGTTTTTCCTTTTGCACTCCAAAATGGCACTTCTTGGGATTCAATGATATGCCATACTCTCTACACCTTAACAACATTCTCTCCAAGTGTTGTAAGTGATAATTTATTTTTCTGGAAAACATAGTTAGATCATCTTGATAAACAACAATGAAATCATTGATATAACCAGTAAATGCTACATCCATTTCTCTTTGAAAGTTTGCTCCAAAGATTCATTAAGCAAAAAGGCATCCTGACATAGACATAAGCTCCCCAAGGAGTGGTAAAGGCAGTCTTTATTCTTTCTGAATCCTTCACAACAACTTGATTATAGCCAAAGAAACCATCTAGAGTGGATAAAAACTTAGAACTAGTTATCAATTATAGAATATTCTCCATGTTTGGAAGAGGGTAATTATCTTTCAATGATGCTTTATTCAAGTTCCTAAAGTCTACGCACAACCTTATATCACCATTCTTTTTTCTAGACAGGCACTAGGTTTGTAACCCAAGATGAGTACCTTGTGGGATGAATGATCCCTCCATCCCTCAACTTCTTCAGTTCTTATTTCATCTTCAAAGAAAGGAGCAGATTGATTGGCCTCTATTTTTTCTTGAAAGGCTTGGAATTAGATTCAAGAGGAATCTCATGTTGGAACAAATCTTCCATGTATGCCTTCAACTCAGAGTAAGACCAAGCTAGGCAGTCTTGAGATTTTTTCAGAAATTGAACATAGGACTACTTCTCTTCCTTAATGAGATTACTTCCTAACCAAATTTTACGTGGTTTTTCCTTTGTAGGTTGTGCTCTTCCACATATATTAAAACAAACATACTTATTTTAATAATGCAATCAACATTATCAAATTTGATTTAAGTGCCACCAAACCTCTGGGAATTTTTTTTCTTCAGCTAGATGATGTCTTTTCCAAATAAAGTTTCCTTTCGTATAAAACACACACCATTGGTTCCCAATCTATATTTTGGTCATAAAACTTGCCTTGGTTTTGCAGAAACCATTTCACTTGGGCATCATCATCGAACACTTGCAAATTTTTAACATTGTTAGGGACAAATGGCCTTGTTAGTATTTCAACATCATACTCACAAAATGGAGATATTATACAATTCCCAAATATGGATCCTAGCACTACTAACTTGTCTACAACAACATTAAACTTTCTATCATGGTGCACAATATTAAAAGAGTCAAACATTTCAATCAAATCCCATACTGCATGCTTGTATTGTTTCATTCTCTGATTTTTAGTAGCATACAATTTTCTAATTTGCTTGACAATCAGTTCTAAATCCCTTTGAAAATGATATCCTTTATACCATATTTCCATGCAATTCTCAAGCCTAATAATAGTGCTTCATATTCAACAATGTTGTTAGTGCATTCAAAGTTGAGTTTGAAAGAAAAAATAAACTCTTCCTAGCCTAGAGAAATCATAACAATGCTAACACCATTTCCAAACTTGGAACAAGCTCCATCAAATAACAAGGTCCAAGGTAAACCTACTTGTTCAAGACATTTACATTGATCAATCTTGTTCTCTTTGCCATCAACAAACCCAACAAAGTTATCAACATCTACATCAGCATACAACACTTCATAAGAAGCATTATTGGGATCTTC
The DNA here is from genome assembly GCA_018340775.1 of Taxus wallichiana var. yunnanensis. Taxonomy (NCBI): domain Eukaryota; kingdom Viridiplantae; phylum Streptophyta; class Pinopsida; order Cupressales; family Taxaceae; genus Taxus; species Taxus wallichiana. Next base: position 192,920,661 of record CM031236.1, read on the forward strand.
AATGAGGTGCAACATCTTCTCTCCATACAGCTTTATAAGGTTGCCTTTAATTGGAATGGTGGCAAAAGACATATCCATCTAAACACTTCCACCAAAACTTGCATCCCACTTTCTTGATAACAACATGCCTCATTTGGTAGGGCAATAAACAATAATAACATCAAGTTTCAAGTTCTTACCCGGATAAGCTGCAAGTTATACCACCAGACCTTTTACACATCCTATAACAGTGCACCTCTCTAGAATCCATTGCAAAGACACTTACCATAAGCTATTGTCACTTTAATGTTTAATTCATTCATGACCTCTAGAGGCATAACATTGCATGATGCTTTGGAATCAAACATACAATTGTGCAATAGTCTGTCCTTAATAATCAATATTGTAAAAAATGGATCAACATTTAATTGAGACTCAACCAAATATGTTCCCAAGTAAACTTCAAGTGGTTCACCTATCTCCTCCAATGCTGGTGGTTTTTCTAGGTCTACAATGGTTGGAGGAGGAGTGTTTACATTATTTATATTTCTGCCTTGGGTACTCCTATCTTCTTCCAATCCCAAATACTCAAAAGCCCTCTTCTTGTGCTCAGGAATCCTAAGCAGTTCAACAATTGGGACATAAATCTTGATCTGACTCAAGACTTGGGAAATGTCATAAGGAATGTATTTGGGCAAAGCAACATTTGGAGAATGATTGAAAAACTCATCGGATGACACAAGATTTTTCATATTTTGGGCATGGGTGGGAACACCAGTTCTACTTGAGATAATAAGGCCTTTTCCAGATGCATCTTTCTTTGGAGTTTATTTTGGGACATTGGTGAGAACGGGGTCTTTGGTTTGGCTTGAGGCCCTGCCCCTTTGACAACTTTACTTCTTGTGTTATACTCTTTTTCTTGGGCAATAACAACATTCATTAACAACTATATATCCTCTTATGATGGGATTCCTCCATCATAATTCTTAATCATTAGAGCTATTAGGTACTCAAAATCATTATTAGGAAGTTCAAAAGCTTGTACCATATCTATTTCTAAAGCATGAGAGGGAGGAAGAAGAGGTACTGTGAATGCAGTCCCAAAAACTTGTAGCAGTTCTTGCACTTATTACTTTAGTTAAAGTTAATCCTTGTTGTGAGCTTGTAGAGCAGTCCACAATGCATGCATCATCATCAGTGTTATCATCATCATCAGTTATCATCATCATCAGCTTCTTCAACTTTCTGATCTACTTCACATGGTGGGTGGGGAAAGAAACACTTATCACACCAATCAATTTCATTTGTCTCTTCAACAAAAAAACTCTAGTATTTAGAGGATCAGGCACTACTCTATTTTCCCTAGCTTGGGGTTGTCTAGCTCACATGTGTCTTTTACCTCTGTCATTAGATCTTTGATCATTTATAAGATGATTTGTGAATTTTTCTTGTCCTTGTTTCCTATGCTAACCTTGATAACCTTGTCCAATTCCTTTCTCTACCTTGGCTAGCTTGTAAGATATTTTTTTGATAGCCCCGATAAAATTCTTTACAACTTCTTCAAGATCCAAAACCTTACTTGATTGAGGCTTCTATGGGTTAATAATTTTAACACCCTCCCTCTTAGGAGGTTTTCAAACTACTTTAATGTTGTTCTTAATTTGTAGAGCCATGGTAAAGGCCCGCTCAAAGTTCCAAGGTTCTTATCCCTTAAATAATAAGCAACTTTCTTATCAAATTCATCTGAATACTTTATCAAACATGATTCATCACATGCCCTCAAATTAATAGGTAGTCTTCTCAATGTTTTGTTAAATCTTGTATTGAAATCATGCACTGATTCATTAGTATTCTTTTTATACTTTTAAACTCGATAAAATAAACCTAGGGTCTGTTTTATCACCATAATGCATTCTAAAAGCATTCTTCATCTTTATCCAAAAATCAATGAAATTATCTGGCAAAGATTTATACCAGTCCCTTGCATCTTTTTCTAGAGTATGGATAAACAATTTAATGTATACATCCTCAAATTATATTTCAAAGTCCTCCATCATATTCAAAAAGATCTTCAAGTGCTGATCACTAGTGATTGCATTATTTCCTTGAAACTTAGGCAATCTATTTCTTACACCTTGAGGCATAGCATTTGGATAGCCAGCCATACCTCTAAAATTGATGGGACCAAAAGTATTAACAAAAATGGAGGTCTGTGTGGAGGTTGATCCATATTATTTTGAGGAGGTGATCTTACAGGAGAAACAAAATGATGAGGAGTGAGGAGTCTGTGTGGTACAAGGATGAATTTTCGTAATGAATGCCCTTTAAAGTCTTCGTTTCTTGGAAAAATATATTAGATTTAGAAAATACCGGGGTAGATTGAGAAGCAAATGTTTCAAATACAAAATAAGGACCCTTTCCAGATGGAGAATTCAATTCAACAAAGAGACTACCTAATTATAAAGCACTTGAGGAAGTATTGCAATCTTCAATCACATGCTGATCAATTTCACCAATGGAGATCTCTTTTCTTGATGTTTGATCTTCAACAACCTTCCAAATTCTTCTTCCTTCTAAATTAGACTTTCCCAACTCTTGAAACAACCTTCTACTAGGGTCCTTAGCGAAGAAAGATCTTCTTCCTTCCATCTTTGTAGATATTAATGACAAATCTTACTTGATATATGTTAAGACACTGGTATTTATTAAGAATTTAAATAGCATGGAGTCAAAGCCACTAAGGATTTTCACCTTAGTTTGTGCAAATGCACTATGAAAGACCTATCAAATGTCTATCAATACTAGATTCATGCAAAGCTTACAAGATATGCTCTTCTTCTACCCAAATTTATCAATGATGATACAAACTTTAGTGCAATAACTATATAAGCTGGAAATATTGCACTTAGAACTTACAACTTTGAACAATTCTTATAGATCTGAACAAATAATGATGTTTCAGAAATGTATTAGCACTTAGATCATGTAAGAGACATTACCAGGGTCTGTATGTGTATACCTTTGTTCAAATACTCCTGGAAACGACACCACGAGTGTTGGTGACAGCCAAATGGATATGAACCGATAACAAAATCAACAAAGTATCCCCAACAATAGCACCATTCTAGTGTTGTTTCCACACAAATAAATCTCGAGCTCAAATAATCCCCGGTAACAACGCCACGAGTGTTTGTATCCAAATTTGTTATCCTTTTCAAGCTGAGCAGCATCACAGATTCGACATGGAGCTTAGAGGTAGATAGATCATAATGTGTGTCGTTTTCTAGCCAAGGATGAGATCTAACTGGCCCTTTGTCACTCAGATTTGTGGAGAGATGGATAACACCTTTAAGAGGATTTGACCTATCCTCACTACTTTAGGTCGTGCCTTTCGACCAGGGTGAGAGGACCCGTAGTGTAACCTCTGTTTGATGAAGGAGATGGAGATATCCTTCTTTTGCATAAATTTTATGAAGAAAACCTTGGGAAAATATGGTCAATACTCCATAATTTAACTCTTAAGAGTTGTCACTTCTAAAAGATGGAGATAATTTCAAAACAAGGATAATGTTACTGAAGACATTATTAAATCTTGATTGTTCTACATATTTTAGTAAATAGATTTTGTTCCTTTGTGGATATACAGGGAAAACATGGGTAGTTTAGGATGGATTCATGGTTTTTGAATGATTTTGGTGGGATATTAAGTAGGATAAAGTTGATTATACCATATCTTTGAGAAACTTCACAACAATGGACAACTCAACAACAAAAAGCTTCAGAATAGTTAAGACATTCCTTTAACTGTAAGGTGTCCTTCAACGGAGGCCCAAATCAAATGTTTCACACAATCTTTGAGAATCTAACATGAAGGCTCGAGTTAAAAGACTCAATTAAACACAAAATCTTTGATCAATCATGCCTAAGGTACACCCAAAGACTTACAAACAATCTTTATCAACAAATGAAAGTGGAGTGATTTTAAATCGTTTATCTCATCACAAGATGAAGGATCTTCTTGAAATGAAATTGAAAATGCCACTAAACTATCACAGGGACGAGATCCTATGTGATTTCACAAATATTTCAATGTAATATTGCAATAGGAATGAAAGAAACCATTTTAGACATTCTGAAACAAAGCAGACACTAATTACTCCAAGATTGACACAAATTAATTTCAAAATTACTTAAATTCATTAGTAGGGGAAAGCTTCTAGAGCAATCTCAGTGCTCATCAATGGCTATACATCTATAACCAACTTTACATGATAGAAAATCTAACACATAAGAAATTAACATGTTATCTCGGATTGGTCTCTCAGGAAGACGACTTTTCTCAAATTTTCTCTTAAGAATTCAACCCCGACCCTTTTGCAAGAGTATTCTCATTGCATTTATACATTTCACTTGCTCACTCATCCTAAATTTTCCCCCAAGAAATAAGAATATTTGGGGGACCTTTTCTTGTTACCAATTTTCCTCAAAAAGTGACGTTTAACAAATTTACAACAAAAGCTTCTAGGTGGACCAATTATGAATTGATCACATTTCTCAATACCCTCGACTAATGACTAGGATGCCATGCCACAACCTTTTGACAATCCTTTTAATCATTTTGATTTTTTCATGTGAGAAATCCCCATTTTAATCATTTTTTGGAGGCTCTACACAGTTGGATCTGACAGTAATCCTTTTCACTCTTGAGGCAACACCTTTTCCATCCTTTACACCTATAACCTTCATCATTTCATTCTTTTCCCTTTTTTTCCTCTACAACTCTGTCCCACATCTAGCTTCTCTGGTAATTCATGTTTTTACAAGTGCTCGAGCAATTTCAACTTCAAAATATCAACCTTAGTAATCCTTGGACTCACAAATTAAGTTTTGAATCCATTCAATGGAACTTTGCAGACAAAAATGACAAGGAATTATATCAAAACATGATGAAAAATAGTGTGTATTCGCATCTCCAAGAGTCTTGGAGAAAAATGGTGGAAAAACAAACGCACAGAGCTGTATAAAATAATGCACAAGTATTAATACGGACCATTTACCTTTTCTACTTTATATTATAGCCATCCACATGTTTCCTTGGCGCAAATGCAAAAGAGAAGTACAAGGGCAAGTTTCCAAACAAGCGTGGGCCTTCCACGTGCCTTGGGCCCAAGAAAAATGGATTTTGGCCTTTGAAAAGTCTCAGTCAAAAAGGAGCCAGCAGAAGTCTCTCCATGTCTCAATGGCGCACTTTGAGATGGTCCCCAAAAGCGGAGACCCCAAATAAGCACGGGCTCACCACGTGTCTCAGTCCAGTATAGTTGTTAAGAAAGTTGAAGGATTAGCGGAAGGCACTAGGTGCCTAGGTTCCGAGACGCTTTCCTTGGCCATTGAAAAGTCCAAGCAAAGGCAGAGTGAGCGGAGCTTCCAAGTGTCCTCCAGGTGCTTCTTCAAAATAAAATTTAGGGGCTGGTCCCCAAACATGCACTATCCCTCCACATTTCCCAGGCCTTAGAAAAATGCCTTGAAAAGTTTAAGTATAGAATGCAAGGCCGACGGAAGCCTCCAAGTGTCTCCCCGATGCAACTGTTAAGGTGGGACCTTGAGGCTAATCCTCAAATGAGCATCGGCCCTCCACGTGTCCATGGTTTATGAAATCTATACCGGATGCATGAAATTTTTTTCTAAGTCTCTGGCAAGGCAAATGAAAACTCCACGTGTCTCCCCGGTGCAACTCCAAGGTTAAAACAAAAGGTGAATTTTCAGATGAGCACTTTGGCCCTCCACGTGGACAAGTTTTGAGTTGAAGCGAGCCTTATATTTTTCAAAGTTCCCCACTAAGCCACATCCAACCAGAAAGGGCCACATTTCCACAAATGCTGAGATGTAAATTTGACAGGGAAAAACACACCCGTCAAATTGTAAAATGTAGGAAAATCACTATTTGAGCCCGAAATGAATCTTTCTTTCAAGACAGAGAATTTGGAAATGATATAAGGCCCAAATATGATCCTCTAAGCCACATCCAATCATATTTTCATAGATACTTGGGATAAAAAGGACAGGGACAACAAAACGTGACTATGGAAAATAGAAGGAAGGGAAAAAATTGAGTTTATGCCCAAGTTACAGACTCTTTCACACGGATAGAGGAACGAAAAACAAATTCTAGACTTTTAAGTGATCCTCGACCAAGGAAGGGACTGATCATGGCAACCAAATGGAGGACAGAGTTTTTATGCATCAATACGGGGAGATAGAGAAGATGAAAAATCCCACAAACTGGAGAACTTTAAGGACAAATAGGGCAAGACCAAATTGAGCACCAACACATGCACACACACATGCATTTGCATTTAAATATATATTTAAATTGGTTTGTCAACAAATATCACATACACATACACATACACATACACATACACATACACATACACATACACATACACATACACATACACATACACATACACATACACATACACATATACACATACACATACACATACACATACACATACACATATACACATACACATACACATACACATACACATACACATACACATACACATACACATACACATACACATACACATACAAACACATTATACATACACATACACATACACATGACATACACATCACATACACATACACATACACATACACATACACATACACATACACATACAAAAATATGAGAGAACTATATGAGTAGATAAGAATGCAAAAATTATACTATAAACTATGAGAGTTATTAGAATCACTTTGTAATCAATAAAATGAAAAAAAGAACAACTAAAACTCAGCTAAATTTAAGCTATTTAAGTTAAAATCCATTTTATTTTTGAGGGATTAAAATAGAGATTAAACATGGAAGATTAAAATCAAGGGAAATATTTATAGTAATCATTATAATATAACAAACAAACCATCCTTTTTCCTTTCTTGAAACTTAAATCAATAAAAAATTAGAAGGAGATTTTGCAAGATGTAAACATGTTTAAGATTTCATTTTTGCAAAATAAAACAACCAACAACTAGAAGGATATTTTATAAGTTAATTCAATCAAAATAATAATAATAATAAGTGTTCCAAGTTTATTCAAGTTTCAAAAGTAACACTTTACCACTCCAATATCAAATATGACACTAAAGTTTTATAGTGTTTTAGAAACAAATTCAACTCACATTTTACCATTTTATGTGTGCAACTAAACCCTATATTTCTTTGTAAAACAATAAAACTATTTTGAAATTATGGAGTAATGGAAATGGAAGAGATTTATTTGCAAAACCATACAAGTTCTTACTCCAAATTGAATATTTATAAGTGTGAGTAATAATATGATTTGCACACCAATGCAACACAAATTTAAATTTTTCTTCACTTACACTATCAATAAATTAAAAGACTCCTCTAATACAAGAGGAAAAACCTCTAAAAATTGGGAACAATATGGAAAAATTTCTAATGAAACATCCATTCTTCAAAAAGAGACACAAGCTCCCAAAAATTTCCATATCCAATATCTAGCTCCAACTAGAAAACATCCAAACTAGAATAATATATCTTGGTTGACTCCCAACCAAATGGAATCATTTCATGCCACTTATAACAAAGGAGATCATGCTAGCCTCCCTCCAATCTCATGGAGAGAGAAGAAACAATCCTCCAAGTGAGCATAATGTGGGATAAGTGAAAAGAAACCAAAACCATAACATTCAAGTAACCATAAGAGCATGAGATTCAACACATAACAACAAAAAGCTTCATGGTTCTATAAAAGTGGGGAGGAGAGGAAAAGAGATCCCATTATAAAATAACCAAGAAAGAATCCAAGTTTGTCCACAAGTTTTCTAAAATTTCCAAAATCCTCCAAAGCTCCATATTCATCTTATATACCACATTTATCCTTGCCTCCTCGTTGCCAATGTTTTTCAAATCTCGGATATGAGGTGATTCCCAAACCATATGGGAATGACCTCCTACTTCAAACCAAATGAAGGGAGTTGAAAAGAATCCCAATAAGGCTTACCCATCAAGCCTTACAAGAGAGTAACATGGATTCTTCCCTCTTCCCCTTACAAATCCAAAATCCATTCCCCAAAAGGGAAGATGGAGAAAAACAAGAAGAAAGTCATAACATATTATAACCAAACCATTTCAACACCAAATTTTAAACAAGAAATAACCAATTCCTTTCAAAATTAATAAAAAAGTTAAAATGGTGCGAGGCCTACCTCATAAAAGCAAGATGAATCCAAGTACAAGTCTTCCAAATCACAATACAAGCTCTTCACAATACAAAATATTCTTTTCTCCCAAAATAGATCCAAGAAAAAATGACCAAAGGAACCCCTCAACCCTCCAATATTCGAGGATAATTTAGAAGAATATTCTCTAAATAAAAACCTAATAGGATGATGACATGTGTCACCCATCCACCCAAGGATCTAGGTCACCCAAGTGCCCTAAAATTTCACCAATAAAACAATAAATTAAAATTAAAATTAAAATTCCAATGCAAACAAGTCAAATCTCCACATAGAGAAACTTGCACTCCAAATCTCTATTAAACACAAAATTAAATAAATGATAAATGTTGGTGGTTGAAAAAGGGCTCAAAGAGGGGAAATAAGGTTTATGATCCTTGAAAAATCTCACACACCCATAGGTATGGTACTTGGGAATATTTTCAAGGAAAACATAGCCCCTAACTTGCCTTACACTCATCCGAAAGTCACTTCTTCCTCAAATTCGAGTTTTGGGGAAGATTTGGTTTTTAAGAGGGGTGGTGGATCCACCTAATCCATTATTAGGTGATCCTAAACACATTTAAAAAATAATAAGACAAACTAAGACAATCCATGTAAGTGGGAAATAATTAGTTTCTCCAAACAACCATTAAAATAGCAAAACCAAGGGATTAAACAAAATTAAAAAAAGTGGAATAAAAGTGGGCTAAAAATGAAAAAAAAATTAACAACACAAGATATGTGGTAATTTTCACATTTCCAACATTAATCCAAAAATAATAAAACAAGGGGAACAATAAATCAAGAGGTAGATCCAACCTATATGGCCTATTGTGCCACATGGAGGTGCATCTATTAAAACCCACATCCTCCCATGGCATAAACCCATAACATGCATACTTGAATTTCAAACATCATACCCGCTGATACAAAAAACCAACTAAAACAATAATACACATGTCTAATAGTCCAAAACTAATAATATGCTAATTGATATAATTAGTTACGTAAACTCCATCCCTCAAATGTAATATGAGAAATTAAGATAATCACCCATGACATATCCAATATAAAATCCATGTAAATATCAAATCTACAATATCCATAACATCACATTTTATAATAACAATGAATCAAAATCGTATTCCACATACAACTCTGTCAAGACAAATTAGCATCTAAAAGCTAATATGACGACAAAATCATATAAATATCCAAAACAATAATAATAGTAATGTGTCCAATGTATCAATAAAAAATAATACCATGAGTCAACATAATCAAAATGGAGAAGAAATATGGCGGGAACTACAACCCCCTCTCCTAGGATTATATTTCCTCTTGAAAGTCACTTGGTAGAGGTAAAGATATCAATCCCTTAATGGTGTCGTATCCTACCATGTAGCAGTTGTCTCATCATATTTTTCCCACTAAACACTAGCGTGGTCTAAGTATCATTCCCGAAGGTAAAACCTATAGTGCTACAAAATATGCACGGGATCTAATATCCACTATCATTTAGCCTCTATCTACAATGCCAAACATTACAAAACATGAGAAATATATGGCACATACTTCCATAAAAATGAAACATGGAAGATATCAGGGCATGAGATATGTGTGGTGGAAAATATAGGTGGTAAAAAAAGGGACCAATAAAATCTAAAATCCCAAAAGGACCCACAAATTGAGGGGAGAGCTTAGAGCCCTATGTGTAATGGATTGGAATCTTGTGTGGATGCAATCTTAAAATACCTTATTTCCTATTGAGAAGTGAGACTCAACCCTCTTTGTGTCAAGCATACACCTTCGACATACACGTGCCTACTCAAGATGTTGTCTAATGAGAATAACCTATTACTCCATGGAATGAATAAAGATATACCAAGAAATACCTTATCATCCAACTTGTCCCAACTCAAATGTGTCCTACATGGCCTCCCATATAAGGCCTAATAAGGTTTGATACCAATCGAGTTGTGATACTTGTTATTATAATAAAATTTGATAAGATACAAGTTATACTCCCATTTTCCTTGCTGATCCATGACATACATCCTCAACATATCCTCAAGAACCTGATTCACCCTCTTTGTCTATCCATCTATCTTAGGGTGATAAGTGGATATGAAATTAATTTGAGTTCCCAACACCGACTAAAAATATGTCTATAAGTCTAGCATATAAATGGAATCTCGATCATAGAAAATCATCTTTGGAATCACATGTAATATCATAATGTCATCTAGGAAAACCTAGGATATGGAGATTGCATTATACATGATCTTTGTAGTTGATAAGTAGGAAACTTTGATCAACTTTTCCACCATCACCATGATGAAATCATTATGATGAAATGAATTAAGAAGACCAACTATAAATTCCATGGAGATTATGTCCTACTTCCACTCTAGAATTTCATGTGGATTGATAATACCTATAGTGTGAGATTGTTTTTCCTTCACCCTCTGGAACTAGAGAAAACAAGATAAATTTTTTGTAATGTCACAAAGTAACCCTAGCAAATATTACAATTGTCTCAAATATACATGAATCTTCTTTACCCCTTGATAAGCTACATAAGGGGCTCGATGAGCCTTAAAAGTATAATTCTATGCAAAAACTTTTCCTTAGGTATATAAATACACCTCTAAAGTGAAACCAATGTAGTTTTCCACCCAGGGCCTCTGTGACTCAACCTATCATCTAACACCCTCATAAAAATTTGTCACCTGGGAAGATGTTGAAGGATCATATTCCAAAGGTTTTATTGAGGAGTCAAGGAAGCTATCTTGTTTTGTCACCTCCTCAAGGAATCAACAATGACATTATCCTTTCCATTGATATATTGAATTTCCATGTCATACTAAAAAATAACTCCATCCAACGTTGTTGACAGAGGAATTGAGATTAGGCCACGATAAAATGTGCTACAAACTCAAGAGGTCAGTCCTCAAAACAAAAGGTCCACCCCAAAGAAAATTCTCGTAATGAACTAAGGAATACACTAGTTCCACAAGCTCAAGATTAGGGTCGGATAATTAAGCTCACAATCCTTAAGATTGCATGAATCAAAGGTAATAACAGGATGCTCCCGCATGAGAACTACCCCAAGTACCTCCAAAGAAGCATTGATACAAACCAAAAAATCGTATAAAGGATTTGGAACTAAAAGTATTAGTGTAAAATTCAAACGCTTGTTAAAAATTAGAAGTCTTAGTTGCACTTATCTAGCCAAATGAACTCTCCCCTTTACATTTAAGGGAAGTGATCAGTGTGCAATCCTAGAGAAGTCCCAAAAACATGTGATAATACCATACCAAACCTACGAAAATCCTAACCTTTGTAACTACGATGGGAGCTAGCCAATCGAGGATAGATAAGATCTTTAAGGGTTCTACTAAGATACCATCATAAAAATTATACGGCCCAAATATTGAATCTATGACTGAAATAAGGAACACTTATTCAAATTACTAAAAAAATGCACTCCTCAACACTTGTCTCAAATACTCCTCAGTAATCCTCGAATGACTATGGATATACCAAAATATCATTGAGAAACACCAAGCCAAACTGATCCATAAAATTTCCTAAAGACGCCATTCATGAGACTTATGAATAATACAAGTACATTGTCAAACCAAAGGGAACCATCATGAAATCATAGTGCGCATAATGAGTTTGAAAAACTATCTTTGAATATTTAACTATACTATACATAGTTGATGGTATCCTAACTTAATATCAATGTTTGAGAACACTCGTGTCTCCCCACATCTGGTCAAATAAATCATCAATCCTAGAAATAGGATATCATTTATTCACTATCACCTTGTTCAATTGTATAAAATTGACACACAAACAAAGGGATCCATCCTTATTCTTCAAAAAAATATAAGGTGTACATCAAGGAACACACTAGGTGGACAAAGCCTTTCTCCAACAACTCTAATTGAATCTTGAGCTCACTATGTTTTGGAGTCATCATCCTATAGGGTGATCATGAAATAGAGCAATACCTAAAACTATGTCAATCATGAAATCCACCTCTCTACATGGCGGAAAACCAGGAAGCTCACTAGGAAACACATCTGCATACTTTCTCAAAATGATGTACTCATCAAGTGATGAGATAACTATATCCTCCTCCGATCTATCAATAATTGTGATAGTGAACATATAAAAACCTTTACACATGATCCAATTGAGTTGCATAAGGTATAAATAATATGTAGGAGATGGGTCTCTGAACCCTAGAAATCAACAGCTAACTACTAAAGTCATCTTAGCATTCAATGAAAGTGTTATGATAATCTACATTGTCTTGATGAGAATCAATCCAATCCATACCGAAAACTACCTCATATGATCATAAAGTTATAATGTGGAGGTCTAAAGTTGTGGAAAACACACCAAGGTCAAGTATGCAACTCTCCACATAGGTATCTATGGTAAGCTTGATTGAATGGCCAACTCTACCTTTCATCTCTCTAAATTCTTAGAAGTCACCAGCCCACACCAGTCCACTATAGAAGGTGATATAAATGAATCAGATGCACCAGAATCAAATAATATAGAAATAAATATACCCATAATATTACTTGTAGTCTCAATGATCATGTAATGGTACTTGACATGATGGTTCTCCACTATAACACAAATGAAATGAGTGTATCGTACATTACTTAGTATCTCATTATGAACTCGGGTTCCTTTTTCCTATTGGCAAAAGTATGTCTATGTGGACATATGTGAACATAGTGATCATGGTCTCCACAAATAAAGCATCTTGGTGTCTCTCTCTTTGAGAGTACCACCTATAGTATGAAAAACATATCTTGTGGTACCAACCTTGGTAGACTCATGTTAGATGTTCTTGTTGACTATCTTTCCTCCTATCTCTACCAAAACTATGACCTCGTTGACCTCTACCTCCTTGTGTATCTTGTGGAGGTCGATACTACTAGTGTTGATGAGCCTAATGCTATGTGTGTTATTGCA